>CM054140.1:57488325-57493325 GCA_028751875.1 Rapana venosa | reverse complement strand
CCTCTTTTAGGCCAAAAAAATACTTTCTCTCACCTTCACCTTCACCTATCCCGTAGTCCTGTAGACTGTGGAGGGAGCACCACTGAAGATTTTGCAACCAGCTTCCTCCACTCCCCACGGTTCTCTCCTTTCCGCAGCAAATCGTTCCCAACTTTACCAAAAATACTTCATTGACACCACAAAAAGTGTCCTAAATAAGAACACAACATAACAGTAAACAGTTGAACTTCAGTGCAGCAGCGACAAAGGCTATGCAGTGTACAATTTGAAGCATGATTGTCCCCCATTAGCTATCGATGTGGACGTGTTCGGCGTTTGAAATATGAGGCTCCCGTGGAGTGCAAAATCACGGAGCGTGGACACCGCTCTTCAGGTTAACTAATGTGATGTGATGTGATGTGATGTGATGCGCTGGGCTGAAACGGGGTTTATGACACCAAAGCCACGCTTCGGTGATCTGGTTTTTCCCAAGCTGCTTGCTACTCGACAAAACAGCGAGATTTGTTGGTCCTGTTGTAGGAGGAGGAGGAAGAGGGGGAGGAGGAGGAGCAGCAGCAGCAGCAGCAGCAGCAGTAGTAGTTCCAGCATGGGTTTCTGATTTTGTGACTGTTAACTCTTAACGCAATGAAGAAGCAATACACTTTTTTTTTGAAGTTTTCGGTTTGCGAGCGGAGCAATCCATATACGCAACGCGACACTCGGTGACTTGCGTAAAGCAGGCGCCTGGCAGATATTTCACCTGCCGCCTAAGTGACCCAATGTTCGAATCCCGTTCAAGGGGGTATTTTCCCCTGGAGTTAACATCAGTGCAGAATCCACTCTCCCCCAAAAGTCTTTCGGATGAGACTATAAACCGAGGTCCCGTGTGCAAACGCACGCAGAACATCTTTTGCGCACACGTTAAATCCTGTTCCGCTTTTCGTAAGAGTAGGCCATTGTGTGCCGGTGGGAACGGATGACAGAATTTACAAAGACCTGCATACACACGGGGACTGGATGTAAAAAAGCAAATAAGTGCTTATTCCATTATCCTCGATATAAAAGAATAAAATAAAATAAATTAATGTACCAATAAATAAAGCCACGCGGTGCATGCATGCTGTGCATTTTCCTTTCATGAATTCAAAACCTTTTTTTTTGGGGGGGGAGATTCCTGCCCTAAACCCGTCCTCAAAAGATAGATGGGATTTTAACGTGCGCGCGTACAAGCAAGATGTCATCCATCAGGAACTTGCTTGCAAATATCATTATAGAGGAAAAGAATTAATTTTTTTTTAAATCTTTCTGCTATAGTATTCTTTTATTTCGAGGATAATGGAATAAGCATTCATGTGCATTTTTGGTATCCTGTCCCTGTGTGTATGCAGTTTTGTAAATTTTGTCATCGATTCCCACCGGCACACAATGGCCTACTCTTACGAAAAGCGGAACGGGATTTAACGTGTGCGCAAGATGTTCTGCGTGCGTTCGTACACGGGGTCTCGGTTTATAGTCTCATCCGAAGGACTTTGGGGAGAGTTGAGTCGGCACTGATGTTAACTCCAGAGGAAAAAATCCTCTTGAACAAGATTCGAACCCGGGTCAGCAGATCACGAGCGCATCACTCTAGTGACCAGGCTATTCCGTACCCCTGTGTGTGTGTGTGTGTGTGTGTGTGTGTGTGTGTGCGTGCGTGCGTGCGTGCGTGCGTGCGTGCGCGCGCGCGCGCGCGCGTGAGAGAGAGAGAGAGAATGACAGAGACAGAGACACAGAAAGTTCCTGCGTTTTATAAATTAAGTTTTAAAGCTAGAGTCCCCTTTCCCCCCCCCACCCCACCACCACCACCCCTCCTCCTACTCTTCTGTCGAGACCCCTGGTGTTCACCGGGCGTTGTGGGCTCAGCGGCATACAAACAAATTAATGGTGTGAACAGCCAAGTTCTGCTCTGGGTTCCTTGTTTCTGAACTAAACAACTCCTGTGGGACAAAAGGCTTGGCCTTACGTGAGCGCCGGCTCCTGACTTGGTTTTGTGTTTTGTGTTTGTTTGTTTGGTTTTGTATTTGCTTTGTTTTGGTTTGGTTGTTTTTCTATACTGCTGTTATGAATTGATGACCAGGGTGTTATTGTTGAAACCCTCTCTCTCTCGCTCTCTCGCTCGCTCTCTCTCTGACATGATATTGACGACCTCAGGCTTCTATGCCCATTATGTAAGCAGGCAGAGGAGGATGACGTACATTTTGTCTTGTGCTGTCCAGTATTTGAGGATGTTAGGCAGCACTACATCCCTGTTAAATATAGTAGACAGCCTAATTTCTTTAGACTCTGTTTACTCCTGGCATCAAGTCATCCGGAGGTTGTGCGCAGCCTCACTTTATATTTGTGTAAAGCTTTCAGAATAAGAGAGATATTGTTTATCCTAAGTCATATTTTTGTAGCTGACTTTTTGTTATACAGTAACATGTTGTCAGGGTTGTTGTGTTTTTGTTTTTTTTGGGGGGGTGTTGTTTGTTGTTGTTGTTGTTGTTGTTGTTGTTTTTATTGTTTTTTGTGTGGTTTTTTTTGGTTTTTTTACTATTGCTTTTACCCCCACCAAAATACTAAGCAGTTCGGCAACCCCCTTCATGTATGGGCCAATGGCCTTTTTGTGAATAAATCCTTCGAGTTCGAGTTGAGTTCTCTCGCTCTCTGTCTGTCTGTTTCCTCTCTCTCCCTCCCCCCCCCCCCCCCCCTCTCCCTCTCTCTCTCTCTCTCTCTCTCTCTCCTCTCTCTTCCTCTCTCTCTCTCTCTCTCTCTCTCTCTCTCTCTCTCTCTCCCCCCCCACCTCCTCTCCTCTGTGCTTCCTGTTTCCTGTTTCTTTTTTTCCCCCTTTATTTCAAGGATGATGGAGCAAGCATTCGTGTGCTTTTTTTTACATCCGGTCCCCGTGTGTATGCAGTTTTGTAAATGTTGTCATCCGTTCCCACCGGCACACACACAAAGGCCTACTCTTCCGAAAAGCGGAACGGGTTTTAATGTGTGCGCAAGATGTCTGTTCTCTCTTCGTCTGTCTTCTCTCTCTCTCTCCTCTCTCTCTCTCTCTCTCTCTCTCTCTCTCTCTCTCTCTCTCTTGGCTGAAAAACATTGGTGTACTGCTTTACGTTCAGTGCATCAGTCCTTGCATAATTGAAAATCCCCTATTCAGTTTGACATCTTGCATTCTTCCCGTTCTCTGCGCTTAACTCAATACTGGCGTTTCCATTTATCGTTTTCCTTTTTTGGGTGGGGGGATAGGGGAAGGGGGGGGGGTCGTTTTTTTCACTCGATGGGTGGCGCTGCTCTTGTGGCGACGCGCTCTCCCCGGGGAGAGCAGCCCGAATTTCAAGCAGATAAATCGGCCGGGATTGAAAGTGGTATGGAAAATGAAATGTTTTCTTTCGCGTACATGTAGTGTATTTTTCCCCGCTTCAGTTGAAATGGTAAAGAAATACTTGTGGCTTAGCCTGGTTTACTGTTAATTCAAAGAAAAAAATATTGAGAGGCAAATGTAAGAAGACAAAAAAGGGGAATAAATCGGAAAGGAATTGTGAGAAGAAAAAAAGAAAGGAAGGAAAATATATTAATGAAAAAATTCATGTAGCTCAGCTTGGTTTATCGTGGATTTTTTCCCCCTGTAAATGTTGAGAGGAAAAGGTAAGAAGATAACAGGAAAAATCGGGCGAAAAAATAAGAGAAAAAAAGGAAGGGAAGGAAAGAAGAAGGAAGGAAGAAAAGAAAGGAAAACTTTTTAACGTAGGAAAACGTTGTTTGTCAAAAAGGCTTAACGACAGACATTTTTTAAAAAGGCAGACTGACAGAAAGACAGACAGACGGAGATTGAAAGGTAAAGAAAGAGAGAAAGAATCCCCGCAAACACACACAACACACACACACACACACACACACACACACACACACACACACACACACACACACACACACACACACATTGTTTTCCATATTTGTTGAATACCAACTCCCTTGGCTAAATTGCCTTAATATTTGAATGTGAGGGTCGGGTGGTCGATTTGTCCTACACTGTTGCTGATTTGCGGGGAACATGACATGGTTGTTGGGTGTGTGTGTGTGTGTGTGTGTGTGTGTGTGTGTGTGTGTGTGTGTGTGTGTGTGTGTGGTGTGTGTGTGAGAGTGAGAGAGAGAGAGAGACGCAAACGCATTTTTATTTCACGAGGGTAATAGATTAAGTAACAAAACTTTTTTCATCCAGCCCTCTCTCCAGAGAGAGAGAAGGAGAGAGGGAGAGAAAGAGAGAGAGGGGAGAGAGAGAGGGAAAGAGAGAGAGAGAGAAATCCAAAAATCTTACAAGTCCACAACAACAACAACAACAACAAAAACCCACACACAACAAAAGGGCACACTTCTCAAAAAACTTTGAACCTGACGCCTCGCTCCCCTACGACCTTATAGGTTATGGGACTCCTTTACCTTTTTTTTTTTACCCGCCCGTAGGGATACATCTTAATATATACCCAATACTCATACTCTCAAAGACAGAGAGAGAGACAAACTTTTTTTTTGGAGGATAATGAATAAGCACTCGTGTGCTTTTTTTTACATCCAGTCCTCGCCCTTAGGGATATATATGATAATAAAATAAAATAAAGTCCATACCAATACACTCAACACAGTATATGGGAAAAAATATCTACACAAAAGCCCCCACAAAAAAAAACGAAAAGAGAGAGAAAAAGACGAGAGAGAAAGGAGACAGAGAGAGAGGACAGAGAAGAGAGAAGAAAAGCACAGAGAGACAGAGACAGAGGAAGAAATGAGAATGGGAACTTCACGGCAAACCTACCCTTCCCTACCTGTGGAAAGTTTACCTGTTGAGAGAAAAAGGGGAGAGCGAGAGGGCATAGAGAGAGAAGGAGGGGAAGAGAGAGAGGTAGAAGAATGAAGGGGTCAAGGGGCATGGTGGGGGGGGGGGGGGGGGGGAGGGGGAGAGGACAGTTGTCCAAACAACCAGGTAGGCGAAAGTGGCCGTG
>CM054140.1:57483325-57485825 GCA_028751875.1 Rapana venosa | reverse complement strand
AATGATCATCATCTCTTGACCCCGAAACACCAAACCTAAAACCACTCTGCAATGCGTAACAATGGTACTTCCCAATCTCCGCATAATTATCCCAAGAATATTATGACCTCCACATTCCTGCAGAACCGTACACCACTAGCTAGGCCTACGTGCCAGCAGCGTTTCTACAGCCCTTTATCTCTGTTTGCAAGGATGTATGTGACTACAACAAATCCCAGCGCTGGTCTTCCCAGCAGCTGAAGGGAGAGGGAACTGAGGTGCTCTCTACTTGTGTCTGAGGTCTGGGGGCCTGATAAGAAGAATGAGAAGAAGAAGAGCAGAGGGACTTGCTGGGAAACGATAAGGACTAAGGGTCTGTGTGTGTGTGTGGGGAGGGAGGGAGGGAGGGGGATAGGGAAGGAGCCTGTGCTGTACATACAACCAACAGTCACCTGAAAGGAACTAACTAGCAGTGGTGCGTGCAAATGACTGTGGCCAGTGCTGTGTAGAAATGGAAAGTGTATGGTCTTATCTGTGGTATGAGGGGTCTAATCGGAAAACGTGTGTTGTGATTAGCTTGGATGGGTGGGTTTGGTGGCTCTCTCCCTCTTGTTCTCTGAAACAGATGGGCCTTGCTGGCAGCTCTGGTGTTTGCTAGTGACAATAAACTTCTCCTGTCTTGAGGCTAATTATCACATTAGGGCCAGGAACAACAACGGAAAGAAATAACGATGAAAATGGCATATGTCAGGGGCTGACAGCAGGTTGGGTAACCTTGATTATGTTTTCTAAGGCAGAGTTGCAACATCATACATTTTCTAAAGCTGAGTCATGTGTTACTCTAATTAAGCTCAGTGTGCTTTATTCTTATAGGGAATGGAACATAAATGTATCAATGAGTGGAAAATGGAATGATTAGCAGGGTACAAGTGGACAGATGGACACATGTTCGCATAGACACTCACACACCCTCACACATACAGACACACACACACACACACACACACACACACACATGAGAGAGAGACAGAGAAAGAGAGAGAGAGCAGTGTATGATTACTAAATCATTACATCATGTCATAAATTCATGAATAAAGACATCTGCATCAATAGTAATCCAACTGACACTCGCTGTGTTGCCATAATAATCATTGTCTCTTGACCCCGAAACACCAAACCTAAAACCTCTCTGCATGCGTAACAATGGTACTTCCCAATCTCTGCATAGTTCTCCCAAGAATATTATGACCTCCACATTCCTGCTGAACCTACACCACTAGCTAGGCCTAGTGCCAGCAGCGTTTCTACAGCCCTTTATCTCTGTATGCAAGGATGTATGTGACTACAACAAATCCCAGCAGCGTTTCTACAGCCCTTTATCTCTGTTTGCAAGGATGTCTGTGACTACAACAAATCCCAGCACTGGTCTTCCCACCCAGCAGCTGAAGGGAGAGGGAACTGAGGTGCTCTACTTGTGTCTGAGGTCTGGGGGCCTGATAAGAAGAATGAGAAGAAGAAGAGCAGAGGGACTTGCTGGGAAACGATAAGGACTAAGGGTCTGTGTGTGTGGAGGGAGGGGGAGAGGGAAAGAGCCTGTGCTTGTGCATACAACCAACAGTCACCTGAAAGGAACTAACTAGCAGTTGTGCGTGCAAATGACTGTGGCCAGTGCTGTGTAGAAATGGAAAGTGTATGGTCTTATCTGTGGTATGAGGGGTCTAATCGGAAAACGTGTGTTGTGATTAGCTGGGGTGGGTGGGTTGGGTGGCTCTCTCTCTCTTGTTCTCTGAAACAGATGGGCCTTGCTGGCAGCTCTGGTGTTTGCCAGTGAAAATAAACTTCTCCTGTCTTGAGGCTAATTATCACACTTCGCACCAGGAACGGGCGAAGAGAAATAAGGTCGTTGTTAACAACACGTGTCGTTGTTGGATGATAAATTACGCGCACTAAGGGGCCAAGATGTGATACATACTCTTTTTTGTAGAGTGCATGCATGCTGGACAGAAGAAAATCTGTAGAGAAGAAATCTCATCTTGTAAGCGTTTTTGACCCTATACTTTGAAAAAACACAAACCTTAGGAGAAACAGACTTTTAAAACCCGATTGGGTGCCGTGTATTCTGTTAAAGTCAAAAGATCTTTCTTTTTTTGTTTTCATTCCTCGGCTAGAGCTCCGAGGTTCATCAATGGTGAGGTTTGATGTATGCAACATTTACCCACGATCAAGGTAGCTGCATTCCGACTTCGGAGAGGAAGATCATTATTTTAAAAGTTCAAAGATTTTTGGCGCCCATTTTATGGAGAATATTCTGATCACTGATCAGCTAATGTCACAAGAATACCACCCCCCCCCCCCCCTCCTTTGAAGAAGCACAAGCTTTCTCTCCCCTTTGTGTACAACTTCATCACTTTTTTCATCCATCCCGTGGTCCTGTGGACCGTGGGGGTACCAATGAAGATTTTGCAACCAGCTTCCTCCACTCCCCGCGGTCCTCTGCTTTCCCGTATCAAATTCGTTCCAC
>CM054140.1:57468325-57478325 GCA_028751875.1 Rapana venosa | reverse complement strand
CTCCTTAACCACACTCCTCCCTGTTCCCTCCATGCTTAAACGCCCCCCACCCCCCTCTCTCTCTCTCTGGTACATTCTGGTCTGGGAGAACGAGGTGGATAGCCTAGTGGTTAGAACATTGCGCTCGCAATCTGACGACCCGGGTTCGATTCCCGTTCAAGGGGATATTTCCCCTGGAGTTAACATCAGTGCAGACTCCACTCTCCCCAAAAGTATTTCGGATGAGACTATAAACCGAGGCCCTGTGTGTGAACGCACGCAGAACATCTTGCGCACGTGTTAAATCCTGTTTCGATTTTCGTAAGAGTAGGCCATTGTGTGTTGGTGGCAACAGATGACAGAATTTACAAAAGCGCATACACACGGGGACTGGATGTAAAAAAAGCACATAAGTACTTATTCCATTATCCTCGATATAAAAGAAAAAAGAAAAGAAAAAACACTCTTGAGTTAAACGAATGATTAAACAAACAAAATAAACAAGCAAACGAACAAAATAAGCAATATCATAAACGAATTCATCAACCGATTTACGAATGAGGAACAACTAATGAGGCAGTCGTGTTTTTTTTGCACGAGCATGTGTTTGTGTGTGTTGTGTGTGTGTGCTTTCATTTCCTTTTTTTTATATGTTGTTTTCTTGATATTTTTTGCTTCTTTTCTTTCATTATGATTTGACCCAGTCCTCCTGGTTCTTTTTTCATTTTCTACTTTCTTTTATTCTCTTTCTTTCCTTCCTACTTCAACGTTCTTGTGGTTTTTTAAAATTTTGTCGTCAGTCTTTCAACATGTTTATCTGTCCCATTTTTCTCCTTTATTTCCCTCACCCCTTCAACTGCTATGCTTGCCTTTGTCTTTCAGGTTGTTCCTCTCGTTCTTTCTCGTTTTTTTGCATTTGGCGTTCTCTTTCCTATCTCCGGAAGGGTGGGAAGTTAGAATCTACAAGCTGATATTTTCAACAACATCAAACACCCCCATTCATGCGGACACATTTCCACAGCAAACTTGTAAACATTTCCCCCCATCATTAATAACTACGCATTTCACATCGCTGCTATTTCTGGGCTTTGAAAGCACAAGGAGGAGAAGGAGGAATGAGTCGAGATGGAGAGTAGGTATGTTTGAAATTCCCCAGGGCGCCATAACCTCCCTCCCTCCCTTCCTTTCTGGTCTGCATGTATGGATTTCTGGGTCCTGTCTCCTGGGTGTCATCACATTGGTCAAGCCATGATCATTGCCTGCCGTTTTATACCCTGGAGGCTAAGACTTTCACATCCAGTTGTGAGATGGCTTGGCTTTAATCCTGATGCGCACTCCATGGATGATTGGGATGTATCACTATCGCTAATTACATTTTTTTCCTTTCATGCTTTCTCTGTTCTTCTTTGCTTCCTTTCCACTCCACATTGTAGTACTAGGAAATCTCTGGTTTGGGTCCATGCGGTTTGTTGTATAATTATTATTAAGGGTGGAGGCTTTTTGTGATCTTGTCAATTTTGTGCAGACTTACTGTTACCTGAATCTGGGTCATGTATCCTGTGCATGTGGAAAAGGAAGTGTGTATGAGTGAGGTCCTGCTATACATGTCACCAAGGACGCATCAGAGATTTCGCCATCAATGTTTGGTTTATGGTAGGTAGGCCAGACATCTTAGGTTTCCTAGCAGTTGTGATGTAGAGTGTATGGGATGTTGGGCAACTGTCGTGACACTACTTTTGAAGACTAAAATTGCTTCCCCCCCCAAAAAAAAAAAATAAATAAATAAATAAAGAGCAGCAGACTTTGAGAAAGTAGTAGTTATCTCATTCTTTTCTGATTTTTGTGAAGGGCTGCAAAATCTTTTGCTTATTTCAAAGGAAAAGATTATCTTCTTTGTAGTTGTGAAATGTCATTTATGGGACAATATGTTGGGGTGTTACATCAGACATTTTCAAATCCAAGGGGTTTCTTGTCCTGCCCTGAAATAAATTGTTAGCTGCCTATTTCCTTTTGGGGGAATATTGTTGTGTGGGTTTTTTTTTAATGTTAGAGTGATGATAGACCATTCAGTATGTGTAAACATCCTTGTCAGTTCAGATATTGGAGTGTTGACTTAGAGCATTGCAAGAACAGCTGATAAAAATGAATGTTGTTTTTCTCCTTCCCTTTTCTATTGAAAAGAAGGGGATGGACGTGGTATGCAATCAGAATACACAAGTTGATATTTTCAACAATAATAAAGACCCTCTTCATGTCAACAAACTTCCACAGCAAACTTGCAGCGGCTGCAAACATTTCCCCCATCATTAATAACTACGCATTTCACATCGCTGCTATTTCCGGGCTTTAAAAGCACAAGGAGGAGGAAGGGGTCGATGAGATGGAGAGTAGGTATGTTTGAAATTCCCCAGGGCGCCATAACCTCCCTCCCTCCCTCCCTTCCTGGTCTGCATGTATGGATTTCTGGGTCCCCATCCCCTGGGTGTCGTCAGCTTGGTCAAGCCATAATCATTGTCTGCCGTTTTATACCCTGGAGGCTAATACTGTCAGATTTAATTGTGGGAGGTTTTTAATTTCTCCCTTGTGTACAGTCATGGATAGCTGGGTCATATCATCATGAGTGATTAATTCATAACGTAGGTTGGATCATTTCTAGAAAATTCTCTGGTTCAAGTCCTGGTAGTGCATGGTGGAATAAGGGTGGACATTTCACAATATCCACGGGTTCAGGTCGAGTCTTAATTCAGATTTGCCAGTGCCGATTTTCCTGTTCACTTATGAATACATACCAAATATCACTTGCGCAGGTTAAAAGCCTTGTTATTTTGTCAGTGTTCAGTAGATTGCAGTAACAGGAGAATACCTAGCATGTGCCTGAGCTATGAAGTTTTGCAAGCACTTTGGATTATGCATTGATCAAGCATGTGATTAATGAATTCTCTGTAGTATCCCTTTTAAAATCTGTTTGTGAATTCCCTGTAGTACATTACTTGAACGTAGTGTAGATTGTAAGCGGTGACTTTTTCCTGGAAAACTCAGTTAGCAAAATTATATTTTTTTAGAATAGCAACAAAACAAAAAATTAGATAGAATAAATTGAAATAAAACACAAATCCAAATCAAATCAAACAAAAAAACTCATCTGCTTACGATGTATTTCTATTGAATGAATAAAACAAACGAAACCCAATACGGTTCTACTGTGAGACTGTGTTTGTTTGTGAGGTCTCCTCTGTGTGTCTGATAAGCTATTTTTCATTTCCAGAGATGGGTCCTACCACATTACCCAGTTGTGTGGGAGAAAGGAGCAGGATAGCCTAGTGGTTAGAACATTGTGCTCGCGCTCTGACGGCCCCTGTTCAAGCCACTCCTAAGATGCCCCTTTTTCGAGGGGATTTTTTGTCCCCCCCGGGGGGTTAACCTCAGTAACTGACTCCGCTTTTCTGAAACTCCTTGGGATTAGATTATAAATTCAAATACAAATACAAGCAGATCGTCTTGCGTACACGTTAAAACGATGCGATTGGAAGAGACGGTCATTAAAGTGCCAGTAGGAATGGAAGACAAAATTGAACTAAAAACAGAATGCATGCTTACTCATGTCGTGTTTAGGCATCATCCCCGAAGTCGGAATGCGGCTACCTTAATGTGAACATAAACGGTCACATACGCCAAAATCTCACCACTGAGAGCTCCAGTGGAGGAACGAACAAACACAAAAATATCCCACGGTTAAGTGGTGTATATTAGATTATTCCATTCCGGGAACATAGTTATGGGGTGTCACTTCAAACCATTGTAGAGTGCGTTGTTCTGTCCTGTCCTGTCCTGTCCCAGTGTAAAATGATAGTAGTCAGCCATTGCACATCGTTTTGGGGTGAGGGTGGGGTTGGGGGAGAGAAAATTGCCGCTTGTTTCCGATAGTGCGGTGATGATAATAGAGAATTCCGGTGTGCGGAAACATCCTTCTTGTCAGTTCGGATTCTGGAGCGTTGATAAAGACCATTGCAGTAACTGAAAAATGTGTTTTTAGCTGTGGTGATGGTGATGGTGTGTGTGTGTGTGTGTGTTTGTGTGTGTGTGTGCGTGCGGTGTGTGTGTGTGTGTGTGTGTGTGTGTGTGTTTTGTGTGTGTTTGTTTTTTTTTTGGGGGGGGGGATGAGAAACTGTTGCAATAGGTGTGTTTGTGTGTGTGGGTGCGTGTGTGTGTGTGCGTGTGTGTGTGATATGTGTGTGTTTTATTTTGGGGAGAGCGGGTGGTGAGAAACTTGTTGCAGTAGGTGCGTTTGTGTGTGTTGTGTGCGTGCGTGGGTGCGTGCGTGCGTGCGCGCGTGTGTGTGTGGGGGGGGGGGGGGTGGGGGGTATTTTGGGGGTTAGGGGGTGGGGTGGTGAGAAACTGTGGTGTTGGAGGTGGTGGTATGTGTGTGTATGTGTGTGTGTGTGAATGCATGCACGTGTGTGCCTGTATCTGTGTGCCTGTGTCTCTATCTGTAATATGTGTCTCTGTGTTCATAGCTACGAAGCGTAGTATTCGCGGCGAGAGTGCGCGTGTGCATGTAAAGGAAATACATAATTGTTCGGAAGAGAAGGTTATTGTGGGTCTTGTTGGTCTGTAGATCTGGGTAAAGAAGGGACCAAGATAGCTCAGTGGTCAGAGCACTGGCTCTCCCCATGCTAAGGTTAAGCAAAAGAAAGAAAAAAGGAAAAGACTGAAAACAAGTACAGAGCGAACCAAGAAAAAAAGATCCTTAACTAAAAAAAGACCAGAGTTGGAGAAAAATCAGAGCGAATCAAAAGAAATCAAAGAAAGAAAAAAATAATAACACAGACACAGACACACACAGACAGTCACACATACACACACACGCCACACACACACACACACACACACACACAACACACACACACACACACACACACACACACACACACACACACACACACACACACACTTACTTCGGATGAGACTACAAACCGTGATCCCGTGTGCGAACGCACGCAGAACATCTTGCGCACACGTTAAATCCTGTTCCGCTTTTCGCAAGAGTAGGCCATTGTGTGCCGGAGGGGACAGAGGACTGAATTTTTAAAAGCCGCATACACACGGAGACTGGATGTAAAAAAAGCACATAAGTGCTTATTCCATTATCCTCGATATAAAATAATAAATTAAAATCAGTAAAAAGTAAATACACACACACACACACACACACACACACACACACACACGACAAACAACAAAAATCTTGGTTCCCTGGTACAGAATGAACAGAAAAAGAACTACCCCTAGCTTACAAAGACTAGGACAGGAGAACGACCCAAAAGAAAGAAAAGAAAACAAAGAAAGAAAGGAAAAACCCAAACCCACAAGAGAAAACAACAGAAAACTTGAGTCCCTAGTATGCCGAGAGTGAACAAAACCACCTAATCCTTAACTTAAAATAAGACCAGGGAGAAAAATCAGAACCAAACAAAACAAACCAAACGAAAACAAAACCAAAAACCAAAGAACGAAACCCACCAAACAACACCCCCCACAAGAAAAAACTACTACAGAAATCTCGGTTCCCTAGTACACAAGAGTTGAAGGGAAGAAAGGGAAGAGGAGGGGGGGGGGGGGGGGGGGGGGTAGGGGAGAGTGGAAAGACGACCCTGACTGTCCTACAAAGACGAGGCAGGACAGGAGTAAAAAAAAACAAAAACAAATCAGAACGAACCAAAAGAAACCAAAAGAAAGAAAACAAAAAAACTTAGACCCCCGAACTAATTTGCAGGCTTCCCGGGATCGGAGAGACTTGGGGATGCAGACGATTTGTTGTTACCCAATCGATCACGGAGCGCTATACATCCCCCCCCCCCCCAATCAGTCCCGCTACCCCTCCCCCCCACCCCCACCCTACCCTACTCCTCCCAAAAAAGACAAGACCAGAAAATCACGTTCTCCATCAATCCTTCTTCGTTTTCCTCCTTCCTTCTTCGTTTTCTTTCATTCCTTCTTTGTTTCCTTCCAGTTTCCATCTTTCCCTTGCCTCCCCCTACCCCCCTACCCCTCTACCCCCCCCCCCCCCCCCCCCCCCCTCCCTTCTCCGCAGCTCCTTAGTCTTCCTAGATGTTATCTCCTCACTCCTTCCTTACTCAGGTTGTTAACCCAGTTTTCTCTCTTCTTCTTCTTCTTCTTTTGTCTTCCTGTTTTAATCACAGTGAGTTTCTTGTTTTTTCTTCTTCTATTCCTTAATCTTGTTTGGGGTGCTTAAGGAGGTTCTTCCTCTTCTCGTTTGTTTCTTCCAGTGTTTCCTCCTTTTTTCTTCTTGTCAATATTGTCTTTAATCTTCTCGTGTGTCGTCATGATATCATTTCATCTCATGGAGGGGGGGGTAGGTGAGTTACTCTCCTCCTCCTCTCCTTCTTCTTTTTCCTTCTTTCCTTTGTCTTGTTCTTTTGAATCTTCTTTTTGGTTCGCGTCTCGTGTCTATCTTCTTCTTCTTCTTCTCTCATTCTTCTTCCTTCTTCTTCTTCTTCTTCTTCTTCGTTCTTCTTCTTTCTTCTTCTTGTTTCTTCTTTCTTCTTCTGTTCTTCTTCTTCTTTTTCTTCTTCCTTTCTTTTTCTTCTTCTTCTTCTTTCTTTCTTCTTCTTCTTTCTTCTCTCTTTCTCTTCTTCTCTTCTTCTTCTTCTCTTCTTTCTTCTACTTCTCCTTCTCCCCATCCTCCCTTGACAATAACTGCACCCCACAAAACACTGTTCACAGCAGTTCTCCAATCATGCTAGTTGTTTACTTCCATCTAAAGCCCATAAATTCACAACTAACCCACCTTCAATGCAGCTTTTTACTTTTTGTTCGGCGCGCGCGTGTTTGTGCGTGCGTGCGTGCGTGCGTGCGTGCGTGTGTGCGTGTGTGTGTGTGTGTGTGCCTCTGTGTGTGTGCCTCTGTGTGTGTGCCTCTGTGTGTGTGTGTGTGTGTGTATGTGTGTGTGTGTGTGTGTGTGTGTCTGCCTGTGTATGTGTGTGTGTGCCTGTATATGTGTGTCTGTGTCTGTGTGTACCCGTGTGTTGATGCACAATTTAAAAAAGAAACACACATAAACTCATTACGTATAATAAGAAGTCAAACAACATACTACAATGTGAGACCAGGTATCCACTAGCAAAACCAAAATTACAGAGTAAAGCACAATTTTTAAAAACCCACAAACTAATACAATAAATATAATATCAAAATAAATACAAACAAAGTCATATAAGAATATGCCAGTATGCCTTTAAAAAACACAAAGACAATGAATGCCTGGAATCAATCAGTCAATATGAGAACGCAATAACATCAATCTTTATTATTATTTATTGTATTATATTTTATTTATTGTTTTATATCGAGGATAATGGAATAAGCACTCATGTGCTTTTTTACACCTAGTCCCCGAGTGTATGCGGTTTTGTAAATTGTGTCATCCGTTTCCGCCGGCACACAATGGCCTACTCTTCCGAAAACATACATAACTACCCAGGCATTACATATATGACAGTCTTGTGTTTGAAAAAACCCACTGTTCTAAACGTAAGTGCAGGTTAGTCTTTGGAGAGGCGCCTTGAGCTGAACGCTCCCTGAACCGGACGCACGTATGCACCCGACTCACCCACCCTGTGTCGATCAGAAATGGCTCTTATTTCTCCACTCGGTAACTTTTAGACAAGCTTGGCGGCATTCATGCGTAATGCTAATGCCTCTTTGACATAAACTACATCAGTGCATGCTCGGCTCTCCGAGACAAACTAACGGATGTACGAACAGTCAAATCACTCCCAATCAGGACACCCCCAACCCCCAAAAAAACCCCAAAACAACAAAAAAAAATCCAAAAATAAAACAACAACAACCCACCAACAACAACAAAAACAAACAAAATAACAGACGGGAGACAGACAGCCCATAACAGAGAACAGACAGTGGAAATAGTCAGAAAGTGGAAGATAGCATCCAGAAAGTGGAAGATGCAGTCCAGACAAGTGGAAGACAGTCCAGACAAGTGGAGACAGTCCCAGATAATGGAAGGCAGTCCAGATAAGTGGAAGGCAGTCCAGACAAGTGGAAGGCAGTCCAGACAAGTGGAAGGCAGTCCAGATAAGTGGAAGATAGTCCAGACAAGTGGAAGATAGTCCAGACAAATGGAAGATAGTCCAGACAAGTGGAAGATAGTCCAGACAAGTGGAAGATAGTCCAGACAAGTGGAAGAAGTCCAGACAAATGGAAGATACCAGACAAGTGGAAGAAGTCCAGAACAAGAAGGAAGATAGTCCACAGACAATGAAGACATAAACCAACAAGTGAAGGCAGACAGACAGCCCATACATACAGAAACAGACAGCCAACACAGAAACTTGGAGAAGACAGATAGACACACAGACAGCCATGAAAAGACATTAAAAAAACACCATTCAAATACAGACAAGCAAGGACAAGCTGACAGATTAACACTCACACACAAACGTGCCTCGTACATTTACAGAAACCGTGAGTGGGGTGGGGTGATCACTTCCAAAAAAAAAGAAAAGAAAAGAAAAGAAGAGAAAAGAAAGAAGAGGAGAGAAGAGAAAGAGAAAAGAGAGAAAGAGAGAGAGAGAGAGAGAGAGAGAGAGAGAAATCACACAACACAACAAACACATGACACACAACAGACACACACACACACACACACACACAACACAGCTACAAAGATCGTCCGATTCATTTCCATATCGATTCTTACCCCTAGTACAGCTCTTGATGCAGAAGACCCCAGCAGAATAATGAGGGGGAGGGGGGTGGAGGGTCAATTTGCATTTAAAGCGTCCATAGCGTGTCTGACGTCATCGAGGTCTTTTGCGCCACAGTAAAAGCTAGTGGTAGGGACGAGAAGGGAGAGAGAGAGGGAGGGAGAGAGAGAGCGAGACAGAGAGAGAGCAGAGAGAGAGAGAGGGAGGGAGGGAGAGGGACAGATAGAGGGAGGGAGGGAGAGGGACAGAGAGAGGGACAGAGAGAGAGAGGCAGAGAGAGACAGAAAGAGAGAGAGAGGCAGAGGGAGGGGGAGAGGAAGAGAGAGACAGAGAGGGAGGGAGGGAGAGGGACAGATAGAGGGAGGGAGGGAGAGGGACAGAGAGAGGGACAGAGAGAGAGAGAAAGACAGATAGAGACAGAGAGAGAGAGGCAAAGAGAGAGAGGCAGAGATAGACAGAGGCACAGAGAGAGGGAGAGAAAGAGAGAGATGTTGAAGACTTCGCGATGGAAACTTTTGCTTGCTTCTAGAGTCCGGCTAGTTTGTTGTCTGGGAAAGTTTTCAGTGGGTTGGTGCCAGGAAGTCAAACACGAAGAAATTTACTTTAATGGTGTGTGTGTGTCGGGGGGGGGGTGGGGGTGGGGGGGGGTCTGGTGTGTGTGTGTGTGTGTGCGCACGTGTGTGTGTGTTGGGGCGTGGTGTGTGGGAGGGGGGAGGGGAGAGGGAGGGTTGTGAGTGAGTGTGTGTGTATTTTTGTAGGTATTTTGTATTTATTCTTATATTTCGAGGATCATGGAATAAGCATTCGTGTGATTTTTGTTTTGTTTCAGCCAGTCCCCGAGTGCATGCGGTTTTGTCAATTTTGTCATCCGTTCCCACCGGCGACTTATGGCCTACTCTTCCGAAAAGCGGAACGGGTTTTAAACTTCTGCACAAGATGTTCTGCGTGGGTTCGCACACGGGACCTCGGTTTATAGTCTCATCCGAAGGACTTTTTGGGGAGGGTGGAGTCTGTACTGGTGTTAACTCCAGAGGAAAAATCCTCTTGAACGAGATTCGAACTCGGGTCAGGAGATCACGAATATACCAGGCTATCCCGTGTGTGTGTGTGTGGGGGGGGGGGGGGAGGGTGTGTGGGTGGGTGGGTGTATGTGGAGGGTGTGTGTGAGTGTGTGGAGGGTGGGTGTGTAAGTCACATTTCCTATTTGCATATTATGGTACATTAAATAAGCAATGCATTTGCTTATAAAAAAAAAATTGTGGGTAGTGATTGTG
>CM054140.1:57455825-57458325 GCA_028751875.1 Rapana venosa | reverse complement strand
ATAGCAACAGTATATATCAGACAATGCGAGGAAACCAATACCGGAATGTTTCAAGCGTCAAGATCACAGGTAGCAACAGTATCAGACAATGCGAGGAAACCAATACCGGAATGTTTCACGATAATGCGTCCACTGTACAGCTAGCTCCTTTCTACTTTAGTTTTTTCCCTCCGGGAGACAGACAGACAGACAGACAGACAGTCAGACAAACATTCGCGGACTTTTGTGTGGACACTGGATGGGCTAAACTAAAATGAGTCATTCCACAATGAAAATCGTTACCTGCGCTAGGCTAGAGCTCGTGTCGTTTTTTGTTTGTTTGTTTGTTTGTTTGTTTGTTTGTTTGTTTGTTTGCTTGCTTTTAAGTTTTCCCAGAAGCGGGGGGAGGGTACATGCAGTAAGCGAGGCCTTCTGTGTGTGTTGTTGTGTGTGTGTGTGTGTTTGTGTGTGTGTGTGTGTGTTTGTGTGTGTGCGTGCGTGCGTGTTTGTGAGTGTGTGTGTGTGTGTGTGTGTGTGTGCGCAGTATTATTCTTTGGGTGGTAAGTGTGTGTCCAGTGACTCAGTGTTGTTAAATGTGATATTTATGCATTCAGATATATATGTATAGATATATATATAGATATAGATATATATATAGATATTATATAGATATACACTTACGTACATACATGCATACATACATACATACATACATACATACATACATACATACATACATACATACATACATACATACACACATACATATGTACATACATCATATAAAATTATAATTATATATGTACGTGTTTTTTCAAAATGTGGAATTGTAATGTTGGTGTTGATTTTGTTTAGAGCATGAATGTGTGTGAGTGAGTGAGTGTGTGTGTGTGTGTGTGTGTAGATGTGTGTGTACGTGTGATGTGTGTGTGTGCTTGCATGTGCATGTATGTATACATGTATGTATGTGTGTGTGTGCTCGCGCGCGCGCGTGTGGGAGGGGGGGGGGAACGGTTGTATACACAAAAATCTTACCATTGGTGAACCTCGGAGCTCTAGCCAAGACAAGAAAACACACAAATAAACAGATCATCTAACTCAACTCAGTTCTTGAAAATTCACTCTGGTAGATATCAACAATTGGGACGAAAGGAGAGACAGACAGATAAACACACACACACACACACACACACACACAACACACACACACACCACACACACACAACACACACACACACACACACACACACAACACACACACAGCGACCCAATGAATCATAGACTTCAGACCACCGAAACCCACAAGACAAACCATGACAAGTGGACTAAGCCGTAAACCCGACGAGAGAGAAAAGCAAGAAGGTTTCGGAATATAGCCCCCTTATTATATATACACAATATGCAGAACACGACTGTCACGGTTTTTAAAGAAAAGGGATAGATCTCTAACAAGAAGACGTGTCAATAGACAGCCTAGCCACAGTGGCTTGAGCGGTTGTGACTAATAGGGGCCTACTGCTGTTGGGGCCCTGAATAGCATTGAGGCTTTATTATGTATAAATAAATCACACACACACACACACACACAGAAGTCGTGGTAACCCGCCGCGTGGGAACTTTTTTTTGTTGTTGTTGAGGTGGTTTGAGTCAGCGGCTTTCTCTTGTCTGTGGTTTTCACTTTTGTATGATTTGAGTGTGTGTAGGTGTTGTGTTGTTGAGCAATAATGATAATGAGGGATGTGGGATTTTTTGTTGTTGAGGTCATTGATCTCTGTTTCTGTCAGGGTGTAGGGGTGGGGGTGGGGTGTGCGTGTTTAGTTAGTGTGTGTGTGGTGGGGGGGGGGGGGGGTGCGTGCGCGCTCACCTGTATATATGTTTGCCCACATGCTTGTGTACTTTTTGTGTGTGTGAGAGAGAATGCGTGTAGATGTTGTATGCGTGCGTTTGTGTTTGTGCATGAAGTGTGGCATGGGTGTGAGTCTGTACACTGTGCACACACACACACACACAATCACTCTCACACTTTAACTCAAGCACAAACTTCACACACACACACACACACACACACACACACACACACACACACACCACACACACACACCACACACACACACACACACTTGTCGTACACACACAAACAAGCACACTCATGCACATACACACTGGACTCCCCCCTTCCACCACCCCCCCCCCCCCCCCCATCCTTATGCACAAGGTTTGTATACTCACATCAAAATCAACCTTGCACACCTTTCACCTAATAAACAAGGTTTTTTGTGCAACGCTTTTCTTTCACTGCCCTGTCTGTCTGTCTGTCTGTCTGTCTGTCTGTCTGTCTGTCTGTCTTCAATCTTCTGTCAAGCACAGCTAGAAAGTTTCTGAGGGGCAAATCCAGTTATATAAAAATCGATCGCACCCACAATCTTCTTCTCCTTTCTGTCTGCCTGAAAAGGTCTTCAGTATGCTTAACGATATAGCCCTGCTGCTGCTGCTGCTGCTGGCTGCTGCTGCTGTCTGCTGC
>CM054140.1:57438325-57448325 GCA_028751875.1 Rapana venosa | reverse complement strand
TCTGTCTGTCTGTCTGTCTCCTCCTCTCTCTCTCTCTCTCTCTCTCTCTTGTCTGTCTTTCTGTTTTCTCTCTCTCTGTCTCTCTCTGCCTCTCTCTTTCTCTTTGTCTCTGTCTTTCTGTTCTCTCTCTCTCTCTCTCTCTCTTCTCTCTCTTCTTTCTCTCTCCTCTCTCTCTCTCTGTCTCTTGTCTCTGTCTTTTTCTCTCTTCTCTCTCTTTCTCTCTCTCTCTCTCTCCTCTCCTCTCTCTCTCTCTTCTCCTCTCTCTCTCTCCTCTCTCTCTCATCTTCTCTCTCTCTCTTCTCTCTGTTCCTTTGTCTCTGTGTTTGCTTCTTTCAGTCTGTCTCTGACTTTATCTTGTCTTTGTGTGTGTCTATCTCTGTCTGTCTGTATGTATGTATGTCTCTCTCTCACACTCTCTTTCCTGAATCTTTGTCTCTGTCTCTCTTTGTCTCTGTCTGTCTGTCTGTCTCTCTCTCTCTCTCTATCTCTCTCTCTCTCTCTCTCTCTCTCTCTCTCTCTCTCCTGTCTCTCTCTGTGGAACTCTCTTTGTCTCTGTGTTTGCTTCTCTGGGTTTCTTTGTCTGTCTATTTCTGTCTGTCTGTTTCTCTGTCTCTGCCTCTCTCTGTCTGTCTCTTTCTCTACCTCTGCCTCTCTCTGTCTCTACCTCTCTCTGTCTTTTCTCGACCTCTGCCTCTCTCTGTCTCTGTCTGTCTGTCTGTCTTCTCTGTTTCTGTCTGTCTGTCTCTCTCCCTCTCTCTCTCTCCCTCTCTCTCTGCCTCTCTCTCTCCCTCTCTCTCTTCTCTCCTCTCTCTTTGCCTCTCTCTCTCCCTCTCTCTCTCTCCCCTCTCTCTCTCCCTCTCTCTCCCTCTCTCTCTCCCCCTCTCTCTCTCCCCCTCTCTCCTCTCCCCCCCTCTCCCCCCCCCCTCTCTCTCTCTGCGGATCTCTCTTTGTCGCTGTGTTTGCTTCTCTCTGTCTCTGTCTTTATCTGTCTATCTCTGTGTGTCAGTCTGTCTATCTCTCTTTATTTGTCTGTATGCTTCTCTGTTTCTGTCTCTCTCTTTTTCTGCCGGATGAAAAAAAGATTATGTGAATGCTTATTCTGTGACCCTTGGAAAATAAAGATCATGCAAATTCTCTCTCTCTCTCTCTCTCTCTCTCTCTCTCTCTCTCTCTCTCTTCTCTCCCTCTCTCTCTCTCTCTCTCTCTCTCTCTCTCTCCATTTCCTCTCTATAACTCGCCCCTGCTTTTTGTGCACCTGTCTCTCTCTGTATCTATCTATTTCTCGATCTCTATGTCTATTTTATCACTCTGTCTGTCTGTATGTGTATTTGTGTATCTATCTATCTATCGAAATCAGTCTATCCGTATGTCTGTCTTTATCTGTCTGTCTGTCTATCCATCTATCTATCTACCTACCTATCTCTCTACCTCTGTCTCTCTGTCTCTGTCTGTCTCTGTCTGTCTGTATGAGAGAGAGTAATGTATAATTTGACTTCTTTCCCTCATTGAAAAACATAAATCGTTCTCTTTTTCGACTTTTGTTGTTCTTTTGCGTTTACTTTTCTGTGTTCTCTTTTGTTGCTTCCCCCCCCCCCCACCCCCATCTGTACGAGTGTGTGTAAACGTGTGTTTGATAGAGTAGCGGGGGGAGGGGGAGAAGAGGGTGTACCTGTCTCAGATCTTGTATGTCTATATCGATGTTTTAAATGAATCACTGTGTTGATTTTGATGTCGAACAAATTTGTGTGATCTTGAGTAGTATTCATGAGTAGGGCTTTTGTTCAATTCGAGTCGGTAAATTACATATTATCCTTTTTTTAAAAAAATAAATCGCTCTACTATTGGTCCAAATGGATTTGACAGTTACATAACTGTTGCCTATCTTCACGAACATTTTATTTGATACTCGAGTTACTGGTCAATTTTAATTCGTCCATTATAATATAGTATCCTTCGTCATGTGAATTCCACTGTATAGCATTGAGGGTCAGTACTCCAGGCTAAAAAAAGTCAGTTACATATTACGTTGGTTTTTTTTCTCTCTTGATCACAATTTACCAGTCAGATGATATCCTTGTTCACAATCATTCCTAAAAAAAATTTTTTAAAGCGAGGTCACGGGTCAGTTGCAAAAGGTCAGTTATATTATAATCTGTTGGGTTATTTTGCTATTGTTTTAGAATAGTTTTACCATATCATCAAAAATGCCACTACACTGTGTTCGTCCTGTTTTCTTCTTCCTCTTCTTCGTCGTCGAACGCTCAGACAGCAACTCCTGAGGCCCTGACAAATGCTGCCGTGTTACGCTGAAGGCCCTCCCTCCAGGGGTCCAGAGAGTTTGTCTGTCCCTCATCGGCAGTAGGTCAGTAGGCCAGATATCGGCCTTACTCGGGGTTTTTTGGTGTGTTGGAGGGACAGGTCTGGAGGAAGTGTTCTTCCTCTGTCATGGGAGAAAGGGCCACAGGGGCACGACAGAAAATCACCAATGTGGAACTCGGTTTGACAACCTTATGGGTTGTGCAGAGCATTGGTACGAGCAACGACTGAAGAGTTGCTTTTAACTGTATCAATCTTGGTGTCCTCATCTGCATAATTATTATATGCCTGCACAGTTTGATCTGTATCCTAAGCTGTAACTGTTACCAAAGTGACAGGCCCGTTACGGCCTCTATGGTCGGCTGGGCTCTAAAAGATAGTGGAATGGAGTACAGCAGGATCAGGCTGATTGTTCAGTTAACTGTTCCCCCTTTTTTCTTTTTGGACAACAGTTCCACTGGCACAAACCGAAAGAATCTCGGTTTTTCCCAAGAGCTCCACTACACATAGCTGTGTCCTTGAGTTAGTCTAAGATTTAAAAACTTGTCGAGGTGACAGCCCTGATAGGGCCTCTCTGAGGTCTGCAGGGGGGGGGGGGGGGGGGGGGCTATAAACAACAGGGTTGGATTGGATTGGAGTCACATTGGTCCACAACATTGCTACTCACTTAGCACACAATCAATCTTCGTTATGATCAAGGCTCCAAAAAAACACCTTTTACGTTGAAAACTTTCATCATCATCACCATCATCACCACCAACCTCCACCAAACCATCACTTTTGCACTGTGGTTGGGTCAGTCCAGTCCAGTCCAGTCCAGTCAGTCAAGTCAAAGTCAAAGTCAAAGTCAAGTCCGCGGAGTGGTCAAGAAGTCCTGGTTGTCCAGTGTGCCGTGTGTGTTTTTTTCTCTGTTGTCCTCAGCCTTCATGCTCACACCTCCACCTCCTCCACCACCATCGCCAGCACAGACAGCCCCCACCACCACCACCACCTCCTCCACCACCATCACCACCTCCACCACCTCCACCACCAGCACCACCAGCACCACCAGCAGCTCATAAGCCTCTCGCCCTTAAGGGACGCGAGCCACCGCGTTCGGGTTCTCTCTGATCCTCAGGGTCTAAGCCCTTGGGCCCTGGAGGGCCGCAAATACGTCGTGGATGGCGTCACGGGCTGGCCCTTGAAGAAGTCCCCCAGGTAAGGGAGGGAGAGAGAGAGAGAGAGAGAGAGTCACCCCTGTCCGTGCTGAGAATCCCCCCCTCTGTGTATGTGTGTGTTTGGTTGTGGGGTTTGGTTGGTTTGTTTTGTGTGTGGGTGTGTGTGTGTGAGTGTAAGTGTTGTTGTTGCTTCGATTTTACGTCTGTTCACTCAAAGTGATATTAGACGATAGTGTGAGTGTAAGTGTGTGTAAGTGTGTGTGTTGTGTGTGTGTGTGTGTGTGTGTGTGTGTGTAGTGTGTGTGTGTGTGTAATGTGTGTGTGTGGTGTGTGTAAAGTGTGTGTGTGTGTGTGTGTGTGTGTGTGTGTGTGTGTGTGTGTGTGTGTGTGCGTGTGTGTGTGTGTGTGCGTGTGTGTGTGTGTGTGTGTAAGTGTGTGTAAGTGTGTGTGTGTGTAAGGTGTGTGTGTGTAAGTGTGTGGGTGTGTGTGTGTGTTGTGAGTGTGTAAGTGTGTGTGTGTGTGTTGTGTGTGTGTTGTGTGTGTGTAAGTGTGTGTGTGTGTGTAATGTGTGTAGTGTGTGTGTGTTATGTGTGTGGTGTGTGTGGTGTGTGTGTGTGTGTATGTGTGTGTGTTTTGTGTGTTGTAGAGTGTGTGGAGGGATCTTACAGGACGTGGTCACTCTCTCTCTCTCCTCCGATCCCTGCTTCCCTTCCCTCCCCTGGTTTTATGTCTTCTTCGGTAGATCCCTTATAGAGTGTTGAGGTTGGTTGTTGTTGTTTTTCCCCGGGAAGGACTTCGGTATATCTGCGTGGTCCTTCTTTCTTCGATGTCGTCATAACCTACTTTTCTTTGGATGTCGTCATAACCTACTTTTTTTGGATGTCGTCATAACCGGGTTTGGGTTTTTTGGGTGTCGATGTCGTCATAACCCTCTTCGATGTCATCACAAACCCCCTACGCGCTGATGTGGTGTAGTGAGAGAGCCGTGTAGTCATCGTCGTCATAACGGTGTTTTTTTTTCTTTTTTACCGTGTTTTCTTTTTTAATCTCTTCTTCTTTTTAAAAATTACTTTTGTTATCCTAGCCTGTAGTTGTAAGTAGTTCTGTGTGTAGTTTTACAGGTGTCTTTTTATTATAATTATACAGCTGTTTAGTATGGACTGTGTGGTGATGTTTGGCACAGTGTTATGAAACTGTGACACGTGGGGTGTGATTTGTTTTATTTGTAGGTTATTTAATTTTCTTTGTTTGACGTGTGACTCTGTTGTTATCCGTAGTTAGACACTACAGTGTGTTTGTTATTGTTGTTGTTGTTGGGGTTTTTTGGGGGTACAAATGTAATGGGAAACCTTTTATGTAAATATAGCTTTGGTGGTTCGATGTTTTTGTTGTTATTGTTATTGTTGTTGTTGATGGTAATGATGGTGATGATGATGATGATGATGATGATGATGATGATGATGGTGGTGGTGGTGGTGGTGGTGGTGGTGGTTATGATGATGATGAAAGGTGGTGGTGATGATGATGATGATGATGATGATAATGATGATGTGGTTTGTTGACTTGTTGCATGCTTTTATGTCTTTATTTGTCTGCATGTTTTGAACTGTCATGTGTTTCGTTATTGTGAAAATATGTTAAAATCTCTTTTTTTTGTCTGTCTCTCTGTCTTTGTCTCTCTCTGTCTCTGTCTGTCTGTCTGTCTTTCTGCCTGCCTGCCTGTCTGTATGTATGTCTCTCTCTCCTCTCTCTCTCTCTCTCTCTCTCTCTCTCTCTCTCTCTCTCTCTCTCTCTCTCTCTCTCTGTGCGTTTGGTTCGGTGGATGATTGCATGACAAGAATGTATAAACATTCTCTATTTCTGTGTACATGTTGGTGGTTGGTGGGTGTTTTTTTCTCTATTATTGTTTGTTTATTCTAGTTGATCTGTCTATCTGTCGATGTTTTGGTCTTTGCATCACCAGGGTTCTCTCTCCCCACCCTGCTCTTGACATATGATGATGATTAGGAATCTGTCGATGTATTTATTCATTTATTAATTACTGTTTTATTAGCACTGCTTCTTTGTAGGCGACGGGATAGCTCAGTGGTCAGAGCACTCGCTTTCCCGTAGCCAGTGTTTAAGCAGCATCGAGCGTGGTTACCAAGTGGATGGGTGACCGTTTGCTCCACAACATGCACATCCAGCATAACTCAGTCAAGGGATTTTATATTCTTAAATCACTCGCAAACAGACTTTTTTTTTTTTACCTCACATCGGTTTGTACACATACTTTGCAACCACCCCTCCCCCCACCCCCATCCCCCCACCCCCATCCCCCCCAAAAAAGTATGTTTTGACAGATTTATTCAATTCTTGAAGAGGAAATTTTAGGCACAACGCACTCAACCGTTGAGTTTTGAGTGATTTTGATTTTAGGGAATAGTGAGTGATTCTGTTTTTAGTGTAGAATGTTGCGAAGCACTTTAGGCGTTTTTCACGAGATGTATTTACCACATGCGTAGCGTTTCATTTCACATGATAAAACCCAAGTGGACTTATCCCTGTTAGAAGAGACTGTCTGACAGGCTGGATAATTATCTTACAAAGGGATGTCTAGAGCGTACAAATGTATAATAATAATAATAATTAATAATAAATGGAACTTATATAGCGCTGTGTCTTGCAAAGACAAATCAAAGCGCATGCATTCAACCTAACGTTACCTAGTCATGCAATCCATGATGAATAATCAATAGTTTAAACATATACATGCATGCATGCATTTTTAACTTTTGGTGATGTTTTGTTTTGCCTTAAACTACTACAGTCACGAATGTGACAAGAGCATTAAGAATATGAGAAGCTGGAAGGGGGTTGGGGGGAGGGGGGGGGGGGGGGTTGGGGATGGTAATCTTATTTGAATTCTTGCGTCATTTTCTCCGGTGCGTGATGATGGCCAACGCTTTAAGCATCTCTCCTCCCCTTGTTTGTCATTGCGTGATTATGTCGTGACGTTTGAAGAAACGCAAAATAAAAGTAAGAAGGTAAGAAAAACAGAAAGCAAACTGCCTGAAGAAACGGATAATTATGATGAGACACGACGGGATAGCCTAGTGGTTAGAACATTGCGCTCGCAATCTGACGACCCGGGTTCCATTCCCGTTCGAGGGGGATATTCTCCCCTAGAGTTAACATCAGTGCAGACTCCACTGTCCCCAAAAGTCCTTCGGATGAGACTATAAACCGAGGTCTCATATGCGAGCGCACGCAGAACACCTTGCGTACACGTTGCTTGTCGTCAGAGTAGGCCATTGTGTGCTGGTGGGAACAGATGACAGAATTTACAAAACCGCATACACACGGGGACTAGATATAGAAAAGCACATAAGTGCTTATTCCATTATCCTCGATATAAAAGAATACAATAAATAAACGATTGATCTCCAAAATGACGGACGCTATAGCCGAGTGGTTAAGACCGTTCGATTTCAATCCCATGGGTCCATGAAGTCGTGGGTTCGAATCTCGGTAACGGCGTCTGGTAAAATTAAGGGTAGGGATTTTTTTTAATATATACTTTCTCCAGGGTCTACTTCAAAAGCAGACCTGCAGACCTCTTTTCGTGTGTATAGACATGCAGAAGATCAAATATGCATGTTAAAGATCCCGTAATTCATGTCAGCGTTCCGTTGGTTACAGAAACGCAAACTTACTTACCCAGCATACATCCCCCAAGTCGGAATGCGGCTACCTTAGTGGTTGGGGTGGGGGGGGGGGGGGGGGGGGGGGGCGGTTGCATATATAAAAAAAATATCTCCATTGGTGAACCTCAGAGCTCTAGCCGAGGAACTAAAAAAAAAGATATCCAAAAGTGACAGTATCAAAATATCGTAGGTATTTCTTTAACATTATTGCGTATTTTGTTTATACATTAATTTATTTAATATCTATCTGTATTGTCATTTTGTGAGGAAGGTACCTAGATAGTTGGATTTTAAAAAAAAATTTTTTTGGGGGGGGGGGGGTAAACCACCGAACTCAGGTTGAAAGCTTGAAGCTTTCACTCCCAATCATCCCCACAATTACCACCCCCACCCCACCCCCCCAAAAAAAAAAAAAAATCCCCGATATTTTTCACTGCCCATTTTCAACGACAATGTTGTCGTTATGAATATGCATTGTAAGGTATATTAAAAAAAAAAGGGGGGGGACTCCCTTCCCTCCAATTTTCGATGAGTACTATCCCGGAGACTGAAGTGTGTACCTACCGCCAAGCCCAGATGACCCAACTAGCCCAACAAACTAACAAACAGACGGACATTGTTGGATGCAACAAGGTTCCTGAACTGCGCTGCGTTCGTTCGATCTTGAAGTGTTTAGATTTCTTTCCAGGCTACCAGGAGAGGTGGGAAGCATTATCCCTGTCATTAGAAGAAGCCATTAATATAACTGCCGCGTATTGACATTGCCTGTTCGCGGGTGCAGGCGAAAAGAAAAAAAATTCATTAAAAAAAAACCTGACCGAGTAAATGAGGGTTTGGGATTGAGAAGCGTGATAACCTAATGAGAAGCGACGATCTTGATTGTACTGGACAAACAGTGGAGAGTGACAATCGTGATTGTCTTGAACCAAAAATAAATTAAGTGACCAAAAATGGAGAGCTGCACCCAAAAAAAACCCACAAACAAAAAAATTGGAGCGTGACGTGACAATCATGGTTGTGTTGGACCAAAAAAGCAACAACAAAAAAAGCATGGAGATTATTATTTGGCTGATCATTGTGTGACAAATCTGATTGTTAGACGAAAATGGAGAGTGGCAATCGTGATTGTGTTGAACAAAAATGAACATGGAGAGAGACAATCGTGATTGTGTTGGACAAAAACAAACACGGAGAGAGACAATCGTGATTGTGTTGGACAAAAATAAACACGGAGAGAGACAATCGTGATTGTGTTCGACAAAAACAAACATGGAGAGAGACAATCGTGATTGTGTTGGACAAAAATAAACATGGAGAGAGACAATCGTGATTGTGTTGGACAAAAATAAACATGGAGAGAGACAATCGTGATTGTGTTGGACAAAAATAAACATGGAGAGAGACAATCGTGATTGTGTTGGACAAAAATAAACATGCAGAGAGACAATCATGATTGTACTAGGCAAACATGGAGAGAGAGGCAATCATGATTGTCCCGAACAAAAAAAATGGAGAGAACGTCGTCAGTATGTCAGACAAACCTTTAGAAAATGTCTTCGCTGTGTTGGGACGTGGTGGATAAGAACGCAAAGAATGAGCAATAACAAAAGAGAAATAACCAGTGTCGACAGCAATATCATTTTTTTTTAATCAATCTTATGTTGGACTTACAACAGTGACAAAAATGTGGCGATTGCTTTTGACAAAAAGTGAAAAACGATAACATCAGAGCCTTGAACAAAATTGTCAATCAATTCAACCCAACAAAACAAAAAAATCGTAATTATGTTAAAGAAAACTATTTTTAAAAAAATAGTCATGACCTGGCACCAAAAAAAGGAATAATATCACTTCAAAAATGAAAAAAAAAATCATTGTATTGAAGAAAGCTAAGATAAATACAATCATGGCCTTGAATTTTTAAAAAACCAAAATAATGAAAAAAATGTTGTCAATGCACCAACCAAGAAATAGAAATGAAAACAATGTACTGGACACACACACATACACACCACACACACACACACACACACACACACACACACACACACACACACACAGAAAGAAAAAGAGAAAGAAAAGAATAATCTCATAGCAATCCAAGCAAAGAGGACAAAGAATATCGTCATTGGGCTTGAACAGAACGGAACAAGAACAAGAACAAGACCAAGAAAACAAAATAAGGAAAACGAAAGATGCCAGGAAGGCCTTTAGACAAGTAAATTGGATGCTCACGACATGTTTCATTAAGAGATAATGAAAAATCAGCCCGAGCTGACAAGTTGCTGATAGCAGATGTTTTGGAAAGGAGGAAAAAGGGGGATGGGGGTGGAGTGGGGATGGGGGGGTTGGTGATGAAGGGAGGGCAGGAACAGGGGGTGGGATGGGGGTGGGGTGGGGGGGTTGTTAGAATAAACAAGGCATGCAGGTTCTGACATCCTTAGTAAGATTTAAGCCTGTATGTTAGGGATCGTGTTGATTGTGTATTTATTGTGTGGCCTCGTACCTCGCTTTTGCTGTAAGAGGGGAAAGTCTTTCTTGTTGATCTTGTTGATCTTCTTCTTCTTCTTCTCCTTGTTGTTGTTGTTCTTCTTCTTCTTTTTCTTCTCATTCTCCTTTTTCCTTTCTTCTTTCTTCTTCTTCTTCTTCTTCGCAATTCTTCTTCTTCGCAATTCTTCTCCTTCCTCCTCCTTCTTCTCCTTCCTCTTCTTCTTCTCTTCCTCCTCCTTCTCCTTTTCCTCCTCCTCCTCCTTCTTCTCCTTCTTCGCAATTCTTCTCTTCTTCTTAGACTTTCTTCTTTTTCTCTCTTCTTTTTCTTCTTCTTCCCCTTCCTCTCTTCTT
>CM054140.1:57415825-57428325 GCA_028751875.1 Rapana venosa | reverse complement strand
CACACACACTTACACCCCCACCCCCTTCCTCATCCACTCTCTCTCTCTCTCTCTCTCTCTCTCTCTCTCTCTCTCCACACACACACACACACACACACACACACACACACACACACGTCTGATATCACTATTTAGTGGAAGGACGTCAAACTGAAGAACTCGCACACACACACACACACACACACACACACACACACACACATCACACACACACACACACACACACACTCACTCACTCACTCACTCACTCACTCACGCCTGATATCACTATTTAGTGGAAGGACGTTAAACTGAAGAACTAACACACACACACACTCACACACACACACACTCTCTCTCACACACACACATACACACACACTCACACACACTCTCACACACACACACACACACACCACACACACACACAGGGCCCCCACCAGCTTTCTTTTGTCAGATTGTACGAGCGTGTGCTCTGAGCACGAACATAGAACAAGTGTTACGTATAATCGAATGTACATACATGTATACGCTCATTAGTTTTTTTGCATTACAATTAAATACAAAGAGAGAAAAGTAAGATTTTCTCCGAATGATAGAGAGAAGGATCTAGGAGCAAACAAGCACAAACCATGTTGCATGAACGTGCCCATTCATGTCCTCTGTCTGTCTTTGTCTCAGTGTGTGCGTGCGTGCGTGCGTGTGTGTGTGTGTGTGCGCGCGCGCGCGCGTCTGTCTCTGTCTCTGTCTGTCTCCCCCACCCCTAACCCCGCAAGTTCAGAGTTGTGCAAGTGAATCTCTAGAAATATAATAGAACTCTCTAAAGATCTTTCATTTTGTTGTCTTTTTTCTGTGTACGCTGGAAAGAGAGACAGACAGACCGACAGACAGACAGATAGGCAGACAGAGAGGGACAGACAGACAGAAATAAAAGACAGACATACAGAAACACAGAGAGAGATAGACAAACAGACAGAGAGGTAGACATAAAGAGAGGGAGAGACAGACAGACAGATAACGATCACGAGAACGAAACTTTATTTTCTGAGGGTAATAAGAATAAGTACAAGACTTTTTTTTTATTTTACATCCAGCCCTCGAAACAGAGAGAGAGAGAGAGGAGAGAGAGAGGTGGATAATGAGATAGAGACAGAGACAAGGACCCAGAGACAGACACACACACAGGCAAGACATACAAAACAGAGAGATAGACAGACAGAAACAGAGATAGATAGAGAGAGACAGACATAAACACAGAGAGAGAGACAGAAACAGAGAGAGAGAGAGAGAGAGGAAGACAGAGCAAAAAGTGCCTACGTGCCTTCCTGTACGGGCCATTTGCGCGCGCCTGCGCCCATAGTCACATAATGCCTAACCCTTTATAATCACCCAATTATCTGTAGTAGTAGTAGTAGTAGTAGTAGTAGTACGCTCCTCTGTTCACTGCATACACTGTATGTATTCACTCACTCACTCACACTGGCACGGCGCGTTAACTCATTAAGATCGCGTGTTGTGTACGTGCCAAACCCTCTTTGTGGACTGCTTTCCCTTGGCCGTAACTGATTGAGAGTTCCCACAGGTGTTTACCAGGTACAGAGCCATCAATATAGTGTTACCTTAGCTTCTCTGTTGTGGCTTTTTACCTGGGCTGTGGCAAAGCCAGCAGATTTGTAGTCGATAGTCTTGCTACGGTGTGTGTATACTACCCCCAGCTAGTGTAGGACAGGATTTTCGCCCCATTTCATTCATTTGCAAGGTTTACTTACGGTAACTAATTAACCCGCTTCATTAATTAATTAATTCACACTTCCTATGAATCTCTCTTGCACTCGCTTTAAACCCCCCCCCCCCCCCCCCCCCCCCCCCTTCTCCCACTAGCCAATGTTAGGCTAGCAGCATCGAGCGTGGTTACCACTTTATTGGATGGGTGACCGTTTGCGTGCGTTGGTTTCAGTACAGTCCCCCAGTTCGCCCAGCCGTAAATGGGTACCTTGCCCTCTTTTAGGGTCAGGGAAGGTTAAAGCAGCGAGGGAGAGAGAGGAGATGGGCGCCCCCGCCCTCAAATATGCTGGCCCCTAGAGAAGTTGAGGTCTCTGATGCCTCGCTTCCCAACGACCACATAGGTTATGGGAACACCTTTACCTTTTCCTTATTGTAATTAAGTAGCCTGCTTAATTGATAACACTTCAAGGAATCTCTGTGGTAAACATCCTCTCTCTGTTCTTCCTTTTGTTACCGAAGTAAACTTTTCGGGGGGAGGGGGGGTCATTCCTCAGCTAGAGCTCCGAAGCCCACCAATGGTGAGATTTAGTGTTTGCGCGACCGGTTTCTGCCCACCGTTAAGGTAGCCGCATTCTGCTTTCGGGGAAACAAGAATATTTGAAAGATGAACTTTAAAAAAAAGAAAAGGCAGGTTAATGGACAGGGATGGCCAAAAAAAAAGAAAAGCAAAAGAGGCGGTAGACAAAGATAAGAAAAAAAGTAAGTAAAGAGAGTGATAGAAAAGAGGAAAGTTCTAGCATCGAAATTTCAGAAGGTGGGGTGGTGCTATTTATGCTGAAAGAGCCCCGGCCCGGCATCCCCACGGGGGGGGGGGGGGGGGGGGGGGGGAGGGGGGGAGAGAGAGAGAGCGTATACCCCAAAAATATGGAATCGTCTTTTCATCATATTTGTGTCACAGACTTCAACTCCTTGAGCATCGTAGTGAAAAGGATCAGGAATGGTTATAGTACATTGTTCCGAACCGAAAGCAAGTAAACCAATTTTCTGTGTTGGTGACAACAGTAGCTCAGTCGCTGAACCAAGCCGCTTGGTTAAGACTTGTTCTTCCCTTTACAGCTTAAGTCTTTAGTGATCGACTAAGACTCTCTGACTAGGAGGCTTGACTTGCTACAGTCCTTATGTGCTGCAGCCTTGGGGGTTAGTTGGGCCTTTGGAGAACATCTCCAACGCTGACTGTTCTTATGCCCACTTGGCCCAGAGAGTGGGGATGTACTGTGGTGAGCAAGGCATCTCCACTATAATCAAATTTCTGCCCAATTTCCGAAACAGCAGCTGCCTCCTCTGCTGTTTTGGAGGTCATCGTCGGACACGACGGACAAAAATACACACATACACGAGTATAAGAGTCACATAGAAAAACAGAAGGGAAAGAGTGATTTGGCCTGAATGGTGGGTTTGCGCAGGGCGTCGTGTGTCTGATTCTCTGACCTCGCTCTCAGGTCTGGCATTGGGACACAGGAGAGGAAGAAGCGAAGGAAGAGAAAGGCTGGTTTAGTTACATGTTTACGCTGGTCCTGTGCCTTCTTGTCAAATCTTCTCTGTCTTGTCTGTCTCTGTCTGTCTGTCTGTCTGTCTGTCTGTCTGTCTGTCTCTCTCTCTCTCTCTCTCTCTCTTCTCTCTCTCTCTCTCTCTCTCTCTCTCTCTCTCTCTCACACACACACACACTCACACACACACCACACACACACACAACACACACTTTTTTTTAAGGTGAGGGGAAAAAATATTAGTTTGAAAAGGATTTGGGGGGGGGGGGGGGGGGTGGGAGGAGACTACTTGTGAAAATCACAATCTACTTTTATCTGAAGAGAATCTTTATATTTCTTCACCCCACCCTCAATTGATTGTACTGTCTTTATATATCTTAACTGTCACACATTACATGCCAGAATTCTATCTATCTTCTGCAGGCAATATCTCTATCCTTTCCTTCTGCAAATCTTCTCTATCTATCTATCTATCGAGATATATATATATATATATATATATATATATATATTATATATATATATATATATATTATATATATATATATATATATATCATACCCTCACAGCTACTAAGTATTATGTTTCGTTGATTATTACAGAAGTAAGCTTGTGGATTTTTCAATTTTCTTGTTATTAGTTTGCGTTCGCTAGTTGTACTGTTATAGAAGGATGGATATAAAAAAAGCAACTGTCCTGCTTATTCCTCCACCTTCTGAGAATAAAATTGAATCAATCAATCAATCACTAACTCACCCACTCTGCCTTTCGAAAGAGTAGGCCATAGTGTACCGGTGGAAGCGGATGAGCAAAAATTATACAACTGGATGCATACGGGGACTGGATGGAAGTAAAAGCACATAAGTGCTTATTCATTATCCTCGAAATGAAAGAATTTGAACAGATAACAATTGTATAAACTCAAAATCTCTCCTCTCTCTCTCTCTCTCTCCTCTCTCTCTCTCTCTCTCTCTCTCTCTCTCTCTCTCTCTCTCTTTGTCTCACTTTCCCTCTCTCTCTCCCCTCCTTCCCTCCCTCTGTCTCTCTCTGTCTCTCCCTCTCCCTCCCCCTTCTCTCTCTCTGTCTCCGTCTCTGTGTGGCGTGTGCATGCATGGATGCGTGTGCATGCGGAAGGCTAGGGAAGAGTAGAGTTACATTGATGGGGTTACCTGATTAATGCATGCGCGAGTTTCATTCTCTGAGTCACTCCACTGTCAGGTTGTGTGTGTGTGTGTGTGTGTGTGTGTGTGTGTGTGTGTGTGTGTGTGTGTGTTGTGTGTGTGTGTGCATGCGTGTGTGTGTGTGTGTGTGTGTGTGTGTGTGTGTGCATATATGAGTATGTGCGTGCGTGTGTGTGCCTGCATGCGTGTGTGTGTGTGTGAGTGTGTGTATGTATGTATGTATACGTGCGTGTGAGTGTGTGTGTGTGAATGAGTGAGAGAGTGTGAATATATGAGTGAAATTGTGTGCGTTTGTGAGGGTGTGAGTGTATGTGTGTGTGTGCTCGCGCGCGCGCGTGTGTGTAAATATATCAGAGAAATTGTGTTATGTATGTGTGTGCCTGTATGTGTGTGTGCGTGTATATGTGCGTGAGTGCATGTGTGTGTATGTGTGCGTGCATGTGTGTGAGTGTGTGTAAGTATATATATGTGCGTGCGTGTATGTTTGTGCATATATTATGAGTGTGTGTGTGTGTGTGTGTGTGTGTGTGTGTGTGTGTGTGTGTGTGTGTGTTGTGTGGTGGTGCGTGCGTGTGTGAGTGTGTGTGTGTGAATGAGTGTGAATATATGAGTATACATGTGCGTTTGTGTGTGTATGCATGTGTGTGTGTCTGTGTGCACGCGCGCTTGTTTGCGTGTGAGCATGCAAGCATGTGTGGAAGTCTTGCGTGCGTGTGTGCATGTGTGTATGTGTGCGCGCGCACGCGTGTTCTCTAGTCATTCCTCTAACGAAATGTCAAGTGGTGGCCGGGTAGGGAGGGGGGGGAGGAGATGGTCTTAACGACTTGATACTCTGAGTCACTCATTTTCCAGTTCCCCCCCCCCCCCCCCCCCCCCCCCCACCCCCCCCCACCCCCCACCCCACCACACCACACACCCCCCCCTTCCTTGTCTCCTCCATTAAACCTGGAGTGGTGGTTTGGGGGTGGTAGCAGTTCTCTCAAGTCATGACGAAATGATAAAGCTGAAATTACTGTTTCATCACACACCGGAGGCAGAGGGGCAGGGGATAGCCTAGTGGTTAGAGCTTTGCGCTGGTGATCTGACGGCCCGGGTTCGAGCCACCACCGAGACCCCCGTTCCAGGGGATATTTTCCCCCTGGAGTTAACTAACAGCAGTACTGATTCCATCCACTCCCCCGAAAGTCCTTCGGATCAGACTAGAAAGTGAGGTCCCGTATGCGAGCGTACACACGCAAAACATCTTGCGCGCGCACACACACACACACACACGGCACACACGCACGCACGCACGCACACATACAAACACACACACAAACACACACACACACACACATTCGGAAGAGGAGGCCATTTCGTGCCCGTTAGAATTATGGATGACGCATTGCCATGCAAATACCACACAAATAGGAAAAGGCCGATTGCGAAAGTATGCGATGTAATGTATAAATATAAATATTATGTATGCAAAGCATTGTAATGTAAATGTTATGTATGCAAAGCATTGTAACATAAATATTATGCATGAAATGCATTGTAACGTAAATATTATGTATACAAAGCAGTGTAGTGTAAATATTATGTATGCAATGCATTGTAACGTAAATATTATATATGCAAAGCATTGCAATGTAAATATTATGTATGCAAAGCAATGTAATGTAACTATTAATATGCCAGGGTCATTCAACAGAGGTGCGGGGTTTCCTCTGCTTGGTGGCCTTTTGGCAGCCCCGTTTTGTGTATAATTATTGCGTATTCACAGCAGAGGTTCTTAGGATGTCACAGAGCAATAATAAAATTGTAAACACTGATAATGAAGTTGAGCTCGGTAGCGAGAGAATGGAAGCAAACTGATCAAAAACTAAGGACAATATTTTGGATGTGTGTGTGTGTGTGTGTGTGTGGTGTGCTTGCGTGTGTGTGGTTACGTGTGTGTGCTTGCGTGCGCGTGTGTGTGTGTTTGTGTGTGTATGTGTGTGTGTTTATTTATTTTTATTTTATTTTATTGTATTCTTTTATAATTATCGATGATAATGGAATAAGCACTTACGTGCTTTTTTTTACATCCAGTCCCCGTGTGTATGCGCTTTTTGTAAATTCTGTCATCTGTTCCCACCGGCACACAATGGCCTACTCTGACGAAAAGCGGAACAGGATTTAACGTGTGCGCAAGATGTTCTGCGTGCGTTCGCACACACGGGGCCTCGGTTTATAGTCTCATCCGAAGGACTTTTGGGGAGAGTGGCGAGTCTGCACTGATGTTAACTCCAGGGGAAAATATCCCCTTTGAACGGGAATCGAACCCGGGTCGTCAGATTGCGAGCGCAATGTTCTAACAACTAGGCTACCCCGTGTGTGTGTGGGCGGGGGGGGGGTGCGTGCGTGTGTGTTCGTGCGCGTGCATGTGTGTGTGCGTATGCGTGTGTGTGTGGGCGCGCTTGCTTGCTTGTGTGTGTGTGTGTGTGTGTGATTTTTCTCGGTCACTTTCAGTTGTTCAGTATTCCCAAGGAGATAGTTAGGACAGTGTGCGGAATGTGCCATAATTATTCGCCACCCTCCTTCCTGTATAGTAGGTCTCGAAATCCACTTAGCATGTGCTTAACCAACTGCCCCGCCTCGTTGCTCTGATGACCCAGTATGTAGATTTTAATATGTGGACAACACCCACACTTGATACGTTTTGCTATTTCATAACACTTTTCAGAGAAGTGAAGGAGAGGAGGGAGGGAGGGAGCGAGCGAGAGGGGCGGGCAGGGAGAGAGAGAGAGAGAGAGACAGACAGACAGACAGACAGACAGGCTGAGAGAGACAGAGAGAGAGAGACAGAGAGAGAGAGAGAGAGAGAGAGAGAGAGAGAGAGATTGGTTTTTTCTTTGAGGTTTTCTTGTGTTGTTGTTATTTTGTTATTGGTGCTGTTATTGCTGTTGTGGTAGATTTGTTGTTTATATTTTTATAGTCAATATTCTTTTTGTTTTATCATTATTGAGAGGTTCGTTGATTGCTTCTGCATACTTATCAGTTTAGAATTTAAGAAAAGTAATAAATGAACGACCTAGACAATGACAATGACAATGACAAATTCTTTTATTTCGAGGATAATGAATAAGCACCCATGTGCTTTTTTACATCCAGTCGCCTCGCTTAGGGATGTATAAGAGAGAGAGAGAGAGAGAGAGAGAGAGAGAGAGAGAGAGAGAGACAATGACAATGACAAATTCTTTTATTTCGAGGATAATGAATAAGCACACATGTGCTTTTTTACATCCAGTCCCCGCCCGTTAGGGATACATCTTAATAATAATAACCCAATACTTATACAGTCTCACAATAAAACAAGGGGAAATAACCCTTTTCAAAACAGCTCCCCCCCCCCCCACCCCCCCAACAACCCCCCCCCCCCCCCCCCCCCAAAGCAAGCAAATAAAAGAAAAACCATAAAAATACCCCACCACCACCCCCAAAAAACCTTAACCAAAGCAAACAAACAAACAAAGAGAAGGAAAAACCAAACCAACAAAGATGATAAAAAAGAGAAAAACAGACAGACAACAACAACAAGAACAAGAACAACAACAGAGCCAAGAAAAATAACACAACCAAACTTAATAAGTCATAAAGATAAACATCTACACATTGTCAAATGGTACACATACTTGTTACACATAATTACAAAATCAATTAATTAACAAACAAGATCATTTCAAATAACAATGAAATATTTCACTCAAACTCCCATTCAATTAGTGAAAAATCAAGAAATCGAAAAATCAAATGAATAAACAAAACCAATTAAACAAGAAAAAAGACCCACAAAACACTCCCCTTCCCAACACCCCCTCCCCTAAACAAACAACAACCCCCCAAAAGTCCAGACTAAATACAAGCGTGCGCGCGCGCGCGTGCACACACACACACACACATACACACACATACACACACATTTACGCACGTATAGCCACGCATGCACACCACACACACACACACACACACACTCTCTCACACATACACACTCACACACACATAATACACACACACACACACACACACACACACACATCCTGGATACATATCCATTCGCAAGACATTTCCTCACCTACAAGATAATAGACATATGTCATAATTATCAAAATATCATAACCGTACATTTGTACAGACAAAACCAGGAAATAAACATTATTTGATGTACGAAGACAGCAAGCCACAAAGCATCAAGAAAAATGACCAGTCTAACATCAGCTATTTCAACAATAAACACACAGAACTGCTTTCTTTCCGCTCTCATCTGCACACACTGTGAATGGGCGCTCATTACTACTCAATGACACACACATACACACATACACACACATATACACACACACATATTCATGCATGTGCAGTCCTATATACACATTATTAGAATTGATACAAAAGTCCACAGAAGTAATGAAATTGTCCAACAGAACATTGCAAATTAACAATCCATACCATTCTGCATTAACAACAAAATACAACCCAAACTTCATTTTAAGGGGGGAAAACTCAGACAAGTTCATTGTTAACAAAATCAAAACAAGCAAGGGCACACACACACACACATATTACAATTCAAAGCAAGCTCACTAATGTCAGTTACAGAGAGAGAGAGAGAGAGAGAGAGAGAGAGAGAGAGAGAGGATAATTTGGTATAATGCAAGGGAGGATATATTTACTTTGTTTCCAACAGATCAATTGTGGATTTTTATTTTTGATGCATTAAGTGGATGAAAAAATGACTTTTGAAGATTGTTAATGATTGGAGTTGTCTAAATGAGTCAGGAAGGGAGTTCCACAGCACAGGGCCTGAGTAAAGTAAACTAGATTTGAACAAATCTATTCTTGGGATTGGGACACATGGCTTTTCGGTATTTCTGGAATGATTCATTGGGAACTTGTCTTTTAAGGATGAGGGAAAAGTTCCTGTCATTATCTTAAAACATCATGATGCCTTTGTTAAATCTTAGTCTTTGGTGTAGGGGAAGAATATTTAACTGGGTATAATCCACTTCTAGTAAGGTTAGTCTTCTTCAGAAGAACCAGTTTTAAGAGCACGTTTATAGAGAGAGAGAGAGAGAGAGAGAGAGAGAGAGAAGAGGAGAGAGAGAGAGAGAGAGAGAGAGAGACAGACAGACAGACAGACAGACAGACAGACCAAGACAAAGACAGAGAGAGAGAGAGAGAGAGAGAGTGTTTGTGTGTGTGTTGGGGTGGAATTGAACCTAACAAGAGCTTTAACAAGAAGAGTCCTAACCCTGGCTTTGAAAGTACCATCGCTTACATGGCCCAGACCAAAAGCTGTGTCAGTTATTGGTGTAAGCCTTAATTGCCAAGGCCTACATAAAAATGTTGTTATGTTGTGAAATATTGCTGACATTGTCTTCAGCCATGAAAAAAACAACTCTTAGCATAATTACCACCTGCACTCTCCTTTTCAAGGATAATAATAACTTCCTCTGATCTGCAAGTATGCCTGCTTAGGCTACACACCGGTATTAGTTTGGGGGTCATGTAGTAGTGTTTTTTGACTTGACTTTGACTTGACTTGACTTGACTAGTACGTTCTACAGAGTGCGAGTGGAAAAAAATGTTGGTGATTTTCACTGTTTTTTTAAGCATGAAAAAATGGACTGTGTACTTGGTTTTGGGATTGAGGACATAAAGCAATACCAGGTAGTTACGAGAAAGTTGGAAATAATCATCAAATGAGGAGTGCCTGTACTCCTACAGCGTTGACCCCGCGCATGCATATTATTGCGGTAAAGGAAGCTAGCAGACGACAAAGGACTGAGGGGGTACAGTGTTTGCTGAAAAATTATAAAATTTCAAACTTACCAAATTTGTTCAAAATCACATGAGTTTTGAATCAGAGGCTAGTCTTTCACAAAAAAGTGGTTTTTATTTCTGTGGATGCCTTAGCGCGTGCGGTATGAATATAAGAGTCGCATAGCAAAACAGAAGGGAAAGAGTGATTTTTTTTTAATACCGGTGTGCAGCCTATACTGTGGCAATGGGGGAAAGAGGGGAGAGAAGAGAGTTGATGTGGGAAGCAGGAAGGCAGGAAGGTTGCGTTTCCTGATCTGACTGGTTTGTTGTTGTTGCCCTTCTTTCTGCTCGCTCCTTTTAGTTTAGTTTAGTGCTGATTAGAAAATGTGTGTGCATAGGTAGGTTATATGTGGGGTGGGGAGGGAGGGGGGGGGGGAAAGAGGAGGGGGAGGGGAGGGGTGATGTGGAGTGGGGCGGGGGGGGGGGGGGGGGGGGGGGGGGGAGGTGGAGGCGCGGGATGTGTGTGTGTGTTCGTGGATGTGATGTGTGTGTATTTGTGTGTGTGGTGTGTGTGTGTGTGAGTGAGTATGTGTGTGTGTGTGTGTGTGTTGTGTGTGAGAAATAAAGCAAACACACACACAAAATCTCTCTCTCTTCTCTCCTCTCTCTCTCTCTCTCTCTCTCTCTCTCTCTCTCTCTCTCTCTCTCTCTCTCTCTCTCTCTCTCTCTCTCTCTCTCTCTCTCTCTAACACAAACACACACACACACTCAATTTCTCCCATCCACCACCCACTCCCACTACCACCTAACCACACTCACCCCCACCCCATCCAACCCCTCCAGCCACCAGGCACCCCCCCCCCCCCCCACACACACAACACACACACAATACCCACACACCCACGCGCGCACGCATGCACACACACACGTGTACTCACAACACGTGTACACACACTCACCACACACACACTCGCTCACTCACACACACACACACACACGCACGCACACTCACTCACTCACTCACACACAAACACACGTGTACACACTCACACTCACTCACACACATACAACACACTCACACACACACAACACTCACACAAACACAACACAAAACACACACACACACAACAACTCACACAAACACACACACTCACTCACTCACTCACTCACACAACACACACACACACACACACACACACACACACACACATAACACACACACACACAAACACAAACATAACACACACGACCTCCTAACACCTAAAACTGGACAAATCAGGAACAAGTGCAGCATCACCTAGCCTTTACTAATTACTTACTATATATACATGACCTACCACATCACTACTCAGAGGCCAGCAACCTCGCCTTTCCTCTCCTCTCCTTCCTCTCCTCTCCTTTCCTCTCCTCTCCTCTCCTTTCCTCTCCATTCCTTTCCTCTTCCTCTCTCTCCTCTCATTTCCTTTCCTCTCCTCTCCTCTCCTCCTTTCCTCTCCTTTCCTCTCCATTCCTTTCCTCTCCTTTCCTCCCCTTTCCCCTCTCCTTTCCTCTCCTCTCCTCTCCTTTCCTCTCCTCCCCTCTCCTCTCCTTTCCTCTCCTCTCCTCTCCTTTCCTCTCCTCTCCTTTCCTCTCCTCCCCCTCTCCTCTCCTTTCCTCTCCTCTCCTCTCCTCTCCTTTCCTCTCCTTGCCTTTCCTCTCCCTCTCCCTTCCTTTCCTTTCCTCTCCTCTCTTTTCCTTTCCTCTCCTCTCCTTTCCTCTCCTCTCCTTTCCTCTCCTTGCCTTCCTCTCCTCTCCCTTCCTTTCCTTTCCTCTCCTCTCTTTTCCTTTCCTCTCCTCTCCTTTTCTCTCCTCTCCTCTCCTCTCCTTTCCTCTCCTTGCCTTTCTCTCCTCTCCCTTCCTTTCCTTTCCTCTCTCTCTCTTTTCCTTTCCTCTCCTCTCCTTTCCTCTCCTCTCCTTTCCTCTCCTTTCCTCTCCTTTCCTTTCCTTTCCTCTCCTTTCCTATTCTTTCCTCTCTTCTCCTTTCCTTTTTTCTCCTCTCCTTTCCTCTCCTTTCCTCTCCTTTCCTTTCCTTTCCTCTCCTTTCCTCTCCTTTCCTTTTCCTCTCCTTTCTCCCCTCGTTTGTGCTTCCTCTGGAGACAACAGTTCAGTCAATTAATTCAAGCAGACCAGAGTCCCCGCTACTTCCCCCCCCCCCCCCTCAGAGTCCCCCCCTCCCCCCCCACCCCCCCCCCACCCTGCCTCCTCGAAGTGACGGCAGTGCAGTGCATCGGCTGTCAGTGTGTAG
>CM054140.1:57393325-57398325 GCA_028751875.1 Rapana venosa | reverse complement strand
GGAGGGGGGAGGGGGGGGGGGGGGGGGGGTTGGGGGGGGGGGGGGGGGCGGGGGGGGGGGAAGGGGGGGGGGGGGGGGGGTGAAGGGAGGGTAATTGTGTTTGTGTGGCGGGGGTTGTTGTGACGAGTGTTGTGTGAGTGTGTGTGTGTTGGCGGGGTTGTGTGTGGTTGTGGTGTGTGTGTGTGTGTGTGTGAGTGTGTGTAACTTGTAAGAGAATAAACAGCACTGTGTATGTATGTGTGTGTAGAGAGAATGGGCATGTGGGATTTTTGAGTATGCTGAGTGAGGTGTGCACACGCTTGTGTGTGTGGTGAGAGAGAGAGAGAGAGAGAGAGAGGAGAGAGAGAGAGAGAGAGAGAGAGAGAGAGAGAGAGAGAGATGCGAATCGATCTGTACCCCCTCTTTGTTTTTCCTCCCAGTTCATCCTGAGTCACTCATACACATGACCACAGCATGCCCTGGTCTGGTTCGTGATTAGTTCGCTGCTGCTGCTGCTGATGCCGTGTGTGTAGTGTGTGTTGTGTGCGTGTGCGTGTATGCGAAAGAGAGAGAGAGGAGAGAGAGTGAGAGAGAGAGAGAGAGAAGAGAGAGAGAGAGAGAGAGAGAGAGAGAGAGAGAGAGAGAGAGAGAGAGAGAGAGCGCGAGAGCGTACCTGGTAGTGCGGGTTGTGAGTGTGTTTATATTGAATTTATTGATGGTGATCATTGAGTCTCTCTCTGTCTCTTGTCCTCTGCTGTCTCTCTCTCTCTCACTCTCTCTCTCTCTCTCCAGACCATCTCTCTCTCCTCCTCGACTCTCTTCTCCTCTCTCTTTCCACTCTCTCCCTCCCTCTCCCTCCTGTCTCCACTCCTTCCATTCTCAGACTCAACCACAAGTACAAGGAACAAACCTCAAACAACCAATAGAAAAACATCTCCTAACCCTTCCCCTCTCCCTCTCTCTCTCACATCCTCTCACTCACGCTCTTCTCTCACACACACACACACAACACACACTCTCTCAACGTTGGAATCGAATTGCGGAACGAGGGAAGGGGGCACGGAGGGGGGGGGGGGGGGGGGGGGGGGGGGGGGGGGGGGGGGGGAGGGCACGAAAAACAAACGTATTAACAAATCGTTTGAGTTAACCTTTAACACCTCTTCGCAATACGTGTATATGAGGGGGTGGGGGGGGGGGGGGTGAAGAGACAGAGAGCATTTAGACAGACAGAGACAGAGACAAAATACAGACTGATTTTTTGAAGAAAAGAAAAACAAAACCCAAAAACTACTGGCATGTTCCCCATTCTGCAAACCTGTTGAAAGAAACGGTGATGGCCATGATGGTGCGGTGGATGGTAGAGGTGGAGGAAGGGGAACCTTACACACACACACACACATACACAAACACACACACACACGTACTCCACATAAACACACTCACACACGCACGTACACAAATAAACACAAACACACACACGTCCACACATACACAGAAACCACACGTCCACACAGAAACACTCACACACTCACACTCACTCATCCCCCACCTCCCACACACACACTAACACATCATCATCCACCAACTCACTTCACACACCTCACAACACACACTCCCCCACCCCACGCCTCCCCCCCCCCCCACACACACTCTCTCTCTCACTCATCCCCCCCCCACTCACAACACACACAACACACACTAACTCACCTCATTCACACACACACTCACTCCTCTCACACTCACACACAACTAACTCACATACAAACTCACCATCTCTCACTCACTCACACACACACACACACACACACACTAAACTCACTCTCTTCACTTCACACACACTCACTTTCGCGCGCGCATGCACACACACACACACACACACACACACACACACACACACACACAGAGAAACACTCACACACACACACACACACACACACACACACACAACGACACACCCACACTCACAACCACCACACACACACACGCCCCACACACACACACGACAAAGCCCCCACACAAACGCACACACACACCCACCACACACACACACACTCACACACACACACTCACACACACACATTAGGCGAACCAAAAAAACAAAACACAGGGAAGAGCATTTTTTGAAGCTAATGAAACAGAGCAGCCACATGCACAGCTTAATATAGGGGAGAGTGAAAGGCAATGAGAATTTCATCATCATCACGTCTCCTACGCCAATTTCCTTGCTGACTTCCAGATAGCCGTGCCACCTTTTTTTCTTTCCTTTCTTATTGTTTTGTTGATTTTGACAGCTTGAATTGGCGAAACCGATAAGATATTAGTTACTACCCCCTCTCCCCCCCCCCCCCCGTCTCACCCCAACCCTCGAACCGTACCATAGATGAGTGAAGGCTGTGTGTGTGCTGTTTTATGTGTGTCCTCTATGTATGAAATGTATGTAGAAGTATGTATGTGTCTTTATTATGATCTCTCTTCTTTATGTCTATGTCTCTCGTCTTTATGTGTGTCTCTCCTGTCACTGTCTGGTAATGTATGTGTGTCTGTCTCTCTGTCTCTGTCTGTCGTAATGTGTCTGTCTCTCTGTTGTATTAATTAATGGTTTAGGATGTGTGCATTCTGACCTTGCCTCCACTCGCATGTCTCTCTCTGTCTCCCTCTGTGTGTGTGTGTCTCTCTCTCTCTGTCCCCTCTCCCCCCTCTCGCCTCCCCCACCACCACCCCTCTCTCTCTCTCTCTCTTACTCTCATCTTTCTCTCGCCCTGTCTCACCCTTCCGCGCCCCCCCCCCCCCCCCCTATTCTCTCTCTCTCTCCGATATCTGAAGTCACAGCTCTGGTAAATAATGAATTCTTTGTTTTCAAGTTCACTTTGTTGTTGTTGTTTGCTTCCCCCCCCCCTCCCCCCCCCCCCCGCCCCCCTTATTTCCTTACTCACCAAGGCACTGAAAAGGTTCGGCAACCCCCTTATTGTAATGTATGGCCCGTGGCTCTTGGTGAAGAAGTAATAAAATTAGTTCATTGTTCTATTCTGTCTGGTCTGTCTGACTGTCCTGTCTCACACAAACATCACACACACATGCACACACACACACAAACACACACACACACACACACACACACACACACACACACACACACAGGCAAACACACACAAACACACACACGCACTCGCGCCTTCGCTCTTTTCTTAATCAGCGGCCACCCTCTCTTTCGCGTTCTTCTTCTGTCCGTCTGTCTGTCTCCTCTCTGTCCCTCCCCCCCCCCCCCCCGCACAACAGCCACACACACGCGTGATACACGCGCCGCGCGCGCGCCAACACACGCCCACGCGCACACACATACACACACACACACACACACACCGCGCATTCGCTCTTCTTAATCAGCGGCCCACCCTCTCTTTCTCTTCGTTCTCTGTCTGTTTGTCCCCCCCCCCCCCCCCCCCCCCACCCACACACCCAACACACACAACCCACACACACACTCGCGCCTTCGCTCTTTCTTGCTCAGTCACCCCCCCTCCCTTTCCTTCTCTGTCCTTTCCTGTCTTCTGTCTGTCTCTCTCTCTCTCCGTCTCTCACTCTTCTCTCTCCTCAATCTCAAAAATTCACTCTCCTCTCATCGCACTTTTTCTTTCCTTCTCTTCCCCTCTCATCCCTTCATACACACCCACACGCACCCGCGGCGCGCCTGCACACACACTTAAATATATATATATATAATAAAAGAAGAGATTTTGGCAAAACAGGAGGCTGCGAGTTTAAAGCCAGTGATTTGTTTTGGCTCTAGGGAAAAGCCGCGTTTTGGTTCCTAGAAACCCGATGGTTTTGTGAGTGTGGCGTGCGCGCTTTTTGCGTGGTGTGTATGTGTGTGTCGTGTGTTTGTGCATGTGTGTAGAGTGTGTGGTGCGCGTGTGTGGTGTTTGTGCATGTGTTGTATGTGTGTGTGTGTGTGTGGGCTTGGTGATTTCAAGCGCGCGTTGCGTGTGCATATATGTCTTGTGTGTAAATTGTTGTTTGTTGTGTGTAACTTGCGTATGCATGTGTAAGTATGTGTGTGCAAGTGTGTGTGTGAGTGTGTGTTTTTAAGACTCGCAAAGAGAGAGAGAAGAGAGAGAGAGAGAGAGAGAGAGAGAGAGGGGGAGAGAGAGAGAGAGAGATAGAGAGAGTAGTAGAGAGAGAAGAGAGCAATGACAAGTAAACAATATCTGATCTTGAAATTTTTTTTTGTCGGTTTATTTATTGGTGAGGTTTGCTTGCCTCACAATTTTGTTCGTACCAGTGATGTTTTTGTGTGTGTGTGAGTTGAGTGTGTGAGTGTTTGTGTGTGTGTGTGTATGTGTGTGGTGTGTGTGTGGTGTGAGTGTGGTGTGTGTGTGTTGTTTTGGTTTTTGTTTTGATGTTGTTGAAAACTTTGCTTTTGCCAAAGGGTCGTTGGAAGAGGTATGACGTAAGCAATGACGTCAGAAGTGTAGCTCTTTCCTCGGCATAGTTTTGGGGTTTATTTTTTTGTTTGTTGTTTGTTTAAATATTCTTATTTATCTTTGAAGCAGGTTCACCTTGAAGGAGAAAGAGGGTAAAACCGATAATTTGGTGATGGTTGTTGTTGTTGTTGTGGTTGTTGGTGGTGGTGAAGGTGGTGGTGGTGGTGGTGGTGATGTGTGTGTTCTGTCCGCGTGTGTGTGTGTGTTAGAGAGAGACGATGTTTGATCATGATGTGTGTGTGTGTGTGTGTGTTGTGTGTGTGTGTGTGTGTGTGTGTGTGTATTGAGAGAGAGAGCCGATGTTTGATGTGTGTGTGTGTGCGCGCGCGCGTGTATGTGTGTGTGTGTATTAGAGAGAGAGGAGAGCCGATGTTTGATGTGGTTGTCTGTGTGTGTGTGTTAGAGAGAGAGAGCCGATGTTTGATGTGTAACAAAATTCTCACATCCCATGACAGTTAAGTTCAAGTTTCTGAAGGGGATAATTTATTGAGAGAAGAGAATCAGACAATCAGTAGTGGTGTTAGTTGTGTGTTCATTGCA
>CM054140.1:57368325-57390825 GCA_028751875.1 Rapana venosa | reverse complement strand
ACACACACAAAGAAGTATACTGTTGTGTAGAATGGAACAGCAAGTTAGTATAGAAAAGGAAATAATACATTTGTTATGATATTCAGTGATGTTTAATACGGTTTGAATCTCTGAGTGATGTTGACTGTCATTTACATGTCTAGAACACACAGCGTGGGTTACTCACATTCGTGGGGGTTGGGGAGGGTGGGGGTGGGAGTGGCGTGCGCGCGTGCGTGTGTGATTGCTAGATTATCTAAAAACGTTCTCTCTTATCTGAGACGCGTTACCTAAAAAAAAAAAAAAGGGCTTGATATGTTTCCTCCTGGGGATACCGGGGGCCTGTCAGTATGAATAGCATCCCCATCTTTTGGAAATTCTGTGCCGGGAATTCCCTCTTTTCTGTCCCTCTCTTTGTTTCTGCCTTGACCCTATTCTTCCTGTAACCTCTTTTTTGTCTATTTTCTGTCTTCTTGGTCCATTATCCTGCCTTCTTCCCCACCAGAAAGACATCAAGGATAACAAATATCTCCCACGGCGAAATCGGATGCGCGGGGCCTGACTTGTCAGGCGCTTAACGGCAGCGTAGCGCATTTTTGCTCTCAAGACAGACAATAGATGCTGTCTGAGCGTTCAATGAAGAAGATATAAGTTAAGTCGGACATACTGCCTTCGAAATGAGGGCTTGTTTATAAGAATAAACAAATAAAGAAATAAATACGACGATCTCTAGGAAGAGCTGCCCGAATTTTACATCACCAAAACAAAAAACAAAAAACCGAATTGTGTTGAAAATGACATAAAAGAGATACACGATAATCCAACACAAAAGCAATGCAATACAAAAATGATATGATACAACACTATACCAATCAGAAGTGATAAATCAAAATGACATAATAACCATTATTCTTCAAGTCTGCTGAGCGAAGCACTGTGATTTATATTGATCAGTTTGTTTCGCTGCATCTTGGACTGTCTTGTATCATATCATCTAATGCCGATGACACACGAACGTAATATCATGCCAGGAGTCCAGAATTTTCCGATGGGGGGAAAGATCGTATGCAGGAGAGAAAGAAGCAGGAGGGAGAGGGAAGAGCCTGGAGGAAGGGAGAGGGAAGGGGAAAGGAGGAGGGAGAGGGAAAGGGGGGAGGGGGAAAGGTGGTGGATGATCAGACTGAAGGGAAGAGAGTGGTAGGTGGGGGGTGGGGGGGGGGGGGGGGGGGGGGTCTGTTATAAATGGGGAACGGGGGATGAAGTTTTGGGGGTGGTATTATTGAACGTGGTTGGCCACTTTTAACTGGAGTAATGCTTGTGTGGTGTGGTGTGTGTGTGTGTGGTGTGTGTGTGTGTGTGTGTGTGTGTGTGTGTGGTGTGGGTGTGTGGGGGGGGGTGAGAAGTGAGAGATGGAGAGAGAGAGAGATGTTTCTGTGTGTGTGTGTGTGTGTATCTGTCCTGTCTGTTGCGTCTGTCTTTCTGTGCTACTCTCTTTCTCTCTCTCTTCTTTCTCTCTGCTCTCTCTCTCGTCTTTCTTGTTTTTTCTCAGTGTCTGAAAGTACTGTCTATTTGGGACGTATTATTTCTGTCTGTCTTGTGTCTCTTGCTCTCTCTGTCTTCTCTCTCTCTCTTTCTTCTCTCTCTCTCTTCTCTCTTTTCTGTCTTCTCTCTCTTCTCTCATCTCTCTCTCTCTCTCTCTCTCTCTCTCTCTCTCTCTCAGCGGACTGTCTGTCTATTTCTCTATCTGTCCCGTCTTTTTCTGTCTGTCTGTCTTCTCTCTCTCTCTCTCTCTTCTCTCTCTCTCTCTCTCTCTCTCTGCCCCCCTCCTCTCTCTCTCTCTCCCTCCCTCCCCCCCCCTCTCTCTCTCTCTCTCTCTTCAGCGGACCCTGTCTGTCTATTTCTCTCTCTGTCTCTGTCTGTCTATCTGTCTCTCTCTCTCTCTCCTCTCTCTCTCTCTCTCTCTCTCTCTCTCTCTCTCTCTCTTTCTCTCTTTTTCAACGGACCCTGTCTGTCTATTTCTCTCTCTGTCTGTCTCTGTCTCTCTCTCTCTCTCTCTCTCTCTCTCTCTCTCTCTCTCTCTCTCTCTTCGTTCAGCGGTACCCTGTCTGTCTATTTCTCTCTCTGTCTCTGTCTCCCTCCCTCCCTCTCTCTCTCTCTCTCTCCATTCTCTCTCTCCATCTCTCTCTCTCATCTCTCTCTCTCCATCTCTCTCTGTCTGTCTCTCTCTCTCCATCTCTCTCTGTCTCTCTCTCCATCTCTCTCTCTCCATCTCTCTCTGTCTTCTCTCTCTCTCTCTCCCCCCCTCTCTCTCTCTTCTCTCTCTCTCTCTCTCTCTCTCTCTCAGCGGACCTGGCTTTTTGCTATGAGTGTAATCGATTTCACAGACAGTAGAAGGGAATTTTTCTGTCCCGGATGAGGAATCGAAGTTGATGGGGGGCACGTGCAGTATGCGTGTGTGTGTGTGTGTGTGTTGTGTATGTGTGTGTGTGTGTATGTGTGTGTGTGTGTGTGTGTGTGTGTGTGGTGTGTCGTGTGTGTGTGTGTGTGTGTGTGTGTGTTGTGTGTGTTGGCGTGTGTGTGTGTGTGTGTGTGTGTGAATTTTGTTTTGTGTGTGCCTGCCTGCCTGTCTGTCTGTCCATTTTGTGTGTGTGTGTGTGCGTGCGCATGCATTTAAGTGTTCACTTTTTTCTTTTAGCACACACATACTGTTTATCAAACTCTTTTTCTTAGTCTTCCATCCAGCCATCTTTTTCTTTTATTAAAAGATTTCATCCTTCAGCTGAAGTTTCGAAGTTTACCAAATAGTGAGATTTTGGGGGGGGTATAATTATGCAACCAATTTTTTTGCTCACCAATAAGGTATAGCCGCATTCCGACTTCGGAGAATTCAGCTCAGCCATCTATTTTCGGTGGTGGTGAATGCCTAGTTTTTTCTGTCTTTTTTTAAATTGTTGTGGGGAGTAAATACTAAATGCCTAGTCTTAGATTCACCTTGTCTGTCCTACTACAGCCCTTCGTCTCCTCCTTCCCCCCCCCCCCCCCCCCCCCCCCAACTTGCCCCCACAAAAGACTAAAAGGTAGAGGTCCCATCACCTATAAGGTCGTAGGGGAGCGAGGCGTCAGAGACCTCACTTCTCTAGGGCCAGCATATTGAGGGCGGGGGCGCCCATCTCCTCTCCCTCGCTGCTTTACCTTCCCTGACCCTAAAGAGGGCAGGTACCCATTTACAGCTGGGGGAACTGGGGGAACTGTACTGAAGCCAAGGCGCGCAAACGGTCACCCATCCAAGTGGTAAACCACGCTCGACGCTGCTTAACTTGGCTGAGGGAAAGCGAGTGCTCCGACCACAAAAGACTAGTGACCCAGTATATCCTCCTTCCTGTATAGAGTAGCTGGTCTGTAGCTATACTGATGATGTGGAAAAGACAGAAGGAAAGGAAGAAGGGAAGGAAAAGAAAGGAAGGAAGGAATAATCGTTTTTCGAACCAAGAAAGACAGATTGAGGTATTGATGCGGTCGGTCGGTCGGTCGGTCGGTCGGTCGGTCTCTCTCTCTCTCTCTCTCTCTCTCTCTCTCTCTCTCTCTCTCTCTATCTCTCTCTCTCCTCTCTCTCTCTCTCATCTCTCTCTCTCTCTCTCTCTCTTTTGGACGCATATCAGTTTGTTTCTTTATTTTTGTTGGTTTTTTTTTTGGGTTTTTTTGTTTTTTTGGTGGAAAACTTTTTTAGGGGGGGTTTTTCTTTTTTTTCAGAAGTGGGGGAAAAAAGAGTTGTTTTTTGGGGGTTTTTCTTTTTTTTTCTTTTTCTTGTAATTCTGCAGGGATGCCACCCCCACCTTCTTTTGCCTTTTGTCTCCCATCTTTCTATCCTCTTCTTCTCTTTTCCCCCCCCCCAACCTCCCCCCTCTCTCCTTTTTTCCCCCCCCCCCCCCCCCCCCCCCCCTCTCTCTTCTCTTTCCTCCCTTTTTCTCTCTCTTTCTTTCCCCCTTCTCTCTTTCCCCTCTCTTTTCCCTCCCCTTCCCCTCCCCCCTTTCCTCCCCCCCCCCCTCTTCTCTTTCTGAGGTCCGGCTGAGTTGTTGACCTAAAAAGAGACGAAAGAGGACAAACGACAACAAAAAGGAAGGAAGGTGGGACAGTGAAAATAGAACTCAGGAAAGGAGTAAATTTTAAACAAAAAAGATAAAGGGGGGGGGAGATACTTTTCCAAAACATAGAAAAAAGACACAGACAAAACGGACACACAACGTCAGACAACAGATGATAGATAGACGACAGAAGACACAGAGAGAGAGAGGCATGCGGGAGGCAAGCAAACAGACGACGAGACAGGAAGAGTAGGGCAGTGAAAAAGAAATCAGAAAAGGGTGAATTATTGACATGAAAGATAAGAGAAGAAGGGGAGAGAGAAGAGACGAAAAAAGACAGACAGACAGAAAAGAGACAGAAGATAAAGAGAGAGAAATCAGGAAAGGAAAGCAGGAAAGGGAAGGTGTGAATTATTGACGTGGTCAGCCACTGAATGTGACACATCCTGCTTGTTCGTCCTTCCAGTGGAAGTGAATTTGTTTCTTTTTTTGTGTGTCCGTGTATTGATCACACACTTGTATACTGTGTGAGTGAGTGGGTGAGTGAGTAGATGGGAGACTGTTCTGTCCCTGATGAAGAATCGAAGTTGATGAGCATAGTGTGGTGTGTTTGTGTGGTGTGGTGTGGTGTTGTGTTGTGTTGTGTTGTGTTGTGTGTGTGGTGTGTGGTGTGTGTGTGTGTGTTGTGGTGTGTGTGTGTGTGTGTGTGTGTGTGTGTGTGTGTGTGTAGTAGTAGTAGTAGTTCTTCAGTTTAACGTCCTTCCACTAAATAGTGATATCAGACAGGAAAGTGTGTGTATGTGTGTGTGCGTGTGTGCCCGTGTGCGTGTGTGTGCGTGCGGACGCGCACGTGCTTTTGTGTGTGTGTAGGGGGAGGGTATGCATATAACTAATCAATCGCAATAAACAACTATTATGAAACAAGCATAAACAAGATTCGGGAGGGGGGGGGGGGGGGGGGGGGGAACAAAAAAAACAACCCCCCCCCCCACAAAAAAAAAAAAGACAAAAAAAAAGACAACCAACCCCAAAAACATCAAACAGCAAAAATACCAACTTTCCAATTCATATAACTTGAAGCTATCCTTATATCAGAGGAGTCTGAATATAGGAGTATGGCTTAATGACAATACAATTTCTTTCATTAATGGAATGTCTTTAAGAACTTGCTGCAAGCTACGGACTGGGAAGGCAGGTAAGATGTTTTTCAGATCTCTGCATCGTAAAAGAATGTGATCATTGGTAAGATTTTCACCACAGATACATGTTGCTTTTTTTTAAAAATTTGTTCTAAAAGCATTGAGCTTAAACCTGTATATAAGAGACACAACTACTAGTACTAGAGACACAGATATTGAGTGTGTGTGTGTGTGTGTGTGTGTGTGTGTGTGTGTGTGTGTGTGTGTGTGTGTGTGTTCCGTATATTGATCACATATTTTATAGTGAGTGGATGGGAGAATGTTCTGTTCCTGGTGAAGAATCGAAGTTGAAGAGTGTGGTGTGGTGTGGTGTGTGTGTTGTGTTGTGTGTGTGGTGTGTGTGTTCGTGCGCGCGTCCGTGTGTGTGTATGTGTGCGTGCGCGCGCGTCCGTGTGTGTGCGTGCGTGTTATTGTGTGTGTGGTGTGTGTGTGTGTGTGTGTGCGTGCGTGCTTGGGGGAGGGTATTATAATGACACTAGAATGAAACGGATTTAATTAAGAGCAGCAAATAGCCATTGTCAGACATTTTGCTGTTGGTGGTTGAAAGAGACATTGTGGTGGTTGAACAATTTGGACAGGCTATGAAAATAATGTTAACACAAAGGTGCTTTTCAAGATGAAGAAATTTAAACCGAAATTTTAAGCGGATGAAAATCTTTCAAACAGAAAAGCGAGATGAAACCTAGACCGAGTTTAAATGGATGAATTTTTAAGTAAAGAATTTGAGACGAGCGGTGTTTACAGAAAAACAGACTGTGTTGTATTTTCAGGTTTTAAAATCAATAACACTTGTGAAGACATACTGGAGAACGTATGTGGCGGTAGTGATGCACAGAAGGAAAAAAAACTTTTAAAAGATTCAGATCTAATTTTTTCCTTGGGGGGGGGGGGGGGGGGGGGGGGGGGGGGGGGGGGGGGGGGGGGGGGGGGGGGGGGGGGGGGAGGAAGGGAGGTGGGAGGAGAGGAGGGAAAAAGGAGACTTGGTGGCGGCTAATGCTAGAAAAAAAGAAAAAAAAAACTCATGAAAGTTTCGGATTGATTCCCCCCCCCCCCCCCCCCCCCCCCCCCCCACCCCCCCCTTCCCCCCACGAAGGAAGGAGAAGAGAGAGAGAAGCGGAAATGTATGTGGGGGCTGATGCACAGATGAAGAAAAAAAAAAAAAACTTTGTTTTTTGGGGGGAAAAGAAAGGGGGGGGGGGGGGAGGGGGGGGGGTTGGGGGGGGGGGGGGGGGGGGGGGGGGGGGGGGGGGGGGAATTAGAGAGAGAGGGGGGGGGGAAGGGGAGATTATATATTAGAGAGAGGGGAGATTTTATATATATTATATATATATATTTTATAAAGAGGGGAAGAAGAGAAAAGAGGGGGGGGAGAGAAGAGAGAGAAGAGAGAGAGAAGAGAGAGAAAAACAAAAACAAAAGGGGAACTGTGTTGTATGAACGACAGTTCTGGTGAATGATAAGAAGTGGAAAGGAGCAGGTGCGTGCCCAAACAAATTTTTTTTATGAAGGGGAAACACTGATTCATCTACAAGGGGTTTTTTTTTTTTTTTGTTTGTTTTTTTGTTTGTTTTGTTTTTTTCTGTTCATGGGAAATTTTTTTTTTTTGTTTATTTGTCTGTGTTGTTCTTTCAATTTCATCGAGGTTGGGTTTTTTTTCCCCCCGACCTGCTGCAGGGTATTGATTTGGGGTGTGTGTGGGTGTTGTGTTATTGCGTTGTGGTTTGGGGGTTTTTTCGTTGTGGTGGTGGGTTGCGTTGTGGTGTGTATGTGTGTTGCGTGTGTGTATGTGTGTTGTGGTGTGTGTGTGTGTGTGTGTGTGTGTGTGTGTGTGTGTTGTGTGTGTGTGTGTGTGTGTGTGTAAGTAAGTCTTCAATTTTAACGTCTTTCCACTTTAAGTGCTACCAGACGGCCCTAAAATAGGAGACTGAATGAAAGAGATGGATAGATAGATAGATAGATAGATCTACTCTGTGTGTTGCGTGCGAGTGTTGTGTGTGTGTGTGTGTGTGTGTGTGTGTGTGTGTGTGTGTGTGTGTGTGTGTGTGATAAAGAGTAATAATAAGGGAAATACACAAGTAGTATTCTTAACATAAACAGATCAAGAACAACATTTTAAAAACAATAGAAAAAGAAGGGGGGAAAAAAGGAAAAGAAATTCAAACAGAACAACTACAATAAATGCCCTTTAGGACTTAACAATAAACCTTTAGCAATGTCAAACGTTAGCTTTACATTGTTCAAAACTTCGTCAATGGTATTCTCAGAAAAGGCAGGGAGATAAGTTTTTAAATTCTCACATTCAAGTATGATATGGGTATTTGAAATATATTCACCACATAAGCATTTAACATCCTTGCTGAATTTTGTTGTGAATGCATTTAATGTTATCCTGAAAAACAATGCCTTGAGTTGTCTTTCTGTGTGTGTGTGTGTGTGTGTGTGTGTGTGTGTGTGTGTGTGTGTGTGTGTTGTGGGGTTTTGTGTGTGTGTGTGTGTGTGTTGCGTTGTGATGGTGTTGCGTTGTGGTGTGTATGTGTGGTGTGGTTGTGGGTGGTGTGTGTGTTTGCGTTGTGTTGTGTGCACGTGCGTGCGTGCTTTATTTGTGCACATGTGTGTGCATGCATGTGTGCGCGCGCGCGCACGCATGCATGCACGCCTACGTGCTTGCTTGCGAGCCTGTGTGTTGTCGTCATCGGTGCGTTATTTTGTGACTGACTCACTACTGATGATAGGTGTAAATAAACGAATTGTGTCGTGTGGAGACTTTACGCTTTCTGCTGATGCCAGATAACAAACAGTCGGGGCCTTTGGTGTGACAGATTGATCATGTTTAGCCTTCGTCTGTGTCTGCCTGTAGTGTGTGATGAAAATGTACGGGAGTGTACGTACGTACGGTCTTGTTTTATTTCAATGTTCTGTTTGGGGTTTTTTTGCGAGGTTTCTGTCTACTGTGTGCGGGGTATTTCCAACCATCATGGGCGTTATATATTCACGAAAAAAAAAATTGTGCTTGCGCATTTTATACACAGAATTTGGGAGAGAGAGAGGAGAGAGAGTGTGGTGTGTGTGTGTGGTGTGTGTGTGTGTGTGTTTTGTGTGTGTGTGTGTGTGTGTTGTGAGTGTGTGTGGTGTGAGGGAGTGTGTGTGTGAGAGAGAGAGAGGCGAGTGTCTTCAATTTAAACGTCTGTTCACTCTTAGTGATATTAGTGGAGTCAATGTATGGTGAGGTGTGGGGTGTGTGTTGTGTGTGTGTGTGGGGTGTGTGTGTGTGCGGGGCGCGCATGCCATACGGTGCAAAGTAGGAGGAGGGGAGAGACAATGACAATGACAAATTATTTTATTTCGAGGATAATGAATAAGCACTCATGTGGTATTTGCATCCAGTCCAGAGAGGAGAGAGAGAGAGAGGGGGGGGGGGGGGGGGGGGGGGGGGGGGTGGGGGGGGGGGGGGGGGGGGGGGGGGACAGAAAGAGAACTCGAACTCAATGATTTTATTCACAAAAAAGGCCATTGGCCCATACATGAAGGGGGTGGCCGAACTGCTTAGTATTTTGGTGGGGGTAAAAGAAAATAGTAACGACAACATGTTTACTGTATAACAAAAAGTCATACTACAAAAATATGACTTGGGATAAACAATATCGAGAGAGTAGAGGGAGGAAGGGGGGGGGGAGGGAGGGAGAGAGAGAGGAGAGAGAGAGGAGAGGGAGAGAGAGAGGAGAGCATTTTTCTTGCTTGAGTTGTAGCCTCTGACTCAGAAAATCTCTGCTAAGACTTTGGTTTTTAATCTCAACAACAAAAAACACCGGGGGAGAACTATGTCGGTGGGTTTAGCGGTAATGTAACCGACTAAAAAGTGAGAAGTTCGGTTTCGATTCCGTCGGACCCGAATTTCACCAGATCAGCCATGAGTGTGGCCTGCGTTGTGTATCTTTCGTAAATGTCCTCCTTTCAAATCTGTGGTGGAAGTCATACAACTTTAAGAGTTAATATTTGCTTTCAGGTCATTATACCATGAATTGAACTATTTTTAATGGGGGGGAGGGGGGTGGGGGGATTTTTTTTGGGGGGGGAGGAGGTGGGAGATTTGTTCGTTGGCTTGGAGTTACAATGATGGGGTTTTGCGTATGGACTGTTTTTGCCCCCAATGTTCTGATTTTTTTAATTACAGTTATTATGTACAAGTATTTATCATATCAAACATCTGAAATGGAAAGGGTAGTCAGTCGTTTAGAAATGTAGCAATAGGGTTAACTTTTGCATACACTGATTTGTAATACGGAAAACGGTTTAGCAACGGAATCAACCACGCCACGCGCGCGCAACGCGCACAACACCACACACCACACACACACAACACACACAACCACACAACCACGCACGCACGCACGCACGCACGCACGCACGCACGCACGCACGCACGCACGCACATACCCTAAAAAAGAAGACAAAAAAAGAAAACCAAAAAACATTCACCACCATCCCTCCAATAATTTTTTTTTAAAGCAGAGAGGGAAAAAAATCATCACATGAATCGCTGGTCATAAGATGGAACAAATCTGATAATAAATACCTTTATTATTTCCAAATACCGTCGTGTAGTGTGCAGATGTAAAATAAACAACAACAACAATACTTCCATTGTTGTCGCGTCATCTAGTTTGCAGATGTCGTAAAAGCGATGCTTGTGAAGTAGGCCTTCTCTCTCTCTCTCTCTCTTCTCTCTCTCTCTCTCTCTCTTCTCTTTTTCTCTCTCTCTCTTCTCTCTCTCTCTCTCTCTCTCTCTCTCTCTTTTCTCCCTCTCTCTTCTCTCTCCCTTCTCCCTCTCTCTCTTTCTCCCCCCCCCTCTCTCCTCCTCTCTCTCTCTCTCTTTCTTTTTTGCCCCCCCCCCCCCCCCCCCCCCCCCCCCCCCCCCCCCCCCCCCCCCCCCCCCCCCCCCCCCCTCCCCCCCTCTCCTTTCTCTCTTCTCCTCCTCTTTTCTCCCCTCCCCCTCTCTCTCCTCTCTTCTCTCTCTTCTCTTTCTCCGCCCCCCCTCCTCTCCTCCCCCCCCCTCTCTCTTCTTTCTCTCTGTCCCCCCCCCCCCCCCTCTCTCTCTCTCTCTCTCACTTCTCTGTGGCAACGCATATCTTGCGCAATAGTAACAATGGCGCTTCTGCATTGGGCCAAAGTGGACAGCCGCAAAGGGAAAAAAAACAAAAAGACAGAATGTAAGGGGATGGAACAAGAAAAAAAAAAGAATTGTATTTTATGTACAGTTTCATTTTGCCTCTTGAGATAGTGAGACTGGAGCTAGGGAGAAAGAGGGAAGATTATCCTTCCAATTGGTCTAAAACCGAAGACAGACAGACGAATGGTAGGTGGATGGGTGGTGGCATACACAGGCAGACAAGATTGACAGACAATGAAATTTGGGTGGTGACAAAAAGACAACTATCGTTGAGACTTAAAACCCGGCCCCCGTGTTCGAGTACAGAACATCTTGCGCCCGTTAGATCTGTTCCGCTTTTTCGGAAGATAGCCATTTGTGCCGGTGGAAACAGATGACAAAATTTACAAAAACCGCATACACACGGGGACTGGATGTAAAAAAAAAAAGCACATGAGTGCTTATTCCATTATCCTCGATATAAAAGAATAAATAAATAAAACATTCAAGACAAGACAGACAGATAGATAGATAGATACATAGAGAGAAGAGGTGTGTGTGTGTGTGTGTGTGTGTGGTGGTGTGTGTGGGGTGTGTGTGTGTGTGTGTGTGTGTGTTGTGGTCGGGTGTTGTGTTTGGTGGTTTCTTTTTGGAGGAGGGTGTTTTCTTTTGTTTTGTAATTTTTTTAAAAGTAGGCTATTTTTCTTTCTTTCTTGTTTTTGTTTTGTGTTTTGTTGTTGTTTTTGTTGATGGAGGTTTTTTTTCGGGGGTAGGGGGGATTATGGAGAGTGGTTAGCAGTTTTCCACTATGCATCGATTAAAAAAAAAAAAAGTAATCAGGAGTTGGTGGAAGGAGCTAGCTGGCAGGGAGGATTGTTGTTTTTATTTTATGCCTCATAAACCAAATCACCAGCCTGGTGGAACGGTGAAAGCAACCAGGCACAGCCAGGTGACATTAACTTTCGGGACACACAGAGAGGAGAGAGAGAAAGGCTGTAGAATATCGATAGTCCATCACACGCACTACACCCCCCCCCCCCCCCCCCAAACCCCCCCCCTCCCTTCCTTCCTTTCCTCCCCTAACCCCCCAATGCACCATCAACCAAACCGAAACGAACCAAACCAACCGTGATGGTGGTTCTCAATCAGGTCAATCATCGGCGTGGCACTAGCGCCATGGCATCTGGTGGTGGTGGTGGTGGTTAGTGGTGGTGGTGGTGGTGGTGTGTCTGATAGCCTGGATGATTGCTGCTGCTGCATGCTGCATGCTACTGCTGTTGCTGCTTGCACCAGTTGGTTTAAGTAGGGTTTTTTTTAATATACAGAAATGAGTATAGGCATTGAAAACAAACAGCATTTTGGAATCATAGCAACAACAAGAAGCTTGTAGCTTATGGTGTGTGTGCTCAATTAAAACAATGAAGATTAACATGAACATAGCGGCTGCTGAGCTGCAAAATATAAACCAACAATAACAACAAACATTTTCATCAATTGCTGCAATCTTTGCTAATGTAAGAAAAAAGGAAAACAACGCAGTTGCACCAGTTCTGCTCGTAGTATAGTCTGTGTGAATGAGTGTGTGTATGTATGTATGTATGTATGTAGACTTCTGTGTTTGTGTGTGTGTTGTGTGTGTGTGTGTGTGTGTGTGTGTGTTGTGTTGTGTGTGTGTTGTGTGTGTGTGTTTGTTCACAGGCAGGTAGGTGTAGTTATGCATGTAGCTCTACTACGCATGCACGCACGCGCGCGCGCGAACACGCCACGTAGGCACACATACGACGCATAAAATATACATGTGCGCACGCACGCACGCACGCGCACATACACACACTACTACTACTACTACTACCACTATTACATATACATACATTGCACTTACACTGTACTCTCTGTCTCTGTCTCTCTCAGTCTCTCTCTCTCTCTCTCTCTCTCTCTCTCTCTCTCTCTCTCCTCTCTCTCTCTCTCTGTCAACCTAATTATTTATCATCCTCTCTCGTGTGCTTATATTACACAGGCACACACTCACAATCTCTCTCTTCTCTTCTGTCTGTCTGTCTGTTGTCTGTCGTCTGTCTGTCTGTCTCTCTCTCTTCTCTCTCTCTCTCTCTTCTCTCTCTCTCTCTCTCTCTCTCTCTCTCTCTCTCTCTCTCTCTCTGTCGACCTAATTATTTTTCAATCCCTCTCTCGTGTGCTTATATTACACAGGCACACATCACAATCTCTCTTTCTCTTTCTGTCGGGTCTGTCTGTCTGTCTGTCTGTCTCTCTCTCTCTCTCTCTCTCTCTCTCTCTCTCTCTCTCTCTCTCTCTCTTCTCTCTCTCTCTCCCTTCCGTCATCCTAATTATTTATCAATCCCTCTCTCGTGTGCTTATATATTACACAGGCACACAATACAGCTCTTCTCTCTGTCTTCTTCTTCTGTCTGTCTGTCTTCTCTCTTCTCTCTCTTCTCTCTCTCTCTCTCTCTCTCTCTCTTCTCTCTCTCTCTCTCTCTCTCTCTCTGTCAACCGAATTAGTTATCAGTCCCTCTCTCGTGTGCTTATATTACACAGGCACACGCTTACAACCTCTCTCTTTTCTCTCCTCTCTTTCTGTCTGTCTGTCTGTCTTTCTCTCTCTTCTCTCTCACTCTCTCTCCTCACTCGTCTCTCTCTCTCGCTTCTCTCTCTCTCTTCTCTCTCCTCTCTCTCTCTCGACCTAATTGTTATCAATCCTCTCTCGTGTGCTTATATTACACAGGCACACGTACACCTCTCTCGTCTCTCCTCTCTTTCGTCTGTCTGTCTCTCTTTCTCTCTCCCCCTTTCTCTCTCACTCCACACACACACACACCACACACACACACATCAACACACACGCTCTTCCTACATGCGCTCCTCTCTCTTTCTCTCCCCTCTCTCTCACATGCGCTCTTCTTTTCTCTCTCTCTCTCCTCTCTTCACATAGCCTCAGCTTTGTTTCTCTATCCTCTCTACTTACCCCCCCCCCACCACACCACAACACCACACACACAACACACACACCATACATACATACACACAATTTACAAAAACACGCATAACACACGGGAACGAATGTAAAAACACCCCCCACAAAGTTGCTTATTCCATTATCATCGATATAAAAGAATAAATAAAAAAATGATAAAAAACACAGACACACACATACACACAATACACACACCAGAAACACACACACACACACGCACACATACACACACAAGACACACACACACACACACACACACACACCGTGATGTACGTTCTGGTGGTTTATCGATTGGTGCTTCCTCGACCAAGGCTAGGCTGCTCAAAATCAGGCACCGCTGAAGAATAACCTGACGTTCGCTGGCACTGCTGTAGTAGTAGTAGTAGTGTAGGCCTATCGCTATAGCTATGGCTTGTCGGAAACTAGGTCATAATTGATTCAGGAAAGGAGGAAACAGGGAAAGGTGGGGAAGGGGGGGGGGGGGGGGGGGGGGGGCTGATGATGTTGTGGAAGAAGATTACAATATGATAATGATGTTGATGATGAGTGATGTGATGGATGATAAGGATTTTGGACTGATTTGCAATAGAAGTAGATTTGGTTTGGTAAGGAGGCATTTTCATTTTGTAGATGATTCTCTTCTGTCTCTCACTCTCTCCCTCCCCCCTCTCTCTCTCTCTCCTCTCTCCATCTCTCTCCCTCCTCTCTCTCTCACACACATATACGCACGCACACATTCGCTGGCTCGCGCTGGCTGTCTGTCGAGTCAAAGACATGAATGGGCTCTGGATTATATCAGCTGGCAGTTCAGTGATGCACGAGCGAGCGGAAGAAGATGACCTGATTTCTTTTTAGTGGTATGGGACAGTGAAGCCAAAGAGTGCGCGTGAAAAAACAAACCTTTTCAGAACGAATGTGTCAACTTACTACAATTTATTACAAACGAAGGTAAAAAGGTTGGGAAATGAGCACACACAAAAAGAAAAATACGCAAAACAGTCCACCATGTTTTTTTGACGATTCGCGCTGTTCACGCACCTTGGGGAGCGTTCTTTCACCTGATTGGTCCCCGACACCGTCACGTGACCTCAACGATCGGTTTGGAATCGCGGTGTTTTTTTTCTAGCCAGCATTTTGTTTTAATTCGTTTTTGCTTTGTGTGGAAAAAAATTCTTTTTTTTCCAACAAGTTATACACATCCACTGGAATGTCCATGTCGCTAGATGGAGTCATTCCAGCGGAACAGGGGGGAAAAATCCAGCGAGGAGGAACTAGATTGTCATCAGTATGCAGAAACAGGCAGGTGCATGAGCCTATCAACTCCTGGGCCTGCTGTTGTGTGTGCGTGTGGGGGGCTGTGTGTGCGCGCACGCAAGCGTGTGTGTGCGCGCGCGTGCACTTGTGTCAGAAAAGGGAGGAATACAAAGGTAGCTGTCTAAACCGGAGAAATCTGTTGCTGTTGCTATGGTGAACTGTGTCAAGGATTATTTATTTTATTATTGACATAGTTTCCTTGCCCTGGCGTTTTTTCTTCTTTTTCTTTTTTACTTCTGCTGATACACTTTCTCCAGGTTTCTGTGTCAGTCGTGATTGGATCGGAAACGAAGAAGGAAAATTCTGTTTTCGGTTATTAATCATTCGAGGGGGGGATGTAAGATGTGTGAGTTGAGTAGGTAAGGAGGGGAGGGAGGTTCAAGATGTGAGGTTGGGGGTGGAGGGGGAGGGTGGGATCAGGCGAAGGAGGGAGGGAGGAGGGGGGTGGGAACAGGGAGTCAGATGGGTGGGCTTCAACTTTCCCTTGTAGAGGTCCTGGTTTAGTTGGAATGGATGGATGGTGGCACGTACTAATGTGATTGATCAGCCGACACTGGGGATTGTGTGCCCGGTGGCAGAGGGGGGGATTCGTGTCACGTATAGCGCCTGAATTGTATTGTATTGTATTGTGTGTTTGCGTGTGCGTTTGCGTGAGTGTGTGTGTGTTTCTGGTTGCTTTTTAAGTCATGGAAATACTGCCTCTTCTTGAGAAGGATTGGATTGGTCCACGTATTGCTTAAAAGAGGCGGTTATGTAAGGTTAGTCATGCCTTGGAAGAACAAAATATTTTTAAGTCCAGTTTTTATCATTATCAGCTGGTACAGAGCGGGGAGGAAGATGACCTGATTTGTGTGTGTGGTATGGCAAAGTGAAGCCAAACAGTGAACGTGAAACCCCTTTACAACAAACATGTCTTTCTACTTTAAGGGATTGATCACATCGTTTAAAGAGCTGGTTATGTAAGGTTAGTCATGTTTTGAAAGAACAGTAATTTAAAAGTCCAGTAGAACGCCTTTCCGCTGTAAAGGATTTGTCACGAGTGTTCCTACTTTAAGGGATTGGTCACGTATTGTGATAGAGCTGGTCATTTAGTTAGGGCTGGTCATGTTTTGAGAGAACAGTTAAGTCCAGTTTAACGTGTGTCCACTGTAAGAGACTTGTCATGTATTGTTAAAGACCTGGTCATTTAGTGAAGGCTGGTCATGTTTGGAAGAAGCCTTGATTTAAGTCCGGTTTAACGTCTTTCCAGTGTAAGGGATTTGTCACACATATTGGAGAGCTGGTCATTTAGGGTTAGTCATGTCTTGAAAGAACAGTAATTTAAGTCAAATTTAACGTCTTTCCACTGTAAGGTATTTGTCAGTATATCTTGAAAAAATTATTTTTCAGGTTCAGTGTGACATCATTCTACTTAAAGTGATGGGGAGGAGGGGGGATGTCAGAGCAATGGAAAAGAGTTTACCATTTTTTGGAGGAGTTTTTCTTCTGTCGTGAAGGAATGGTCAGTCAGGTTCGGTTGAACTCTTTCAACTATGCGATAAAGTTGGGCTGTTCATGTCTTAAAGAAACAGTCTGTACTTGAAGGAATGATCATTAAAAAAAAATTTTCTTGTAAGGATTGGTGGTATCTTGGAGGAATAATCATTTTTGAAGCCAGGTGAACATGGAGCACAGTATGACAACAAAGGAAAAATGTGTATTCTTGGTGTTTTGGTTTGGTTAAAAAAAAAAGAAGAATTGGTGGTATCTTGAAGGAAGAATCCGTTTTTGAAACCAGATTACCAGGGGTACAAAGACGGCAAAAGAGACATGTGCTTTCTTGGTGTTTTAAGATAGGAGAACAAAAAACAACCACCCAGCCAGAAAGATCCTACTCCCGATTTTGTGATATTTGCACAGCTGAGCTTTTCAGTATATTGTAACCACTCAATTCACACCTGTGTTCCGTGTCCTCAGTCATCGTAGGAGTAATAGGATTTAGATTTCAAAACCTACCTGCCCTATGAGTCATCGCGATTACTCGCACAGGTGCAGCACTAGCCTTGTTACACTGAATTAGAATCAAGATTTTCCCTCCTACTTGTATTGCCTGCAAGAATTAAATCTAACACAGATAATGTTTATGTACCAAGGTTGTTGGGTTGTTTTATTTCTTCTTCCTCTTCGGCTTCAGCTCTTGAGGGTTCACTAATTGTGAGGTTTTGCGTACGCGATCATTTTTGCCAACTATTAAGGTAGCCGCATTCCGACTTCGGGAAGGATGTCTAAACACGACGCCAGTGTGAATACGGTTTTTTTTTTTTTTTTTTTTTTTTTTTTTTTTTTTTTTTTTGGTCATCTGTTCCTCCTACTGGCGCTCAATGGTCTACTCCTTCGATGATTAACATCCCAGCGGACATTTCCGATTTAGGGAACTACTCTTTGGAAAGGCGGGACGGGTTTGAATGCGTGCACAAGATGTTCTGCGTGCGTTCGCACACGAGACCTCGGTTTATAGCTTCATTCAAAGGGTTGTACCAAGCTTTGGTAGTAAGCTGTGCCAGATGCGTTTAAGCTAAATCAGGAGGGGGAGGGGGGGGGGGGGAGAAAATGAATGTTCACGAGGAATGTTCGTTTTCACCTTATTTTAAACATGATTGTTTTGAGAAAGAAACCGTTTTGTCAGTACATCACCTTGAACAAGCAACAAGCTTAAGAGCTGATGTTGTGTTCTTTTTCACCTTCAACACACACACAAAAGCTTAAGAGCTGATATTGTGTTCTTTTTCACCTTCAACACACACACACACACAAAACACGTCACAGGTCATACAGACATACTGTCTCCTTTATTCTTGCCTGTGATGTGTTGGTGTATAATATATTATTATAATGAAACGAGCGTCTGCACGGTGTAATGTTGAGCGTGTAGTATTGAATTAACCTGGAAATGGAGTGGAGTATAGTGGGGTAGGTCACAGAGGACGAGTGTTGTGCTGTGTTGTGCTGTACTGCACTGTACTGTACTGCCGGCCTCGTTTGTTGGCCTTGTGACTCATTCGCTACTTGTCCTACTCTCTGTCTACATGTGATCTGAGAGAGTCTGTGGTCATGCATAATGTGGCCCTGTGTCATCAAGAGCGACTAGTGCAGCTGCTCTCTTTCGTTCTTTCTTTCTTTTTCATTTTATCTCTTTTTTTTTCCATTTGTATGTGCATCCTAGTCTTTATCTAAATCGCAGAAGAATGCTGCATCTACAAAGATTTTAACTAGGTGTATCGTTGATTTAGTCACAAAAGCACGAACCTGGACAGCAATGAAACAGTGGTGGTGGGCTTTAGGTTTGGTGTATTATTTTAACTGTTATTGTTGTTCTTTAAAGTTGATTATGACTTTGGAGGCTTGTCGACCTGAGTCCCAGAACAGTGTCTATAGTAGTGACCAAGAAAGTAATAATTTTTTTTTTATTGCAACCTATCCACAAAGTCTAATTCTCTCGTCTGCACAGTTCCAAGATTTTCAGTTGGTTTCAAACCTGTTGGAAGGACACTAATGGGTATGAAATTCGGTAAACGTTGAACATTGTTAGTCAGAAAACAAAATGTTAATTCTTTAAAACAGTGTGACAGTGGTTGAATAAACTGCCTGTTGTATAGAACCGACTGGAGAAAACTTCACTCTGGTTTTTTTTTAATGTACACAAAATCCACTATGTGTCACAGCATGACACGTCAGATCAGTCACGAACGTAATAAGAAAGACTTTTAGAACATTTCCCTCCCACGAATTATTATAAAAGACACCACCGTCACTGTCTGTTTTGTCTTTAAATTTGTTACCAATACCCTTTCCACAGTTTGGACACATCCACATAGCGACTTGGGGATTATACGTGTATCAGTTGTTGCTTTGGTGTTTCTTTTTTCTCTTTTTTGTTTGTTTACTTTAGGGAACATAGAAGGGGGAAAGTATATGTGTGGGGTTTTTTGTCCCGAAAACTTAGCAAGAAAAACCTTGCCAGTCATGTCAAGAAAATGAGCGGCAGTAGTAATCGGATTCTGTCAAGGCTTTTTTTGATCTAATCCGGAAAGGTCATACTTGTGTGCACTGACCAGACCATCCTACTGAACTGGTCCATCTTGCTTGACCTGTTCCTTGACCAACTGAAGGATGACAGATTACAGTGGCTAACAGGACGGTTGTCCCAGTCGCTTCCTACTCACTCTTACAGTATTGTCAGATAACGGTTTCTTCGTCTGGTGGAAATGCAGCGGCAGTTTGAACGATTTCTTTCTTAAATTCGTCTCTTTTTTTCCCCATATCTTGTAATCGGATTTGGAGAGATCAAAGCTGAAGGCAGTGATATGAAATTCAACTGAATTTTCATCTTATTTAGTCAAAAAACCAAGATGTCTCTGCTTGTGGATCTTCCGCATGTGTGTGTTGTTCTGCGAATAAGTCTTCGAAGTGGGTTCGTCTGAAAATGTGTTTAGATTTTGCACTAGTTTTCCTGAGGATCTGTTGGGAGTGTATGATGCGTGAAGTATTGGTGTAAGAGTTCAATTCGGCGCTACAGCTCATCGTTCAAAAGACTTGAAAAAGTCAGGATTCTTTCTTTTTGTGGACTCTGAAGGGAAGGATTGAGAGCGGTTTTGCCAGTCATTTCTTGTCGATAGTGGACTGAGTATGTTTTCCCGGTATTGCGGTAGTGTAATTTTTTCATTTTATTTCATACCCCTTTAAGTCACGGCACGTTTCTGTGCGTGAAATTCCCCGGGGAGAGCGCGTCGCCACCAGAGCAACGCCACCCATGACTTTTTCCTGTCTTCAACTGTATTTCAAGGGGATGGGATAGCTCAGTGGTCGGAGCACTCGCTTTCCCCCAGCCAAGTTAAGCAGCGTCGAGCGTGGTTACCACTTGGATGGGTGACCGTTTGCGCGCCTTGGCTTCAGTACAGTTCCCCCAGTTCACCCAGCTGTAAATGGGTACCTGCCCTCTTTAGGGTCAGGGAAGGTAAAGCAGCGAGGGAGAGGAGATGGGCGCCGCCCTCAATATGCTGGCCCTAGAGAAGTGAGGTCTCTGACGCCTCGCTCCCCTACGACCTTATAGGTTATGGGACTCTTTTACCTTTACCTTACCTTATCAGAGTGGGTTTCTTCTACAGAATTTTGCCAGGGACAACTCTCTTGTTGCCGTGGGTTCTTTATCGTGCGCTAAATAATTTTGTGTAATACACGGGACTTCGATTTATCGTCTCATCCGAAAGACTAGCACCGATACCACCACTCGTGGTCTAATGGATGGGTGGGGGGGGGGGGGGGGGGGGGGGGGGGGGGGGGGGGGGGGGGGGGGGGGGGGGGAGTTTGGGGCCCAAACGGGGATCGAACCACCGCACACTTCCGACCCGGATTTTTCGCTTTATAGGCAGGCACGTTACCTCTAGACCACCGATCCACTCCCTTTATATATTAGTTAGGATGATGAACTCTCCCTACACTGAAATATGGAACTGTCTTCTGATAACAGTGCACACTGACCTCTGCTGATAAAGAATTTCTGCACCACGTGAGTGCAGTAGTTTACACTTGTGTTTGGTGTCAAGAACATCTCGGGAGATAAAGAAGTATTGTTAAAATGAATACCCGCGGTGTTGTGTTCAGCCGTTTTAACAATAGTGCAGAAATTCTGATTGGGTGTCGTTACGTTTCAAAGTTTTTCAAACTGTCACTGTTGGAAAAAAAAGAGTTCCTAATTAGAAGTCTGTTGTCCTTTTGTTGTTGTTGTTTGTTTTTTTAGTTGGGTAGATCTGTCAGTTAGTTGAAAGGATTACATCTAACACTTATTATTAATTTAAAACGAGTATCATTCCTCCCTCCCCCCCCCCCCTCGCTCTCTCTCTCACTCTCTCTCTCTCTCTCTCTCTCTCTCTCTCTCTCTCTCTCTCTCTCTCTCTCTCCCTCTCTCCCTCTCTCTCTCTCTCTCCCCCCACTCTCCCTCACCCCCCCTCTCTCTCTCTCTCACACACACATCCCTTCATCCCTCCCTGTCTTTATAGATTAGGGAGGAAAAAACCCCCCCCCGATTTAAAATCTCGCGTTTCTTTTTCCCCATTCTGAAACCTACCAGGAGGTCACACACACACACACAACACAAAACACACACACACACACACACACACACAAAACACACACACCACACACACACACACACACACACACACGCAAAAGAGGCGACACAGCCAAAACAACAGCGATCTAAAAATCTGTGGATGTTTCCAGCCTACGTACATACCCGTACGTCGTATTGTAGGGGGAGTACCATTCAGGCAGGGATTACAGCTTACACACCAAACAACCGAGTTGACACTTCTGCCTGGGTGAACAAGAGATTTTGTCTCCAGATAAACACCCACACACTTACACTTATACACACACGCACGCACGCACACATTCCACTTTTCGGAAGAGTAGGCCATTGTGCGCCGGTAGGAACGAATGACAACATTTACATAACTGCATACACACTGGGACTGGATGGGGACAAAATAGCACACGAATGCTTATATTCCGTTATCCTCGAAATAAAAGAATAAAAGAAGAGAAACACACACACACTACACGACACACACAACACAACAACACAACACAACCCAACCCCCAACACAACACAACACAACACAACACACACACACACACACCACACACACACACACAACACACACACACTCACTCACACCACACACACACACACACAAAACACATCACAACACAACCACACAACACACACACACACAACACAACACAACACAACACAACACACACACACCCCACAACACAACACACACACAAACACACACACAACATACACACACATACCACACCCACACCACACACCACACCACAAACACACACAACACACACACACACAACAAACACCACACACCACACCACACACACACACACACACACACACACACACTACCACACACACACACCACGTGGGTTTTTTGGTTAATTTTGTAGTTCTATGCCATGTTTTTTGCCAACATACTTTTATATAGATTGGAATAATCTTTTAATGTGCATTCATACCAACACGTATCTATTCTACTTAAAGCCCTTATCTCATTATGCCCCCCCCCCCCCCCCCCCCCCCCAACCCCCCCCCCCCCCCCCCATCCCCCCTGCTCATCGTCTAATATCACTTAAGTGAACAGACGTAAAATTGAAGACACACACACCACACCACACACAACACCCCCCCCCCCCCCCCCCCACACACACACACACACACCACACACACACACTCACACCCCACACACACAACCACACACACACACACACAACACACACCACGCACACACACACACACACTTCTCTGAGTATCCTCCGTTTTCTTTAATTCCAATCCTCCCGCCCCTTCCTCCTTCTCCTCCTTCTCCTCCTCCACGATTTCATTGTGATTTCTTCGCATCACTGCCTTGTACTTGGATTTGGCCACAAACGGCTAAAATTACTCGTGGGAGTGGGGTAGGAGGGGGGAAGGAGGACCTGGTGAGGAGATGAATGGGGCTGCTGGTTTTCCCTAGCAAAGCCTCAAAGCCACTTGCCACCTGTTGTGTGTTCCCTTGTTTGAGAGCTGAGCCAGCGGATCTTTTTGGACAAAATTGGAGGACGGATTGTATTTCAGCCTTAGGCCTAGTGGTGAGAGAGAAAGATAGGTCTGCTAAGTCTACGAGGTCTACTGCTATACACTCTCAAGGAGTAGAAAGTGCTATCTGACGGAGACGTGTGTAGTAGTGGATGTTG
>CM054140.1:57355825-57360825 GCA_028751875.1 Rapana venosa | reverse complement strand
GTTTTTCCGTCATAAAAGAGTGGTTTTTTCTCATGACCCTCTCCCTCTCTCTCTCTCTGTCTCTATCTCTCTCTGTCTCTGTCTTTTGTCTCTGTCTCTGTTTGTTTGTCTGTCTCTCTCTCTCTCTCTCTCTCTCTCTCTCTCTCTCTCTCTCTCTCTCTCTCTCTCTCTCTCTCTCTCTCTCTCTCCCCGTGGACGCGTGCATCTGTGCCTATACAACAGGTTGAGACTATTAGAGTAATGTTTACGTGTGTGTGTGTGGGGAGAGAGAGAGAGAGAGAGAGAGAGAGAGAGAGAGAGAGAGAGAGAGAGAGAGAGAAAGTGGGTTTGTGTGTGTGTGAGGGAATGAGTGAGTTAGTGTGTGTGAGAGAGTGTGTGTGTGTGTGTGAGAGAGAGAGAGAGAAAGTGGGTTAGTGAGTGTGGGTTAGTGTGTGTGTGAGTGTGTATGTGTGAGAGAGAGAGAGAGTAAGTGGATTAGTGTGTGTGAGTGAGTTTGTGTGTGAGTGTGTGTGAGAGAGAGAGAGAAAGTGGGTTAGTGTGTGTGAGTGAGTTTGTGTGTGTGTGAGGGAGTGAGTGAGTTAGTGTGTGTGTGAGAGAGAGAGAAAGTGGGTTAGTGTGTGTGTGAGTGAGTTTGTGTGAGTGAGTGTGTGTGTGTGTGCGTGAGTGAGTGTGTGTGTGTGTGCGTGAGTGAGTTTGTTTGTGTGTGTGTGGTGTGCGTGGATATATTTTGTGATCGACTTGAGTGTCTGTGAGTGTGTGATTGCAGTGTGGAGTGGAGTGGAGTGGAGTGGCGTGGCTTGCTGGTTTGTTGCATTGAATCATCAGTCAGCGGTATGCAGACTGCTATAGCTTTGCTGCGCTGGTATCGATCGGGCATTGTGAATGCTGAAGAGATGAGAGAGAGAGAGATGGGGGGTTAGGTGGGGTGGTTATTGTGTGTGTTGTAATGTGTGTTTGCTTGTGTGTGTGTTGTGTGTGGGGGGGGGGGGGGGGGGTGGGGTATAGTGAGTGTGTGTTGTGCGTGTAGGAGATTGTGTGTGTGTGGAATGCTTGTGTGTGTGTGTGAAAGTCAAAGTCTCATCTTTTTTCTTTTTACAGATGGTACATTGAATAAGCAAAACACTTGCTTTTTCTCATCAAGCCATCTGTGTGTGGTGGGGTGGGGGTGTGGTGGAGGGGATGGAGGTGAGAAAAGTGTGGGGGTGGGGGTGGGGGGGGGGAGGCGCGTTGGCGCTTGCGTGTGTTTGTGTGTGTGTGTGTGTGTGTGTACGAGAGCTGATTATTTTACCTCTCGCTGCTGTGACATTTTCCCACCCAGTTCAGTGATCGTTTTTTATTTGTTTGTTCCTTTCTTTGCTCGCTTTTGTTTGTTTGTTGGGCCAACAGCCAGTCAACAAAGCCTGTTCCAGTCAGTCAGAAAATAAATATATGATACGTATGTGAGTGTCTGAAATTATTTCAATGAGTTTTAAGCTAAGGTGGAGGTGAATGGACGAGCTATGTCTGTCTATGTCTCTGTATCTCTTCGTGCCTCTCTGTCTCTGTCACCCCCTCTGTGCGCTCTCTCTGTCTGTCTGTCTGTCTCTCTCTCTCTCTCTCTCTCTCTCTCTCTCTCTCTCTCTCTCTCTCTCTCTCTCCCTCCCTCCCCTCCTCCGCTCTGTCTGTCTCAGAGGCTTGGAATCATTTTTCCAGCATAGATAATTACTATGTATGGGCTCGCTCTCTCTCTCTCTCTCTCTCTCTCTCTCTCTCTCTCTCTCTCTCTCTCTCTCTCTCTCTCTCTCTCTCTCTCTCTCTCTGCCTCTCTCTCTGCCCCTCCCTCCGCTCTCTCGGTCTGTCTCAGAGGCTTGGAATTATTTTCCCAGCATAGATAATAATAATTACTATGTATGAGGGTGTGACCATCATTAAGATCACTTCAAGGGTGAATGGGGTGTTGTCGACCTACCGACCCACTTTTTGAAATAGTGTACAGTTCTGTAAGCCGTTGTGCCGCGCATGCCAGATATGAGACATTCTCTGCATTGCAATGACGACTCACACACAGGGAGGGAGGGAGGGAGAGAGAGAGAGAGAGAGAGAGAGAGGAGTTGTCAATAAGACCAATGTTGCGCGGGTTACTCTAAACTTTTAAATCACAACTTCCAGAGATCGTGCTGAGTTCTGTGTTTTTCTTGTGTGTGTTTAAACTTGAATTGACTTTTTCATTAACCCCCAACGAGAGACAGAGAGAGAGATAGAGATAGAGAGAGAGAGAGAGAGAGAGAGAGAGAGAGAGAGAGAGAGAGAGATACACACAGAGAGAGACAGAGAGAGAGAAAACCCCTGAAAAAAAGCCCTTAAAAAACCCCCAACAAAACTTATTGTATTTGGGAGATAAGTTTCGAGAAAAGGGGATTAATGCTGGAGGTGTTTTGGAAACGATAACTACTATTATGTAGTGGAGAATTTAGATAAGAAATCACTTGTGATATTGTTACTGATTAAGAGTCTATTGTTAGTAATGGAAATGAAATGTGATATTATTAATGATTAAGAGTCTACAGTTGGCAACGGTCGAAACCCATACCCCGTCACACACACGCGCGCGCCGCCGCACCCCCCCCCCCCCCCCCCCCCCCCCCCACGCACACACACACTCACACACACCGCACATGTGACAAGACTTCCCCAACATTGGATTTTTCAGACAAGTGTGTCTTGCGCACAGTGTCTGTAGTTGTCATCGTCGTTTTCATCCTCATCCTGCTCCTCCTCCTCCTCCTCCTCTCATCATCATCATCATCATCATCATCTTCATCATCATCTTCATCATTATCACGACTAGAGAATGGCGAAGTATAGAGAAAGCCCAGTTCTTTTGTCGTCCCCCACCACCATCAATCATCATCATCATCACCATCATCATCATCACGATCACCATCATCATCATCATCGTCACCGTCATCATCATTAATATCGTTATCATCGCCATTGGCACGCACACCCACCCACACACACACTGTTTGTGTGGGAACAGACGACAGAATTGACAAAACCGCATACACACGGGGACTGGATGTAAAAAAGCACATAAGTGCTTTTTCCATTATCCTCGATATAAAAAGATAAATCAAACACACACACACTCACACACACACACAAGCACACACACACACACACCAACACACACAAAAACACACACAAACACACACCAACACACATAAACACACACACACACAAACACACACCAACTCACACACACACACACACAAACGCACACAAACACACACACACACAAACACAAAGAAACACACACAAACACTCACACACACACACACTCCCCCCCTCACATACACTCACACACACACTCACACACACTTACTCACACACACACACTCATCCAAAAGTAGGTCAGGCAGACACACGCCTGTGTTGCACGTGCGTTACATACATACGTGGCGGTGCAAGCAAATCTGTCAGTGCCTGCATTTGTTTTTGCCTGACCTTTGCAAGGGGGGATGGGGAGCGAGGTGGGGGGAAGATATAGGAAGGCAGCGGCATGGCATGTTCCGGGGCTGGAGGCGATGAAAGGCTTTGAAGGGGCATCTCCTTCTACTAGTAGTAGGCTATAGTCTGCTGGCTGAAGGCTCTGTGGGGCTATGTATGTGTTCTGTTGTCAAGGTATAGAGAGGCCTGAGAGTGAAGATGGTGGTATAGGGATGCTAGTAGAGACGGTGCATTGACGTGAATGAAGTCCCTCTGTGTGTGTGTGGGGTGGGGTGGGGTGGGGGGTGAGTGTGTGTGGAGTGTGTGTGTGTGTGTGTGTGTGTGTGTGTGTGTGTGTGTGTGTGTGTGTGTGGAGTGTGAATTGTGTGTGTTGTTGTTTTTTAAAAGAGCGAGTTTTATTTTGCGAAGAGAGGAAGTCTTTTTCGTGTGTGTGTGTGTGTGGAGTGTGTGTGTGTGTGTGTGTGTGTGTGTGTGTGTGTGTGTGTGTGTGTGGTGTGTGTGTGTGTGTGTGTGTTGTGAAGTGTTTGTGTGTGTGAAGTGTGTGTGTGGGAGTGTGAAGTGTGTGTGTGAATTATGTGGTGTGTGGGGGTTTTAGTTTGGTTTTTCTTTCCATGTTTTATTTCGAGGATAATGGAATAAGCATTTATGTGGGGTTGTTTTTGTTTTTTTACATCCTGCTCCCGTATGTATGCAGTGTTGTCAGTTTTGTCATCCGTTCCCACCGGCACACAATGGCCTACTCTTTCGACGAAAAGCGGAACGGGTTTTAACGTGTGCGCAAGATGTTCTGCGTGCGTTCGCACACACGGAACCTCGGTTTTATAGTCTCATCCGAAGGACTTTGGGGGAGGAGTGGAGTCGGCACTGATGTTCAACTCCAGAGGAAAAAAAAATCCTCTTGAACAAGATTAGAACCCGGGTCAGCAGTTCACGGGCGCATCACTCTAACCACCAGGCTATCCCGTACGTACCCCCGAACACACTCTGACACCCGCGCGTGTGTGTGTGTGTGTGTGTGTGTGTGTGTGTGTTGTGTGTGTGAGTGTGTGTGTGTGTGTGTTGGGGGAGGGGGGGATGTAGATTGGCCTGTTTGGGTTTGGTTTGGCATACAGGATGTGATGTGACCTGGAAGGAATCTGTAGGAAGGAACTGCTGTGACGTGATTCGCCCCTTTTTTTTTTCATTATCTTCTTTTTCTTTTTTTTTCATTATCTTCTTTTTCCTTTTTTTTTTGGGGGGGGGGGGGGGGGTCAAGCTTGTTTCCTGCTCTGTTTTGTTGGCTAAGAATTCAACAGGCTAAGAATTCAACATTTGTTTTGGTTTGTTTGTAAAAAAAATAAATAAATAAATAAAATTGAAGTTTTCTTCAGTTGTTTTTTTCTTAAGAATTTAACTTTGTATCTTTTGTTTGCTAAGAATTTCAATTTTGTTCGAGTTTTTTGGGGGGTTCAGTTTTATCTTTCTGAAAATTTCAATTTTTGTTCACATTTTTTTCCTTGCCCAGTATGCAA
>CM054140.1:57348325-57350825 GCA_028751875.1 Rapana venosa | reverse complement strand
ATATTAATAGGACTACACTAGCCCACTGCACTAAGTTTGATGACCTTGATGGGGCGAAAAAACGGGCACAGCACTAACGCATTGGGGTTGGCAGCTATTATATTCTAAGGCTTTTAGCACGAGCAAACCTCCTCCTCCTGCTATTCTACTACTACTACTAGCTAGGGCCTATAGACTAGGCTACTACCTACCTCTCTTGAACAAAAATGCCAAACTGTGTTTGCGAGAGAGAACGGGTTTCCTTTGAGGAGAGAGATAGAAGAAGAGGAGGAATAGGGTTAGAGGAGGAGGAGGATTGGGGTTAGAGGAGGAGGAGGAGGAATAGGAAGGAAAGAGGAGGTGTAGGTGTGGGTTATCTATATATATATATCCATGCATTGTTTGAGTGAGGCCTCGCCCTATAGAGAATGTGTGTGTGTGTGTGTGGAGAATGTGAACTACGGTGGTGGTAGGCCTAGCAGAGAGGCTTTGACGAGATTGTGTGTGTGTGTGTGTGTGTGTGTGTTGAACGTGCTTGTCTTAAGACGTGAGAGGCGGGAGGTTAAATCCGCTGTGATGATGGTGGCGTTTGTGTTGTTGTTGTTGTGGTTGTTGTTGTAGTCGTATTCGGCCACAAGACGGTGGATGTCTTCGGTTGGGGGGAGCTGGTGGTGTGAGTTTGTTATTGTTGTCGTTGTCGTTGTAGTGGTGGTGTGTTGGCGAAGGAGGGTTTCACCACCACATGTTGAGAACGCGGTAAGTAGGACAGTGCAGCATAGCAGCGGCCATCGATCTGCTTGATGTGTGTGTGTGTGTGAAGAGAGTCGACTTGTTGTTGTGTGTTGTTGTTGTTTGTGTGTAGTGTGTGAGATTCAGATTCAGATTCAGAATATTTTATTGCCATTTAAGTCAAGTAGACTTGTTTGACACAACAACAAAACAAGCAAACATCATTTATGATCATCTCTTTGGCTCGAAATGATGTACACTAAAGCATGTTGCATTTTACTTTTCATTTTCTCTTTTCTTAAAACATTCATACACGTATTTGATTATATCTGCTTGATAGATATCAACTGTGATTATGTCACTTGTGTGTGTGTAGGTGTGTGTGTGTAGAGAGTGTGTGTGTGTGTGTGATATCTTCAGTTTAACGTCTATTCACATTTAGTGATTTTATTCTCTGTGTGTGTCACTAGAGAGAGAGAGAGAGAGAGAGAGAGAGAGAGAGAGAGAGAGAGAGAGAGACGCACTGTTCAGTTTTTTCTCAGTAATATAACTCCTGTCTTCCTCAACAAAATACACTATGTTATGAGACGATAAAATGAGCGTGCGCGGTGTGTGTGTATGTGCGTGAGTGTATGCTCGCGCGCGCGCGCGTGTGTGTGTATGTTGTGCGTGCTGTGTGTGGTGTGTGTGTGTGTGTGCGTGTGTGTTGCTGTCTGAGCGATCGACGAAGAAGAAGACTAAGTGACCGTAGTATACTCACGGAGTGAAAAATTTGCGTGGATGACTGGTAGGTGTGGAATATATATATATATATCCCTACATAGACACTAAAGACGGTCATACTTTAACCTTAGGTGAGTGTCTGTCTCTCGCGCTCTGTCTGTCTGTCTGTCTGTCTCTCTCTCTCTTCTCTCCTCTCTCTCTCTCTCTCTCTCTCTCTCGCCACGCTCTCTCGCTCTCTCCCTCTCTCTCCTCAATCGCTCTCTCTCGCTCTCTCCCCTTCGGATGAGACTATAAACGGCCCCGTGTGCGAACGCATGCAGAACATCTTGCGCACGCGTTAAAAATCCTGTTCCGCGCTTTTCGAAAAAGTAGGCCATTGTGTGCCGGTGGGAACAGATGACAAAATTTACAAAACCGCATACACACGCATAAATTATATTTAAAAAACAACAACAACAACAACAAGAAAACAAACAAACAAAACCCTGAGCGCTTTGATTTGTTGTTTTACAAGATTCAGCGCTATATAAATTCCATACATTATTATTATTATTATCATCATCATTATTATTATTATTATTATTATTATTATATACTTGCAGTGTTGTGGTCTATATTGTATCGTTATTCACGAAAAAGTAATGTATATTCCCCCCCCTCTCCCCCTTCTCTCTCACACACTCCTCTCTCTCTCACTCTCTCTCTCTCATCACTCACTCTCTCTCTCTCTCTCCTCTCTCTCTCTCTCTCTCTCTCTCTCTCTCTCTTCTCTCTCTCTCTCTCTCTCATCTCTCTCTCATCTTCTCTCGCTCTCTCTCTCTCTTGGCCAATAAAAATCTCATACTCCATCCGGAGAGCTTACCATGATTGTCTTCTTCCCAGTCTTCCACCAGCTGGTGTTTTTATGCAAGTGATGATGATAATGGTGTGAGCTTAGTGTGTCAGGGACGTGTGCTGGGGCTTATGCCGTCCGCTTGTTGTGTGTGTGTAGTGTGTGTGTGTGTGTGTGTAGTGTGTGTGTGGAGTATGTGTGTGTGTGTGTGTGTGTAGTGTGTGTGTGTGTGTGTGT
>CM054140.1:57210825-57343325 GCA_028751875.1 Rapana venosa | reverse complement strand
AGGAGAGAGAGAGAGAGAGAGAGAGAAAACTCGAACTCGATAGATTTATTCACAAAAAGGCCATTGGCCCATACATGAAGGGGGGTTGCCGAACTGCTTAGTATTTTGGTGGGGGTAAAAGCAATAGTAACGACAAAATGTTACTGTATAACAAAAAGACAGCTACAAAAAATATGACTTAGGATAACAATACCTCTCTTATTCTGAAAGCTTTACACAAATATAAAGTGAGGCTGGAGAGAGAGAGAGAGTAGTCATCAGCAGGCAATTCAGTGTTGGCTTCTATGACTGTGTTGAAGTGATCATTGGCAGCCAAACTTGGATGGTTCACAACAAACTCCCAGCAAATTGGCCAACCGTTTTGGCACGGTGGTTAGCTTTAATGGGTCCCTGATTGGGGGAGGGGGAGGTTGTGGGTTTGAAGCCATTAGTGGGTAAGATGTGTGGGCTGTATGTCATGGATAGCTCTCTCCTCCAGTGCAACATTTCATTTGCCAAATGCTGATTTGAACTGACCATAAGAATCCAAGTCTAAGATATAAGTAATTGGTTGAATTGATACCACACGAGAGACAGACAGACAGACAGACAGACAGACAGAGAGAGAGAGAGAGAGAGAGAGAGAGAGAGAACTTTTCTTTTCATTTTCAAGAGAGTACAAGAAGGGTGTTTGAGATTCCTGCGGGAGTCAGAAAAGCACCATCAATTGCTGTAGTTGAGCGCGTTGATTTGTTGCTTTACAAGATTCAGCGCTATATAAATTCCATACATTAGTAGTAATAATAGTAGTAGTAGTAGTAGTAGTAGTAGTACTACTACTACTACTACTACTACTACTACTACTACTATCCTATACGGTCATGCCAAACCCAGCTTGTGACCACGGTCCTGCCGTCCTGTGTGTTTCAGCCTGGAGAGCCGGGACAACCCTTTCTTGCCCGGAGGGGACCTGAGTAAAGAAGCGGAGGAGCTGCTGAAGAAGGCCACCATCGTCCGAGACAAGTTCTTCCTGGAGCAGGAGCAGGAGAAGCTCCTGCAGGAGGCGGAGCAGCAGCAGCAGCAGCAGCTGGCAGCCCGCCCGGACCTCCTGCCGGACGCCGCCCAGGACGCGGTGGACGGCACGTTACCCAACAACGCCAGCGAGGTCCTGGAGGAGAGGATCTCCCCCAGCGCCGCCCGACAAGTGCGAGCAACAGCAGCAGCAGCGGCAGCGTCCCCGCTCCCGCCCCAGCCTCGGGAAAACGGCAAGCCCGGGGACGTGCCGGCGTTGGAGGCTTCCTCCCCGGGCAAAGTGCAGCTAGAGGAGGAGTTCGTCGGGGGGGACAACTCCTCCTCGTCTCCGCCCCCGGCAGCGGACGGCAGTAGCGCGGCCGTGGCCAATGACACTGACGCTGAGCAGCAGGACAAAGACAAAGTCAAGCGGCGGCCCAAGTGTTGCCTGTTGATGTAGCCAGGGGTAGGGTAGATCGTGGCGTGTTCCCTGTTGTGGCCTGTGGTGCGGAGTCTGGTTGTTCCAATCTCATCTTTACATAGCAATCATTGTGATGTGGATTGAAGGAGTGGCACCTTCCTGTTTTTTTGAAGAACAGACAGTGGGTCAGTGTGAGGTTTCTTGGACTTCAATCTTCACTGATGACTTTTGGAAGGACCATTCCATTTCCCAGGACCTTGACAAGATTTTTTGGGGGAGGTGGTACATTAAGGTGGAGCGTGGGATTTCCATATTCATCATACCTGTGCTTCAAACCATTTTCAGGAGTACCACCACGCCTCACCCCTCACCATTTATAATCCACAGTTCTGCTAGTGAAAACAAAACTGTGATTTGCATGCAGCTGGTGATGAACTGAAAACTGTAAAAAAAAGCCCAGTGGTTTCAGTTCACTGGCTAACCTTCATTCATGCATTATCGCCATGTTAATCTGGAAGACGGTGCGTGAATGGTGACTAGGTCAAAGTGTAGTTAATTGAATAAGCTTGCCAGGAAGTTGTGTGAATTGAAGAGGTTGGGTGTTTATTTTCTGGAACCTGAAGGAAGGATGATATATCTTGCCTGGAAATGTAGTTGGCCAGATTTGAGCCCTGTGTTGGTCTCAAGATCTGCTAGTGCCAACAAACAGGCAGCCAACATCATTTATTCTGCCCTGAGTGAGTGAGGTCCTATTCGCCACATTTACATTCTTGCCCTCTGAAAAAGCTAGATAACTCGGTACTCCATTTTAAAAAAAAAAAGTTCAAAGCTATTTTCGTTTAATCGATAGTGTTTTGTGTTTTGAAATTCAGCCTGGTATTGTATCAGCAGCTTCAAGTTTTTATTTCTAAATCATGCTTCAAAGAATCTTCAGACTGACAAGAGAATCTGTGCACATGCTCCTTCTTTGGCAATGATAGCGCTCATGGTGAAAGTGTTGTCATCACTAAGAAGTAAACATGTACATCATTTTCATTCAGTATTTGATCGGCATTTTGGGGGGGGGTCAGTTTCAAAAGGCTGACATACATTGGTCGTGGTGTCAGAAATGAAAGCAAGCATCTGATACAGGTGACAGGATAGGCTAGGGTGAGGTGGAGACTGGAGAGGAGGGACTACAGCCAAGTGAGCTGACTAGCCTGCCTTCTGTCCTGTAGACACATCATAGACGGTGTGTGGCTGGTGATAAACAACACAGCACTACAGGACATGATAAGTATAGGACATGATAGGTCACAGGAAATCATATTTGAAGACGTCGTTATAGGACATGTTGGGTTATAGGACAGCATTATGGGACATATTAGATTATAGGACAGCTTCATAGGACATATTAGATTATAGGACAGCATTATAGGACATATTAGATTATAGGACACCTATTTAGGATGTGATTATTAGGTTATAGGACATCTTTACATGACAAAGTAGATTATAGGACATCATTATAGAACATATTAGATGATAGGACATAAAATATATTTTATATTGCATAGCAGCATTATAGGACATCATTACAGGACATTATTATTATTAATTATAGGACATCAACACAGAACATTACTAGATTATAGGACATTATTAGAGAACATACTACATCATATGACATCATCATTATAGGACATTATTACATGATATACTAGATTATAGGACATCATTTTAGGACATTATACTAGATTACAGGACGTCATTGCAAGACATTGTTTGAGGACATCATTTTATCATTTGGTAAGTCCAGTAAACCACCATCCATGACTGATCATTAGTTCTCATGCAACAACTACTTGGCAGGTGCTCCTCTTTATTTCTTTTTTTTTTTTATCTCCCCCTTTTTCATAAAAGCTTTAGCTCTGGGTGCTTTCAGTTGCTTTTATATTTATAACCTTTACAGCTGCTTTTTTTTTTTTAAATAAGATTTTTATGTGTGAAACCGTTTTAAAAAAATGTTTTGTTAATGATAAATACTAGAATGCTTCATCATGTGTTTGAAGTCAGTATGTAAGAAACTGATCAAGAATAGATTTTGCAGACATAATCGTTCGAGTAAGCTTTCTTTTTTCTTTTTTCTCCAATGAAATCTGTGTGTCAATGCTTGAAAACTAAAACAGAGCTTCCCGTGTGATCATGTAATTTTTATAAAAAAAATGCTCTGGATGAGTTTGAGCGTCACTGTGTGGAATCCGGTGCTGACTGGGCTGTGCAGTGTCACGGTGATTTGTGTTCTCTTGTTCAGTTGGAAACAGTTTGCCACATGAGTGCGCTAGGGTGTGTGTGTGTGGATGGGTGCTTGTGCTTTAGCTTAGTAATTTATTATTAACCCCTTTTTCTCATAGCATTCCTATTAAGAGGATTGGAAGGACTTCGGGGAAAAAAAAGAGACGTGTGTCGAGAGTGTTGGATGGAGTAGGATTTGAAACGAGTAAATAGAATTACGTGAAATGTAGGAACGACCTATAAGGTACGCTGAGTAGGATTTTATATGAACAAATAGAACCATAAATGTGATACATATATAATAATAACAAAGCCTTAATGGTGGGTAGAAAATGGTTGTATACACAAAATCTAACTGTTGATGAACCTTGGAGCTCTAGCTAAGGAACAACAACCACAACAACAAACAACACAAAGAAACAAATAACAACAACAAAAAACCTACTTGATGCACATTCATTGTTCTGTGTGACCACCAGCCCTCTCCATCTTTCTCGGTCTTCTTCTGCCTCTTACAGTGCTTCATTCAGCTTTGCTCATTGCCAGTGAAGTAGGTATAGTATGTGTGCAGAACTATACCTGTTGCAATAATTGAAATGCAAGATGTTTTTTCAGTGTGCTGAAAATGCTATGTACAGTCAGTCAGTGTAAAGTATGTATCTTAAAAGTAATTTCTGAAAAATGTAACCCCATTTCAAAAATTGTAAAATAATAATGATAATAAATTAATAATAATAAGAGAATAAAATTGTGTCAAGTGGAAGACAAATTTTAAATCCAGGACCTTTAAACTTACATTATATATATTCCAATATTTAGAATTATCAGAAAATCGGTAGCAATATGACATGTGCAATCTGGTTTTATATTTAAGATAAAAATTGCTGGTCTCTAGTTTTTAAATCATGCATGAAACCATACAATTGTGGAAGCACTCTAAAGAATAGTGTCAGTGTAACAGAATTAAACTCACAAGGTCAGTGGCCTTTTTTTACCTTAAAAGTTCTCAGTAATTTTCTGTTTTACCTCTTAAACTCATTATTTGTATTTTAAGTTGGATTTTTAAAAAATCTGTTATCAACATTGCATGACTTCAAGGTTATTTCTGAAAATCATTTCTTTGACTTAAAAAAAAGTTCTTTAAAAAAAAAGTTAGTCAAAGCTTTTAAAATCTATTGTCGCCATTGATTTATTTTTTGGTCGCATATGCAAAATCTCACCTTTGGTGAACCTTGATGCTGTAGTCAATGAACACACACACACACACACACACACACACACACACACACACACACACACACACAAAATTGCTTTAAGTCTAATTCTGAAACTATTTCTTTGATTTTTTAAAACTATACACCTTTTCAAAACTTTGTTGTTAAAGCTGGCAGTGCTAATATAAAACTTGAACTCGATGCATATCCCCCAATCTTTTAGCCTGAAGAAGGCTTTAAATAAACCGAAATTTTGCTCTGCCAAACACTTGAGAGTTGTGTTTTCACTTGTCTGTTTTGTTTTGGGGTTGGTTTTTTGTATGCATAACATTGTGCATGCTGATTACTAAAAAAAATATATATATAAAATAATCTTAGCTTTGGAGATGACTATGATTATTGGCATGTGTGTCAGATCAGGCTAAAGTCATATTTGCAACCTTGAATCCAAAACATTTTTTAAAGTATAAAATGAATTGCTTGATTTTGTAGGCCTACAATGTTCTTTTCTTTTTTTTCAAATGGAATTCCAAAACTTGTCTAACGCTTTGCGTCTCCAACCTGTTCCGCATTTCAAAAGAGTAGGCAGTCATGTGCCAGTGAGAATGGATAACAAAATATACAAAACCCACATACACACGGGGACTGGATGTAAAAAAAACCCACATGAGTGCTTATTCCATTATCCTCAATATCCTCAATATAAATGTATAAATATCCTCGATATAGAAGTATAAATAAAAATAATAAAATAAAATAATGTGCTGCTATCATTTGGTAGGAGCTGTGATGGGTGGAGGGGGAGATAATTTGAAGAAAAGATCCATGTCTGAAAACGGACTGATTGAAAAAGCCTGCCAAATTCAATTACATCCAGAAAAAAAGAAAATGTCCTCTAATAAAAGCACTCCAACTGTGATCATTCTGAAGCTAAAGTTCATTCAGTCTTGATCTTTTCAGTCACTTCACAAGAAGTGAAAAGGAACTCTTTAAGAAGTGCAAACCTTATTTTCACTTTGAATCGGTGTGAATAATAGGGTGTATTGAAATGGGATATTTTTTTGGCCTCCTGTGATCGTGTAGAAAGTGCTGTTTTTGTTCATAGTTCTTTAACCTGTAGTGTCTGATATCATAGATTGCAGGCCTTTCCAGCGCAATGGGATATACGCTTGTGAATCAGACACCTGCATTATGATTTGTATTACTAGGTTGAATGCTTTATTCTTTATGTTATATCGCAACAGCTAAGCAAATTAATATGTTTGCTGGATCCGCAATAATATTTTTTTTACTGATGGTTTTAAACTTCTCCAATGAAACAAAATTGACTATTTTGAAAAAGCAAAGGAAAATAAGAAAAAAAAACAAAGCCCCCCCACCCCCCAAAAAAAGAGAGAAAAACAACAACCAACACACACAAAAATAACAACAAAGAATTGCAGTTTACAATATATTTATATATATACATAATTATTACGAATTGTATATCATCACAGGAGAAAGGTGGGGGGGGGGGGGGTGGGGGGGGGGGGGGGGGGAGGCCTGACCTATTGACTCTTTAAATAATTGTTCCCCCCTGAAGCAAGGACAGCCCTCTTGTACTGGATGTTAATCTGGGGAACACACAACAGCAACATTACACAAAAACTTTACTAACGAATGTTGAACCTCTAAGTTCAACTAACACAACAGTAATGAGTTGGAAAAAAAAAAAAGAAGAAAAGTTTTCATCAGTTCGGATTTGTTAATCTTAACAGCACATTTAAAAACAAACTAATGGAAAATTTACTAATGCATGGTTGAAACTCAGCATAGGAAACCAATATGCTGGACTCCCATGTAAGGGTAAGAGGATTTGAAATCGCTTTGATACATTTGTGAAGGTGGTCAACCTAAGTCCTTCCTTCTTCTTGTTCTGTGGCTGAGTTTGTGTCAGTGCTGGTCCCATTTCTGTTCTTCAATTAAGTCAGTTGAAGATGTGCATCATGGATTTTTTTACTTTGTTTTTTTTATAATATATAACTGTACCAGTTACTGTCAACGAGATTAGGTAGCAAAGATAACAGTAGCTTGCGTCTCACTTGTCTTTTCCTGTACGCTGTAGTTGAACAGATAAAGTTTATCCTGAACAGCTACAGTAGCTTCAATTATAGCCCTTTGTTTCGAATGCTAGGAACTGTTCTTTGAGTTTATTATCATTATCTGTTGAAAAGGGATGCAACATTAGTGTTGATTTTTTTGAGTGCTGTTTTGTTGTTTGGTTGGCTCTATTTGGATTGGGAAGGGGGGGGGGGGGGGGGGGGAGGTAGGGCAGGGAAGAGGGGGAGGGAGGATTTTAAATAAATAAAAAATCTAGAGGACTTTTAATTGATTCCTAAAAGGTTAGGTAGGAAGATTTGTTGTGAATTGATGTGTGTAGGTGCAGTATTGCAGAAGTTGAAAGCCTGTAGGTACAGAATGGTTTACTGCAAAAGGATTTCTTTTTTTTTTAATTCCATGACCATCACCTAATATAACACACTAGAAAACAAAACTTTTTTTTTTTTTAATCTAAGGAAGTGACTGATGGCATTATACCGTTCACTTACAGAATATCCGTCACAGCATAAAATATTTAAAAAAGAACAAGATGTTTCTTTGCTCCAAGGCTGAAAGATCCCAAAATGTGACAGTAAAAGTGTGTTAAAACAGTTTTGATTTAATCAGCCTTGCGTGTGTGTTCTCTCTTGCTGTTCTCCACATTCTGTCCTATGTTCAAGGGTCAGTAAACAACAGAGAATTGCTTTAAAAACAAACAAACAAACCCAGTGCAAGCTAGTTAATGAAACTTAAAGTACAGGATTAGGCAGGAGTGGAAGCGCTTTGTTGCTGCCCTACACACCACTGGGTGTAATGGTTGATGATGATGCTGAAAGTACAGGATGTCAAGATGTTGAGTCAGTTTGGGTTTTAAGATATCAGGTTTGTTTCTTTCATGTCTTAGCATGTGGAGATACAGAAGGTATCCATAATTTCGTCAATCATTTTCTTTATGCTCATTAATCAGATGCGGTGAGGGTCAGGCCACAAACTTAAACAAACAAAACAGGCCAGTGAAGTCTCGTTTGATTGGTTGTTCATTCCCACAGTCAGAATGCAGCTGCCTTAATGGTGGCTGAAAACAGTCGCACACACACACAAAATCTCACCACTTGGATGAACCTCTGATAGAAAAACTTGGCTTTTTTTTTTTTTTTAAAGAAAAGTAGGCCAGCATAGTTATTATTTGTACATTATGTCTTATATTGCTACCCCCCCCCCCCCCCCCCCAAAAAAAAAAAAAAAAAAAAAAAATCCAAATCTTGAATTCACAGTCAGCATCGTTCGTATGAAACGGTTATGTCGTGAACATTCCTGATTGTGAATGTTCCGATTCGGTCATGGATTCGCTGACGCTGAGTCAGTATCTGGTAGCGATTTGGGCTAAAGCTGAATTTTAAAACTTTGGCTACAGCTGAATTGAATCTGGCGCGATAGTTTGTTTATTTTTGTATGGTTTTTTGTTTGTTTGTTTGTTTGGGGGGGTGCTTTAAAAGTAAATAATTTTGTAGTTAACAAGTATAGTTGCTGTGTTCTTAATTGGTAGATAATTCAGTCAGCCAGCTTGGTGTACGCAAGTGTGTTCATCTTTATGTATGCTATGACTTGTATGTTTGCATTGCTGCAAGTGTGGTTTGAAGTCAGATGTTTCAAGTACACACAGTATTAGTCATCAAGAATTGTTTCATGTTCATTCCCTGAGAGCACCTTCTAATGAGTAATTATCAATTGATGTTTTCTCACACACACCAAAAAAGGGAAAAAATATATATATATCTAATTTAAATGCTGTTAGATAGGAGGAGATTGTACATGTTTTTTTTTTTTTAAAAACCATTTCTTTTGAAGGCAGGCAGAGTACAAGAATATTTAGATATCTATTTTGATTATGAGGTTCTGTCATTGTTTATGGCATTTGTTATGGCATCAAGGCCAGCAGGATCCATTTTTCATTCCCCATGTTACTGTAACAGTCTGGGCGTGTTTGTCAATGTGTGTATTTATTTCATCACTGCATCGCTCACATCGTGTGTCCAGATTTTCTTGATATTGAATGCCGTGTCTAGAAATCTGCAACATGACTTTGAAATCTACTGCCTTGAGTAAGAGAGAGAGAGGGAAAGACAGAGAGAGAGAGAGAGAGAGAGAGAGAGAGAGAGTGTGTGTGTGGGGGGAGGGGGGGGGGGTGCGCATGATTGTTGCATATGGGTTAAGTCTTGAGCTTTGCTTGCTTGGATGTATAATATGATATAATTATATTTTACAACGTGTGTGTACCAGGTGTGACGATGGGGAATAATGTTTGATTTTCTTTGTTATTGTTGGTGTATAAATTCAGATTAGTGCAATACTTTCCATTTGTGTTGATGCGCGAGTTGTTATTTCTTGATTTTGTCTCGTCCGTTTGTTATTTCTGGTTGTCTATTTGTTATTTCTGATTGTCTGTTATTTCTGATTGTCGGTTTGTTACTTCTGATTGTTCACTTATTATTTCCGCTTGTTAGTGATTGTCTGTTATTGCTGGTTGTCTGTTATTTCTAATTGTCTGTTGTCCCTGATTGTCTGTCTGTCTGTCTGTTGTTTATGATTGTCTGCCTGTTCCATTTTTAAGTCTTGATGTAATAGACTTCAGCATGCTAGCGGTAAAATTGTATGGAAATGATTTTAAACAGAAAACTTATTCTTGCTTCAGTGCAGTTCCTGTTCTTAGACTCTGCTTGGAATAATGATGATAATAATCTCTAAAGCTTATTCCAGCATGCTGCTTCATGATGTAAGCTTTTTAATTTTAATTTTTGGCATATAGTGTGTAAAACTTTTGGGAGTTTATCTTTTCCATTTTTAACTGAATGCCAGGTACTGTTTGTTTTCGCTGTTGGAAAACTCTAGTCGCTTTTAGAGCTTGTTCAACATTAAAAAAAATATAATGTTTTACCTTTACACTGTATGACCATATACATGTATGATTTGGTTTTTGTTCAGCAGAATATGTTCATTTATTTTTTTTGAGATAACCCGTGGAAGCAATATTATTTTTTTATGTGCTTTATTTTTTTGTGTAAACGAGTTGGGTGGCTGGTAGGTTGCTGTTGATTTGCACGACATTTGCAACATAGCCAAATGAATCTTAGTTAGGATGTCTCGGAACAGCTTTTGCCACTTTTCCTAGATATGAAGAAAAGGTTCAGTTATAGGAATAGTTGTTTTTGTTTTCTAGGGTTTATAATCTGTGTCAGGTGTCAGAATTGTGTACTGGTTTTGTTCTGTAGTAGCAGACTGACTTTGGCTTCAGAAGTGGGGAGGGGGGAGGGGGGGAGTACAGAAAGTGTGAGCTTACTCTTTCCTTTTACATTTGTCTTTTCTAAATTAGAGAGAAAACTAAGCAAAAATACCGGTATTTTTGTTCCTTCCAACAAACTTGATATCAAATCAGATCTGAGAGCATGGCTTTTCTTCAAACTGTTTTAGACTAGTTCACGGATAACTAACTGCATTTAAAAAAAAAAACCAAGTTGTTGTTTATAATACAATGATGCATAATCTTAATGCTAGCAGACAAAACAAGTTCACTACAATATGATTTTTGGTAAAAAAATTACTATTTTGGGGGGAATACAAGGTTTTTTTATGGGTTTTAGTTTTAGACTCATCGGGATAGCTCAGTGGTCGGAGCACTCGCTTTCCCCCAGCCAAGTTAAGCAGCGTCAAGCGTGGTTGCGCGCCTTGGCTTCAGTACAGTTCCCCCAGTTCACCCAGCTGTAAATGGGTACCTGCCCTCTTTAGGGTCAGGGAAGGTAAAGCAGCGAGGGAGAGGAGATGGGCGCCGCCCTCATTATGCTGGCCCTAGAGAAGTGAGGTCTCTGACGCCTCGCTCCCCCACGACCTTATAGGTTATGGGACTCCTTTACTTACTTTTTTATATATCACATTGTGCATATCAATATTAGGTCAGCAAGCATCAAGTTTGGGAATAAAGAAGCTGGTCGCCTTTCAGCTTTCTCTTAGTTGGAACAAAATCATGTTTTGAAAACTTTAGTCCTGTTTTGAGCAGTACTCTAACCCCCTCCCCTAAAGCATGCACACACCCGTGCGCACACACACGCACACACACACTCAAGAAAGTACACATAAACATTCATCTTTTCCCTACTTCACAACAATCTTTTTTTCCAGCAGTTTTTATAAAAAAATAATCAGTGATGTTTGTGTTTTCTTTTCATTTAACAGTAGCAAAACCACACACACACACACACAAATTAACTAACAAAAAATGTTTTCTCCCATAGAGCCTGTAATCATTTTTACCAGCTTTTGGCCATATCTCTAAAGACCTTTGAATGTAGCCCTAGAAGAGAAGACCGAGAGATGAGTCGATAGTTGGGAAAAGTGACCACAGGCTTAAAAGGATGGTAAAATTAAAAACATTTTTAATGGCAGTTCTTTGTATTTGGCATAATCAGGTAGCATTTTGCATGAATAAAAAATGAAAACTGACTTTCCCATGCCTCGTGACTATGCGATTCACATTATGCAGTGTGACATAATGTGCATTGGATCTTTTCTGCGCTTTGAGATCTTCCAAAAGTCTTAAAGCTTTTGGTTTTTTAAATTGTGAAGGTCAATGCATCCAGTGAAGATTTGAGAATGAAGTCTTGCCGTTTGTTTTTGTTGGCCAAGATTTATTAAAGACAGTATCGACTCTCTCGCTCTGTATGCGGTTCTTGCCTTGTGCAAATTGTGTGTGTGTGAGTGTGTGTGCATCTCCCTCTCTCAGTCTCTTTATGTCTCTGTCTCTCTCTCTGTAAGTGGCTGGATGCTTATTCATCATGCTCGAGGTAAAAGAATTTGATTTGCTTTTATTTTATTTGATCTCTCTCTCTCTCTCTCTCTCCTCTCTCTCTCTCTCTCTCTCTCTCTCTCTCTCTCTCTCTCTCAGTGGCTGTATGCTTATTCATTATCTAAGTAAAAAAATTTGATTTGCTTTTATTTGATTTGATCTCTGTCTCTCTCTCTTTCTCTTTCTCTCTCTCTCTCTCTCTCTCTCTGAGGGCTCAATGTAAAAACAACAATTGTTTTGCTTAGTGTGTTTACCAGCTGTAAATGAAATTCATTCTCTCCTTCCATTCATTTGCTTGTTCTCCCTTGAGATGATTGATCTGTGATTTTAATTTTCTTTTCGGTTTGATGGTATAAATTATATATTTGGGGGGATTATTAGGAGGTGTTCATTTTGAACTTGAAGCAGATGTTGTTGTGAGTTACTGGAACTTAATAATGGTGATAGCCCACATAATTATGGCCTTTGTGGTTGGTGGAGCTATAAACATAAAATACCATTTAAGGACAGTGTTTTCCCCTTGGGGGGGGGGAGGGGGGGGGCACCTTCTGGAAATTCTGTGCAAGAAATCTCCACTTTTCTGTCTCTCTTTCTCTTTGTTTCTGTCTGTCTTCTTGCCTTTCTATCATCTCCCTTGCTTATATTCTGCCTTCCCAGTCCATTCTCCAGCCTTTTTTCAAGCAAATCTTTCACACACAAAAAATCTATTTTCTGACATTATGCCTGTGTTTTTTGTGTGTGTGTTCTGGCGACAAGGTAGTGATATGTAAAGACTGGGATGGGCACAGGGTGTCCATTCTGCAGTGTTATTTGTCCCTGTGGCATTTTTATGTATGTTTTTGTACTTTAAAATGTTTATCTTTTTATGGATTTTTTTGTGCTTGTAGCCCAGGGATGATAAATTAAGCAGAATGGCTGGCGTCCTCAGCACAGCCTGGTTTATTAGCCCTAAGGAATGAAATAATTTTTGTCTTTTTTGTTTGTTCTTCAGATGTCGGTATAAGGAAGTGTTGGATTTGAACTTTGAAGTGAAAGTTACTGGAGCCATTGAAACTGAATGAGGTGACAGACAGCCCTGATATGGCTTTCGTGGTCGGTAGGGCTTCAAGGCTGACTGTCCTTATGCCCGCTTGGCCGAGAGAGTGGGGATGTGCTGTGCGCAAGGCATCTCCACTATAATCAAATTTCTGCCCTATTTCCGAAAGGGCAGCTGCCTCCTCTGCTAAAACACGAGGGACTAACATACAGGGCTGTAAACAATATGGAATGGAATGAAAAGCAAGATAGTGTTGGTACTGTTCCCACACAACGTATTCATGCATGCTTGCCGTACTGAGGTCACACATACTTGTAAACTCTCTCTGGTCATTCTCATTTTATTCATTTTATCTGGTCTTTTGGGGGGAAAGCCAGCAGTCTTCTTTAAACTGATTGTGTTCTGGTGAGGACGGTCCGAGGTCACTGAGTGGTCAGTGGTGGGATTTATGGACCGGATCACAGCTTGGTTTGGTTCTAAACTGGGATGGGATAGCCTAGTGGTTAGAACATTGCCCTCGCAATCTGACGACCCAGATTCGATTCCCGTTCAAGGGGATATTCCCCCCCCCCCCCCCCCCCCCCCCCACCCCTCCGGAGTTAACATCAGTGCAGACTCCACTCTCCCCAAAAGTCCTTCGGATGAGACTATAAACCGAGGACCCGTGTGCGAACGCACGCAGAACATCTTGCGCACACGTTAAATCCTGTTCCGCTTTTCGTAAGAGTAGGCCATTGTATGCCGGTGGGAACAGATGACAGAATTTACAAAACTGCATACACACGGGGACTGGATGTAAAAAAGCACATACGTGCTTATTCCATTATCCTCTATATAAAAGAATAAAATTTTAAAAAATAACACACACACACACAATTCTTGATGGTTGGGTAGAATAAAAACATAATATTATCATCACCCTGGCAATAAACATAGAATGACGAACTCGATTTGTTTGCCTCTAAATATATCATGCAAAAACGTGTGTGATCTAATGGTGGACTCAGCGTGCTTATATTTTCCAACAGTCACAAAATTGCCTCAAACTTCGACACCAGGGGCAAATGATTCATCCAGATACCCTGAAGTCCGAATGCGGGTACCTTAATGGTGGTTAAAAATGGCTGCATATGCAAAATCTCACCATTGAGGAACAACAAGGGAAAAAACGCTTCTTCAAGATTTATAAAAAATTAGTTTACCCAGCATAGGCCTAGTTTTGAGAAACGCACATCTGGGGACGGGATAGCTCTGTGGTCAGAACACTCACTTTCCCCCAGCCAAGGTTAAGCAGTATCGAGGGTGGTTACCTCTTGGATGGGTGACCGTTTGCCGCCTTGGCTTCAGTACAGTTCTCCCAGTTCACCCAGCTGTCAATGGGTACCTGCCTCTTTAGGGTCAGGGAAGGTAAAGCAGCGAGGGAGAGGAGATGGGCGCCACCCTCAAAATGCTGGCCCCTTGAGAAGTTAAGGTCTCGGACGCCTCGTTCCCCTACGACCTTATAGGTTATGGGACACCTGTACCTTTTATATTACGTCACTGCCAACGTCATAAAGAAAACTTAGGGTCAAACATCAAAAGTCAAGTTAAAATTCTTTATTCCAGAAACTCCCCTACACCCTATTTGGATACATGGAAATACATACACAAAAGTATCTAAATCATAAGCAATCGAGATTGTGATTATCTAGCCACAGAAGGTAGGCTGAGAGAGTGAGAGAGAGAGAGACAGAGAGAGAGTATGTGTGTGTGTGTTAAAGCTGTAAGATGAACCATCTCCCCCCCCCCCCCCCCTTTCCTACATTGAGTACACAATAACGGCAACCCTCCCCTAACCTCTCCTACCTCCACACCACCCCCCCCCCCCCCCCCCCCCCCCCCCCCCCCCCCCCCCCCCCACCAGCATGCAAACTCAGATAGAGCGTGCAAATAATTTTCTCACGTGAAGCACGAAAAAATCATTATTGCGTGGACTGTCGAGTGGGTTGTTATTTGATCAAAGTTCATCTATTCGGGTTCGCCTATGTTCAGTTGCATCTGAAGTGATATAAAAGCAGTGTGCTTGAGAAGTTTTTCAAATCATTTTTTGGTCAACGTGTGGAGTGTGCAAGGATGAACGTTGTGGAGCCGCTAACGACGTAGCTGTTGTGAAGTACGGTATTTGCAGTTAGGCGAAATGCGGCTTGCCGTGGTAAGTGACAAATTAAATTTTTTGTTTGTTTTAATTTTCGTTCTTCGGCTAGATGTACCACTCCCAAGGATGAGATTTTGCACATGCGACCGTTGTTATCCGCCATTAAGAGAAACCCATTCCGACTTTGGAGATAGGAATTCTTTGCTCGGTAGGCAAGTTCTTGTTGTGATTATTAGTTTCTATGCCCTAATGGAAAAACGGAATGAAACTTTGCTTGGTGGTGCTCGTGGAAGTATTGAATTGGACAGGAATAATTACAATCACGACGGTAGATCTAGCAGGTATATCCCACAGTATGTTTAGGCTCTGTGCTACCCACTCCATTTTTTAACCGATAGCTCTTTTTGTTGTTGTTGTAAGGCGTATTTTGTTTTGCACAGCATTGTCCAGGTTAACTTCCTACTGTGAAATTTGTTCTGGGATTTTATTTGTCTTGATTATGCAGGAAGTTTTAGCCTACAAAAAGTTCCCAGAACCGAAATGATTGCGTGAGAAAGATGGCAGAAATGTTGGTAAAGCTTAATTGGACTTTTTTCCCCCGCTTTAAAATAGACTGCACAATGAAAGGTAGTTAATTCAACACCTTTTTTTTTTTTTTGGGGGGGGGGGGGGGGGGGGGGGGGAGTCTGTTGATGGGAACGAATAGGCCTAGGCCTAAAGGGACAATTTCCATGCGCAGCAAATGGCGGGAAAATATGGCGACCGGAAGCCAGCAAAGGAAGAAGTGAGCATGGTAACGCTGGATGCAAGCAGGCAAAAGTCGACATCCATCTGTTGCAGTCGTCACAACAAGCAGAAACGGCGAAAGAAGCTGCTCCTTGGCTATCGAGTTTCGGTAAGAAAACTTCGCTTGTTCAGTGAGTAGATTAAATCTGTTGATGCTCATGGCAGTCGCCATTTTTCTTGATTTTATCTATAATAGATGCTTTGGGGGTAATTTGCAACGGGTGAACTGGTTCTTCGGAAGGCAAGAAGTCAGTGTGAACCGTGTTTCCGTTTATTGGGGTTTTGCTTTTTCTATTGAGAGCTGTATAACTGAGAGCTCTATAAACTTAACCATTGAAGTTTTGTAGTCTAGATCTACTCTTTTTTTTTTTTGGGGGGGGGGGGGGGGGGGGGGAGTCCCAACGAAAATTCAAAACGTGAATAGCAGCAGCACAAGGCATGACTTCTGCCAGAATGCACCTTATTGTTGGTTTGGACAGCTCAATCTAAAGGGTTCGAAAACTGTTGAGCCATGTGCTTGAGCAGGAGGGAATAACTGTTTACTGCAGGAATTAACATCACTGTATTACCTTTCACATGAGACAAATCAGTTTCATGAGCTGATACTAATATGCATGACATCAAGCACTCTGGTCTTTCATAGAACTTAACTAGAAGAGGCTTACTACTATGACCAGTAGTATGGAATTTAAGCAAACATACCCAGTATGCAATGTTTGCTTATAGAACTTTATAGAAGTTGGAATGAAGAGTTAGTGCAGGATTAATGTAATACCTTCATCTAATGTCTGGATAAGACTTGCATGTGGCAGTGGCAGTTTTCTCGCTATTTGGGTTGACTTCAAAATGTCATGAATGTCTTCTGAGTTAAGTGAAAATTCATTATTTAGGTGGCATGCTCTCTCCAAAAACAAACAAAACCAGCTAGGTTTTTTTTACAGGACCAACTACTTTCAGTGATCTCTCTCTCTCTCTCTCTCTCTCTCTCTCTCTCTCTCTCTCTCTCTCTCTCTCTCTCTCTCTCTCTCTCTCTCTCTCTTTCTCTCAAAAGGCAAATGCCCATTCCACTTTCACAACTGTATTCTTCTGGGTTCTGTGTGCTGTGTACAAGCATTTTAGTTGTCTGTAGTTGGCTGACATCTATAATTTTGTTGGCTGCTGATCCAGCTGGAAGTGTACCGTAACAGAACACTCTCTATAAGAACTGTTTGCTTTCTATACTGTGAAGGCAGTTGGAGGTTGTTAGCTAATAATTTATTCATAAGCAGATTCTTATGATATTCAGTATATGAACTTTTCATTGCCATTAAAAAAAATTCAACGTTGCAGAAATGAGTACCCAAAAAACAAGGGAGTAATGAGTATGCAGCATATTATAATTTCTGTTTGGTTGATTGATGATGATGGAGCAGATACAGTATGATTACATTGTCATAATCCAGTAGCACTACTTTTAGCTTTTTGTTAGTGTCAAAAAAGGGTTGGGGGTTGGCATATTTAAACATATTAAATACTTCATATCAATAATTGACATTCTTTTGCCAATTTGAGACAAAGGTAGTTTAATTGCATCAGTACAGTTGTGGTTGGTTGTGTGTTTATATATATATTTGTGTTAAAAAAATTAGTGAGATCACATACTTTTTTTTTGGGGGGGGGGGGGGGGGGGGGGGTGTTATAAAATCGATATCTGTATCTTCAGAGAAAAATTTGCATCGACTAGCCTGTGTAGTGTGGTTTTATATATTATGGCAGAAAGACTATCGATTTAAGTATTTTAAGTAATATATTTCTTGCAGGCACATGTGCACAATGTATGTGCAAAGAGATACAAGTTAGCGTTGTATGGTGTTCTCGTTCATTCTCTTTATAGTCGTGTTTACTTGTATCCCCTAACACCCCCCCCCCCCCCCCACACACACACACACACAAAAGACCCAAAACAAAAACCAACAAACTAAAACAAAAAGCCAGTTAATGTTTTTGCATCTGCACACTGTACAGAAAGCAAGCAGCTACAGTACAGCCTAAGCAGCCTGGTGTAGTGTCTGTGTGTGACTGTCCCTGTGTGCAGAACCTGTGCTGGTGTGGACAGGACTGAAGAAAGGACCTCCTCGCAAAGTTCCCTCAGACCCAGGTGGTCATCGAGGAGATCCAGACCCTTCATAAGTAACTGGCTCCTATTCGGTAAATTATGCTTGGACTCCTCGATAAAACTCAATTCATAAAATAGCATGGGAAAGCACAGTAGGCTCAAATACATAGTGCTGGTAAAATAATTCCCTGCTTCTCAGAGTATTGATTTGAAAATTGTGAAGAAGCGTTCGGATTTGAAGATGAGTATAGGAACTTGTGTACTCAAATCTCATATTTAAGCTAAATTTTCACAAATGTTAATTTCATTAAATGACGAGGATGTTTCAGAAAAATATTTCTGAAGTGAAATGTAATTTCTGAAGTGAAATGTAGGAGGGGTTATTTTTCAATTTATTTATGAAATTTCAGTTGTGAATAGTGAACTTAATTCTTTATAAGTCTTTTTTTTAAGTGGATGTTGGTAACATTTATAAGGGATTTTTGCCAAGAGACAACACAACAGTGTGGTGCAGATAACTCTGCGACCAAGTTAGATTTTTTTTTAAAATACCAAAATGGAAAAGCATTTTTTTTTAGTACAGCTGTATTTTCATACAGAATACATGAAAACGGTTTTGTGCAGTGTTAGTGTGTTCACTAGAGATGACATAATTTTAAAGTAAATGGATACATGAACATGACTGGCATGTCTAAAACAGCAGTCAGTATGCAACACTAGCTTTTTCGCTTTTTGGGGGTCAAGTTTGTTTGCAAGTCTCTTGGTTTTATTTTATTCCAAGTATAATGGAATAAGCACTCGTGTGCTTTAACATCAGTCCTTGTGTGTATGTGGTTCTGTAAATTGTCATCTGTTCCCTCTGGCACACAATGGCCAACTCTTCCAAAAAGCAGAACAAGTTTTAAACATATGTGCAATCTGCTTGCATTCACACAGGACCTTGGTTTATAGTCTAATTTGAAGGACTTTTCAGGGGAGTGGAGTTAGCACTAGAGTCAAGAGATGTTAAATTTCACTTGTTTTTGGAATAGTTTGGATTGATGCTTTTGTTTTCTGCTCAACACACCACAGATATAGGAGAGAATGTATTTGTGTTCGTTTTCATGGTAAATAGAATCGCACAACGGCCATACAGTATATGTCAGATTGCTCATGTCATAGACCAAAAAACATATCTTGATAAGTGTGTAAACATAAAACCAACAGGAAAAAGTGCTTTTCATGGTAGCTTACTGGGAAAAAAACAACAAAACCTAACTTACACAAACTGATAAAAGCCAACATAACGATTTTCTGTTTGATTTATTTTATTTAGGATATTGAAATAAGCGCTTACGTGCTTGTGCATTCAGTCCCCGTATGCATGCCGTTTTGCAAATGTTGTCATCCATTCATGTCAGTACAAATAGCTGTTCTGGGTGCATTTGCACACTGGGCCTCGGTTTATAGTTTCATCTGAAGGATTGTTTTTAAATATACTAATTTTAAAATCTAGTGTCCATTATGTGGTTCCGATTTTTTACAGAATGTTCCAATTATATTGCACAATAACAGAAAATAAAATGCAGTTTATTTATACTTGTTTTAGAAGGCATGTAAGACCAAGAACCTGATCCACTGAATAAAATGATACAATTCCACACATAGGTCTTGAAATTGTTTAAAGCCTTATGCTAGTCCACACTCTATAAAAAAGAAACATTGTTATAGCAATTATAAAGAACCTGACTTTTAAGGGGGGGAAAATTGTCATTTCATGGTTGATGGAAGACAGATCTTGTAGAAAAACGATCTGAGAGCATAAGTAGTGTACCTTGGATTGATCCTTAATGTCATTGGTAGTCCATGGCTGGTGTTTATTCCTCTGACAACCGAGTACCTCCTGCCTTTTCTCGGACTGCCTCATTAAAGTTGTTGGTTAGGTCATTGATGTCATTGTCCAGGAGGGTTATTGCCGCAAAACGTCCGCCAAGCTTAGCTTGGAAGATCTCCTCGACATCTGGATCTTTCAGTTTGTCCACGTCAAATTTGATACATGGGTTTGCAGGCTGTTTATTTTTCTTCAGCTTCATTTTGAATACCAGCAGTACATTGTCGTGGTCGCTGCCTATGTCAGCTCCAGGGTAGGTTCTTGTTCTGGCTCTGTTGATGCTGGATTTGAAGTGCCGTGGTGTTAAGATGAAATCTATTTGGTTATGGATCTTGCCGTTTGGCGCATGCCAGGTTGTCCTCCTTGACTGCTTGTGGGGATAGAGGGTATTGGCAATGGTAAGTCTGTGGGTGCAGGCAAACTCCAGCAGACCGTAGTCCCCTGTCGTTGGTCTCTCCAGTTCCAAACTGACCAACTATTCCGGCCCATTGGTTGTAAGAGTCAGGACCTACTTTGGCGTTAAAATCCCCTTGCATGATGTCTTTCTTGGGTATCTTCATAATGGTCTCTTCAAGTTCTTCGTAAAATTCTTTTACTTCTTCATCTGCATGGTCAGATGATGGTGCATAGATTTGTATGATGGTGATGTTCTTGGGCTTGGCCGACACCCGGATGCTGATAATCCTGCTGGAAGCCGGTGTACAGCTGATAATGCACCCCACTACTTCCTTTCTGACAATAAATGCCACTCCATGTTGATGTTTCTCTTGACCACTGTACCAGATTTTGTTGCCTTCTTCAGTCATTGTCTCACCAAATCCTGTCCATCTCACTTCTCCTAGTCCAATAATGTCCCATTTATAGCGGCTAAGCTCATACTCTAGTTTGATTTTTCCGCACTGGTAGAGTGTACGGACGTTTCATGTTCCATTGGTGATCTGTTCTCTAGGGAGCTTAAGTAATGTTTTAACTCCAGTAGCTGACTTGTCACTTCCACCCTGGTGTTGATAACTGGAAAGCGCGGCCATTGGTAACCCGGGCCTCGACCAATCCGGTATCATATTGGCTTTGTATTTGTCTCTCGTGTCTTTTCTGTGGGCTTAGGACATTACTTGGTGGCACCAATCTCCTCTCCAAGTCTCCATATGGTGTTTTTTTTCTATTGGGGTTTCCTCCCCCACATGCGACAGGTTGTAGTGGGTTACATAGATACCAGTAGCAGTAACGGAACTTCTCTGACTGACCTGACCAACTGAAAAGGACCTTTGAAAACGAAGGGGCTGCCATTAGGGCCTACTGCGGCTAGGCCATCGGGAGTCAGACAGGTGGTGGTGGTGGTGGCCAAGGCTGCTGATCCTCACTCAATAAGCAACGGAGCTCGTTGACCAGCAGCCCTTCCCCAGGCTGCTCTCCGTCCAAACACAACGCGCCAAACGCCTTGACCAGGGCACTCTCTGACTCGGCTGGACTAGCTGGACTGGAGCCGACAGTCGCCCTGACAGAAGACTGTGGAGCAGTAGAGTCTGTGTTGTTGGCCTCTCTTACCAGAGCCTGCAGCTCATCAAAGACGGTTCGTGGAGGCGGGGGAACAGACCAGGGGAGAAGAGGAAGCTCCGTAGTAATCATCGTGACGAACTGCCTGCTCGAGCTTAGAGGCCGTGGTGGAAACGTCACTCCGTCACCCATCTCGTCCAGCCTAGAGGCCTGTAGTGTATATGGCTGCGTTCTTGCGCTAGACCTAGGGGTCCCACGGTTGCTGCTCCTTGCTGTTCCCGACTCCCGATTCCTTGGACCTAAAGGCAATCCATTGGGCCTAGAAGACATGATGATTTAGGTTGGTGTTACCTCTCGATGTAAGGACTTTTCGAAGAGTAGTCCAGATACGACTGACAGAGATAGACCTCGCACTGATCCTATTTAAACTCTTGATCCTATTTACTCTTTCACTGAACTGCAAAGACGGCACTGCGTGTGTCTACGGGAACTCGAGCCCCAAGCCCCCCAAACCCAAATTTTTGAGTTTCTTTCAATGCTTCTAATTCATTGAGAAGGCAACGAACATACATGTTGCATATCACTAGAATCGCCGTTAATTTTTTTTTTTACGTGTGTACAGTGGAAATGCGCATGTAATGGAGAGAAAAATGAAAATTAAACACTTAATTTTGACCCAGGGAAGCGAGTTCTTAAGGGAAAATTGACGATTTTGGTCAGACTTTTGCTCAAAACATATTTATATGCCACATGAAAAAATTCAGGCAGCTGCCATCTACTCGTTTTCATTGATTGAAAGTCTGTCAACTGCCAGAAAAGACTTTGAAGCAGTTTTCTGACTGATCGAGCTTAGAGGCTGTGGTGGATACGTTACTGTCACCCACTATTTTAATAGGGACGTGGATGACAGTCTAAAAAACTCTTAAATAGACAGAACAAAAGAATGGTTAAAAAAAACACACGAGGAGAAAACAAATTTGGAAGAAAATGCACCCTCACCCCCTAAACGGGCAAACCAAAATGAAGAGCCACAAAAAGCTCAATGGCTACAAAAAGCTCAATGAGGCTATTGATAATTTTCTATTTTTAAAAATGTATTGTAGTGACTACCTTAACACACAAAAAACTCGAAAGTTTGCCTCCTTTCCAAATCCCCTAAATGAAGACATCTCTGTAAGAGCATAAAACTTACCGCATATTCTCGTGTGGCAGGCCAGATTAAAATTCGGGTACGGAAAAAAAGCCATTATACGAAAAGCCAAGTGGAGTTACGGGAACTAGAACTAGTAGGTAAAGAGAGCCAAAGTTATGTATATAGCATTTGTAAAACAGAAAATGGTATTCTTAAAGAGCACTTTTTGAAGCAAACAAACCAAAAGAGTATATTTTTATTTGTTCACAGTATTTTGGGTGTCTGGAGATGACCTTACATTTTTCAGCCGTTGTAATCATATGGAAGCCACTTGCAGTATCCACCCAACATAACTTTTTTGCCACCGAAGTTTTGTGTGACCTGTGCAGCAAGAAGTGCAACAAAATCTTCAAAATGTACTCTGTTTAAATACCCATTTCCCAACTCTTATGAGAATAATTATCCTCACAACAAATCTAGTATATCCCACTAAAATCACCACATACAGTAACTACTAGTCTTACACATGTTTCATTTACTTCAGGACAGCTGATGGTCTATCCTATGAAACTGTAAACATTAATTCACATCAATTTAATTCAATTAATCCCCAATGACACTCCAAAGTCATTGCACCTGTTTAAGGATTGCTATATCATTCCTCACAAAAAATAGTTTGCATTCTTCTTTGTCATGTTTCTCCCAAGGGAAGTTTGACCTTGAGCCTTCTCCATCTCTACTGTTGGCCTCTTACAAGAGCCTCCAATTTGTCAAAAATGGTTCCTGGAGGCGAGGGAACAGACCAAGGGAGAAGAGGAAGCTCAGTAACTAACCTGTGCAGCAAGAAGTGCAATTGTTGTAATTTTACTTCATCTAAATTTCAGGATTTTCTTTTGGCCAGGCTGCATAGGCGTGCGTCATGCTATAATAGTCCTGGCGCCATGGTCGTTCTCTGCCTGTCCTAGACTCCAGATTCCTTAAAGGCATAGCATGAGAAGACATTTTGAAGATTTGAAGTGTAGCCACGACCTGTCGCCCACCCCTTATTCATATCCCCCCAAACATTTGCCAGAGATGGGTTTTATGACGCATAGACAAGCTTTCAGCAGACACCTGTGCAGCAAGGAGAGCATTGTGAGTGCAATTGTAATTTTATTTCATCAGTAAATTCAGGATTTTCTTTGTGGCCCTGCTATGGCCAATGTGGTTGCCTGGGCTATAAACAATAGAATGGGATTGGATTGAAAGCTTGTGTTGGTTGTGGGGACAGAGGGTTGGCCTGCTGCTGTGACCCTCATGATTGGTCTGTTTCCCTCTTCTGACAGAGGGCTAGCTGTCTCTTCTTCTATTACCAAAGCATGTGTAGAGAGTCCTAATCAGGAATTCTTTAGGTCGCCATCCCGGTTCCCAGCACCATCCGATCCGGCACCAGAAATGGGATCCTAAACTTATCCTATTGTCTTTAGTATCCCTAAAGAGGATTAGGGCTTGCCTACTGGTGGGCTGGGAGTGATAAAGGGGGAATAGGAAGAGGATAGAAGAAAAATAGAAAAGAACTATAAAAGGGAGACAGTAAATAGTAGTGAAAATTTTTTACCTCAACTCGCTCAGCAATCACACTGAAACACTGTGAATGTCGCAAACATTCATTCAATGTAATCCTTCAGGCCAAGCAAGTTGGGTTCACAAATTTATTCTACTACTACTACTATTAAACTACAATCACACACATCACCAATTGCATTGCAAATACGATTTAAAACACAAACTATTCTGTTAATTATTTTGTCCAGTCCTCACTAGCAACCAATCATGGATCATCTCAGATCAGAGATCAAAAGATTCACAACAGAAGTAAACGATGAATACATAACGATGAACCGATGCTACGATGATGAGACGATGCTAGCAACGTTAGCGATGTTCCTGAAATAAAAGGAACCAGTAAACCATTTGATCTCTTCATGAAATCAAACACTATCACAGGATCAGGGATACCAATCATCACAAGACCCACACAGCAAAACGGAAACTCTAACCAGAGTTTGCCATAATAAAACCAATCTTTAACATGTATTCAAGAGAATAATTATCCTCACAACAAATCAAACGTATCCACTAAAATCACCATGTACAATAACTAGTCTTACACATGTTTCATTTACTTGAGGACAGCTGATGGTCTATCCTATGAAACTGTGTAAACATGAACTCACATTAATTTCAATCAATGAATCCCTGATGACATTCCCAAGTCATTGCACCTGTTTAAACATTACTACGTCATTCCTAACAAAAAATATAATTTTGCCTATGAAACTGTGTAAACATGAACTCACATTAATTTCAATCAATGAATCCCTGATGACATTCTCAAGTCATTGCACCTGTTTAAACATTACTACGTCATTCCTCACAAAAAATATAATTTTGCCTATGAAACTGTGTAAACATGAACTCACATTAATTTCAATCAATGAATCCACGATGACATTCCCAAGTCATTGCACCTGTTTAAACATTACTACGTCATTCCTAACAAAAAATATAATTTTGCCTATGAAACTGTGTAAACATGAACTCACATTAATTTCAATCAATGAATCCCCGATGACATTCCCAAGTCATTACACCTGTTTAAACATTACTACGTCATTCCTCACAAAAAATATAATTTTGCATTCTTAATAATAACAATCGTTACAAAACTGTACTAGGCTTTTACACACATATATTATACAGAGTGATAAGTCTTAGTTGTATTCAGCATTTTGTTAGCTGAAAATATTTTGCCCCAAATCGAACCTGGTACAACAAAGACAATGACTAAGTTCAAATTTGCCACTTGCTCCCTTGTTCGAAATAATTTCTAAATTCACAAGCTTGAAACCTTCAAACACAAAATTAGACAAATACCTCATAAACCCTTCCAACCCTTTTTTAAATTAAGTTGGGTTAGCTTAAAAAGAGCAACCGTACCTTAATGGGGAACATCTCGAGCAAAGATGCTCATCTCCCTACCGTCTGGGAGGAAAAGGACGCTAGCAAAAAGGCGGCAATTTAAACCCAAGGGAAATAATTCACCGGTAGAAAATTACCCTTGTAGTAAATTGGAATTATTTTCCTTGCTAGGCTTAGTAACAATGCTCACAAAGCACTCTTCTGTGAGTTGTTACACATGTGATGTTTGTCCCTGTAGATTTTTTTTTTTTGGGGGGGGGAGGTCTTGTCAAAGTCCACCACCTCTTGCAAGAGAGCATCCAGCCCAGCACACCACATCTTGGTGGTGGGGTAGCAGACCAAAGGGGAAGAGGGAAGCACCTGACCACACCGTTGTACGTACAGTGTGTGGGCCTAATGAGCTGGAGTAGAGAGCACTGACCAAGAAGGAAAGGTTCCCCCCCCCCCCCCCCCCCCCCTCCTTGGTCAGACGTCCACGTAATGACTGAAGCACATGTCATGGTGCCACACCCATCTCAGGTTGCATGGCAGCCGGGTCGTGTGTAGGGGTGCCTCCTCGTGCTAGGAACAGTAGTCCTGGCCCCAGCGTTGTTGCCTCGTCTTCCTGCCCCAGACTCCTGGCTCCTCACGGGCATACCATAAGAACTTGACATTTTAAAGATCCAAGTTCCTTCTTGGTGTAAAGTCCTCCTCGAAGTGTAGCCACAACCCCTCGCCCAACCATATGTGTACTCTATGGCCAAGTGGTGACCACGGTCTTCCTCAGGATGATGACCCCATTTATCCGAAAGTCGCAGTAAAGTCAAAAACACTTTTAAACATCCCATGAAGGGCAATTACAATACTGACGGGCACATTGATACCTATAATTATCTCAAAAGGCACAAGAAAATACATTTCAGATTGCTATGAACATTCCAAGATAGCTTAAAAAAAATGATCACACACAAACCCAGGTGCGCGTACACACCAACGTAGGAAACGTCACTCCGTCACCCATCTCGTCCAACGTCTAGCGGCCCGCAGTGTATATGACCGCGTTCTCGAGCTAGACCTATGGGTCCCACGGTTGCTCCTTTTTGCTGTTCCGAATTCCTTGGGCCTAAAGGCAGTCCATTAGGCCTAGAAGACATGATTTAAAGATCTAGATCGGAGTTATTTGCCTTTCATTTGAAAATGTTCATTCTGTTGGTAGTTGGTCTTGTGGGTTAAGACTTGGACGAGGATCCTTTTAGGTTTTTGGTCCAAAAACAATAGCCTTGGTTTTCAAGATTGCAAAACGATAAGGAAACAAACTGCAAATGTCGTGGATTGCAAAAGGAAAGCCTCGACAGCTGAGATGCATTTGTAGACATTACACCTCCTTTCCACAGCCCCTAAATTTGGACATCTCTGCAAGGACGTAAAACAATTAACATTCTTATGGTTATACCAGATTGAAAATTGTCGCCCACCCCTTATTCATATCCCCCCAAACATACTTTTGCCAAAGATGGTTTTATGACGCATAGACAAGCTTTCAGCAAACACCTGTGCAGCAAGGAGAGCATTGTGAGTGCAATTATAATTTTATTTCGTCAGTAAATTCAGGATTTTCTTTGTGGCCCTGCTATGGCCAATGTGGTTGCCTGGGCTATAATCGGATTGGATTGAAAGCTTCTGTTGGTTGTGGGGACAGGGTTTGCCTGCTGCTGTGACCCTCATGATTGGTCTGTTTCCCTCTTCTGACAAGAGGGCTAGATGTCTCTTCTATGACCAAAGCATGTGACGTTCGTCCCTGTAGATTTTTTTTTTTTTTTGGGGGGGGGAGGTCTTGTCAAAGTCCACCACCTCTTGCAAGAGGGCATCCAGCCCAGCACACCACAATCTTGGTGGTGGGGTAGCAGACCAAAGGGGAAGAGGGAAGCACCTGACCACACCATTGTACTTACAGTGTGTGTGGCCTATGAGCTGGAGTAGAGAGCACTGATGATGAACAATGTCGATGAAGGATGAAGCCATAAACGACGAATCGTAAACAATGTTCCTGAAATAAAACTTGACTTACTTGACTTATGCTCTTGGTTCCTTGGGGAACATAGGGCTGCAACAACACCCCCCAACGAACTCGGCTTTGGGAGATCCTCTTCAGCGCGGCCCATATCATTCCGGCTGCCTTCGTTTCTTTGTCAACACTTCTGCGCCAGGTCTGCTTTGGTCAACCAACTTTCCGCTTACCTTGTGGATTCCAGTCAAGGGCCTGTCTGGTGACATTTGACGCAGGCTTGCGGAGTGTATGGCCGATCCATTCCCACTTCCTTCGTTTAATGATGGACTCAATTGGGGTTTGTCTGGTCCTGTCCCACAGTTTTGTTGGATATGACTTCCGGCCACCTGGTGTTGAGGATGTACCCGAGGCATTTGTTGGTAAAAGACTGGAGTTTGTGGGTGTTGGTTTTTGTTACCCGCCAGGTTTCTGAGCCATAAAGTAGGACCGATTTGACATTGGTGTTGTAGATCTGAAGCTTATTTTGAAATGAGAGGGCTGTTGACCTCGAAATTGGCCGAAGGGTGTTGAAGGCGTGACGGGCTTTGTTGATTCGGCACTTGATGTCTTCATCTGTTCCATCTTTACTGACGACACTGCCCAGGTAAATGAACTTGGTGACTTCTTTGATGGTTTCTTGCTGCAGTCGCACTGGGTCATGTGTTTTGTTGTTCACCCTCATGATCTCCGTCTTCCCGATGTTGATTTGGAGGCCAGTCTTTTCAGCTTCTTCAGCAACACGACAGAGCTTCTCTTTTGTGTCTTGTTGCCTGTGGGAGAGAAGGCTGATGTCGTCTGCGAAGTCCAGGTCTTCCAGCTGCTTCATGAGGGTCCACTGTATGCCGGTTCTCCTGCCTGCTGTGGCTTGCCGCATTATCCAGTCAACCACCAACAGGAAGATGGTTGGCAACAACAGACAGCCCTGACGAACACCGGTCTGTACGGAGAAGGCTTCCGTCAGTTTCCCTTCATGGATGACTTGACAGGTGGCGTCTTCATGTACCTGCTGGATGATGGTGATGAACTTTGGTGGAAAGCCGTAGTGATGCATCAGTTTCCAAATGACATCTCTGTCGACGCTGTCAAATGCCTTCTGGAAGTCGACAAAGACTGAATATAGGGGGGTCTGCCACTCCAGGGACTGCTCAATGATGATGCGCATTGTGGCGATTTGATCTGTCTTGCCTAAAGCCTGCCTGTTCATCCCGAAGTGTCTTGTCCAGTGCTGTCTTCAGTCTGTCTAGCATGATCCTTGTCAGTACTTTCCCTGGGATGGACAGTAGCATGATTCCTCTCCAGTTGTTGCAGGAGGACAGGTCCCCTTTCTTTGGCAGCTTTACGAGATGGCCTTCCTTCCAGTCTTCTGGTACACTCTCTTGCTCCCAGATCTTGTATAGGAGTGGGTATAACATCTCGGTGGAAGTTTGGATGTCTGCCTTCAGTGCTTCAGGTGGTATACCGTCTGGGCCTGCTGCTTTGCCTGATTTGAGTGACTTGATGGCTTTGGTGATCTCATTCTTGGTAGGGGGGCCGGTGTTGATGCCAAGGATTTCAGTAGGTGGGGGGATATCAGGCGGCATGGGTTCCAGTGCCATGTCTGCCCATGATCAGTTCTGTTTGTGTTGTCTGTCCCCACTTTGGCATTCATGTCTCCCATTAGTATTTTTAGGTCCCTCTTTGGTGCTTTGTCTACGATGGTCTGGACTTGTTCGAGAAGTTTTCTTTATCTTCTAACTCTGCTGTATTTGGAGCGTAGCACTGAAGGATGGTAACCTTTCTGCCTTTTGAGTTGAAACGTGCTGTGAGGATCCGTGGTGACACTGGTTCCCAGGACAGCAGTGCTTGCTTTGCTTCGGGTCTCATCAGCAGCGCTACTCCATGTGTGTGGGGCTGGCCTTCTTCCTGTCCAGAGTAGATGATAGTCTCCACTCGCAAGTTTTGTCTGTCCGGTTCCATTCCATCTGGTCTCGCACAGGCCAAGGATCTTTAGGTTGTACCTGTGCATTTCTCTACTCACCTGTGCTGTTTTACAGGTTTCGTACAGGGTTCTGATGTTCCAGGTCCCTATCCTGGTTGTTGACTTGGTTGTTAAGAGTTGTCTGCGCACTGGCTTCCCGAAGGCTTTCACCAGCACGCGTCATAGGCTCTACCAGAGAGGACTCTTCCCCAACCATGTCGCTCGTAAGAGGTACTGTTGCAGTTTCAGTAACAGACTGGTTTTTAAGTGAATGGGTCGTTAGCCCAATGCACAACCCCCAACCTGGAGGACCAGGGTGCATCGTTTAGTCTGGCTCCTCCCCCCCAGACCTGTTGAGCATGGTTGAACCTGCCAGAGGCCGAAGCCCCTGCCCACATAGCTCTGGGGGTCATTGAAGCACGCAAGCCATCCCACCACAAGGTGATACACCATCGGGACAGCCTGAAATAAAAAGGAATAACTCATTTGATCTCTTTATGAAATCAAACTCGTATCACAGGGTCAGGTATAACATTAACTTGATATTTATACCCACACTGAAACACACCATTTAAAATTATTTATATAGGCATCAGGTTGACTGCTGGTTGAATCGATGTGGGCCAAGAGAGCCTGCAGCTGATCAAAACCCTGATGATAGAGGAAATAATCCGACTTTTATCAGTATGTATGTACATAGAGATTAGATGGATTTGACCGCAGAAAAAAAAGGCTGAGGCACACTATTGGCATCGGGTAGCCTTTTGCATGATTTAAAACTAGACTTGTATGCCTCCCGACTTGTGTGATTCGAATGACTGGATTGGATGTGACATAATGCGCTTCAGATGTTTTCAGCACTGATCTTCCAGAACTCAAAATTTGGGGGTGTGGGTGTGTGTCAGTGCATCCAGTGAGAGATGGGGAATGAAGCTTTGCCATTTGTTTCGTTGACCAAGATTTATTTATTAAAAGACAATAACTGTTTTTGTGCATCTCGTTCTTCATTGTATGTTTGAATTGAGTGATCATGTTGTCCTCTCTCTCTCTCCCCCTGTCTCCCTCCCTCATTCTTTCTCTTGTCATTGGACACTTTTGAGGAAGTTATAATTATGGTGGTGGTTTTGAGCTTGAAGTTAATGTGGAGTTACTGGAAGTTAGGGGAAGACCCGATGTGGCCTTCGTGGTTGGAGCTGTGAACATGGACAGTGTTGGTACTGTTCCCACACGTCTTCATGCATGCCTGCCATACTATAATATATACTACATATTCTACAACTCTCCTCGCATACATTTGTTTTCTGGGGGTATTCTCTGATTCTAGGGAAAGCCAAAGACTTCGCCTTTAAACTGATTTGGGGGACAGGACGACCTGGTGGTCAGATCGTTGCAGTCGCGATCTAAGGGCCCGGGTTCGATCCCAGGTTTGAGCTGCTACTGAGAGACCCATTCAGGGGGACATCAGTGCCGGCCCCACTCCCACAGATGAGATTATAACCCGAGGTGCTGTGTGCTATAACGCAAACGCTGAGCATCTTTCATACGTTATCCACCCATCCTGCCTTTCAAGAGTTGGCCATTGTGTGCAAGTAGGATTCGGATGACGAATTAACAAAAGAAAAACCCGCATGCGCGATGTCATGTTTAGACATCCACGTAGTTGGAATGTGGCTACCAAAACTACAGCAAAACAAATACAAATGAAACAGAGCCCCCAAACCCCACGGATTTTTTTATTTTCTTTTATATTGATGAAGGAATATGCTTTTTTTACATCCAGTCCCCGTGTGTATGTGGTTTTGTAAATTGTCATGTTCCCACCGGCACACAATGACCTACTCTTACGAAAAGTGGAACAGGATTTTACGAGATTTTCTTCGTGCGTTCGCTCACAGGACCGCGGTTTGTATATAGGCCTAGTCTCATCCGAAGGATTCTTGGGGAGAGTGGAGTCTTCACTGATAACTCCAGGGGGAAATATCCCCCTTGAACGGGAATCGAACCCGGGTCTTCAGATTGCGAGCGCAATGTTCTAACCGCTAGGCTATCTGGTCCGCCCCCCCCCTCCCTTCCGCAATAAGAGCACCAGTGGTTTTAGAAAACGAAATTTCGGAAGGGGGCTTGAGAGATGTAGGAACCACGAAAGGGTAAGCAATCGCGCGCCCCTGCACAGGGATACGCGCACAGCACGCGCGTGCGGGCATGTACACGCACACACGCGTCTAACAGACGTAAAATCAGGCAGCAACAACAACGTATGCACGCATACCCACAAAACACAGCCTGTGCACAGATAAGGAATCGTGGAGCTCTTGTTTGTCTGCTGCAAGACCTTTCAAACATGTCCCTTGATTCGAAAGAACTGTTGCGGACAAACATGAATAAGGAAAACTTTTTTAAAAAAATTCCAGGCCTGACAATAACATGATAACCCAAACTATGACGGTACAATATAAGCTCAAGTTATACAGACAATTAATGAAAACAAAACGCAACATGGTAAGAATAACTATTTTCAAAACAGTCAGACGTAAGGTAACATCGAGCATAAAAAGTAGACTTAAAATTTTGTCCATCAGGTGTTTCTTCAAAAGTTTCTTAATCGATGATTTGAATGAGCTAATTAAAAACAAAAGAAAAGAGTTAGATATTCCACAATGTTCGTGCTGAATAAATGGGCCTAAGGCTTGAGTTTTAAGAGATTATTACAGGGCTTGGGCAAAAACAGTTAATGAGTAGGCCTGTTTTTATTGCATGATTCTGTGTGGATTAAAAAAAAAAATTCTTTCGGGCTTTTCCGCTTAATATGTTATACATAAGTATACACTTATTGATATGCAGATGGTACACTGAGTAAGCAATGAATTTGCTTTTTTTCATCGAGCCATCTATGTAGGAACAAAAACAACTGTAATATCTAAGTATTATTACCATAACCAATAATAATAAAAGTAACTCCAAAAGAAAAATAGAAAAAAAACACCTCCACACACACAAACAAAAACAAAAGCTCAACAAAAATGGACCCCCACCCCCTCCCCAACATGAAAAGCACACTGCATAACTCGTACACACATACACGCACACACGCAACGCAACATAACAACACACGCATACACGTACATGCACGCGCACGCATTTGTACTCACTAAGATTTGGATTACAAGAAAATGAGAGGGGGAAAAAAAGTCAAACAAATCATATCGGGTTACAATATTATACCCGTTCGTTCATATTCATACTTTCTAATTAATGACAACCAACACACACCCAAAAACATGAACACCCCCCTCCCCCCTCCCAAAAGCAAACGAAAGAATCAAACAAGAAAAGACAATGGTACATTGAATAAGCAATACATTTTCTTTTATTCATCAAGCCATCTATCTGGGAACAAAAAAATTGATCAATAATATCTACATTATTACCATAACCAATAATAATAAAACTAACTCCATAAGAAAAATAGAAACGGAGAAAAAAAGAGAAACCACACACACACGACCAAAAACGAACAAATAAACCTATAACGAAAATGCCCCCCTCCCCCCCAAGCAAAAATACACTGCATAACTCGTGCGCACGCACGCACACACACACATGCACACGCAACACACACACAGGCAGCACAACGCAATATAACAACAACGCAACACATTCATACACATACTCAAGTACATACACGCACACATTTGTACTCACTTAGATTTGGATTACAAGAAAATGAGAAAAAAGAAACATGAAACCAAATATATCAGGTTACAATATTACTCATTTCATTGGCATACTTTATAATTAATGACAACCAACACACAAAAAGTCGTGAGCCCCCCCAAAAAAAACCAAAAAAAAAAACAAAAACCAACAACAAACAAAAACAAAACCAACAACCCAACAACAAAAGAAGCAAACAAACAGAACAAAGACTCCCCCCACCCCCCCAGGAAAGAAAAGAAAAGAAACAGTATGAATGTGAAAGACAGTGTGCGCGCGCGCATGTGTGTGTGTCACACACAGGCATTGCCAAAAAATACATACATGGGGGGGGGGGGGGACAAACTACGGTTTCACGTTCGTGTTTTCGCACTCGGTCGCGCGCGTTGCACGCTCTTGTGTTTGTGTACGCGCACGAACGCGCGCGTGTGCAGATAAAAAGTGTATCGTTTATTCATTTTGTCTACAACGTGTAAATCTACATAAGGTATCCCATATCTGTATATATATTAAATTAGGCCCCAGGACTAGCCCTATACGAAACTAGCTCTTTAAAACGCAGACCTGTCATGGCGCCCTCCATGCAATGTAGACCTAGACTACGCCGTCGTCTGCTGGTAGAAACATCGAGTTGGGTGAGTAAGTTTCGAGACCATCCGGATTGTTCTGGTTTCAAAAATGCAATATCACATAGCAAGCGAAGCCAGTTTGAAATGCATAGTGCAGAAGACTGTCGACGGATAATGGGGCATGAACTTATCAAGTCTTTGTACGATAGATCACCAGGGACGCAGAACTTAGGCTAGTTGAATAATGTTCACATAAAAGTCATAATTTAACAGAGAAGCCATATGGCATTTTAAAGCATGTATAGTATGGTAGATTTTCTGTGTGCCAAAGATGGGCTAGAGCTTTTATATTGTGTGTAGCGCATTCACAGGATAAAATGTATTCCTGCTGTATGTGTCGTCTGTTATTCTTTCTTTATTATACCACTTTAAACCACGGCAGATTTCTCTGTGTGAAATCGGGGCTACTCTCCCCGGGGGAAGCGCACGCCACAAGAGCAGGGCCACCCCCGCCCCTCCCTTTTTTTGTTTTGGTTTTTGTCTGCAAGTGTATTTGTTTCCCTGATCAGAGTGTCTTTTTCTACAGAATTTTGGCAGGGTTAACTCTCTTGTTGCCATGGGTTCTTATATATTATGTGGGCTGAATATGTGTAACACAGGGGACCTTGGTTTATTGTCTCATCCGAAAGACTAGTACCCAGACCACCACTCATGGTCTAATGGATGGGGGGAAAGTTTCGGGTCCAAACGGAATTCACCCAATGCACTCTTCCCATCCTGACTTTTCGATTTCTAGGCAGGCGTGTTACCTCTAGTGGCTCTACTCATCCACTTCTGGAAATTGTGCTAGGAATTCCCTTTTCTATCCATCTCATTGTTTCTGCCTTGTTCTTTTTCTTCTTATCACCACCTTCTTGTCTTTTTCTGCCTTCTTGGTCCATTCCCTGCCTTTTCTTCAGAAAGTCCTTAACCATAACAATTCTCTCCCTTGCGAAGTTGGCAAGTCAGGCCCCGCATTTTCGTTTATATGACAGACAACACTAGTTGCTGTTTGAGTGTTTGACTAAGAAGAAGAAGATTTACGTATTTTAAAAATTATTTATTCTTTTATTTCGATGATAATTAAATAACCATGTGCTTTAAAAAAAAAATTCTTTTAAATCTGATCTGTTCCCCATGTGTATACAGTTTTGTAAATTTCGTGATCCGTTCCCATCGGCACACAATGGCCATCTCTGCCGAAAAGCGGAATGGGTCTTAACATGTGCGCAAGATGTTCTGTGTGTATTCGCACACGGGACCTCGGTTTATAGTCTCATCCAAAGGACTTTTGGGGGGAGTGGAGTTGGCACTGATGTTAACTCCAGAGGAAAAATCTTCTTGAATGACATTCGAACTCGGGTCAGCAGATCATGAGCGCATCACTCTAACCACCAGGCTATCCCATCTCCATTGAATATGATAGCTTGCCACTTTACAGAGGCCTCAACCTGCTTACCTAAGTCACACACACACACCACACACACTCTTAATTAAAGAAACCTACATTTGACATAAATAATCTAAGTATCACAAAAAACGATTCACCTCATAATTATGTTAAAGAGCTTGGTATACAATCACATAGATAATCACTATAAAAAATTATTTACATATTTATACGGACTGTTCTGTGCTTGAAGACAGTAGAGCAGGAGCTGCCTTTGTAATCCCTGCATTAAAATGTGTGATACAATATCATTTAGGCAGTTGTTTATCTACTTCTACCGTTGAACTTGTAGCCATACTTATGGCTTTAAATTATATTTCCACTCTGCCCATGAATGCCGGTCACATCTTAATTTGTGGTGGATTCTAAATCTGTGTTACATGCGCTTAGATCTACTGACCAAAAAACAAGAAGTGAAATGACAACAGAAATAAACCATCTCATACATCTTTTGTCAGTTAAAGATGTGGCAGTAACATTCTTCTGGGTTCCTTCACACTGTGGGATTATTCCTAATGAAAGAGGGATCAAGCTGCCAGAAAAGCAGCTCACAATTCTGAGGGTACAGAAACTCTCCCTAATCATTTAGATATACAAGAATGTTACAGGCGCATAGAGAAATCATCTTCTGATCGCTTTTATGACATTCTCAAGAACTCAGATTCTCAATACTATAACTGTGTGGAAAGTGCTTATACAAATAATACCAACTCCCTCTTGTTCCGGGATTTCTCTCAGTGTCCCAGACATAGTATCACTCAAATGTATCATTTTCACTTGAACACTCTCCGTACAAAATGTTGGAAAAATATTCAATGTTTGTGTGGGGAACAAATCACAGTGAATCGTTTGCTTGTGCGCTGCTCATTAATGTGACTGTCAGTTTCACAAAAGCTTAGGCATTGCCATCCTCCTAACTGTCCTTTATCTCTAGAGCATGTTTTTGAATAACTATTCGCTTCTTCACAAGTTTTCTGTTTATTTAAATAGCAGTCCGGTTGGTATCTACCTTTGATTCACGTTAAGCTGCGATTTGATGATTCATTTAATGTTTTATTAATTACTAGTCATGTTAAATTAGTTATGTTATACAAGTTATGGTATTTCAATAATGTTGTGCTCTTTTAAACACACACACACACACACACACACCACACACACACACACACACACACACATGCTCTCTCTCCTTCTCTCTCTATCTCTCTCTCTCCCTTCTCTCTCTCTCTCTCTCTCTCTCTCTCTCTCTCTCCTCATTCTATGTACGCACTAGAACTTGGACATGCTTATTCATGCATTTACTTCCCTCCTTTTTTTTTCCTTTCTCATAATCTTTTTAACTATCATCTAATATCAAAATTATATTAAAGTGGAAGGACGTTAAAGCAAAGAACATCATCATCACACACACACACACACAGTCACACAGAGTATAGCCTGGTGGTTAGAGCATTGCGCATTGTGCTCACAATCTGCTGACTCGGGTTTGAATCCTGTTCAAGGGGAATTTTTCCTAATGGAGTTAACATCAGTGCCAGCTCTACTCCCCTCAAAAGTCCTTTGGCGTAAACCAAGGTCCCATGTGCAAACCACGCAGACCATCTTGTGCACATGGTCAAACTCTGTTCTGCTTTTCAGGAGAGTAGGCCATTGTGTGGTGATGGGAACGGAGGACAATATTTACAAAACTGCATACACACAGGGATTGGATGTAAAAACATATGAGTACTTATTCCACAGTCCTCAAAATAAAAGCATATAAAAAAACCCCACAAAAAATACGCACATGCACACACGCACAGTGACACACATACATAATGCTTTTTGGAAGAGTAGGCCATTGTGTGCCGGTGGGAACGGATTACAATATTTACAAAACTGCATACACACAGGGACTGGATGTAAAAAAGCACATGAGTGCTTATTCCATTATCCTCGAAAATAAAAGAATAAAAAAGAATGAAAGAACACACACACACAGTGACACACACAGACATGCACACGGGCGCACACACACACATTGTTTCTTTTTTCTCTTTGTTGTTAACATTGGTATTGCTGTTGTCTGGCTGCTGTAATTTGTCGAAATGTATTCTAGTGTCTGTGGTGAACTGCAGACCATGTTCTTCTGAGAGTGGCAATAAATAATTATAATGAGGGTGAGCAACTCCCAACACTAACCTATGATTTCCTCAGTTGCTGTGTCCACATAGTGACTAGATCTCTCTGCTGTTGATGTCACAGGGCAAAGGCGTGGACTGAGTGATGGAGATGAAGTTGAAGGCAGAGAAACTACGTCTTCTGAGGCGGCTTCTGTCCGCAGTGCACTCTTCATTATGCCTGGCTGTGTAACTTAACTGTAAGTTCTGCATTTTCTTCTCTTTACGAGTATTGAGTCTCTGTCTTCTGTTTTGTTGATTAGGGCTTCAGTGTCTTGTCTCCTTCCTCTTCTTTGATTATGGCACAGATTAGCTTGCTTCTGTTTAGTTGATTGTGGCATCGGTGTCTGTCTCCTCTCCTCTGCTTTTGATTATGTCATAGGTTGACTTCTGTTTTGTTGATTATGGTATCATTGTCTGTCTCCTCTCCTCTGCTTTTGATTATGTCATAGGTTGACTTTCTTCTTTTTTGTTGATTATGGCATCGGTGTCCCTTTTCTCCCCTATGTTTCTGATTAATGCACATGTTAACTTTCTTTTAGTCAATTAATGTGTTGATTGTGGCACATGTTGACTTTGTTCTGTTTTGTTGATTATGGCATCAGTGTCCTTTTTCTCCCCTCTGTTTCTGATTATGGCTTATGTTGACTGTCTGCTCTGTTAATGTTTTTGGTATGTGTCATACTCTCTTCAACGTATATTTTGTTGATTACCGCGTCATCTTTCTGTGCTCACTGTCTTGTTGAAGTTCTCTTGAGTGGATTTAAGGTCTTACTGTCTTTATGTTTGTTACCCTCTTGTGTCTTCCATCTTGTCCAAGGTTTGTACAGAGTCCTGAAAATCTGGAGAAATAGAAAAGTCTTTTCTAGACCCGGAAAGTTCTGGGGGAAGAGAAATCAGTTTTAACCGGTAGGGTCAGGAAAAGTCTTGGAATTTTCAGAAAGCTGGCCTGTCATCTTCAAGGGTAGTTAACCATAAAAATCGGAAAGAATCAATAGAAATGAAGCCAGTTAATAATTATGTTCTGTGCTGTGATGATGGAACTTGGTAAGAGTTTTTCTTCATAAATGCAGCATATAAAAAGGATGACTTAGTGTTTTTATGAAGATAAGGATTGCAGAATTCCAGTTTTGCTGATTGGTAATTTGGCAGCTTTCAACACCTGTCACTTCCTCACCATACCCCCTATCACATCACATCCCCTCCCACCCCTTCCCACCCCTCACCTTTAGATGACACAGACTGGGAGAATTTTGTTTCAAATAGGACTAGTTTGAGTTTGCAAAAAAATCATCTGAGATTGTTTGGGAAAAGTCTGGACTTTTTCTTGAACTTATACTTGTGAGAATCCTGTTTGTCATTTTTTCGGTTGTCTCTCGAGGTTTTTCTGTTTTGTCGTTTAAGGTGGCATTCTTACTCTTTTTTTTTCCTATTCTTTTTCTCTATTGTGGTGTCAGTGTCTCTGCCTTGGTGCCACTATCAATGTCATTCTCTGTTTTGTCCGTTGTTGTTATTGGCACCACTCTTTACCTCTTTTGTCATTGATGATGGTGACCAGTTTTCTTCTTTGTCTTGTCTTTTGTATTGTATTGTTCCATTATCACCTTCTCCTTCTCTTTTGCCGTGTATTGTTCCACCTTCTCCTTCTGTTTTGTCGTGTATTGTTCCACCTTCTTCTTCTCTTTTGTCGTGTATTGTTCCACCTTCTCCTTCTCTTTTGTAGTGTATTGTTCCAATATCACCTTCTCCTCCTTTTTTGTAGTGCATTGTTCCACCTTCTCCTGTTTTGTCATGTATTCCACCTTCTCCTGTTTTGTATTTAAATTTTTTTTATTTAAAGCTGTTGCTACTCAGCTGATGAACCAAACCCTAACTCATGACCAGGAACTTCACGAGAAGCTAACCTGCATGCAAAATTGTAGAGAAAAGGGAATGTGCATGCCACTAAGCTGGAGTTCACCACGTACGTGAAAAATGCACACGGAAACACAGAAAGACACTAGCACGGAGATATGCACAGAATTACATGCAGAAGTATGTGAACCGTGACAGTTTGCATATTTTTGATTATTTCATATCCTTTGTTGGTTTTTTGTTGTTTGTTTTAATCTAAGATGTATTCTATTTTATCGGAGTAACATTTTAGTGTCTATAATTTCTTCTGTCAAAGAAAGAAGATTGAAAGAAAACTGAAGCCGGTGAACTTTGCTTTCTGAGTCTAGTGATGTCAAGAGTTTTAAATGAATTAAAGTAAGGCACAGGTGTCTCTCACATTGGCGTCTTGCGTGAATTTTTCCCATGTATGAAATACTTCAAAAGTCCAGAAATAAAGCTGTAAGTAGTATCAGACTACTGAATTATTCCATCTTCCTCTCCAAAAATATTTTTGGTTCCTCCAAACCATCTATCTTGTAATGAAAGGCCTTTACAGAGGTCCAGTTCACTTTATGAATAATCATTAAATGCCTCAAAATACCTCTTAACCAGGGGGAAAAAAGGCAAAGTTCTTAGCAGAAATAACTGTGCAACAAGCCTAACTGCTTCTGAAGGATTTGGGACAAGAAGTCTTCCACGACTGAAACAGCGTCTGAATGGAAATTTACGAAACAAAACTCAAAGCATTGTGAAGTGCTCCTTTTCCTGAACACAGCCAGCCCAGAGATTTAGCTATGACATGAAACAACCATTTATGACCCCCAAATTAATACCGGTGTGCAGCCAAAACGCCCCAAAACGCCCTCACACGTGTGCTTACTATGGGTGCTGCCATTGTTGTTTACATAAACAAAATTCTCCAGAGAGTTGCTGCTTTACAAGGTGCCGCCATGTTGTTTGCACTTTACTGTGTCCAAATCAGTAAGGTTTTAGCAAATTATGAATTTTCAAAGTTAGCTTAATAAATTTTGTTATGGGCTTTGGTTGGGATGTGTACTGACAGAGGATTGGACGCCTATGGAGCAGATTTAAAGTCTTTTTCCATCAGAATATTGTTAAGACTGATCGAGCAGATGGGGCAGATGGCCTACGAGCTGTTGTATACTAGTTTAGTAGAAGAGATGTGATTGCCATACCCATAGCAAAAAATGATGAGGTATCGTGAATATATATATATATATTTTAAACAACTGCATGAATGCAAAAATTGCCTGGCCCAGTGTGTACTTTATTTAATGCAGAATGCAGGAAATAACATTTCTTGCAGTAAAAGCTAGTATAAATATATTTAATCTTTTTGTGTGTGTAGTGACTATAAAAAGTTGTAAAAATTACCTCCCTTGACAGTCCTGAATTGTGTGATGATTGTACCGGGTGACCTCAGGGTGCTATGAAATTCTGATGTCACAGTCAAAATGCATAAGATTAGCCAGTATTTCATCAAAAATGGTAGCATTCAATGATTTAACATTGTTCTAGAATTAATTTTTAAAGCATTCTTTTTTTTCCCTATCCATGTTTATTCTTCTTCTTTATCATGGAACCTCGGACAGTAACCACTGTTGTATTCAACATCATATTGATATGAGTGAAAGTGTGTTAATTTGTTAATCTGCTGTACTTCACAAAGGGGTGACAGGAATTTAATCTTTAATCTTTAAAATATCATAATCTGCATTGGACCTTTCTCTCCAAAGGCTTAGCTGTAGTCCGTGGGGAAAGAAAATATGTTTGAAAAAGATTCTGATGTCACAGTCAGAATGAGATTTACTAGTGTTTCATCAAACATGGTGCCTTTCAATGATTTAAAATTGTTTCAGAATTAAAGCTCTTTTTTTTCCATCCATATTTCTTCTTCGTTGTCAAACGCTCGGACAACAGCCTCTGTTGTCTATCATGTGAGCAAAAATGTGTTATGCTGCCGTTAAATGTGTAGTCAAATCACAATCAGAAAAGTGAAATGGCCTTTTTTCTCCCAGAAACCCCCCCAACAAAACCCTGTTGATTACACTGTTCATCACATTCTTTCTTGAGTGGTAGTTATTTTTTGGATGGTGAATTTTTTTTTTCATGTTGGTATTGATGTAAGTTCTAGGAGTGAATTGTAATTGGGACTGTTCTCCAGGTTTAGTTTCTTGATTTGTTAATCGGCTGTACTCCTCAAGAGGTGACAGGAATTTAATTTTGAATCTTGAAAACATCATAATCTGCATTGGACCTTTCTCTCCCAAGGCTTAGCTGTAGTCATACATGGACTGGCTACCTGGTATAGGCCTTGAGACCTTGCAAACAATTTGGTTCCTCTCTCAGTTTAATAGATGAATGAGTTTATGCCTTAAGATTTCAATTACTCTTCTAAGTTGGGAAAAAAAACACTCAAAAAAAACCCTTAAAAAAAAAGAAACTGAGAAAGTTAAACAACAAAATTATAGTACTTAACAAAACTTGCCTTTCAGTTTTACGTTGTTGTCAGACAGATTTTTAAGAAACGCTTAAATGTTTTGGGGGTTTTATTCATAAACAGGAACAGGGGCATTTTCCTCATAAACGGGAGAGAGATACCAAACTTGTACAAATCTTTTGGTAAATTTTTTTAATTCTTTTATGAGTATAAATTCAAGTTATTGTACTGAATAAAACTTCTCAATCTTCTGAAGATGTCTTTGATTTAGCATATATTCTTTTGATTTGAAGTTGGCACTAATGATTATCAGTGTCAGCATACAATGTACACAGACACACTCAGATGCAGACACAAGACACACATACATAGACGCATGCACGCACACTCACACACACACACGCGCGCACAGGGGACGGGATAGCCTAGTGGTCAGAACATTGCGCTCACAATGACGACCCGGGTTTGATTCCCGTTCAGGGGATATTTTCCCCTGGAGTTAACATCAGTGCAGACTCCACTCTCCCCAAAGGTCCTTCGGATGAGACTATTAACTGAGACCCTGTGTGCGAACGCACGCAGAACACCTTGCGCACATGTTAAATCCTGTTCCGCTTTTCGTAAGAGTAGGCCATTGTGTGCCGGTGGGAACAGATGACAGAATTTACAAATCCGCATACACACGGGGACTGGTGTAAAAAAGCACATGAGTGCTTATTCCATTATCCTTCATATAAAAGAATAAATAAAAAAATAAAAATAAACGCACACACACACTTACATACATTTCGTATATGGCTCTATTTGGGGGAATATTTTCATGATTAAATTACTAAGTATCACTGATATGGAAGGTCTTGAATAGCTTGGTGGTTGGAGTGTGGGACCAGTGAGCTGATTGTAATCTGAGGATGGGGGGGCGGGAGGGACGGCCTAGTGGTTAGAGTGTTGGACTTGTGATCTGATGGCCCAGGATCAAGCCATCACAGAGGTGCCTGTTTTAAGGGATTTTTTCCCTCTGGAGTTAAGATTATTATCAGCGCAGACTCCACTCCCCCCCAAAAGTCCCTCGGGCGAGTCTATAAACTGATGTCACAAGTACAAACGCATGCAGAACATCTTTGATTTGTTGCTTTACAAGATTCAGCGCTATATAAATTCCATACATTATTATTATTGTTATTATTATTATTATTATTATCTTGCATTATGTTAAAAACCTGGTTCACTTTTTGGAAGAGTAGGCCATTTTCTGCTGGTGGCAAGGGATGACTTTATTTTTAAAAAATTATTTTTTTTAAACGTGTATGAACACAGACGTTGTGTTTAGACACCATCCCCAAGTTGGAATGTGGCTGCCTAAATTGTTTTTAAAAAAAAAGATGTCACATAAAATGTCACCATTGGTGAATCTGAGCTGCCCTCCCTCCAAACCCGCCCCCCCCCAAAAAAAAAAACCACCCACCAACAGCAAAAACAAAAAAACACAAGCCCCCCCAAAAAAACAACAACACAACAACCCCCCCCCCCCCCCCCCCCCCCCCCCCACAACCAACAAACAAACCCCAAAACCAAACAAAACAAACCACCACTCCAAAACAAAAATCCGAGGATGTAGATTTCACCTGCTGCTCAGATGTCCTTCCACATGCGAACAGTTTTTGCCTTTTTTTTTTTTCACGGTGGGGGGTTACCAAAATGTTTGGATAATTGCTATAGTCAGTATGTGCACTCAAAAAGTATGCCTGTAGTAGGAATTACCACATGTACACTTTTTCCATGGGGGAGCATTTTGCTGCCCGGACATCTTGCCGTTTAAATAAAGAAATGTAGAAAAAGAAGTTAGGAATAAACAATATCCCCCCTCCCCCATTCTATTTGCTTTCACACACACACACAGTGGTCGTCATCTTGATGAGCTTTGTTGGTCGCCATATTGGAGTTTTTCAACCATATTATTTTCAGAACATCTTTGCCCCTTTTTATTTCCAAATATACACAAGCATTCAGACACAAACAGAACACACTACCTAGAACAAACAATTCTTTGCCATCTAGATACAGGCATTCTTGATCTTAATGACGTACAAGGAAAACGGTTATGACTGAAGAAAGTTACCATGTATTTCCATCGATTGGCGACTGGTTGCTTACCTTCATTTTCAAAGTCCACAAAAAAAGACTGGAATAAACGCCTTGTCACAGCTTGCATTGTTTAAGGTTATATATGACAATGCATGGTCATACTTTTGATGATGAGGTCTTTATGCAGGTGTGTAGTTTCATATCACGGCAATAAACGGACATCTGGTCAAATTAGTTTTGGACAAAGATTCCAACTTCCAAAAACCATCCAAACAAAATATCTGACATTTTCCTGTGTTATGGTGCTCCCAAATCAACACATTTAGTGGCATCATTATATTAGGTGTATGTTTTCTTTTGCTTGCTTTTTGTTTTTACCATTTCATTTGTATGCCTCGAAAATGCAGGGAGTTAAAATCAGGACCGATTGTCGCCATTTTGTTCTAGATTTTGTTAAAAAAATTGCTTCAAAGACATTTCCTATAAACTTAACATGAGAATGGTAATTGAACAATAGTATTATTTCTGAAGCCTTTGATATTGTTTATGATTAGGAAATGAATGTGTTTGTTGATAAATGTGTTGGCAACTAGGGTTGAGATTTTACTTAGGACTAACAAGGACTTCTGCTGTCTTTGCAGTTCGGTGAAAGAGTATAAATAGGATCAGTGTGAGGTCTACCTCTGTCAGTCGTATCTGGACTTCACTTGGAAATCTAAATCAGTCTAAATCATCATCATGTCTTCTAGGCCTAATGGACTGCCTTTAGGCCCAAGGAGTCGGGAACAGCAAGGAGCAGCAACCGTGGGACCCCTAGGTCTAGCAAGAGAACGCAGCCCTATACACTACAGGCCTCTAGGCTGGACGAGATGGGTGACGGAGTGACGTTTCCACCACGGCCTCTAAGCTCGAGCAGGCAGTTTGTCACAATGATTACTACGGAGCTTCCTCTTCTCCCCTGGTCTGTTCCCCCGCCTCCACGAACCGTCTTTGATGAGCTGCAGGCTCTGGTAAGAGAGGCCAACAACACAGACTCTACTGCTCCACAGTCTTCTGCCAGGGCGACTGTCGGGCTCCAGTCCAGCTAGCCAAGCCGAGTCAGAGAGTGCCCTGGTCAAGGCGTTTGGCGCGTTGTGTTTGGACAGAGAGCAGCCTGGGGAAGGGCTGCTGGTCAACGAGCTCCGTCGCTTATGACTGAGCGAGGATCAGCATCCTTGGCCCCCACCTTCACCACCACCACCACCACCACCTGTCTGACTTCCGATGGCCAAGCTGCAGTAGGCCCTAATGGCAGCCCCTTTGTTTTCAAAGGTCCTTTTCAGGGCCACTCATGTTCCCAATTGGGATGGACATCTTGTTGCTTTTGAGTTGCTACCCCCCATCAGCATGTACTTGCACTGTAGTTGGAATTTTTACGAACCCTCCCCCATCCCCCAAACGCGCATACATGTATGTACACACATTTGCTTTTAACTGTTATTCCCCCCTCCTCCCCTTCTCTTATACACGCGCACACATACTGAATATTTAATCAAAAAAGACGCCTGCAAAGACACATGCACGCGCGCACACACACACACACACACACACACACACACACACACACGTGTGTGACTGTCTCTGTCTCTCTCACACACTCACTCACACAAACACACACACGAAATGTAGAAACGCAAGGGCGCTCATGCACACACGTACAAACGCACACACATAGATGCATGGTGACACATACGCAAGAATTGGAGCGCACACTTGCAGACGCATGCAAGTATGCACGTGCACACACACATCTCTTTCTCTCTCTCCAACCCCCCCCCCCCCCCCCTCCCTTGTGTGTTGATTGTATTAGAGCCCCAGCGGAGTTATATACGATTTAGAGACTGTGACTTTCAAATAGAAACGAGGTATATCACAATCATCTGCCTGCCAAGGAATCTCTCTCTCTCTCTCTCTGGCGCGCGCGCGCGCGCGTGTGTGTGTGTGCATACGATTTGCCAGCGTTTAGCTAAATCTCTCTCTCTCTCTCTCTCTCACAGAGTCTTTCGGATGAGACCGAAGTCCTTCGGATGAGACTATAAACCGAGGCCTCGTGTGCGAACGCATGCAGAACATCTTGCGCACGCGTTAAATCCTGTTCCGCTTTTCGTAAGAGTAGGCCATTGTGTGCCAGTGGGAACAGATGACAGAACTGACAAAACCGTATACACACAGGGACTGGATGTAAAAAAAAAAAAAGCACACGAGTGCTTATTCCATTATCCTCGATATAAAAGAATAAATAAAATAAATAAATAAATAAACAAATCTCTCTCTCTGGCGTGTGTGTGTGTGTGTGTGTGCCAGCGTTTAGCAAAAAAAACATTTCTCTCTCTCTCTCTCTCTCTCTCTCTCTGTGGAGATGGAGTTCAGTGTTGTTGTTATTCATTGTCACAGTTTGTTGGGGTAAGGAAACGTCTTCTTAATCAGAATGGCTACTACTGACTGATACGGATATCCAAACTGAAACAAGTATTAATTTTCGGGGAGAGAAAGTAACGGGATAAAATTAATTATTTTTGCAAACCCATAGACGGAAGGAATAGACGGTCGTGGAATTGTTTTTATTATTATTATTTTTTTTTGGGGGGGGGTGTGGATCGGTAGTAAAGATAATCATGACCCTTAAAATAATAAATAATCGTTGACCAGTATGTCTCCGATGTAGCCTAAAGGAAGCGTTTCGTTTCGCTGTCCTTCGTGGAAAGGGAGGAAACGATGAGATGGATTGGGAAGAACCGGAGAGTAAACGGACATGATCTCATCCTAGGCCTAGCGAACCGCGGGAAAATATGGCGACTAGACGCAAACGATCCAGGAAAACTGTTGGACAGGATTCTCATGCCGTCGGTAACGAGCGACCCAAGCAGGCAAAACTCGACAGCAGTCTGTTGCAGTCGGAGGAGGAGGAAAACGAAGTCAGCACAGCTGACAGGAACAGCACTAAAAGATTCTCCCTGGCTATCGAATATTGGTGAGAAAACGTTTCTAGAACGTTCGATTAGGCTATCTTGTGAAGTTGTAGGGCTAGTACTGTAGCATACTTACGAAGTCTACGAATAGGGTAGAACTGTATAGAGCTAGTGCTCAATGATGGACAGATTTTCCTTGAACTGCAGGTGTTTTGAGGGGTGGCAACGGTTGTGAGAAAACTTTACTAGTACGATAACTTGTACTAGTAATATTTAACTAATTTTTTAAAAAGTAATATAACCTAAGCCTAGTAGTTACAAGTATAGTACGAAGTCAACACTTCGAATAGGGTAGAACTGTAGAGTGTTGTGCTGAATGATCGACAGATTTTCCTTGAAGGAAGGAAGGTGGCAGGATGGTTAAGACAAGTTCACCTGCCAACTTTGAACAAGTAAACGGTGATGTTGTGGGTTCCATTCCAGCCTGGCCCTTTCTTCCCAGTTTGACAAAAACTGAATGTCAAAGTCCTTCCCAATGAGACTGAGTTCGAACAGGCCCATGTGCAAACTAATGCAGAACATCTTGTGCACACATTAAATCCTGTTCCAATTTTTGTATGAGTAGGCCATTGTGTGCCAGTGGGAAGATGACAAAATTTACAAAACCGCATACACATGGGGACTAGATGTGAAAAAGCATACTCCATTATCCTCGATATAAAAGAATAAATAAATATATAAAAGAACTGCTGCAGTGCTGTTGCTTTGGGGGATTCTCCAGTCCACAAGTGATATCCAGTGTGAAGGTTGTTTCAGTTTCTCTATTGAATCGTATACTCATAGGCTACTGATGGAAAGATCTGTACTCTGTAGACCCAAGCAGTGAAAGGGAAAAACCCAGTATCATTAGCCTAGGCTTAGATAGGTTGGGGGGGGGGGGGGGGGGGGGGGGGGGGGGGGGATGCAGGGTGCTACTACAGTACTAGACTGTGACTAGTAGTACAGTAATAACTAATTGGCTTGTACTTGTAGTAAGCCTAGTACTAATAATAGTAACTCCTACTAATAATAGTAACTTCTACTAATAGTAGGAATTTGCAAGGTGTGACTTGCCAGAATGCATGGTGTGGGTCTTATATCATTATTATGATAATGATATTGTGGGCTGTTAATCACCACCGTCTCTTCCCCCACCCCCCAAGAAAAAACAAACCAATCCCAAAACAAAAAACTCAGGACCCCCCCCCCCCCCCCCCCTCTCCCTCTCTCTGTCAAATTGTAAAAGGTGTTCTTAAGACTGAATTCCCATACCACTTTCACAGTACTCTTGTGTGTGCGTGATTGTGTGTATGTGTGCGCACACATACTATTAATAATATTATTTGTGCATGTATGCTGGTTGTCTCTGTAGACTATGAGACACTCGGACAGTGTAGTGGAGTAGTAGAAGTTGGCTGACATTGATTTGTTGGCTGAGCCTGGTACAGTGGTAGTGTACCATAAAAGAACAACCTCTCCTTAAAATAAGAAAAGTTGCAGTATTAAAATAGCTGTATAATTCAGTATACATATAGAGTATATTCATGTTTTGCTGGTTAGATCCAAAAGTAACATTTTTAGATCTATTTCATTTTCACCAGTCCTGTAGTCTACTTTAGTACAGTAGTAGACCCTCGAGGCACTACTGATGTTGCAACCAGCTTCCTGCTTTTCTCAGGGTTCTCTGCTCTCCATAGTATGTTGTTCCACTGAAGGCCAGTCCACTCTCTGATGATGCCCTCTCATTGTTTTCTCTGTCAGCTTCATTGTTTATGTTTCTTTCTATGAACTTACTGCTATTCCCTGTATGACAATTGTGGCAAGTCCAGATGTTTGTGAGATGTTCCCATACCACTTCTCTTCTTCATTGTTCACTTTGTGTTTTTTCATTGGTCAGGAACTCTTACTCTTAGATTCAACATTGCCAAAATCTGTAAAACAATTTCTCACACACACAAAATAAAAAAATAAAAGGAAACACTCAAACAGTTCAGCCTCTATGGGTTGAGTTTTTAAGAATGAGATGATGATGGTAATCTTGTTTTGTTTTTTTGTTTAAAGCTTGTAAATTTGTAATGAAAAACAAAAGTTGACATGTGTTGCCCCCCCCCCCCCCCCCCCCCCCCCCCCCCAAAAAAAAAAAAAAAAAAAAAGAAAAAGAGTTTGTCCATTATAATACATTGAGCATTAAAAAAAATTTGGCCGTAAAACCTAGGGTGATTCTCATCAGCTGCAAAGTGGTGAACTACATTAGGAAGTGCCCGTACTTTCTTGAGTATTAGTTTATTACTAGTATTAATGGACTTTTCTCCACAGAATCAGTGGTTAAATGGGTTTCTGGTCAGTCACATGTGCATGTATACAGAAACACTTACACACGCACACACACACTCTCTCTCTCTCTCTCTCTCTCTCTCTCTCTCTCTCTCTCTCATCTCTCTCTCTCTCCTCCTCTCTCTCTCTCTCTCTCAAAGGTTGGCAAAGCCTTCAGGTAATTAAATGCCTGGGTTCAGAAGGTGTAAAATCAATGGGATGCCATCCAAGGACTGAAGTAGGTTTCACACACACACACATGCTCACGCACACACACAACACACACCACACACACACACACTACACTGTTTATAGTTTAAACTTGGCCAACACAGTTTCCACTTACAAGATTGTCCAAGTCTTTCAAATAGGACTGTGCATGAGCTGTGATTTCATCACATCCTGACAATGTCTTAAGATAAGTAGGATTGTGTAATCCCCCATGGGGGATGCTGGGGGCCTATCGGTATAAAAAGCATTCAGACTTCCCAGGAATTCTGTGCCAGGAATTCCCTCTTTTCTATCCCTCTCTTTGTTTCTGCCATGTCCCTTCTCTTCCTGTCACCATCTCCTTGTTAATTTTCTGCCTTTTTGGTCCATTCTCCTGCATTTTTCCCCCAGAAAGACATTTAAAAGATATCATTTCTCTCCCACTCTGAAGTCGAATTGCTGGGCCTGACTTGTCAGGTGCTTAACAACAGCGCAACACATTTTTGCTCATACGCCAGACTATAATTATTGCTGTTAGCATTCAGCGTAGAAAGGGGAGGACTGTGCATGTGGTGTGATTTCAGCAAAATCATGACAAGTCTTTTCAAGACTTAAAAGGGCTGTGTGTATGATGTGGTATTTTGCGTAGGACTGTGTGTGGTGTGATTTCAGCAAAATCATGACAAGTATTTTGAGTGGGACTCTGTGTGTGTGTGTGGTGGGATTTCAGCAAACCATGACAAGTATTTTGAGTAGGACTGTGTGTGGGGGGGAAGATAGAAGTGGTAGATGAATTCTGCTACCTGGGACTGGGAGAGATGATGAGCTGCGAAGCAAAATCGGAGTTAGCTGTCAGAACCAGGATTGCGAGTGCTTGGAAGAAATGGAAAGAATTGGCAAGTCTGCTCCGAAATCAGAAAATCCCACTGGAGAGACGCTGTCTGATATATAAGGCCTGCATCAGACCTGTTCTCCTGTATGGCTCGGAGACGTGGGTTTTCACAGAACCGTCGAACATTTGTTGAAGAGCTGTAAAAACCAAATGCTATGCTTATATGCTACATGACAAAGACAAATGGGAAGACAGGATCGATCACGAATGAAGAACTATGGAGAATGTGCAAAGTTGATGATCTGAAGTCTGTAGCTAGTATCAATAGACTGCGCTGGTTTGGGCACATTCAATGGAAAGCAGACCACCACATCATAAAAAGAGCAATGAACTTCGTAGTGGATAGAAAGAGATCAAAGGGAAGACCTAGCAAGACCTGGGCTGCCTGTATTGCAGATGAGAAAGGGGCATAAATAAGGAGGAAGCTCAAAACAGAGAGATGGAGAAGGCTCATCAATGTAAAACCTCCCCTGGTAGGGAGAAACATGACAAAAAAGGAAGAAGAAGATGTGTTTGTGTGGTGTCATTTCAGCAAAATTCTTACAAATGTTTTTGAGCTGAACATTGCGTATGATGATGTGATTTTCAGCAAATCCTGACTAGTGTTTCGGCGGCATGCCGAGATGCTTGCCGCCATTTTGCGCCACACCTTTGGGGACATCAAAATTGCCATGAACGTCAAACCACCCCGGCGAGGCAGCTTTGAGGTCACCGTGAAGCTCAGTGAGGAGGACAAAGGTAGGGGGAATGATGAAATGAAAGTTGGAAGTGTTGCAGGATGTGGAAAGAGGCGAATAGTTGACAAGTATTTTGTAGCCAGTCTGATGACTGTGGTAATCTGTGGATGTGAACTTTACGTTTCTGACGTCGTTAGTTCATGTGGCTCGCTCACAGACGGGGTGACTGAATAATCATGTGATTGCATTGTTATTGTCGTTATTGTTGAGTACTTTTAGTTTTCGATTTTTGTCAACTTAAGTGTTTTTATGTTGACATAAATTTTAATGTAATTTTTTAAAATTTGATTTCAGCTGTCGTATCATTTTCTAAAGAGAGACTTCATCAAGTTAGTGTTCTCTTTTCTGCATAGCTTTACACATTCCATCACTTGCATGCATGTATAATTTCACATGCAACTCCCAACCACCCACCCCACCCCCCACCCCCCACCCCCTCCCAAAAAACCCTTAAACCAATCATATAAAAAATCCCCAAACCAAAAACCCCCCAAGAAGAACAAAAACCAGGGAAAAAAACCGAAAATCGGGCTAACTGGCTCTGATGTCAGCAGTATGTACAGAAAGCAGCAGCACAGTAACAGCCTAAGCTGGGGTTGGGGTAGCCTAGTGGTTAGAACATTGCGCTCGCAATCTGACGACCCAGGTTCAATTCCCATTCAAGGGGGATATTTCCCCCCTGGAGTTAACATCAGTGCAGACTCCACTCTCCCCAAAAAGTCCTTAGGATGAGACTATAAACTGAGGCCCCGTGTGCGAACGCAGGCAGAACATCTTGCGCACACGTTAAGCCGCTTTTTGTAAGAGTAGGCCATTGTGTGCCGGTGGGAACAGGTGACAGAATTTACAAAACCGCATACACACGCTATACCAGAGCTGTGTTGTGTCTACGCTCCTGTACGGTTCTGAGTGCTGGAGGATGACGGAAGTAGATCTTACCAAACTTCGATCCTTTTACACCATATGCCTCCGAAGAATTCTCTGGATCTTTTGGCCAGAGAAGATCTCCAATGAAGACCTACTACAGAGATGCAGGCAGGAAGACATGGGAACCATCATCACTAGACGACGGTGGAAGTGGATTGGGCACATCCTCTGAAGAGACCCACAGTCAATCACAAGAACAGAATTGCACTGGACCCCAGAAGGAAGGAGAAAGAAAGGAAGACCAAAAGCAATGTTGAGGAGGACTGTAGAAAGTGAGATGAAGGCCATGCAGCACTCTTGGGGATCAGTGACTAGGTTGGCCCAGGATAGGCGGGAGTGGAAGTGCTTTGTTGCTGCCCTAAACACCACTGGGTGTAATGGTTGATGATGATGATACACACGGGGACTGGATGTAAAAAAGCATGTAAGTACTTATTCCATTATCCTTGATATAAAAGAATAAAGTTAATGGAAATAAATGAAATAAGCAGCCTGGTGTCGTGTCTAACTCGCATGTGACTGTCCCTGTGTGCAGAACCTGTGCTGGTGTGGACAGGACTGAAGAAAGGACCTCCTCGCAAACTGAAGTTCCCTCAGACCCAGGTGGTCATCGAGGAGATCCAGACCCTTCTGAAGTAACTGGCCGGCTCTGACTCGTAAGTTCGGATTTTGGTGGTTTTTTCTTTTCTGTTTGTGTTTCTCTCAGCTAGAGGTCAGTCAGAGGTTGTAACAATGGTGACGGTTGTTGTTTTTTTTCGTATGTGGCTGTTGTACCAACCGTTGCGCGGGCAATTAATTTTTCTGCCAGTTGGCGGTATTCTTGCTGTCGGTAGTTGGATTTCTATCTGTCTGTTCCTGTGGGTTGTTGTTGTTTTTTTTGGGGGGGGGGGGGGGTGTTCAAGCTTTCAGTCATCTCTCATGCTTATTTTCTGCCTTCTGAGTTCATTGTTTTGCCTTTAAAAAAAATTTTAAAAAATTTTTTATCTTGAATTTTTAAAAATATAGAATCCATATGACATTTTGCTGGTATGGTTTCAGTCTGGTGACCAGGTAGTGATATTGTAAATGCTGGGATGGGCACAGGCTGTTGTCCATTCTGCTGTGGGGTGTTTTTGTTGTTGTTGCCCATGTAGCATTTTTCTCATGTATTTATTTTTTTTGTTCATTGAAATGTTCATTATGCATTTTTACACTTTTTTGTTTTGGTAAACATGGGATGCGGAATGGCTAGCATTCTTAGTTTGGCCTAGTTTTATTGGCCTCAAGGAATGAAATGATAAAGGCACTAACTTGATCAACACCCCCCCCCCCCCCCCACCCACACACACACACACACACACACACACACACACACACACACACACACACACACATCCCTCATCTTGCATTAATATCAGATTGTGATGTACGGTCTTCATATTGATTGCGGTGGGGACGGGATAGCCTAGTGGTTAAAACATTGCACTCGCAAAATGACCCGGGTTCGATCCCCATTCAAGGGGGATATTTTCCCCTGGAGTTAACATCAGTGCAGACTCCACACTCCCCAAACGTCCTTCGGATGAGACTATAAACCGAGGCCCCGTGTGCGAACACATGCAGAACATCTTGCGCACACGTTAAACCCTGTTCCGCTTTTCGTAAGAGAAGGCCATTGTGTGCCGGTGGGAACATATGATAGAATTTATAAAACCGCATACACATGGGGACTGGATGTGAAAAAAAAACATGTAAGTGCTTATTCCATTATCCTCGATATAAAAGAAAAAAACCACCCTGATGACCTTTTTATACTACCAGAACAGGTGACTAAACTGAGTGTTGGCTGTGCTTGTATGTTTCAGAGGGTGAACAGTTTGGGGATCAGCAAAGCAAATTCGCTCATCGAATGAAGGACACGAAGGAAAAGAGTGCCATCTCTGCTTCTGTCTGGAGACGGGTGTTGAGTTATTATTTGCCTCGCTTTTTCTTGATCGTGTTCTGCCTGGTGATGCCAGCCTTGTGGGTGAAGAAGACTCGAGTTTGGCAAGGAGCCGTTGTTTGTTCGTTGGTTTGTTTCTTTGGTTAATTGGGTTTTTTTTTTTTTTTTTAAAAAGGTTATCTTGTTATTTTTTTTTAAGGTGGTGGTGTGTGATAGTGGTTAGGAAAACCACTTACTTGATAATACTCGTGTACTCATGTGTTTCAGCCATTTTTGTCTTATGTCGCGGTTTTTGTTGGTTTTGTGCTGTTCATCATTTAGGGGGAAAAAGAGTGAGTTGTTTACAGTATTGTGTTGTTTTATGTTGAGTTTTACTGCTGGAAAACACAAAAGACGGTATTTCTGTGTTCATCTTAGTGACATCATTTTGTTTTTAACATTGCATTTAAGTTTTTTTTGTTCTTATTTTGTTATTATGTGTGCTTTTGCGGGGAAGGTGGGGGGTGGGGAGGGAGAAACATATTTCTCCATTATGTATGTTTGATTTTTTCTTCTTTTTGGGGGGTTATAATTGTAAAGCATTTTGGTCACACATTGCTTTAGGATGTGGCACAGAATAGATCTTTGGCTACAATATATGTACCATATCTGACTTTTGCGATACCAGCGATGGGCCGATATTGGAGAAGTGGGATGCCCCATGGGGGTTATTCTGTCTAGGTAAATGGGGGTGTGAAACAAAATGTCCTTACAGCCACACTATGATTAGTATATCTGACTTGTGCAATACAGCCGGTGGAATTGCATGTTTCCCTGCCAACGTTGTGCAAGTCTGGTATGATAAATACGGTGTCGCAAAACACAGATGCAGTGAGGAAAAGATATTAAAAAAACCCAACCAACCACTTCCTTTCTCTCTCATGCGTAGTTGCATTGTGCGATGTGCCAGAATTCTGTATTGCATTGTATGATGTGACAGGATTCTGTAGGAAATGACGTGTATGATTTCTTGAATATATGTATGTTTATTTCATGAATACTTTTCCAAACATTTCCTGGTCTTTTCTTTAATTTCATGGATACTTTTCCAAACAGTACCCGGTTTTTTTCTTTCCTTTTTTTGTTTTTCCTTTCTTTTTAAATTTTTTTTATATATGGTTTTGTTGTTGTTGCGAGTTTGTGGATAAGACATAAAGTTCTTTGAAAGTGTTTTGACCAGTGATTAGAAAGCGCAGGAGGTTTTTTTCCCCTCCTAAATGGTGGGCATTTGTAGTCATAGAAACATTGATTGTGATTGTTGCAGGTATAGGCACATGCGCACGCGCGCACACACACACACAGACGCGCACACACACACACTTACACACACACACACACACACAAGTGTTTATGTATGCAGACTAATCCCATGCGTATGTCTACTTTAGTTGTCAGTGGCTGTTTTGTTACATTTAATAATTTTGTTCTTTTCCTGGTCTAAGGTAGTAGGGAGAGGGAGGGAGCATTGTGATGAGTATTATCATCATTGTTGGTGGTGCTATGTGACAATCATCTTGCCAGTTTTCTGTTAGTCCTATCCATGATAGACTTTGTTGGTGTTGATACATATCATTTTGTCAGTGTAAGTCCATGATTGTTGTTTATTATTTTGGCTGGTGTTATGTTAACAGTCAGTCAACTTAGTTCATATTTGTTGGTGCTACGGTCTTATGATATTGTCAGTTTTAGTTTGGCGATTTATGTTGTTAACGTCTATAATTATTGTGTTAAAATCTTGGCTGTTTTTTTGTGTTTAAAAATGTCCATGTTTATTGATGCTGACGATGCAATACCTTGTCAGTTTTAGTTAAGTTGATGATTAATGTTGCAAGTATTGATGACTGATGTCTTGCGATTATTTTTGTTGGTGTTGCAACTTCTTACGAACATGAGGGCATGGTTGTTGCGTGTTCTCCAGTGACCTTAGGGGTGAGCCAGAATATGCAATCTGACTTGCTTATCCCACCTGGGAATCACCGTGAGATAAAATTGCACACTGGATTAGAAGTTTGTGTGGGAGGACTGTTTTTAAGTACCTCACCAGCATAGGCAGCCATACTCCCCCTGCAAAAGGATGAAGGTATGGTTAAGCTTTTTCATGCTTTCGATACCAACAGGTGATTTAGTTTCTTTTATGACTAGGCTATATTTTTGAGTTCACTCCTGAATCAATCAGTATGTGATTTTTCTTTGTTTTGAAAGACATTTGACCGATTGTTGTAGGCTAACATGAACATTCTGTTTGTTATAATTGTATTCATGCTGCTGAGGAAAAAAGTAATAAACGTTTTTTTTTAAAATGTCACGGGGTTTGCGAGTTTCATTTCAAGTCTTGAGCGTTTAGAAAGAAAAACATTTTAAAGAAAAAGTCATGGCTTTTGTGTTTTTAAGTATTTTAAATTTTGCAAAGGTACTTTTTTTTTTTTTTAACACAATTTTAGCCTATGGAGTAGTTGACATGTTTGGCTGGTTCACTGAATATTCTGTTTTATGGAATAAAGTTGGATGGTATTTGTTGTATACCACTTTGTCATAGCAGAGTTCTCTGTGTGAAATTTGAGCTGCTCTCCTGAGGGACAATGCATCATTTTGCGGTTGGGGGGGGGGTGGAATCAACAGTAACTTTGTGACAGGCCCAATATCATCATCATCATTAGCCATTACACCCAGCGGTGTGTAGGGCAGTGACAAAGCGCTTCCACTCCTGCCTATCCTGGGCCAACCTAGTCACTGATCCCCAAGAGTGCTGCATGGCCTTCATCTCACTTTCTACATTTCTCCTCCACGTTGCTTTTGGTCTTCCTTTCTTTCTCCTTCCTTCTGGGGTCCAGTGCAATGCTGTTCTTGTGATTGACTGTGGGTCTCTTCGGAGGATGTGCCCAATCCACTTCCACCGTCGTCTGGTGATGATGGTTCCCATGTCTTCTTGCCTGCATCTCTAGTAGGTCTTCATTGGAGATCTTCTCTGGCCAAAAGATCCAGAGACAGGCCCAATATAGCTGTACTTAGTCTTACCTGTTGGGTAAAGTAGATTGAAGTTGTTTTTATTGGTTTTGTTTTTTGTTTGGTTTTGAATTTTGTTCCTTGGCTAGAGCTCCAAGGTAAAGAAAGTGCATTCCAGCATGCATTGTTTTTTGCTTGTTTGTTTCGAAGCTGGTTTAAAAAAAAAAAATTTATAAGCATCATCAGTTCCTACCAGCACAAAATGGCCTCTTCCGTAAGGTAGAATGGTGGGTTTTTTTAATGTGTGCAAGATTTTTGCGTGTGTTCTTGTATGGGACCTTGATTTATCGTGTCATCTGAAGGACTTTTGGGGGAGTTAGTACTGATGTTAACCCCTGGGGAAAAGTCTGAACGGGTACCTTGATGCTGGCTTTGAACCTAGACCATTAGGTCAGGGGTGCAATGGTCTAGCCACTAGGTTATCCCACCCTCTGGATTTAGTTTAAACATGTGCCAGATGTTCTGTGTAAATTTGCACGTAGGATCTCAGTTAAAATACATGCATCTGAAGGACTTTTAAGGATTTGGAATCAGTACGAATGTTAATCCTACCATAAAGAAAAAAGATCTCTAATGGACACAACATAGACTCGAACTCATGTTCTCAGTGACCATGAGGCTGTCAAGCGCCCAGATAATTCCTTTCTTGATCAATGGGCTTCCCTGTGGCATTGCTGAGGCCTCATGAAATGACACTACTGCATGTTAATGTTTACCTCTATGATTTTGGCGCAGCAGATCCCATTTACTGCTATGTCACTATGCCAGTTGCTCAAAACCTCCAGAACATCCAAACTTGTTGCGTCTCTCATTCTTTCACGTCTGGACTATTGCAATTCTTTGTTGGCTGGTCTGCCAGCATCATCAATCCAATCCCTTCAACGTATACAAAACTCTGCAGCTCGACTAATCCTCAGAAAGAAAAAAATCTGAGCATATTACCCCTCTCTTGCAATCTCTCCACTGGCTGCCTGTGCCACAGAGAGTAAACTATAAGATCAGTACCCTCTGTTACAAATGTCTCCACAAAACAGCACCCGTCTACCTCTGTGAATGTCTTCATTTGTACACTCCTTCTCGTTCTCTCCGCTCTGCTGCAGATACCTTGTCCTTACGAATACCTAGATTCAACCAATCCACCATCGGCCGTTGCTCTTTCTCAATTTCTGGTCCATTGATGTGAAATGATGTCCCTCTCTCTCTCTCCGCCAAAAGCCTTCTTATGACACTTAAATCCAGTCTCAAGACATATTTATTTCAAACCTAAGATTTTCCTCTCCTGCTTCATCTCATAGTTTTTTCCTGCCTTCAACAGCCAAGATTCTATTGCCCTGCCAGGGTGTGTGACCTCTGTGTGTGTGTGTGTGTGTGCGTGCGTGCACATTTGGACTTGATGGAGCTATTACTTGTTACTGGTTGTATGACTGTGTAAGAATGAGTTGAGTGCAAGCGCTTTGATTTGTCTCTGCAAGATATAGCGCTATGTAAATTCCATTTATTATTATTATTTTATTCCTCTGGTTCAAATGCATGTGAATGCACTGTCAAAACGAGCTAAAGGGGTCTAGAGGCAACGCACCTGCTTAGAAAGCGGAAAGGCCGGGTTCGAAGTGTGTGGTGGCTCAATCCCCGTTTGTGCCCTAAACCTTTTCCCCATCCACTAGACCATGAGTGGTGGCTGGATGCTAGTCTTTTTCAGATGAGACGAAATGCAGAGGCCCTGTGTGCAACATGCATTTAACGTATTTAAAAGAACCTACGGCAACAAAAGAGTTAGCCCTGGCAAAATTCTGTAGAAAACATGTCACTCTGATAGGGAAATAAATGCACACGCAGACAGAAAAAGATTTTTTAAAAAATAAACAAAGGGTGGTGCTGCTCTTGGTTGCAAAGTGCTCTCCCTGGGGAGAGCAGCTTGAATTTCATGCAGAGAAATCTGCCTTGAGTAAAAAGTCTACAAGGCAATACAAATGTAAGCACTGATGCAATATCTTGCACTTGCAAATGAATACACTGGTAACACGACTAGCTAGAAAGTGAGAGGCGTGGATTCAATCCCTGTTCGAGTCGGAACCTTTCCCTCTTCTGCTAGACCTTGAGTGGTGGTCTAGGTGGCTAGTCTTTCAGACAAGATGATAAACTAGTCTCGCATGCAACACGCATTCAGTGCACTTGAAAGAACCCTTGTCAACAAGATGGCTGGGGTAAAAACTCGGTAGAAGTAAGCTGCTCTCATAGGGAAACAAGTACACATACAGACACTGACAGGAAAAGAAGAAAAAATGGGTGGCGCTGCTCCTCCGATTACACACTCTTCTCAAGGAGAGCAGCCTGAATTTCGTGCCAAGAATTCTGGTGCGACGAAAATTGGTTCACAATACAATGTGATGCTACTTTGGTTTTAGTTAAAACACGACTCAAACGTTAAGCCAAAAACCCCCCAAACAAACCATGCACAGTCGTGGAGAAAGGGTTAGTGCTGCACAACCAGATAAATTAGCTGTGCAAAAATGCCCTGAGGATAAAGAAAAAATCTCCCCTCCCCCCCCACCCCCCCAACCCCCCCCCCAAAAAAAAAGACAAAAAAGAATTTTACATTGAATAATTTTTGTTGATGGACCCCCGAGTTGTTTATTAACAATCCTATTTAACAGCAATTTTTTTTCCACAATGAGGACACATTCACACAGTAACAAATGTTTTGATCATAACTAAGTCAAGGAAGCAGTTCTGGTTAGTAACATGCAATACTTTTTGGAGATTTGGGATATTTGTGAATTTCCAAGTCGGTGCAAAAGCAGACCTGCCAATGCTTTAACTGTTAGAGCACCCTGTCATGTATATTCTTCATACTCACACACACACACAAGATCAAATGTGTACTGTAAGAAAAGTCCACAACCTGTGTTAAAAACAAAAAGGGGGCTGGGCATTATAGAAACATGAATATAGCCAGAATGGACTAAAATAACATCATTTCACACCCATGCACAAACTTGCACATGGGGACGGTCAAATGAATGTAAGGGACTGAAAAAGAGTTTTGAGAAGAGCTAGATCTACGAATTTAAAATAAAAAAGGGAAAGTATTTTGTTACCAAATACTCTAGATAGTTCAAAGGATTAGATATTTATTTATTCTTTTATATCGATGATAATGGAATAAGCACTCATGTGCTTTTTTACATCCAGTCCCCGTGTGTATGCGGTTTTGTAAATTTTGTCATCTGTTTCTACGGGCACACAATAGCCTACTCTTCCGAAAAGCGGAACAGGATTTAACGTGTGCGCAAGATGTTCTGCATGCGTTCGAACACGGGGCCTCGGTTTATAGTCTCATCCGAAGGATGTAATGTGCGGAGAGAACCATGGATCTGATTGACCTTGTGGAGAGGCTCTTACAGTAAAAATAGTATTCCTCCGCTTTCTGGAAATTCTATGCTAGACCACCCTTTTCTATCACTCTCTTTGTCTTTTTCCTTGCTATTCCATCTTCTGTTTATTTTCAGCCTACCCAGTTAAATCTGACAAATATTTCCTGGCATATTTTAATATGATTTTTTTTTTAGCTGCTCTGAAATCTATGTGTCAACTGAAGCCAGTGGGCTGAAGGCGTGCAGAGTTACAAGCACAGGAGAAGGCCTGGCACTATCCCACCAGGAAAAAAGGGAACAGAAGAAAAGAGAATCTGACATGATAGCTGCCTCTGAGGCTGGTATTTTCCTCCGTCCACTAAACTATGTGTAGTGATCTGAGTGCTAGTCTTTTAGATAAAATGATACATGAAGGCCTAGTGGATAACACAAATATTGCACACATAATTCCCCCCCCCCCCCCCAAAAAACCCCAACAACACCATCCAACAAAACAAACAACCAACCAACAGACAAAAAGCCCCAAACAAAACAAACCAAGCAACAAAAAAATAAAATAAAATAGGCCTAATAATAATAACCTAACCAACCCAAACAAAAACCTTTTTTTAAAAAAAAAAGCAAACAAAAAACCCCTAGCTCTTGTCAATGTCTTTAATTTTTCAAAGCAAAAAGCAACAAAAGAAATCAAAAGACCCCCAAAACCCAACAACTGAATTTCTAGCTCTTTCGCTAAAAAGCGAAAAAAAAAGGAGGGTGGGGTGTGTAAAAAGCTTCTCTTTGGTTAGTTGCGAATTGGTCTAATCCGTGGAAATAGGTATGTGCTTCGTAATTGATCAATATGTATATATAATTAAACATAAATGCCATCTTTAAATAAAACTTACACCATTCCTGTCCATTCCACAGGAGATTAACAGGTTGATAGCTACGAAACTAAATGTTATATCTTTAGCTGATATCCGGTATGGCGCCTGACTCTTCGAAAGTGTGAGAAGTGCTTGCTCTTGTCAGTGTTGTTTCTGTGTGCAGGGATTTTCTTCATTTATAATGGCGAATAAACCGGTAAGTAATGGTTAGAAAGGTATGAACATTTTGACAAAGTAGTTTGTGTATACAGAGGGAAATTGGAGTTGTATTGATTAGTGTTTTTATTATCGCTGTTCACTAGGTTGTAGCCTACAGTCTGGTTTCAGTTTTGGTTAGGTCTAGTGCACTCTCGTTCCATACATGTAAATGTGTATGTATGTTAGTCCGTCGTTTTCGACGATGACCTCCAAAACAGCAGAGGAGGCAGCTGCTGTTTCGGAAACTGGGCAGAAATTTGATTATAATGGAGATGCCTTGCCCACAGTACATCCCCACTCTCTCGGCCAAGTGGGCATAAGGACAGTCAGCATTGAAGATGCTCTCCAAAGGCCAACCAGCCCCCAGGGCTGCAGCACATAAGGACTGTGCGAGTCAAGCCTCCTAGTCAGAGAGTCATAGTCGATCACTAAAGACTAAGCTGTAAAGTGGAATTCCATGAGTGGAAAAGCCCCTGGTCATACAGCCTCTCACTTTGCTGTTGCCCCCAGCCTCAATGGTTTAATCAAGAACTGTGATAAACCCCAGGTAAATAATTTCGAGGTTCGTATGTGGTGAGGGTTTTGTTGTTGTTTGTTTTTGCGTAATCGACCTGTTTTGCTGCCGGTAAAGTTCCCACATTCTCTGATTCTGTCTTTGTGGAGTATGTTTAAATTAAACACGACAGTAGTGTATTGTGTATACAGTGACTATGTGAGTATGTCTTCATAAGACGTTCATTGTCTTGTCTGACCTGCATTTTGACTTTGGTTAATAACTTAATGGTGGGAAAATCGTTTGAGTTTGACTCGCTTTTGAATTCGGAAATGTGGGCCATACATTCAATTTATCTCAGCTAGTCTTTTAGTTTTAGATGAGATGATAAACAGAGGTCCTGTGTGCAAAACTATGAATTCAGCAAACATTAAACGTAAACTAAGTTAAAGAACCCACATTAAACTGCTTGTTCTTGGATTCTACAGAGCTAAACTGCCTGTAGATTTTGAATTCTTCGAAGGTTTTCTACCCCCAACTGACTTACTTTACTCCTAAGACAATTGTGTGTGTGCATGACAAGCTATCAAGCTGAAATTTTGTCACAAGCTAGGTATGTCTTTGTACTTGCATTTAGGCGCAAGTTTATGTGTCTGGTCACCAGATGTCTTGTTATTGTCACCTTATTTGTCACCAATCACAGGTAAAAGTATGGAATATATGATAAAACAGCAAATCCTGCATGGGTTGACAATAGTTCATGTATGTTAGTGTCGAATAAGGAACTGATACCCAGCTGATGTGTTTACCAATGGTTATGTGCAATAGTACTTCAAGGATGTGTCACACAATGTCCCCTTAGCACCTGTTGTTTTATGGTATGTCTCGAGGAGACATAAGTTTTGTTTAACTATTTTTTTCTTTTGAAAACAAGTCATATTCAATCAACATGTGACCTTTAATGGCTTTATACTGCAGTTCATATAGATCTGTGTGTGCTACCACATGTTTGTTAAGTGTAAAGGTAAGGTAAAGGTGTCCCATAACCTATAAGGTCGTAGGGGAGCGAGGCGTCAGAGACCTCACTTCTCTAGGGCCAGCATATTGAGGGCGGCGCCCATCTCCTCTCCCTTGCTGCTTTACCTTCCCTGACCCTAAAGAGGGCAGGTACCCATTTACAGCTGGGTGAACTGGGGGAACTGTACTGAAGCCAAGGCGCGCAAACGGTCACCCATCCAACTGGTAACCACGCTCGACGCTGCTTAACTTGGCTGGGGGAAAGCGAGTGCTCCGACCACTGTTAAGTGTACAGAATTGTATTATTGTACATGACTGTCACCAGTGTCACAGCACAGGTGTGACATATTCGAAATAACACAGAACTTCTGTAACCCTACAAAATTTTAATGTTGGTAGTCTCTAAAGTAGTTGTAGTAGGGGGCACAGGGTCACATCACAAAAAGCAAATTATGGATGTGTGGGGGGTGTACCCATTGCTGTCACCTGTCGAACCTTAGCAGACCAGAGACCTATTTTATTTTCCTTCTTGCTATTTTCATTATCGACATATCTGTTCATATCTGCCATTGCAGTTTCAAAGCAAAAGTGTGGTAATTATTATAATGAAAAAACAGTCAAAAGGCATCATGTTTTCAGCGTCTATGCTACGGACCAGCCGGGAGGTCAAATTTCTCCACAGTAGTGTGTGTGTGTAGCACAGGTCAGGAATGTGCCGTGTAGCATGTTATTTTCTGGCTCACTTTTCTCCCTAACTGCAGCATTTCCTTCCTCCTCTTCCTTGTAAGCATTTAATATCAGACTCACTTAACAATTCTTGTTCAAATGTTTCTACTTCTAAGACAAGAACATTCAATTAATCATCTTGCTAATCACTAAATCAGATGAATCGTCTGCTACCAAAGAAGACGCCGTTTTTTTCGCCACTCTACTACGATTGAAAAGTGTTCGGGTCGCTGGCTGTTATTTCTTCCTCCCCCCTACTACACGCATGTTAGTGGTCTAAATTTATCACTGGCACCCTCTGAAACCCTCCCTGCATTGCCCCACCAATTTTCAGACACATTGTGTGAAAACCACAAGATCTGTGTGTGATGGAAAAGTACTGCCCACGTGGGCAGCACCAGCTGTCAGCTGCAGTCGTATTGGAATCTAGCGGCCGCCGCCGTTACTGTCGGCTGCAGCCGTAATGGGGTCAAGACAATTAACAAGAGAGTTGTCCCTGGAAAAAAGTAATTTTATACAAAGCCAAGTGCTCTGTGTGAATCTTATAGGGAATAAAATGAATACTAATATTTAGTAATAATAGGCTTACTAAGTTACTTGCTTGTAGAGGTTTTTTTCTAAAATATGTGTGGTGCTGCTCTTGGATTCACTTTTCCCAAAGAGAGTGAGAGAACTCAGTCTTGACTGAAATAAAGGGAAACTCAGAAAGTGATATTCAATTCAGTTTTTAGTTCTGGTCAATTCAATACAAAAAGTTTTTTATTTTATTTTAATAATTTCATATATAAAGAGAAATTGTGGCAGTACTACTGGCGATAAGATAATAAAACATTGTAAAAAAAACAAACATGAACAAAACGTCATTAATAAAGTCGGTGCTAAAACTAGTAAAAGGTACAAAAGTTTTGACACCTTAATTGTTAGCTTGACAAATTGACAAAGGTGTAACACTAAGAGTAAGACAGTAATAGTAAACTTTTGTAATTTGTCAATATTTGTCTACAGTAACCCACACAATAAAAGTTATAAAGGAAAGATTAACTTAAGATTGATTTTTACGCACATAAAACTCATCAGTCTCAAGAATCAGTTCTAAAGTCAAAAGTTTATGTATTTTCTGAAAACAGATGAGAATTTTCCATCTTTTGATGGCACTACCAATCAGTTCAGTTGCTTAAAAAAGGAAGCAGAGTTCTTGCTTTCAAGGGAAATGGTTGATCTAATGGTGTTTCCCTATGATTGAATAATGAATGCCATTTTATTAAAATTTTTTTTTTTTTAAAATCTGAAATATGCTGTAGCCAGACATACACTGATACAGCTTGTTATTTTGTGACATCAAAACTGCCATTCTAATACTTAAATATACTGCTACAGCACAACTCTAATGAGCTCAGTGTAGTAAAGGATTTTTTTAGTGTATTGCTTGTTCACTTGTTGACTTTATTTAATAATCTTAGCCTAATATAGTAATAATATGTGTAGCTACATGTTGGTATATATTTTTATTTTTTAAAGAGCTGTGTAATATTAGTAATACTAATAGTAACAGTAGTAATACCCATGTAGTGTAAAGCTTAAAGGAGAAGGAAAGTGCAAGTATCCATTATTTCAAATATTATTATTAATATTAATAATATCATCATCATCATCATCATCATCATCATCATCATCATCCTCTTAGTTACTATTAAAAAAGTATTAGTTGTCATCATGATCTCTATTGATATGATCGTTATTACCATCAGACGTAATCAAGATCAGTGTATCCAGACGTAATCAAGATCAGTGTATCCAGACGTAATCAAGATCAGTGTATCCAGTGATAATCAAGATCAGTGTATCCAGACGTAATCAAGATCAGTGTATCCACTTTCGACAGAAAGTCTATTTGTGAACTGCAGTGCCATACATCAGTTGCTTCGGTTTTCAAGGTGAGATAGACAGCGGCTTGATGCTCAGCGCTGTGCGGAGAACATAGCTAGCTGCAATCTCACAGAATGGAAACGATGACAACTGGACCTTCAATTGTTGCTGAATACTCCAAGTAAGGTAGTTATAGTATAGTATCACCAAAAAAAAAAGAAACAAAAACAAGGGTGGCGCTGCTCTTGTGGCGACGCGCTCTCTCCGGGAAGAGCAGCCTGAATTTCACGTAGAGAAATCTCGTGACTAAAAGTGGTATAAAATATTTTTTAAAATAAAAAAATTAAAGAAGTTCATTGTTTGACTTTGTTTGATTCTGCTCCATACTTCATAATTCATGACTTATCTGTTATCATTGCAGGGTCCATCCGGCATGAGTGGAGGGTTCGGAAGCAGTATTGGTGGCAGCATGGGTGGCAGCATGGGTGGCAGCATGGGTGGCAGCATGGGTGGTCTGACACCAGGGGCTGCCAGCGGTACTACTTCGCAGGAATACACTGTGCGGGTGCCCAGGTAAGACAAGAGGCTAGATTAGTAGATATAGAAAGTTCTGTGTGCAGGTAGAATTTTTTTTTTATAGGAGTGAGTAGAGACTTATTACTTAGACAGTTAGAATTGAAATGGAAATAAACTTTCTTTTTGTGTCAGTAACAGAAATGAGTTCTTTGTGGAAAAGAAGGAAATGTTATACATGCGCGATCCATTCCATGTATGTGTTTACATTACTTTTTTAATTTATTATTTTATTTTATTCTTTTATATCGAGGATAATGGAATAAGCACTTATGTGCTTTTTTACATCCAGTCCCCGTGTGTACGTGGTTTTGTAATTTCTGTCATCTGTTCCCACCGGCACACAATGGCCTACTCTTCCGAAAAGCGGAACAGGATTAAACGTGTGCGCTAGATGTTCTCAGTTTAAAGTCTCATCCGATGGACTTTTGGGGAGAGTGGAGTCTGCACTGATGGAAAATATCCCCCTTGAACGGGAATCAAACCCAGGTCATCATTTTGCGAGCGCAATGTTCTAACCACTAGGCTATCCCGTCCCCCCGTACACGTTTATGAGTCTGTAAGAGGCCAAGTGTTGGGGAAAAAGGTCTGTGTGCTGGTGGAAAGGGATGAGTTGACCCAAGGTTATTTAAAACAAAAGAAAACAAACAGACACAAATTTAGAATTTAAATGAACTTTTTGCATTAACCCCAAAAGAAAAGAAACCCACAAAAAAACTAGCAACGTTTTGTTAATGAATCTGTCTTTGGGTACTCATGCTGGTTTAATTTTTGAGACAAGTTGAGGATGGGTTTTTAATTTTGTTTTGTTTTTATGTTTATTATTATTTTTTTCCACTGTACATTGTACAACATTTTTCTTTCTTAACACACCATAAAAACAATATGAATAGTGCATCTTGTTATCTTGTTTTCCTTCATTTGCAGCTTTTGTCTCTCGCAACATGACAAGCATAATTTATAACTTAGAGCATTTATTACTTCTTTTCTTTATATAACTAGATAATATGTTCAATCATCTTTACTCTTGTTTTTTTTCATAACATGCATGGAATGATGGATACTGTTCATTTGGGCTGTTGTTTGTTTTGTTTTGGATAGTGCAGTATGGATACATTACCATTATATTTTTTATGCTCCTTCGTTAGTTCATAACACACCTTTGTTAACCTTCAAGGTTTTTAAAAATTTTCCCAGGACACCATAAAAACTGGGCATTATACTTGTATACTTTTTTTTTCATATTGCTTGGCCAGATCCAGTACTAGAGCTCTGAGGTTCACCAGTGGTGATATTTTGCGTATGCGACAATTTTTCACACCATTAAGGTAGCCACATTCTGACTTTGGGAAATACAATGATCACGCGATGAATACAGTATTTTTTTTCTGTGTAGTGCGTCTTTATTCCCATCCTTCCCCCCTTCCTTTTTCCTTAGTTAAATGCTGACTAATGAAACTGTGGATGTAATATTTTTTACCTTGTAGAGATTACCCAATTTTTGTTTTGTTCTTTTTAAGATACTGTGTGTAAATGATATGAAAACTGTTAAGCCCCAAAGTCAAAAGAAACACAAGGCAGACACTTGAGACAGAAAAACAGCAGTCTGACAAACAGAGAAAAGGAAGAGTGTGTGTGTGTGGTGTGTGGTGTGGTGTGTGTGTGTGTAGTGTGGTATGTGGTATGGTGTATGTGTGTGTGTGTGTTGTTTTGATTTTTTTATTTCATTCCTCTGGTAGAGCTCTAAAGTTTACCAATGGTGAGAATTTTGTGTATGCAACCATTTTTACCCACTATTTAGCCTTGGTAGCTGCATTCTGACTTCAGGGAGAAAGGTTTATTTGTAATTGTGGACAGAATAGAAAATAGATTAGATCAGTTTTTTTTTAGCAAAAATAGTTGAACTTCATTCTATACTTTTGTCTTTCAGAGATTGCAAGAGAAAGTTCGCCATGATGAAGTTTGCCACTGGAATGGGAGTGGAATTTTCAAAACTGGGAAATGTAAGTTTATGTGTGTGTAACTGTTAAGCTGGGCTTTATCACAGTTCTTGATTAAACCATTGACGCTGGGGGCAACAGCAAAGTGAGAGGCTGTATGACCAGTGGCTTTCCCACTCATGGAATTCCACTTTACAGCTTAGTCTTTAGTGATCGACTATGACTCTCTGACTAGGAGGCTTGACTTGCACAGTCCTTATGTGCTGCAGCCCTGGGGGCTGGTTGGCCTTTGGAGAACATCTCCAACGCTGACTGTCCTTATGCCCACTTGGCCGAGAGAGTGGGGATGTACTGTGGGCAAGGCATCTCCACTATAATCAAATTTCTGCCCAGTTTCCAAAACAGCAGCTGCCTCCTCTGCTGTTTTGGAGGTCATCGTCGGACAGGACGGACAAACATATAACTGTTAAGCCATCACAGTGAGCATGCTGTACTAAAGTTTTGATTCAAATAGTAGTTTTTTGTAACTTTAATTGTTTAGTCATGTGTTTTGATATGGCAAGTTTTAGTATTGTTAATGGTTGTATTGTTACACTTTAGTGGTAAGTTGTAGTTTCCTTCTGTTAAAATGATCAAAATGTATCTGCAGAAATTTTTTTTTTATGGACTTGACAGTCTTCTGGCAATCATGATTGATTCGTTGTGTTATCCAGCAGTTGCATTAGTAGTTGATTTTGTGTTTAGGTTGGGTTTTGGTGGTGTTTTTATGAAAAATTGAAGTCCGTTTTGCTGGAAAGCCTATGTTAGAATGTTACAGCATGCCTACACATGTACACACAGTGTACACTAAACTCTGTAAGTGTAAATAACAGAATTTGATTTGATTTGATTTGATTTATATTTGATGCATGTATTAGAGAGGGACGGGGTTGAATGTGCCAGAGATGGTGACAGTGAAAGAAGCAAAATTCTTTATTTACTGTTTCTGGCTGTCTTTTTTTTTTTAGCCAAAGTATTAGTATTCTCCAAAAATCTAGAGACTATGAAAGAGAGAGATGGATTTATAGCTCATGGTGTTAAAAAAACCATCCCGGAACATGATAGTAAGCTGTTGGTAGGTAGACTGCCCTGTTGACTGACATAAGTTGATCCATGAAAAGGAAGTAAAATAAACAACCAGAAAGATAGGAAAACCCCCCCTCCCAAAACCACCCCGTAAATAAACAGAAAGATAGAAAGAAAATTCAAAGTGAGAAATCTGAACCCTTGATCATCAAATACCAGGAAAAGTGAATCATTTAGAAAGTTCTGGAAACAAACTCTCATTTTCAAGGCGTCAACATTGAACGATTACTTTGAACTTTTCACTTTGGAATTTCTGTCAATGTATATGATAAAAACAGACAGAAATAGTACCAGTCTGCATGACAGTAATAGTACCAGTCTACATTATCAACACCCCCACCCCCACCCCCCAAAAAAAACAACAACCAACATAACAACCACCAAAAAAACAAACCAACAATAACAAAACCCCCCAAAAACCCCTACCAAAAGAAAAATCTGTTAACATTGTGTATGAAATAGTAAACTGCAACCTGACTTACAGTTCATAATTATGTCCGCAGGTTCCAGCAAAGCTTGAACGTGAGAACAACTTGAAGGAGTACAAGACGGCCAATGACATCGACATGATGCCCAAATTTGGCGCCGGCAGTGAGTTTGGTCGCGACCAGAAGGAGGAGGCTCGCAGAAAGAAGTACGGCATCGTTTTGAAGAAGTACAACGCCGAGGAACAGCCCTGGCTCCTCAAGATCGGCAGTGGCAAACAGGCCAAAAAGTGAGTGTTGTTGAGTGAAGTTGCATTGCTTTTTTTTTTTTAAAAGAAAAAGATTTGTGAACAGTCAAAAAGTAAGTGTTACGTGTAGTTGCATTGTTTGGATTTGTTTTGAAGAAAAAGTGTTTAGTTTAGTGAAAAAAGTGTTTAGCCAAAAAAAGTGTTTAGCCAAAAAGTGTTTAGCCAAAAAGTGTTTAGTGAAGTTTTTAGTGAAAAGTGTTTAGTGAAAAAAGTGTTTAGCCAAAAAAGTGTTTAGCCAAAAAGTGTTTAGTGAAGTTGCGATGTTTTAAAGAAAAAGATTGACAGCGGCAAACAAGCCAAAAAGTGAGTTTTGTTGAGTGAAGTTGCATTATTTTTTTTTTAAAGAAAAAAGATTGGCAGTGGCAAACAGGCCAAAAAGTCAGTGTTGAGTGAAGTTGCATTAATTTTTTTAAAGAAAAAGATTGGCAGTGGCAAACAGGCCAAAAAGTGAGTGTTGAGTGAAGTTGCATTGGTTTTTTTAAAGAAAAAGATTGGCAATGGCAAACAGGCCAAAAAATGAGTGTTTAGTGAAGTTGCATTGTTTTTTTAAAAGAAAAAGATTGGCAGTGGCAAACAGGCCAAAAAGTGTTGAGTGAAGTTGCATTTTTGAAAATAAAAAGATTGGTAGTGGCAAACAGGCCAAAAAGTGAGTTTTGTTGAGTGAAGTTGCATTACTTTTTTTAAAGAAAAAGGTGGGCAATGGCAAACAGGCCAAAAAGTGAGTGTTGAGTGAAGTTGCATTGTTTTTTTTTAAAGAAAAAGGTGGGCAATGGCAAACAGGCCAAAAAGTAAGTATTTAGTGAAACTGCATTGTTTTTTTTAAAAAATAAGAAAAAGATTTGTGAAAGGTCCAAATTTTTTTTTTAAATAAGAAAAAGATTTGTGAATGGTCAAAAATTAAGTGTTAAAATTAAGTGTAATTGCATTGCTTTTTTTAAAGAAAAAGATCGGCAGTGGCAAACAGGCTAAAAAGTGAGTGTTTAGTGAAGTTGCATTGTTTTGTTGTTGTTTTTTAAAAGAAAAACCCACCTTTTTAAACAGTGTTGTTTTGTTTGTAGAGAAACGTAGCCATTAACTCATTGGAGTCACGCTTATGTTTACACAGTAGCTGTTTTTGTGATGCATTATTTTGATTGTTGTGTAAAGAATTCAGCCAGCTTACTCACCATCAGCATCAGCAGTCCCTTGACCAAGATGGTTCTCAGGGGGATATGCTGGATGCATTGGTCAATAATTTACTCCAGGCCGATCTGTCTTCAACTTAACAATTGATAAAAAAGAGACATTTTATTCACTGGGTTTTTTTGTGTGTGTTCTTTTGATACTTAAAATTATAAAAATACGTAATTTTTTTTTTACTGGAGATGTTTGCATATTCTGTTTTAAATCAAATCAAATGAAAAGTACTAAAACAGTGTCATGATTATGTCGTTGCTTACTAGGATTGCTTTTTTTTCCCCTCAGGGAATTAGATGATATACTGGTCAAGAAAGATTTATATAATGTATTGTTTTGTGAACACACAGAGGTTCCCATTTGATTATATAGCGTACACTGCACGCAAATCCAGCATAACTCGGTCAAGGGTCCAAGGCTAGTGCTAAAATTAGCCCCTTTCTTTTACCAAGTCCAAGTGTGGTCAGTTTTTGCTATGATCAGCACCAGCTGGGATGGATTGGATAGCAGCAGAGAGGAGCTGAAAGTGGGGGAAACTGACAGCTGTGTGTTGTACCTTTGTATAGAAAGAGTTAATTGTAGTCTCCACAAGGAGCGCTAGAAGCTGTTTCAGTTTGAAATGGTATCCAACCTTCTGGCAGTTCTGTGTGCTAGGAATCTGTTCATCTTCATCACTCTTGTCTCTTTGTGTTGCCTTTTCTTGCCTTCCCTTGACAAGTATTTTTGCTGTCTTTGAAAGAAAGCTTTGCAATTATTATGTTGAAAGTAGTCTGGCTGGTAGACTGTATGAGATGGGAAAAAAATAGATTGATGCAGGGTGCCCATTTTGTAGTGTCATTTAACTATATATATAGCAGGGTTCGTACAAGTCTTAAAAAGCCCTAAAAGGCCCTGATTTTTGAAGATTCAAAATAAGGCCCCTAAAAAGCCCTAAAAATGAGATTATTACCCTGGAGGCCCTAAAAAGCCCTAATAATGGGAATCATGAGTGAGAGTTTCTGTTAAAATGTAGATTAAACAGATAGATACACAAAATAAAACTTATGAGAAATGAAAGCAAGAAGGGTGACCAAAGATCGTATTTTCACCGATAGAATGCCTGTCGTCTGCTATTCATGTCGCGTCGCCTATTTTGCCAAGGGAGGTAATTTGCCTCCATTGAAAGAGCATATACACTTTGCTTTCACCAGTTATTTTTTACATGCGAGGGACTACCTACCCCTATGGTATGTCCGTAATTTGTTTGGAAAATGATGCTAAACTATGGAACTGCAATTATGAGTCAAAAAAACACCAGTTTTCTGTTTACTGTGCTTAAGTTCTTCTCTACAAGATTTTTCAATTTTAGCACAGCTGCGCTGTGAATAGCAAGGCCTATTGTTTCTCCAGTGCGCATGCACAGTTTACAAAATGGCAATCAGGTGTCAGAATGGGAAAATAACAAAACCTGTAGCCAAATCTGTTCTTTATTTGAGGAGATTATCCCACAGATTTCCTGCAGAAGTCATACAGAAACAAATCCAGTTGATAAGGCAAGTCAGAAATGCCAGCACTTTGCATATTTTCCACTGCTCAACGTGGTCGGTTCATTTGACTTTCTTTAAAATTCGCAAATTATTCAGTTATTGGCAGACTTGATTAAAAAAAACAACTGTGGGGAGAGGGTGTGGGCATCCTTTTCAAGTCAGTGTTAGGCCTACCACTCGGTCTGCATTGATGATACAGGACTTGTACATGTATTCATAGTGAAGAGAACTTGCGTCCAGCAACCTCTCTCTCTGTCTGTCTCTTGTAGATGCTTGTGTGCGTGTGCGTGCGTACATGTGTGTGTGTGTGCATTGTGTGTGAATGCCTGCACGTACGCATGTGTGAGATTGAAATAAAGGAGCAGAATTTGGAAGGGGCACTGTGACTGTGTGAGGGTATTGTTATTACCAGTTCTAGTACCCGGTAACCATCTGCATCTTTGGTAAGGCAAGGAGACTAGTTCACATCAGATGAAAGTTGAGGGATAGTGTCTTAGTTCACTTTGCTAGTTGTTTGTGAAAAGTCCTATTAAAATCAGAGACACTTATTTCAGTTTTCACTTTACTTGGTATTTCAAGACATGGAGACTTCCATCACACCATGACTTGATGTTTTATTGTGTGAGGATTTAATTCATTGTGGTATCTATGATTGAAAGACATTTTATTCTAGAATTGAAGTTGAATTTGTGTCAATAATCAATATCCAACATGCAGTTTTAGACAAGGAGACTTTGCTTACATGAGTTTGAAATTGGTTTATCAAAGTAAACGTGTACACAGGGTGATACTTTGATGCCCCGCAGCTAGGCCCTAAATTTGGAAATAAATGGCCCCTAAAAAGCCCTAAAAAGGCCCTAAATTTTCCCCCACAAAGTCTGTATGAACCCTGTATAGTCTTTTGTATGCTTTTTGGGGGGGTGGGGTGGGGGGAGAGGTAAATTTTTTGTTTGGTTGGTTTTTTTTGGTAGGGGAGAGGTTTTTATCCTCTTTTATTTTTGTTTTTTGCAGTGGTTGGGGTTTTACAGTTCTTTGTGCTGCTTTTCTGTACTTCATTCAGGCAGTGTTTGGATGGGCACAGATGATTGCCCGCAAATAAAATGTAACCTAAACTACAAGCCGTATAGCAGATTTTGCCACGCTGTTACCAAGTTTTGTCTTTGTTGCATTATTTATTTATTTGACAGATGACTTCTTTAGTAACTGTGGAATGTGCCGACAGATTAAGTGCAAATGAAAACCGCTCCCACATGCATGCAAGCGTTCTCAAAAGATTAACAGAATTTGGATTCACACACACACACACACACACACACACACACACACACACACACACAACACACACCACAACAAAAACACAAACACAACCCAACACAACAAAACACACATACATACACACACCGTGCTTAGGCAGGGTGATGGAGATAGAGATATAGATGTCCATTGAAAGCAGGAACAAGTAAAAGGAGATGCAACTATAAAAGCATATGTATGTTTTGTCCGTCGTGTCCGACGATGACCTCCAAAACAGCAGAGGGGGCAGCTGCTGTTTTGGAAACTGGGCAGAAATTTGATTACAGTGGAGATGCCTTGCCCACAGTACATCCCCACTCTCTCGGCCAAGTGGGCATAAGGACAGTCAGCGTTGGAGATGTTCTCCAAAGACCAACCAGCCCCCCAGGGCTGCAGCACATATTAAGGACTGTGCGAGTCAAGCCTCCTAGTCAGAGAGTCATAGTCGATCACTAAAGACTTAAGCTGTCAAGTGGAATTCCATGAGTGGGAAAGAAAGCCACTGGTCATACTACAGCCTCTCACTTTGCTGTTGCCCCCAGCATCAATCAAGAACTGTGATAAAGCCCAGGCACTGACGACATGTATAAAAGCATAAACCAACACTAGCAAGATTAAAAAATGTTTTTTTTTCTTTTTTTTTTCTTCTTCACAAACTGTCGTCTCTGCTGTGAACAGGTACCGTGGGGTGCGCGAAGGCACGATCACCGAGAACACGTCGTACTACATCTTCACCCAGTGCGCAGACGGCGCCTTTGAGGCCTTCCCCGTGGACGAGTGGTACAACTTCTCCCCTATGATCCGCTACAAGTACCTCAACTCGGAGGAGGCTGAAGAAGAATTCAGCAGGTAGGGAGGAGAAGGAGGAGGAACCGTTCTTTTTTTTTTGGTGTGTGGTGTGGTCGTCTTTTTGAAAGTGATAAAGAGTTTGCTTAGAGTTTAGATCGTTTTTTTTGGTCCATGGTTAGAGCTCCCAGGTTCACCAATGGTGAGATTTATGTGTATATGACTTTTGGGTTTCTTTTTTGTTTTTTTGCCCTCCATTGTTTAGGTAGCTGCATTCTGACTTCGGGGATGGTGTCTGAACATGACACCTGTGTGCATGCTGCGGGGTTGTTGGTTTTTTTCTGTCATCCGTTCCTGTTGGCGCACAGTGGCCTACTATTCTGAAAGGCGGAACGGGTTTTTAGCGTGTGTGCAAGATGTTCTGCGTATGTTTGCACAAGGGGGGTGGGGAGGGGTGGGGGGGGGCTTGGTGTGTAGTCTCGTCCAAAGGACTTTGACATTCAGTTTGATTTTTAAAAAATCAAACTGGGAAGAAAGGGCGAGGCTGGGATTAGGCTTAGAGGCTGGGATTAGGCTTAGAGTGCTTATTTTGGCCTGGAAAATTTCAGTGGTTAAAGACTTAAAACACCCAGGTCTCACGGGTCTATTAAATGGAGGGAAAAAAATTCCTGTTTCGGAAAGGAATAATGGCTGCAACATCTTGCTTTCTAAAAGAGGTGCGGTACTGTGAGAAGGCTGGTTACTGCTTTGTTTAGCTTTTTGAAAGTTGGCACCAGTTGTATATGTGTATATCAGTCCTGAAAGAAAAGCCAGTGTAGCACAGCAAATCAACACATGCAGGATGGGATAGCTCAGTGGTCAGAGCACTCGCTTTCCCCCCAGCTAAGGTTAAGCAGCATCGAGCATGGTTACCACTTGGATGGGTGACCGTTTGCACACCTTGGCTTCAGTACAGTCCCCCCAGTTCACCCAGCTGTAAATGGGTACCTGCCCTCTTTAGGGTCAGGGAAGGTAAAGCAGCGAGGGAGAGGAGATGGGTGCCGCCCTCAATATGCTGGCCCTAGAGAAGTTGAGGTCTCTGATGCCTCACTCCCCTACGACTGCATAGGTTATGGGACACCTTTACCTTTTTTACCTTACAATCAACACGAGAAAGTATTCCATCTTGAATACGAAAGCCGCATTCTGCTCAGTTTTCACCACTTGGTTTTGTTTTTTTAATCATCCCTTATCTAGATTTCTTGTTTGAAAATTTCACTGTCACTTTTGAACTAATTGATCGGTAGCAAGGGTTATGGTTGTTGAACAAAACTATCCAGAGATGCAAAACTATCCAGAGATGTTGTCCATTGACAGATGGAGAAGTACCTCTGGTTACAGGTTCTCAATGAAAGGTTATTTGGATGCTTTAGATAGAAGATCAGACGTGAAAGATGATAATTATGATTGCAATAAGAATAACGATGCTGGCAATAATAGTGATGATAATAATGGTAATTGAAATTATGACAATGATGGTGGTGATGATAAAAACAATAATGATAATGGTGATGATGATCGTAGTAATGATGCTGATAGTGATAATGATTCTGCTACCTGGGAGAGATGATGAGCTGCGAAGCAAAATCTGAGTTAGCTCTCAGAAACAGGATTGCAAAACCTGGGCTACCTGTATTGCAGATGATCTTAGAGAAAGGGGCATAAAATAATAAGGAGGAAGCTCAAGACAGAGAGAGATGGGAGAAACATGACAAAAAAGGAAGAAGACTAAGAAGTGATTTATGTTTTGCGAGGTTCAAAATAGTTGTCTTTCTTTTTAGTATGTGAATGCATTTTTCCAGTTAAGATGGTCATACATACCTCTCTCGTCTCTTCTCTCTCCGTCTCTCTCTCTCTCTCTCTTGCTCTCTCTCTCTCTTGCTCTTTCTCTTCTCTTGCTCTTCTCTTCTTGACTGGGTTTCAGACGAGACAAGACCTTGAACTACTTCAACATCATGTTGAAGAAACGGGTGAAGAATGAAGACGTCGATGCAGAGCCGGATGAAGAGGAGAAAGCGGCCAAGAAGGCCGCCAAATCGGCCAAGAAAAACCGAGACTTTGTACGTCGATAAATTCCATATATCATTCTTCTTCTTCTTCTTCTTCTTCTTCTTCTTCTTATTACGTGGGGGTAGTTTTGGGGACGGGATAGCTCAGTGGTCGGAGCACTCGCTTTCCCCCAGCCAAGTTAAGCAGCGTCGAGCGTGGTTACCAGTTGGATGGGTGACCGTTTGCCCGCCTTGGCTTCAGTACAGTTCCCCCAGTTCACCCAGCTGTAAATGGGTACCTGCCCTCTTTAGGGTCAGGGAAGGTAAAGCAGCGAGGGAGAGGAGATGGGCGCCGCCCTCAATATGCTGGCCCCTAGAGAAGTGAGGTCTCTGACGCCTCGCTCCCCTACGACCTTATAGGTTATGGGACTCCTTTACTTACCTTACTAGTTTTGGGGTTTGTTTTGTTGTTGTTGCCATGATGATGGAAACGGGTACAGAAAGTTTCCTGATGTGCTTAGGGTATTCGTGTTTCGTGTGGTTTTATTTTTTGTATCTTTTGTTTCCTTTCTTGGTGTGTGTGTTTTGTTGTTGGTTTTTTGTGGGGGGGAGAGGGTGGTTGTTTTTTTGTTGTTATTGTTATTGTTTTGGCTGCCTTGTGATTGTGATATTGTTGCTACTTCTAAGCTGCTTGTCCCAATCTCATGACAAACATCCCTGCCCAGATTAATATTTGACGGCAGCTAAGGACAAGCTGTTTTCCTCATGGGGATGCCAGGGGGGCCTGTCAGTATAAACACAGCATCTCCCCACCTTCTGGAAATTGTGTGCTAGAAATTTCCTCTTTTCTATCAATCTCTTTGTTTCTGCCTCGTTCCTTTTCTTCCTGTCACCGCCTCCTTAATGTCTTATTTTCTGCCTTCCTGGTATGGACATTATCCAGCCTTTTTGTTGTTTTTTGTTTTTGTTTCCCCAGAAAGACTTTAAAAAGATGACAATTCTCTCCTATGCGGAAGTCAGATGTGCTTAGGCCTGACTTGTGGGGGGTGGGGGGGTGAGGTGAGGAGGGAGGAACCATCACCGTATCCAAATGACAGTTTCTACATCTGTCCAGATCCTGCAGATTTAGATACAAGCGGGGAAGTGGATAACCTAGTGGTAAAAGCGTTCCGTTCATTATTTGATGGCCTTCACCTAGACCACCCGTTCAAGAGGATTTTTCACTTGGGAGTTAACATCGCTACTCTTCTTCTTCCTTTTTTGTCATGTTTCTCTCAGGGAAGGTTTGACATTGATGAGCCTTCTCCATCTCTCTCTGTTTTGAGCTTCCTCCTTATTTATGCCCCTTTCTCTAAAATCGTCTGCGATACAGGTAGCCTGGGTTTTGCTAGGTCTTCCCTTTGGTCTCTTTCCATCCACTACGGAGTTCATTGCTCTTTTTATGATGCGGTGGTCTGCTTTCCGTTGAACATGCCAAACCAGTGCAGTCTATTGTTACTAGCTACAGACTTCAGATCATCAACTTTGCACATTCTCCATAGTTCTTTATTTGTGATCCTGTCTTCCCATTTGATCTTTGTCATGTAGCGTAGCATTCGGTTAAATTCACAGCTCTTCAACAAACGTTCGACGGTTTTTGTGAAAACCCACGTCTCCGAACCATACAGGAGAACAGGTCTGATGCAGGCCTTATATATCAGACAGCGTCTCTCCAGTGGGATTTTCTGATTTCCGAGCAGACTTGCCAATTCTTTCCATTGACATTGCTACTTATAGCATGCAAATCCGGCATAACTCAGCCAAAGGGTCCAGGGCCCAGTGCTAAAATAATATTACAGTGCCTTTTCTTTTTACCAAGTCCAGGTGTGGGGACAGTTCCTGCTATCATTAGCACCAGCTGGCCCTAGCTGGGCTGGGATTCTGGGCTGGAAGAGAGAGTAGCTGAAAGTGCAGGAAAGAAGGAGCTAGAATTCGAGCAAGGGAAGATAGAAGTGGTAGACGAATTCTGCTAGCTAGGAGAGATGATGAGCTGCGAAGCAAAATCTGAGTTAGCTGTCAGAACCAGGATTGTGAGTGCTTGGAAGAAATGGAAAGAATTGGCAAGTCTGCTCGGAAATCAGAAAACCCCACTGGAGAGACGCTGTCTGATATACAAGGCCTGCATTAGACCTGTTCTCCTGTATGATTCGGAGATGTGGGTTTTCACAAAAACTGTCGAACGTTTGTTGCAGAGCTGTGAAAATCAAATGCTACACTACATGACAAAGATCAAATGGGAAGACAGGATCACGAATGAAGAACTATGGAGAATATGCAAAGTTGATGATCTGAAGTCTGTATCTAGTAAGTAGCAAGAGACTGCGCTGGTTTGGGCACGTTCAACGGAAAGCAGACCACCACATCATAAAAAGAGCAATGAACTTCGTAGTGGATGGAAAGAGACCAAAGGGAAGACCTAGCAAAACCTGGGCTGCCTGTATTGCAGATGATCTTAGAGAAAGGGGCATAAATAAAGAGGAAGCTCTAAACAGAGAGAGATGGAGAAGGCTCATCAATGTCAAGCCTCCCCTGGGAGGAACATGACAAAAAAGGAAGAAGAAGAAGAAGTAGCTGAAAGTGGGGGAAACTGACAGCTGTACTGACTCCGCTCCCCTGAAAGTTCCTCTGATGAGGCTGTAAACAGAGGCCCCATGTGCAAAACCACGCAGAAGATCTTGTGTATCTGAAGTTGAAATGCAGCTACCTTTAACCTCTTAACTGCCCAGTGCAAGTGCACCCTATATGCCGGGGAATAAAATTCTTATGTACCACTGCTATGTTCATATCCCTGTTACTCAGAAACTAGTACATGAATATTCCTGATAGTCTACCCAATGACAGTATATATATCATAGATTACTTCAAGGCAAGCTCAAATTAGTTAGCATGATATTTAACTGCGAAAATATATTTAAAATGTAAAAAATCGACCAAAAATACAATTTCTTCATCACTACTGTCATTCTGAGTACCCCCCATCTCAATAACGTCAAACATAAGTCTAGGCCAAATCTCATTCATTGTTTTTTAAATACACGATCTCCTGAATCATACGCAATCGTCTTTATCACTGTTAGGTAAATCTACAGTTTTATTTGCCACTTTAACAGCTGTGTAAAGTTATTGATGCCTTCAACAAGAAGTGTCAGCCATTTTGAACAAGAACTTCCCAAGCAGTCATGCATAAAAACACAAAATATGAGCTAAAAAACGATCGTTTTTGCCACGATTTTTGCAGCTGGATGTTGCCAAGCAACAGGAGAGGGATCTCCATTAATTTTGGAGTTCTTTCTCTTTAACTGTAGCCAAGGAAGCAGGCTTGTTTACTTCGGTTCGACACCCCGGAAATTCTCCGGGTTGTAGGCGTATAGTGTGCACGTTTAGCCCCGGAGAATTTCCGGGGTAAGGCAGTCTAGTGGTTAAGATAACACAAGTTGTAATGTGTGGTCTCTCTCTCTCGTCTCTTTCAGTTGCTGACGGATAAGGATGACTGGGCTGATCTGTCGGACGATGATGGAGAAGACGGGGATGAGGATGAGGATGGGGAGAGAAGTAAAGAAGGTAAGAACGTGTATTTAACACAGCATATCCACACACACATGCACGCTTGTGCATGCCAGCACGCCTGCATGCAAGCACGCGTGCGTGCACACACACACACACACATAGGTACGCACACACACGCGCACGCACACACACACACAGAGGCACACTGGAGACTGGATTTAAAAAAACAACAAAAAAAGACATCTACTATCATAAAAATAATTTTGCTTACAAAAACTTTAGCCTTGCCTTGCCTTACACACACACACACACACACATACACACAGACACACACACACACACACTCTCACACACTCTCACACTCACACACAAACACACACTCACTCACACACACGTGCACACACACACATACACCCACACAACACACACACACACACACACACACACACACACACACACACACACACACACACACACACACACACACAACACACACACAACCGTCTAATATCACTTACAGCGAACAGACGTTAAATACAAGAACGAACGAACACACCCACTCACTCACTAGCAGTGATATTGAAATAAACTCCCCCTTTTTTTCCCCCCCTCTCCATTCCAGACTTTTTTCCTTTTTAAAAAAAAAAAATATTGCAACTCTCACCGTGGATTTCATGATGACGCATGTTCTCAGATGGAGAGAAGGAGAAAGCGAGGAAAGCAAAGAAGAGCAGTTCCAGGGGAAAGAAGAAGAAGAAGAAGCACGCGGACTCTGACGAGGAGGCCTTCGAGGAGAGTGACGACGGCGACTTTGACGACAGAGAAGTGGACTACATGTCTGACAACAGTAGCAGGTGAGTGGAGGACATGCGCGGTCCATGGGGGAAAAAAAACTTCCTGCAAAAATGAAAGAACTTTTGCCTGGCCTTGCCTGGCCCTGCCTTACACACAGGCGTGTAATTTATTTATTATTTATTTATTTATTCTTTTATATCGAGGATAATGGAATAAGCACTCATGTGCTTTTTTACATGCAGTCCCCGTGTGTATGCGTTTTTGTAAATTTTGTCATCTGTTCCCACCGGTACACAATGGCCTACTCTTACGAAAAGCGGAACAGGATTTAACGTGTGCACAAGATGTTCTGCATGTGTTCGAACACGGGGTCTCGGTTTATAGTCTCATCCGAAGGACATATAAACATATAATGCACGCACGCATGCGCGCATGCATGTATGTGCACACACACTCGCACATGCACACGTGCGCACATACATACACTGTCTCTCTTTGTTTCTGTCTCTGTTTCCCTCTCTCTCCTCTCTCTCCCTCCTCTCTTGCTCTCTCTCTCCTCTCACTCTCTGCCCCCTCACGGACACTCACACACACTCATGCACAGGCACACATACACAGGCTTACACATACACACACATGCGCACACACACACAGAGGCACACACTTACGCACTCACACTTGGGATGGGGGAGAAAATGGCCTGGGGGTTAGAGCATTACACTTGCTTTCTGACAGTCTGTAACCCATTGAATGCTGACATGAATTACGGGATATTTCATTCGCATAATTTGATCTTCAGCTTGTGTTTATTGGGAACGGGATAGCTCAGCGGTCAGAGCACTCACTTTTCCCAAGCTAAGGTTAAGCAGCATCGAGCGTGGTTACCAAGTAGATGGGTGACCGTTTGCAACGCCTTGGCTTCAGTACAGGCCCCCCCCAAATCACCCAGCTGTAAATCAATACCTGCCCTCTTTTAGGGTCAGGGAAGGTAAAAGCAGCGAGGGAGAGAGAGAGAGGGAGAGGAGATGGGCGCCCGTCCTCAATATACTGGCCCCCTAGAGAAGCTGAGAGGTCTCTGATGCCTCGCTCCCCTACGACCTTTTCCCATGTTTATTCATGGAAGTCATGGCATGTAAATTTGTGGTTTGCGTTGCGCAGTAGCGGCCAGTCAGAACCGGAGGAGAAAGAGAAGTGCGAGGAGAAAAGCGTGGCGGACGAGCGCGGCCTGCGCAACATGATCGACTCGGACGACGAGGAAGACGAGGAGGAAGAGGTCAAGGTCACCAACGATAGTGACGAGGAGGAGAGGAAAGATGACGAGAAGCCTCCGAAAGAGAAAAGTAAGTTGCCCGTGTGTGTGAGAGAGGAGGAGGAGTAGGATTGTGTCTTGTGGGTAGGAGGGGGTTGACGGGTTGGTTTTTCTCTGTGTGATAGTGAAGTTTTGATTGTTGTGTAGGGCCTTGTCACTGCACTTAATAATAATAATAAAATATGGAATTTATATAGCGCTGAATCTTGTAAAAACAAACAAATCAAAGTGCTTGCACTCAAATCATTTACACGCATGCAACTCTCCTTAAACGTAATGAACAACATATTTCAAATCCATACGCACGCACGCACACACACAAACACACTCCCGCACATGCACACACACACACACACACACACACACACACACACACACACACACACACACACACACACACACACACACACACACACACCACACCACAGACTTGCAAACACACTTAGGAGGTGAAGGATGCTGTTAAAAATTAGGGACAGATTCATAGAGTACAAAGTCATTTTATCTCACAGTCATTTTATTTCGCAGACCTGTGTTTTTCACATCTGTTCACCACCCTTTTAAATTTCAGACTAGAAGGAAGGTGGCAGGATGGTTTAGACATTTACCTGCCTAACATGTAAACTGTGAGGCTCTGGGTTCAATTCCCGGTCTTGCCCTTTCTTCCCAGTTTATACGGGGAAAAATCAAAATGAACGTGAAGTCTTTCAGAGGAGACTCTAAACCAGTTGGATGGATGTGCTTACCAACTTGTACATATATCAAGGGAACCCATGACAGTTGAAAATTGGAAAAGAGCAGGGAGGTACATCCCGACTGTTCTGGCAAAATTGTTAGGTCCAATTCCCAACTACATCTCTGAAGTTGGAATGTGGCTATCTCAATGATGGGAAGGAGAAAGACACAGTCACAGACGAAAAAATGTCACCATTGGTGAACCTCGGAGCTTGAGCCAAGGGGAAAAAAAAGAATGCATGTTTACATAATAATTTTGGGAAAGCAAAGTTGCTTGGATCTAGTAAAGAGGCTTTTACCTGCACCCTCTTCTTCTTCTTCTTCCTTTTTTATCATGTTTGTCCCAGGGGAGGTTTGACATTGATGAGCCTTCTCCATCTCTCTCTGTTGTGAGCTTCCTCCTTATTTATGCCCCTTTCTCTAAGATCATCTGCAATACAGGCAGCCCAGGTCTTGCTAGGTCTTCCCTTTGGTCTCTTTCCATCCACTACGAAGTTCATTGCTCATACCTGCACCCTCCCATGTAAATAACAATAGTTTATGTGAGAATGGGAGGCACCGTGGTCGAGTGGTTTAGGCGGTCAACTCGTGATCCAGAGGTCGCGGGATCGATCCCCGCTCGGCTCGGTGTTGTGTCCTTGGGAAAGACACTTTACTCCTATTTTCCTCACTCCACCCAGGTGTACAAGCGGGTACCAGCTCTGCTGGGGAAGTATCTGGCGACAGACTAGCATCCTGTCACAGGGGTGGTGAAAAACCATCAGTTCGCTTAACGCTACAGAAACCGGGATAAGCTCTGGCTCTATGGGCCTTCTGGCTCGAAAGAACATACTTATGTGAGAATGCACTCAAAGTACTGTTTTGGGGGTAGGGAAGTCTGATACCATTTACAAAATATGAAAAGAGGATTTTCATTGATACTTTCCATTATCTTTCCCAAAATTTTTTGTCCCTTATGTAGTTTTGAATACTAAGGATGAAAACTTTGAGGAACACTGTCATATGCTTACAAGATGTCCTGTGATTTAAAACAACATGATATATTTTTTAAAGATCACAGTTACGTCTGTAGAGTCTTGCAAATCAGTTTTGAAGGAGCACAGTACCTTACATTCAAATCATATAAAAGCTGTATGTAGTGGCATAATTTGAACATTCTCAACACACACAAAAATGGGATGATGCTGTCAGGACTTCCCAGGTATGTCTACATCTGCTGAACATCATCTTTGCTCTGTCACGAAAACTTAATATTTGATGGTGAAAGGAGCAACTGCCTTTGGATAAAGGGCTTTAGGGGAAACAAAAATCTTCAAAAAGTTGAAAAATACAAGATGTTAAAAGATGAGTAGTTTAACCTATTAGGGGTCACAGTACTTTTGGCCTGTCCATACTGCCATGACGAATGATATTGGTCATATGTAAAAATGTTTTTACTGTACTTGCGCAAAATTATGAAAGCATACAAATTGTGTATGATTGCCGAGTTCATTTTGTCTGCTTTTCAATTTTACAAACAGTCTTTCCATGTGTGCTTCCCATTTTCGTGTGTGTTGAGAATGTTGAAATTATGCCACTAAATACAGCATTTGTGACGCGCTCCAACGGAACATCCCAAAAGTCGCACGGGGAGTTTTCGCGTGCAGGCCGAAAAGGCTTCGTGACCTATTTTTTAGTGATTTTCATGTTTTTGCAGTTTTGATTTCTTCAAACATCTAAAAATCATATTCCAAAGTATCAGACTCCAATTCAGTTTATAAAGTAGTTTAATTTATTATTTTATAGACATACTGTGCCAAAATCCGACTCTTAAACGCTGAAATTAGACAGATTTTGCGGCCTTTGTTTCGTTGCGAAACCCGCTGTTCCACCTACAAATGACACACCACTGGAAAGCTCTGTTTCCCGCCTAGCACATCGTGGAAATTTCCAGTCGTTCTATTTTAGTCCTACAGCGTAATCTGCTTCTAAATTTAGTACACAAACTCAAGTGAAATGACCAATGAGAAGGCAGAATGTACACAACGAACTAGCAACAGGCATCTGGTTCGTCACTTTAAATCAAGGGAAATAAATCCAACAGGTAATTTCACATCAACAAGACCGGCAGCGATCGGCGATCGAGAAAGCATGGAAGCTGAAAAGAAAGCAGATCGTATAAAAGACCTTTTAAATGAAAGCATAATTGCTGGTATGCCACCAATTGATGAAATAAAAGATTTAATCACCGAGTATTTTGCCACTGAAGACGAAGAAATTGACATACATAGCAGCGATGATGAGGAGACCGACGATGAGCTGGGAACTTTTGAAAAACGACTAGGCCTGCCTAAATCATCGGAGGAAACTCACCACAAAGATGAAAATTTAGAATTGGAGGAACTGTTCGAAGAAAAAGAAGATGCTCCCCTTGTTCATGTTGAAACAATTCAGGAAAATGCTGAGCCAAGTACAAGTAGTGCTGACAGTGCTCAGAGTGCTGGCACCTACCCTACTCTGGAAGAAGCAGCGAACTTTGCATGCAAGTGCTCCCAAATCAAGGTCGCTGCTGAAGAAGGGCTACCTCGACAACAGAGAAGAGGGTGCATTTCGCAGTTTACTGCAGAAGAAGTGCTGTCATTGCAGCTGAGCACACAGGATATGACAAAGGGTGAGTTTACATTTTTTCCACTTCATGTACATTCTGTGTGTGTGTGTGCATGTGTGTGTGTGTGTGTGTGAAAGTCAACTCAAACTCAGATCTTTATTTTCAAATGGAACAATGTATTTTTATCTAATATCTGCTCTTTTTTCCCCATCAGTCTGACATGCATGTCTTCTAGTCTATTTAATGTCTTTCAACAATATGTGAAAAAAAACCCCACATTTTTAAAGGTGGATGACCTTCAAGAAAATGATGTAACTAAAAAGCACGAACATGATGCTACAATTATAGTATAGCTAAGAACATTAAAACAATGAAGAAAAACTATTATTAATTAACCTATTCAAAAATGCCACGACTGTTCTAAGGTTAAAAGAAAAGTAATTTAATGATAAATAAGTGTGTGTACAACATTTACATTATTTCTACAACTATTATTTTCAGTAAAAAGTACTTTTCAAATGAATAAAAACTATAAATATACCAGTATATGATATTATGTCTAGAACAAATTGAAACTGAAACATTCCTCATAAAGTGCTTTACTTCAGGAAATTCTAACTAAAAAAATAAATAAAAGTCATGTTTCAGATGTGTGTGTGAGTGTGAGTGTGTGTGTGTGTTAGATTCAGATTCAGATTCAGATTCAGAATATTTTATTGCCACTTAACACAACAAAAATATCAACTATAAATATTATCTATTTTGGCTAAAAGTGATGTACACTAAAAACATGTTGTATTCTACTTCTCTTTTTCTCTTTTTTCAAAACACTCATACACATATCTGATGATATCTGCTTGATATATATCAACTGTGATTATGTCACTTAATTTATGTACACAGTTATTGCATTCTTTGTCTTTCATTTTGATTTTTAATAACAAATTATTTCTGAGTTCATCATATAAAATGCATTCATCAAGTAAATGAAATTCATCTTCAATTTTGTTACAGTGTCTACATTTTCTGTCCTCTCTGGATATATTTTGGTGTGTGGATATATATGTGTGTGTGTGTGTGTGTGTGTGTGTGTGTGTGTGTGTGTGTGTGTGTGTGTGTGTGTGTGTGTTGCTACCTTCACTATAACCATTATCATGACCACTTTCACAACCTTGGACAACATCACACACACACACACACACACACACACACACACACACACACCAGACATCAAGAGTGTGCATTGACATTGTTTATTCTGGTTAGATACAGTATGATATTTTGCTGTTCTTATGGTATGAAGCAGTTTTATGTGTGATAAAGAGCAACATTTGTCTTGTTGATATTAATAAGCATGCACTTTTTTTTTCATCAGAGGAGCTGGACATGTTTGTCATGGGCATTTTTTGCTCAAACATGCATCAAGACCCTACAACTGTGAGCAGCAAGAAGAAAGAGCAGAAGGAGCGAGTGCGGACTAGAACTGACTACACACTGATGAACAGACTGGTCTGCAGAAAAACATTCTTCTTTCTTACAGGGTATGGTTGTGTTTACATATATAATTACTGTATATTTTTATGATTCAGAATTAAATAAATGTCCGATTAATTCCCCCCCCCCTCCCCCCCCCCCCTCTTGGGTTCAGGGTAAGCACTTTCTCATCTTCAAGTGTTAAGATTTGATGACAGTTTCTGTTTCAGGCATTTCCATTGTATTGTATATAGGTTATTTTTAAGGGTGGGGTGGGGTTGAGTTGTGATTAGCTTAATACTTTTATTCAGTGCTTTGATTTAGTTTCTTTTGTGTGTATGTGTGTGTGTGTGTGTGTGTGTGTGTGTGTGTGTGTGTGTGTGTGTGTGTGTGTGGTGTGATGTGGTGTGGTGTGTGTGTGTGTGGTGTGGTGTGATGTGCGTGTGTGTGGTGTGATATGTGTGTGTGTGTTGTGGTATGGTGTTTGTGTGTATAATACATATTTTCTAAACTTAAAAATCTTCTTGCCATGAAAATATAAATAGATCATTGTTCCTGAGGGGTGGCTGATTGGTTTTATTTAGTGCTTTGATTTAATTTCTGGTGTGTGTGTGTAATAGTGTTATCTAAACTTAGAATATTTAGGGTTTTTTTGGCCATGAAAATAATATATATAAATCATAGCTCCTGCGTTAGATTTTTAATATTTGTGTTGAATCTTTGTTTCATTATCTTTGCTCTGCCTGTTTCAGAGTTAAAGAAAGAAAGCTCAGGAACATCATGGACCACTACAGGAAGAATGGTCCAAGTCCAAGGCAAAATAAACAAGGTGGCAGGAAGAACAACACCAAAGCCCTGAGCTTTCATGATATATCTAATGTGAAGACATTTATCAGAAACTATGCCGAGGAAAATGCCGTCAGCCTCCCAGGGAGAGTGCCAGGATACCACAGGGATGACATTTTGCTGCTGCCATCAAGTGCCCCCAAAAGCAAAGTTCACCGCGACTTCCTTGCCAGTGCTGCAGCTGCTGGTAAATTTACCTTTTTAAAGTTTAGTCTGTCATAAAGCAAGGTACACACACACACACACACATACACACACATGAATCTTTTTTTTATAATTTTAAAGGTGAAAAACCTTAATACCGTTAATCTGTGAAAAATTGATAGATTAGAAAAAAATAAACAAGACCATCACATAATTTGCATATCTTTTTATATCATTGTCTTAATGACAAAAAAAAATTGTGGTTTCAAATCACTGAGTGAATGAGGCTTCTGAAGAGCATAATGTTTTGTAATACACACAGAATCTCAGACATTCAAATAAAGACATAAATCAAACAGTGCAATTAATGATTTTATTTTCTTTTCTATCCCCAAAGTTAGAATGCGGCTACCTCTAATAGGGGATAATATGATAGCATAAAATTTCACATTTGGTAAGAAATTTTTTTAATTCCAAGGCTTTGCTATGAATAAGTTGTAGGAAAATAATTATGATGTGAAATCTTGTTGCATTGTGTTGTGTGCAAATTTTAATTTTACAACTTTGATAACTCAAACTTGCACATTTATATTTTCAGGAGAGAGACCTGTTGCATTGTCAACCTTCAGGAAGCTCTGGGCAAGCCTACTACCTTTTATTGTGGCTGCCCGCCCCATGACTGACCTCTGCTGGACCTGCCAGAAGAATAACTACACAATATACAGGAGTGCCAACATGTCTCTTGCTGAAAAAAACAAGATCATCACGACACAGGGAGCGCATCTGAGTCGTGTGACAGAAGAGCGGCACCTGTACAAGACGATGACAGCAGAGTGCAAGGACACCATTCAGGCGCTAGGTGTTCAGGAGTTGGGGCAAAACCCAGAGTGCAGCAGAAACATCTCGATGCACTACTCCTTTGATTTTGCGCAACAGGTCCATCTCCCACACACCCCATACCAGCCCGGCCCCATGTATTTTCTAACACCCAGAAAAGTGGGCATCTTTGGCGTGTGTTGTGAAGGACTGCCACAGCAAATAAATTATTTAATTGATGAGGGAGCATCATCCAGCAAAGGCTCCAATGCTGTGGTGTCCTATCTGCACCACTTCTTCAAGACCTATGGTCTTGGAGAAGAACTTTGTGATCTACACTGCGACAACTGTGCCGGGCAAAATAAAAATAAATTTGTGCTGTGGTACTGTGCTTGGAGGGTGATGACAGGACGACACAAGTGCATTTCCTTGCATTTTATGCCACCAGGACATACCAAGTTTGCTCCTGACTGGTGCTTTGGGCTCCTGAAACGGGCATTCCGGAGGTCAGAAGTCCACTGCCTTCAGGATCTGAGCACTGTTGTGCACAACAGTACACCTGTACAAAGGGTCAACAGGGCTCAGATAGTCAGGGGTGAATCCCAGGACGCAAAGACGGAAGTGGAAACCTACGACTGGCAATCCTTCTTCGCCAATCACTTCCGTGCCTTTCAAGGAATAAAGAAGATTGCCCATTTCCGCTTTTCGTCCCAGGAACCTGGTGTCATGAAGTACAAGGAAACACTTGCTGACCCGAGCAAACTTTCACCCTTGTTGCTGATGTGGAAGGAGCACTGGCAAATCTCCGCAGCCTGCCTGATGTCATTCCAGCACCTGGCCTCTCTCTTGACAGGCAGAACTACCTGTATAAAAACATCAGGACTTTTGTGCGACCAGATGCACAGGATATTCTGACTCCATCACCTGTCAATGAAATGGAACACTGATGAACAGAATTGTAAACTGTGCCTGGTGTTGTGTGTGAATTTTATGTTTGATGTGTGATTCCAAATGGATTAAATATGTTCAACACAAGACTGCTCTGGAGTTCAGGTATGTGACATTTTTCTATCCTTTTTTTGTATTGCGTGATTATTATTTTGATATCATTTGTATCACATTGTTCAAATTTTCAGATATTTCATGCTTATCATTTGAACCCCCCTCCCCCTGTCCTAACCACATCAACATTTGTGACAATATGAGATGTTTGAATAATTAAGAACTTCACTACCTGACAGTTACTTGTTTTCCCAGCTCAAAATAATTTTGAAAACTTTTTCTATACATTTTTTGTGTTATGAACTGTCAGACATTCAATAGTTGTACTGAAATTAAGGCTTTCCTTAGCTTTCTAAGCTTAAACAAAATACAACTTGTAATTGGGGCATTTTGTTTTCGATTGTCGTGGTAACATGATTTGGCCTATTTTCGCTTGAAATTAATGTCATAAAAAATATAAAATCAAGGAAAATAGGAAACATTCTTTCAAACTTGTGTTTGGAGATCATAGAAGAGTGCCAGCTTAATCTTTTCTCCAAGTTTCATTTAATTTAAAGCCCTGTTGCTAAGGCCTTTCTACCAAAACACTTGTACACAGTTGAAGAAACTTCAGATGCCATTTTCTCAAAATGGCCGCCCCACCACCCTGTCACTTTCAACTTATATAACTTTGCTTTTAGTCAACCTACAACAAAAACAAATATATCATTATAAAGCTTAATGATTGAAGTTTCTCACTGTATCAAAATCTGAAAAATGTTAAAAAGGCACTTAATGGACCTTTTGTGGGAGTGCATCACATTTGTAAGAAGGCATATAATATCGGAAACCTGATCCAATAGGAAAAGATGATGATTTTAACACCAAAGGAATGTTCCGTGGGTTTTGTTAGTCAGTTAGAAGTTCCATGTTAGTATAAAAGAAGAAAAACCGTCATAGTTTTGGACACAGTTTATTTAAAATCGATTAGGTTCATGATCATTGAGGAACAACTCTAAAATAGGAGCATGGTTATCTGAAATTTAGTGTGTTAAGTAGTTTCTCTTGGATTGACCCTTGCTCGCTGGGTCTCCAATTTTCGTTGGTGCCTAAGTTTCTTTCAGTGCGTCATGTTGAGCTTAACGTCGTGCCAAAGTTTGGGCTTTTGCCCACCAATGAGTTAGGGAGATGTCTTGAAAGGATTTCACAAAGAGATATTGTGATGAATTGGGGAACAGGGAAATCAATAATAGTTGAGAAAATGAGGAGGGGAAAAATGTCTTTGACACGTGGCTAGGAACTTATAGTCTATTGGTATGCTCAAATACACATATATGATATACCCGGGTTCGATTCCCGTTCAAGGGGATATTTTCCCCTGGAGTTAACGTCAGTGCAGACTCCACTCTCCCCAAAAGTCCTTCGGATAAGACTATAAACCGAGGCCCTGTGTGCGAACGCATGCAGAACATCTTGCGCACACGTTAAATCCTGTTCCGCTTTTCGTAAGAGTAGGCCATTGTGTGCTGGTGGGAACAGATGACAGAATTTACAAAACCGCATACACACGGGGACTGGATGTAAAAAAAGCACATGAGTGCTTATTCCATTATCCTCGATATAAAAGAATAAATAAATACATACATAGGAGATAATATTCATATTGCATATGTCCTTAGTCGCATGCATGCAGAACTGATGCTAGTAAGAACGAGTTTGCGGAGGAAAAAAATGTGAATTTTACATCTCATATAGTGCATTCTTGCCCGAAGTCAGAGTGTGGCTACCTTAGTGGTGGGCAGTATTGGTGGCACATGCGAAATCTTACTATTGGTGAACCAAGACCCAAAAAATGGTGCATTTGCGTACAATGAGTGCGATTTGTATTTGTCAGAGTTCCATTGTGTTTCTAACCAAAACTCTAAGGATGAAAGTTTATATCATCTTTAATTTATTTTTCATTCTAAATCAGTGTATTGACATCTTCAATCAAATTTGTCTGCTTTCTGTACAAGGAGGTAGCGACAGCAGCAGTTCCAGTTCAGACAGCGATTCTGACATCGACAAGGATGAGAAGTTCACTTCTGCACTTTTTATGCAGGTACAAAGGTTTGCGTGTAACGTGTATGTGTGCGAGTGTGCGTGTGTGTGAGTGAGTGAGTGTGTGTGTGAGTATTCCCCCCCCCCCCCAACCTCAGAATTAGACTTTTTCTGTGAAAGATCATATGCCGTTTTACTTTAGTACCATTATTTTTCTTTCTTGGCATGCAAACTTGCCATTTTTCATATTAACTCTGGTACCATTGAGGCAAAATGCCAAGGAAATTGCAAAGAGTTCTGCCAGATCTTGACAGATAAGAAATCAAACCCTTAGGGTGGGGGGGGGGGGGAGACGGCTTAGGCTAGTGGTTAGAGCATTGAGCTTGTGATCTGACAGTTCAGGATCAAGCTGCCAATGAGGCAGCAGTTCAATGATTTTTTTTTCGCCTAGAGTTAACATCAGTACCGTCTCCACTCCACCCATAGTCCTTGAAATGAGACTATAAACCAATGTTTCATGTGTGAACGCATGCAGAACGTCTTGCGCACATGTTACAACCCGTTCTGCCTTGCAGAAGAGTAGGCCATTTGAGCCACTGGGAATGGATAAAATTTACAAAACGGCATGCACGCAGGAACTGGATGTTAAAATAAAGCATCAGAGTTCTTATTCTATTATCCTCAAAGTAAGAATGAATAAATAAGTAAATAAATGAATGAATAAAGAAGTAAAGAAAGAATGAATAAATAAGTAAATAAATAAGTTCCCTGGTTGAACAAGGGGTATTTTACAGAACACAGAACTAAGACAAAAATTAAAATAGAGCTTTAACTACTGGAGCTAAAAGTGAATTTTTGTTTCAAAAAAGCTCAAAGATACTTGACAGAATGATTTGGCCGATTCTGTTCATAATTGCATGCACACTGTATCACATCGGTATCATAATGGGTTTGTAACATAATGGATTCAGAGATTTTTTTTTTTTTTTCACATTTGGATAGCGTAGTGGTTAAAGCATTCTGCACATGATTTTGACAGCCAGGGATTCAGACCTCCAGGTTTGAGTCGCCATTTTGAGGCACCCATTCAAGAGGGTTTTTCCCCTGGAGTTTACATCAGTACCGACTCCACTTCCTCCGAGTCTGATGAGACTATAAACCGAGGCCCTGTACGAGAAAGTACGCAGAACATCTTGCACACACATTGAATTATGTTCTGCCATCTAAAAGAGGAGGCTATTCGTGCCGGTTAAAAAACGAATGACAAACAAAAACACATCCACACTAGAGTTGTGTTCAGACGTCCCCAAAGTCAGAATGCAGCTACCTTTAATGATGGGCAAAAATGGTCACATACACAAAATCTCACCATTGATGAACCTCAGATGTTCTAGCAGAGGAAGAAAAAAGAAAAAAAATTCCTCACTTTTGACAGCTCCTTATAACTCTTGGGGAAAGAAATTGATGGTGAAAAAATGTTCAGTACTTTTGAGTCTGTGTGTGTATACTGTGCAATACTCTCTCTCTCTCTCTCTCTCTCTCTCTCAGTGGCTCAATTAGGTTTTTGAAAAAACCCAAACCCCGACACTTTTTATAGTTTGAACAACTTGATGTCTACCAGCTGTCAAACACAAAGACTGACACTTTCATTTCTGTTGAGAGCTGTCTAGGATGAGACTGTAAACCGAGGTCCCGTGTGCCAATGGCACGCGGAGCATCTTGCGCACACGTTAAATCCTGTTCCGCTTTTCGTAAGAGTAGGCCATTGTGTGCCAGAAGAAATGGACGGAGGACAAAATTGACAAAACTGCATTCACACAGGGACTGGGATGTAAAACGGCACATGAGTGCTCATTTCATTATCCTCGAAATAAAAGAGTAAAATAAAAAACATTTTTAGCTTGTTCTATTGTAAGTGTATATATATCGGTATGATTTGTTAAATTATTAAATGTTGTTTAAACCAATCGGGTTTGAATTTCGTGGGCATAATTTGATGTCTGAAGGGTCTTTTACAGAAGGAGAGAATAGAGAAGAAGAAGCAAGGAGATAAGGGAGACGGTAAAGGGGCGGCAGCATCCACCTCCTCTGATGCCACAGATTCTAAAGGTGAGTCGCCAGTGTAGTGTGTGTTTGTGGGTGTGGGCAGGTGTGTGTGGTTTTTGTTGTTGGTTGTGTGTGTGTATGGTTGTGTGTGTGTGTGTATGGTTGTGTGTGTGTGTATGGTTGTGTGTGTGTGCATGGTTGTGTGTGTGTGTGTGTTTGTTTTTGTGTGTGTATGGTTGGTGTGTGTGTGTGCTCTCAGTATAATAGCATAGCTCCCAATCTTTTCTTTTTCCCTGGAATTTTTCTGGTTCTTAGCCACAATTCCAGGTTTTGAAAACATGTCCCAGTTTCTGAAATTATATTAAAAAAAAAAAGACAAACCTTTAATCCGTCTGAACGAGGCAAAAAGTGATGCTTTCTACTGCACTTTGTGCCATTTCAATATCCGAATTTCGCATGACATACAAAATCATATCACTGCATGTGAGAAGAGTCTTGTTTCACGCTACGATTTTGACATAGCAGTTCTGATTTCAGCAGGGGGGGTTTTGTGATTGTAGCGCAGATTCAAATGTATCCTACTGTCCTTTATAGCTCCCATTCAAATGCATGCGAATGCACGGACAAAACAAAGATTAGCCTAGCAGATGATAACATCCTAGGGAGGCAAAGACTGAGTGTGCATGCACTGCAAGTTAAAACAGTCATATATCAGTCGTCTTCTCTGGGTATGGATTTGTATCCGTCGATGCTTGAAACGTTCAACAAAGCAAGGCTGGACCTGTGCAGTCGATGCCATGTAATAATAATGATAATAATGTATGGAATTTATATAGCGCTGAATCTTGTAAAGCAACAAATCAAAGCGCTCAGATGATTTTTTTTTCCCGAGGATAATGGGATAAGCACTCATGTAACTTACGAAAGCAAGCACAGTTCAGAGACTAGATGAGCGAAGTAGCAACAAACGGAACACGAGTTTTTGCCGAGGGTGTTGAGAAACGGTATCAACCTGCAGGGCAGTAGTGGACAGATGTGAGGCTGTTGTTAGTGATGAAGAGCTGACGTAGTCTGGCCCAGATTTGATACTTTGGAGTACTTTAGTTGATTTTCTGTCTGGTTTATTTTTATTTATTAATTTTTTTTTATTGAAAAAAAAAAGAAGGAAAGAATTGGCAAGTCTGCTCAGAAATCAGAAAATCCCACTGGAGAGACACTGCCTGATATATAAGGCCTGCATCAGACCTGTTCTCCTGTATGGCTCGGAGACATGGGTTTTCACAAAAACTGTCGAACGTTTGTTGAAGAGCTGTGAATTTAACCGAATGCTACGCTACATGACAAAGATCAAATGGGAAGACAGGATCACGAATGAAGAACTATGGAGAATGTGCAAAGTTGATGATCTGAAGTCTGTAGCTAGTACCAATAGACTGCGCTGGTTTGGGCACGTTCAACGGAAAGCAGACCACCACATCATAAAAAGAACCATGAACTTCGTAGTGGATGGAAAGAGACCAAAGAAAGACCTAGCAAGACCTGGGCTGCCTGTATTGCAGATGATCTTAGAGAAAGGGGCATAAATAAGGAGGAAGCTCAAAGCAGAGAGAGAGATGGAGAAGGCTCATCAATGTCAAACCTCCCCTGGGAGAAACACATGACAAAAAAGGAAGAAGAATCTTTTTTTTTATTGAATAGCTTTTTAACCTTTTCCCTACAGGCAACCTGCTATAGGGTAACCAGCCATCTACTAACCCTTCCCTCCGTATCACCCACTACTGGGTTACGGCAGCATACAAATGTGCACGTGTAACTGGGAAAGAGGGGCTCTCTTCCTTAACGTAGGGATTGTGTTAAAGTTTGTTTTTTTTTAATGAAATTATTTTTATTTTTATTGCAGATTAATAACATGTTAACGATTGAAAATTGGTCTCCGTTACAGTGTTACTCATTATGCGGTGGAGGGTTACATATATACATATGGATGCAAGTGTAACGTTTTGCATGCGCGCTAAAATTCTTGCGGTAGAGTAGAATGAATCATGACTATGGGGGACAGGAAAAAGGCCCAGAATACGCCTGTTGTTTTCACTAGTATGTTGAATTATGCCATTTTTCTAAACACAAGATTCAGGGCAGGATAGCCTAGGGGTTAGAGTGTTGCACTCATGATCGGATGGTCCGAGTTGAGCCACTACTGAGGCACCCGTTCAAGGGGATTTTTCCCCTGGAGTTAACAGCACTACTGACCCCACTCCCAAAACGTCCTTTGGATGAGACTACAAAACCAATGCCCCATGTGTGAAGGCATGCAGAAGCTACTGCGCACACACTTAAAAACCTGTTTCGCCTTTTGGAAGAGTAGCCATTGTGTGCTGGTAAGGAACGCATGACAAATTTTTTTATTTTTTAAAAGTTTGCACACTGGTGTTGTGTTTAGACACCATCCCTGAAGACAGAATGCAGGTACCATAATGGCGGTCAAAACTGGTTGCATATGTAAAATCTCCCTCGAAGCTCTAGCAGAAGAATGAAAAGAACATTAAAAAAAACACCCCAGATTTAATGCTTCGGTCCCATTTTGTTAGGATCTACTGTTGCTAAATCGTTGTGAAGACCCCTCTACCCATCAGGCATGCTGCTTGATGATGTTCCTATAATGATCAGCATATGGGATGTGGGATGAGCGCTTTGATTTGTTGGTTTACAAGATTCAGCGCTATATAAATTCCATACATTATTATTATTATGTGTGACAGTGTTATGACCACCCCCCACCCCCCACCCCCCTCTGAAAAAAACAAAAAGCCTTGGGATGCCATCAGTTTAGGGAAAGAGTTAATTTATAAAAAAATTAAAAAAATCAGCAGTCAATTTCTCCCTTGAAATCGACTTCATAAAACGTATGAAGTTGTATTTTCAGCGCATGATTCGATTGAAATGAAGGAAGATTTTCTTTTTGAATGCATTACTCTGCTGAACACTGGAGAATTGTTTCGCCTTCTTTTGATGATGATATATTATAGTACTTCCTGGAATCTGGAATGCTGCTACCTTCATGGTGGGCAAAAAGGGTCGCGTACGCAAAAATCTCACCTTTAACCTCTTAACTGCCCAGTGCAAGTGCACCCTATATGCCGGGGAATAAAACTCGTATGTACCACTTGCTATGTTCATATCCCTCTTACTCAGAAATTACTACATGAATAATCCTGATAGTCTACCCAATGACAGTATATATATATCGTAGATTACTTTGAGGCAAGCTCAAATTAGTTAGCATGATATTTCAATGCGAAAATATATTTAAAATGTAAAAAATCGACAAAAGATACACTTTCCTTATCACCACTGTCATTCTGAGTACCCTCCACCTCAATAACGTCAAACATAAGTCCAGGCCAAATCTCTTTTTTTTTTTTTTTTAATGCACGATCTCCTGAATCATACACGATCGTTTTCATCACTGTCAGGTAAATCTAAAGTTTTATTTGCCATTTTTTCCGCTGTGTAAAGTTATTGATGCCTTCAACAAGAAGTGTCAGCCATTTTGAATAAGAACTTCCCAAGAAGTCATGCATAAAAACACAAAATACGAGCTAAAAAACGATCGTTTTTGCCATGATTTTTGCAGCTGGATGTTGCCAAGAAAACAGGAGAGTGATCCCCACTAATTTTGGAGTTCTTTCCCTTTAACTGTAGTCAAGGAAGCTGGCTTGTTTACTTTGGTTTGACACCCCGGAAATTTTCCGGGTTATAGGCGTATAGGGTGCACGTTTAGCCCCGGAAAATTTCTGGGGTGGGGCAGTCTAGTGGTTAATGGTGAACGTCAGAGCTCTGACCATGGAGTGAACAAAAAACTCACGGGAAATTTTTTTTTTCCCCCTCAAATTTTAATCTCATGTGTTTCAGGTGTGAAACGAAAAGCTGAGGGCGATTCCCCTCCTTCCAAAAAATCAAAGAAAGACCACTCCACACCTTCCTCCTCATCGTCAAGGTAAGTACTTTGTGTGGTTTTTAAAAAAATATGTGTGCGTGATTTTATTTTAGATTTTAATTATGAATGTAAAATGGATGGGATGTAATAGCGGAGTGGTTAAGACTGTTCGAATTCAATCCCATGGGTTCATGAAGTTGTGGGTTCGAATCTCGGCAATGTCCTTAGAATCTGCTTTTTGGTCAAACGTTCAGTACAGCAGCTATTGTTGCCCGTCATAATTATGAGCGAAAATAGCGTTGCACTGCCGTTAATTGTCAAGACAAAATCAGGCCCAGCGTTTCCAACTTTGGTGTGGGCTGGAGAATTAAGGGTGGGGAGTTTTACAATCTCCCAGGTCAACTTCAAGTACAGACCTGCCAGTGCTTTATTGTGTTTATGAGTTTGCAGTGTACAGCATATTTTAATTTATTTTATTTTATACCATTTTAAGTCACGAGATTTCTCTACGTGAAATTCGGCTGCTCTCCCCGGGGAGAGCGCGTCGCCACAAGAGCAGCGCCACCCTTTTTTCTTTTCTTTTTTAGATACCAAGTGAAAAACGAAACAAAACTAAAAATCAAACCCACCAAGTACAGGCTGTATCGAGCATAAATCAGTGATCTTAAGTAACGACTACTAGGGTTATTTTTGGTTTAAAAAATCCACAATCAAGAATAAGTAACAACAAAAGATGCGTCTTTAAGAAAAGGCTAGACGTAAGTGGAAGTTTATATACTGTGTATTGCTACATTTCCTTATTCCCATTTTTCCAAATATATTGAAAGGGGGGGGGGGAGGGGGAGGGAAGAGCTAGTGGCCTAGTGGTTAGAGCATTGAGCTCACGATGTAATGGTGCGGGTTCGATCCCTATTTGAGGGGATGTTTCCCCCGGAGTTAACGTTGGTACCGACTCCACTCCCCCCCAAAAAAGTCCTTCAGATGAGACTAAATCAAGGTCCCATTTGTAGATACATGCAAAACATTAAACCCTGTTTCGCCTTTCAGAAGAGTAGGCCGTTGCATGCTGGTAGGAATGGACAACAATTTTAAAAAAATAAAAAACGAATGCGCACTGGTATCATGTTTAGACTTCATCCCCTTAAGTCTGAAAGAATGTAGCCAGGTGAAAGGTGGGCAAACGATTGCATGTATTCACAAAATCTCACCATTCACCAAATTTCACCATTGGTGAACCTCAGAGCTCTAGCCAAGAAATGCACTGAAGAATTGAATTAAATGAATCTTATTTTTAACCACTAGACTGCCTTACCTCGGAAATTTTCCGGGGCTAAACATGCACCCTATACGCTAACAACCTGGAAAATTTCCGGGGTGTCAAACCAAAGTAAGTAAGCCTGCTTCCTTGACTACAGTTAAAGGGAAATAACTCTAAAATTAATGGAGGTCACTCCTGTTGCTTGGCAACATCCAGCTGCAAAAACCATAGCAAAAAAGATTGTTTTTTAGCTCGTATTTTGTGTTTTTATGCATGACTGCTTGGGAAGTTCGTGTTCAAAATGGCTCACACTTCTTGTTGAAGGCATAAATAACTTTACACAGCTGTAAAAGTGGCAAATAAAACTGTAGATTTACCTAACAGTGATGAAAATGATCTTGTATGATTCAGCTGATCGTGCATTAAAAAAAAAGAATGAGATTTGGCCTAGACTTATGTTTGACGTTATTGAGATCGGGGGTACTCAGAATGACAGTGGTGATAAAGAAATCGTATTTTTGGTCGATTTTTGTACATTTTAAATATTTTTTTGCAGTGAAATATCATGCTAACTAATTTGAGCTTGCCTTGAAGTAATCTACGATATATATACTGTCATTGGGCAGACTATTAGGAATATTCATGTAGTAGTTTCTGAGTAAGAGGGATATTAACATAGCGGTGGTACCTAAGAATTTTATTCCCCGGCATATAGGGTGCACTTGCACCGGGCAGTTAAGAGGTTAAAGAGGGGACGTGATAGCTCATTGGTCAGAGCACTCGCTTTCCCCCCAAGCTAAGGTTAAGCAGCATCGAGTATGGTTACCACTTGGATGGGTGACCGTTTGTGTGCTGTGGCTTCAGTACAGTCCCCCCAGTTCAAATCATAACAAAACGATAACCGTAGAGAGAGAGGAAGAGACAGACAGAGAGAGAAAGACAGACCGACGAGAGAGACGAAGTTCACGTGTAATGTGTGTGGTTGGCAGCGACGGCATCACGGAGGAGAGGATCCGCGTCTACCTGCAGCGGAAGCCCATGACCACCAAGGACCTGCTGCAGAAGTTCCGCTCCAAGAAGCTGAACATGACCATCGAGCAGATGAGCAACACCATCGCCCAGCTGCTCAAGAGAATCAACCCCGAGCGTACCACCATCAACAGGAAGCTGTACCTGTCCTTGAAAAAGCCCGAGTGAGAGGGAGGGGGGGAGAGAGTCCTTGAAAAAGCCCGAATGAGGGAGAGAAGGGGGAGAGAGAGAGGGGGAGGGAGAGAGGGAGGGTGAGAGAGGGAGGGAGGGTGAGAGAGGGGGTGAGAGAGAGGGAGGGAGGGAGAGTCCTTGAAAAAGCTCGAATGAGGGAGAGAGGGGGAGAGAGAGAGGGAGGGAGAGAGAGAGAGGGGGGGAGAGAGAGGGGAGAGAGAGTCCTTGAAAAAGCCCGAATGAGGGAGGGAGAGAGTCCTTGAAAAAGCCTGAATGAGGGAGAGAGAGTCCTTGAAAAAGCCCGAATGAGGGAGAGGGGGGGGGGGAGAGTCCTTGAAAAAGCCCGAATGAGGGGGAGAGAGAGAGAGAGTCCTTGAAAAAGCCCAAATGAGGGAGAGGGGAGGGGAGAGAGGAGAGAGAGAGAGTCCTTGAAAAAGCCCAAATGAGGGGAGAGAGAGAGAGTCCTTGAAAAAGCCCAAATGAGGGGAGAGAGGGGGGAGAGAGTCCTTGAAAAAGCCGGAATGAGGGAGAGAGGGGGGGAGAGAGAGAGTCCTTGAAAAAGCCCGAATGAGGGAGAGAGGGGGGGAGAGTCCTTGAAAAAGCCCGAATCAGCAAGAGAGGGGGAGGGAGGGAAGGAGGAAGTGTGTGGGTGCATGTGTGTGTGTGTGTATGGGTGGGTTCATGTGTGTGTGTTTGTGCGCTAAGAGTGAATTACTGTATGTGTGTGTGTTTGGGGGTGAACAGCGAGATTTTGGTAGGAATTTAGGAGAGGTAGAGAGGTGAGGAAAGTGCAGTCCCTTGTCGATGGTTGTTCTGGCTCTGTGTGTATTCAATGTGTGGTTATTTTCAGGTTGCGATCGAAGTTGGTGTGTTTTTTTTCTATTGATGCTTTTGGGGGTGCGCTTGGTTCATCTTCAAAGCAGAGTGAAGTCAAACAAAGAGCATGGCTCCGACATAAATTTACAGATTTTCTCCTGAAATTTACGATTAAAAAAAAGAAGAAAAATCAGGGTGGAGTCAGATGGGGGTGGGAAGTTTTTAAAAAAAAAAACCAACCAAGAAAGTTGTTTTTGCAAAGAGATTGATTCCTTTTTAATAATTCTTTTAGCTTGCGGACAACGATATCTCGTTTCAAATTCTGTTAGCCAAAAAAAAAGAGCAGTTACCAGTTTGTTTATCTAGTTGAAGGGGTAAAAAGTATCAGTGGTGCGTGCCATGCGAAGCCTTTGTGCAAAAGCAAGGCATTACAGAAGTGAAAGAGATCAGTGAATGGCTATTGTATATACTGATTGGGAAGGAAGCAAGCTTGTTGTAAGGAAGTTCAATAGTTGTAGGTTCAAATCTTGGGAGATTGTATAGCTTAGGGGCTCAAGGATATGTAAGATTGTCTGAAATTGACAGTTAAGAAAAAATGCTGGGCATGCTGAATATTCATTAAACTTTGAAGTGGGTTGGGAAGGGGGGGGGGGGGGGGGGGGGAGGAGGGCTGTAGACCAAATAGAGGATGTAGAACCAAGCAAGAGCACAAAACTTTGGGCAAAATGAAGTTTGATAATTTTATGGAAAAGATGGGGGAGTTGGTAAGAGTCGAGACGTTATAAATTGATTGCGATGAACAAGGTTTGGTTTGAAAGGAATCGGGCCTTGGTTTGGTCTCGTTTTATGTATTGTGTATGTGGTTCTCTCTCTCCACATGGGTGATTGTTCTGGGCTGACCCTTATAGTTGGCCAGGGCATTGATTCAAGGAACGACAGTAGAGTGGGTTTTAAACCAACCAGTTTTAACCTGTATATATTTTCACAGTTTTAATCTGAAATTTAGAAATGTTACGAGGCGACAGCCCCCGATATGGCCTCTGCGGTTGACAGGCTTACAAACAAGATTGAAACGGATCGGGAGAGGGGAGTTAAACATGCTAAAATGGTTGAAGGGAGGTCATCTTTATCAGTTGAAGGTTTGTGAAAATGATTAATAAAAGAAAGAAAATATCAAAACCAAAAAAATCCCAACCAAACCAGCCAAACAAAAACTGTTCAGAATTGTATCAGATTGCAGTGTTTCAATGTAAGTTTCGAGTTTCTTCTGGTAGATCTTGACCCTGAACATTTTAAAACTAAAAAAACCCAAAAATGTTGCTTTTTTCTTTTTGTTCCTGTTGGCAGCCATGAAAGGAAGAAGACAAAAGACATACATTCTCTGTGGTACTGTCTCTTTTTTGTTTTTTGTTTTTTTGTGTGCACAAGTTTGATGACAGTAGTAGACCTGGGACTGCAGTTATCCTCTGTTTTAAGGAAGACAAGTTATATTGGTAAATTACTAATCTGCTCAGAATGGTTGCTGGTGCTATCCTGAATTTTTTTATATTTTATCTGCTTCACTTGCCTTGTAAGTTGGAGGGGAAGAATTTGGATTTTTTTTAAGTGGTCAGCAATAATCAGCTTTAACCCTTCTTGCATTCAACTCTGATCCCTTCCGGCTTACCGGAAGTCCTTTTCTTGAAGTTATTTCCAGCCGAAATTGGCTGCAGCCCACTCAAGTTTTGAATCAGGCTTGGGGGGTACATGTGTTTGGCAACAAAACCTGTGGTGTTGTAGGCACCTCTCACAGTGGGGCGTTTTACATGTGGAAACATTGGGATAACTCAGTGGTACCCTGTGTTGTTGTGTGTGCCTGTCAAAGTAGATTCGTTTTTCTCCTGAAACTGTGTGAACACTTTTTTCAAAATACCACGAAGTGTTTTTTCAATAATTAAATGCAAGAGGGTTAATTAAGTAATGATGCAAGTTTATGATGAAATGGGGTTATAGTGTTGATTCTAGACTGCGGGTATTGTGAAACCTCGCATTATGTTATCATTAAGTTTTGAGCACTGCACCTCCTAGTGTGTAAAAAGGAAAAGAGAAGAAGAAAAAAGGTTGTGTCCTTGAACAACAGGTTTTGCCAGGATGGCCGCCATGTGTTTGTTTTACAGTTAGGGAAGCGTCATATCGGTCAGTATTTTTGACTGGCAAAACCCTTGAGTTTTGACCAGCCACTGTTTCTGCTTTTTAACTGTCGCTTTGTCATCTCTTTAAAAAAACAACAACCAAGATACAGGGCTATACAAAGCTGACCCTGGAAAACTAGCCATAAAGGAGAAGTGACCACAATGTGTAATCTTACTTTCGAATCTGGCGAATGCAAAGTTGTTCTTTTCGTTTCTTTGTCGGAAAGAATATCTTCCTGTATGCGTGGGCTACTTTGATGTAAAATGCTAACCAGGAGTATCTTTTGGAAATCTGTTCCTGAGTGGTATCAACGCTTGTGTGCAAAAATCAGGAAACAAAATTTGGAATCCGAAATTTGAAAACTTGCGGTTAAAAAAACACCAAACAAAAAAAAGTAAGTGCGTGCCATTTCAGTTTGTAGAAGCCAACTTGTGCCTTGCATTGGTCAGTTTGACCATAGCGGTAAATATGGTAATATATGGAATTTATATAGCGCAGAACTCTTGTAAAGCAAACAAATCGAAGCGCTTAATGTGGTAATTTCCAGATGAAATCAAATTGTTTTTGCCAGATAAGAAGCCCAGCCACTTGCATTTAGAGTGGATTTTTAGGGGGTTGGGAGCTAAATCCCTCATTGATGATGTTTACGGCACATTTAGCTCCTGCTGCTTGAAATCCTAGAATCAACACTTGGGGTTTGGTATTAGCTTTGATACTAGTATTGAGTTTTGGGGAAAGGAGAGAGATGGAGGAGGCACGAAACCGGTGTGTGTTCGTGTGTGTGTGTGAGGGGATTGGGCACTAAAGATACTCTGAAACATGGAAACAAGGTGAGTTTGATAGTGTTCATGTCATGGTATGCAAATCGTACATGTATATATATTTTTGTGGTGTGTGTGGTATTAATTGATGTGGTTATGTATGTTGTGTAGAAGATAAGCAGAAGGGATTTTGGGGTGGTAGATCATTTCTAAACTGTGGTTCTCATTTCCCAGTTGTAGTGTCATGGTGTTGATCCATACTGCTTCTCTAATCATAGGAATTTCGTGTAGTTGTGTGTTCGTCGGTTTGCTCTTCCACAGTTCAAGATCTTTCTTGGTTGCAATGTCTTCGTTAAGATTGTATAGAGTTAGTGTAGAAGATGCAGATTCAAGGAGTTTTTGTGGTTTATTGTATTTTTGAGTTAAACTGGCGCAGTTTAGCAGTTTTCTTCATTCTAAAGTGGTGCGTTTGGTGTTGATCTTTTTCCCAGTTTTCACTATTTCCTTAATTTAAGTTGGCAGTAAAGATGTAGTGTTTTTCTGAGTCATGTTTAGAGGCGTCTCATCCTTTACAGATATCACAGGTTTAGGTATGTGCTCTTCTTGTTCTTTCGTAAATAAATGACACGATTTAGTATAGTGTTTTGTCTAATAAATGGACAGGTTTAGGTATAGTGCTTTTTGTTCGTTTAATAAATGACAGGTTTATATTGTGTCTCTTCAAAATAAAGGACAGTTTAGGTGTATATGTCATCATTCTTCTAAAATAAATGACAGTTTTAGGTGTTAAGCTCTTCTTTTTCCTCAAATAATGGATGTGATATGTGCTTTTTTTCCCCTTCAAAATAAAGTTGACAAATTAGGTATAGTGCTTTCTTTCAATAAAGAAGGTTTAGGTTAGTGCTGTTCTTCTTCAAAATAAATGACAGGTTTAGGTATAAAGCTCTTCTTTTTCTTCAAAATAAATGACATGTAGATATAGTGGTCTTCTTCTTCAAAATAAATGGCAGGTTTAGGTATAAAGCTCTTCTTTTTCTTCAAAATAAATCACATGTAGATATAGTGCTCTTTTTTTCCCCTTCAAAATAAATGACAGGTATAGTGCTCTTCTTCATCAAAATAGACAGGTTTAGGTATAGTGCTCTTCTTCATCAAAATAAATGACAGGTTTAGGTATAGTGCTCTTCTTCATCAAAATAAATGACAGGTTTAGGTATAGATAGTGCTCTTCTAAATAAATGACAGGTTTTAGGTATAGTGCTCTTTTTTCTTCTTCAAAATAAATGACAGGTTTAGGTATTGTGTTCTTCTTCATCAAAGTAAATGACAGGTTTAGATATAACGCTCTTCTTCTTCAGAATAAATGACAGGTTTAGGTATAGTGCTCTTCTCCAAAATAGATAACAGATTTAGGTGTAGGGCTCTTCTTCAAAATAAATGACAGGTTTAGGTATAGTGCTGTTCTTCTTCTTCAAAATAAATGACAGTTTTAGGTATAAAGCTCTTCTTTTTCTTCAAAATAAATGACATGTAGATATAGTGCTTTTTTTTCTCTCCTTCAAAATAAATGACAGAATTAGGTATAGTGCTCTTCTTCAAAATAAATGATGTAGATAAAGTGCTCTTTTTTTCTTCTTCAAAATAAATGACAGGTTTAGGTATAGTTTTCTTCTTCAAAATAAATGACAGGTTTAGGAATAGTGCTCCTCTACCTCTACAGAAGTGACTAAGGAGGAAGGTAGCAGGATGGTCGAGATGTTCACCCACCTAACATGTAAACGGTGAGGTTCTGGGTTCAATTCCCAACCTTGCCTTTTCTTCCCCAGTTCGATGAGAAAATCAAACTGAATGTCAGAGAGACTATAAACCAAGGTCCTGTATGCATGCAAAACGTCTTGCGCTTACATAAAAAATCTCTTCTCCCTTTTGGAAGAGTAGGCCATTTTATGCCCGTAGGAATAGATGATGACAGATCAAAACAAAAACGCATGCGCATAGGTATCGTGTTTAGACACCATCTCTGAAGTCATAATGCAAAGTCAAAATCTCACTATTGGTGAATCGCAAAGCTTTAGCTGAGGCATGAATAAAAATAGATAAAGAGATGACAGGTTATATGAAAGAGTTCAGTTTATTAGTCCTCTTCTTCTTCTAAAGATAGAGGTTTAGGTGTAGTTGTCTTCCACTTCTAAAGAGAATACAGGTTTAGGCAGTAGTCTTCTGCTTCTCTCTAGAGACGACTAAAGAGAATACAGGTTTAGGCGTAGTCTTCTACTTCTCTCTAGAGATGACTAAAGAGAATACACAGGTTTAGGCGTAGTCTTCTGCTTCTCTCTAGAGATGACTAAATAGAATACAGGTTTAGGCGTAGTCTTCTACTTCTCTCTAGAGATGACTAAAGAGAATACAGGTTTAGGCGTAGTCTTCTACTTCTCTCTAGAGATGACTAAAGAGAATACACAGGTTTAGGCGTAGTCTTCTACTTCTCTCTAGAGATGACTAAAGAGAATACAGGTTTAGGCGTAGTCTTCTACTTCTCTCTAGAGATGACTAAAGAGAATACAGGTTTAGGCGTAGTCGTAGTTCTCTAAGATGACTAAAGAGATACAGGTTTAGGCGTAATCATCTTTTTTTCTTTTTCTGGGCATGCATTTTCTCTTATATTTCTGAAGTCAAGTTGAAGCAGATCGAATATTCCATTCCAGTTGTGTTGTCAGTTTTGTTTTGAGATAGAAGAAATAGTTTTTTTTAAACTGGAGTTCTGTCATTTCCCAGTCTAGTTGGGTCTTTGTATTAGGATTTCTTGTCATAGAAACACTTTTGTGTGTAGCGCGCTGGTTGCAAGTGTCTGTTTTGTTGTTTTATGCTTGCTGCAGATAAGAATTTCTGAAGAGGTAACGGGTTTATCTCTGCAGGCGTGTCGCTTCTTTTACTTCTGAATTTTAAGTGAGCAGCAGGCAACTTGGGCTTTTTCTTCTTCTAAGGTTTAGGTATTGTCCTCTCTCTCTCAGTAAGCAGGTTTGTGATTTGCATGATGTGTAATGTAGGGATATGAATTTCTTGAAAATGGAATAGTCAGAGAGATAAGCTTTCCTGGAATAGTTGATTTGATGTGCTGGCAAACTTCAACTGAAGTCCAGTCCAGTTGTGAAAAATTTTCTAAGTTCTAAGTGGCTTTTGTTGTTTTATGCTTGCTGCAGATTTATTTCTGCAGGCGTGTCTCTTCTTTTACTTCTGAATTTTAAGTGAGCAGCAGGTAACCTGGGCTTTTTTCTTGTAAGGTTTAGGTATTGTCCCCTCCCCTCCCCTCCCCTCCCGTCCCGTCCCCTCCCCTCCCTCCCTCCTCGTCCCCTCCTCCCGTCCGTCCCTCCCTCCCTCCCGTCCCTCTCCGTCCTCCCTCCCTCCCGTCCCCTCCCCTCCTCCCCTCCCTCCCTCCCTCTCAGCAAGCAGGTTTGTGACTTGCATGTGTAATGTAGGGATATGTACAGGCAAAACGTTTCCCCACCCACCACCGAAGTTCTAAATTCCCTCCCTCCCTCCCCCTCCCCTCCCTCCCTCCCGTCCCCTCCCCTCCCTCCCTCCCTCTCAGCAAGCAGGTTTGTGACTTGCATGTGTAATGTAGGGATATGTACAGGCAAAACGTTTCCCCACCCACCACCGAAGTTCTAAATAGGAGTAGCAGTTGCCGCCTCCCACCCCTGGGCCTGAAAACCGTTTCCCCCACCCACCACCGTTGGTGGTTGCTTTATATAGGGAGCCCAAGCGCCCCTCTGACAACAGCTCACTCCGCTTTCCACCAATGAAAATGCAGCTGAGCATTGTGGCCTTTTCACAGGCTGCACATGCATCAGCCTTTTTCATTGGAGTAAAGCCCCATTGTCTAAGCCTCTGACTGCTATTGTCAAGGCTTTTTTTCGGGGGGGGGGGGGGGGGGGGGAGAGAACACACACACACAAACAGAATTCTCAATGTATGGATGTGTATTTGTCAGAATGGAACACCTCGATGTTATGTCAATGAAACATGACAATGTACAAATAAAAATGAAATAAAATGACTGAATTAAAAAAAAAAAAAGTTTTTGCATTTATGTTGTAAGTATGCAACTGTTCCTATGTTTTCAAGACAGTAGAGAAGCAGAGACCCCACAAACTGGCCTTTTGAAAGGGGAGTTTTGGGGGGCGGGGAGGGGGGGGTTATGAATAACTGGGCTTTGTAATTACGGGGAGGAGGGGATTTATGAGAAATACTGGGCTTTTTACATTAAAGTACAAGACTTCTCCTGTTTCGTCTCTGCTTCTCTACTGTGCTCACAAGTGGGATACATCAGACAAACACACACACAAACCTTACCTTTCCTAACCTGCTCTACATTACATTCACAAGAAATGTTTGCACACAATATACCTCAGCCGACACAAGAGTAGCCCGTTGCATTGTTCGTTTGATTGTGCGTTTGATACGTTTGTGTTTCAGTAACTCACTGAGCGCTGACATGAATTACAAGATCTTTAATGTGCATAATTTATCATCTGCATGTATATATATATATATATATACACATCAAGGGAATTAAGGCACTGGCAGGTCTGCACTTAAAAAGTTGACCTGGGAGACTGTAAACATCCCCACCCTTAATTCACCAGACGCCACGGAAATTTGAACCCACGACTTCACGGACATTTGAAGTCGGTCGGTCTTAACCACTCAACTCCAGCATCTGTCTGTCTGATCCAATTTTTGAAAATATGTGTTAAAAAAAAAGAAGAAATTCATTATCATCAAACTGACACTGGCACAACAGTCACTTTACTCATGCAGTGATGTTTTGCCATAAACATTCCACGAAAACTCCAATATTATGAACCCTGTTATACTATGTGCAAACATTGCTTTGCTAAACTGTCCTCATGAAGAAAAAAAAATGTTTCAAAAGTCCTTCAAATTTTTTTCATCAAAAGAGTTCTATGAACCCTCATGGAAAAAAAAAGTTAAATTGATCGTTATTGTCTTGTGTCACATATGAAAGTGAACACAATAGAAAACTGATTCTGTTGTTTGGTCCGAGTTACGGGATGAAAAGACAAAAGATTTTTTTTTGGTTGGGGGGGGGGGGGTTATATACCGACCACAAAAACCATCTCTTCATGAAAGGGCTCCCACTATTATGCAACATTTTTAATTGATGCTTTATGCCAAGAGTAAAATTGGAGAGAGAGAGAAAAAAAACTTAAAAGTAGCAAGAACTGACGAAAAGTTCTTCGCAACAACAAAAAATCCCACATTAACAAAAATCACTCGCTGCTTGTACAAACTGCTAGGAACAAGACAGGCCTACCTACATCCCTCTTGCAGTGTGGGGGACATAACAGTACCAGGTAGAATCACCGATACAAGTACTGTACCACGTTGGCATACAAGGGAAAAAAAAACTTCTCTTGAAGAACAAAAGCAAGAATGCTCCAAGTCTTGCTGATGATAATTTATATATGTATGTATGTAACACTTCAATCTTTCTGAAGTTTGATGGTAGTACTTTTTTTTCTTATGTAGGTTTGTTTTTGTTTTTTCTTTTGAGGCAAAAGGAGGGGGTGTTAAAGTGAGGCAATCTTTTTTATCAGTTGCAGATTTGGGAAAAAAACTAATTTTTTCTCTCTCTCTCTCTCTCAGCAATCGTGAGATTTTTGCGTATGCGACTGTTTTTTTCTCCACCCTGCCTTCAACCATTTAGGTTGCCGTTTTCCCACTTTAGGGATGGTGCCTTAAAAAGGTTTTTGAAATTTTGTCATCCATTCCTACCGGCCCAAAATGGCCCGCTCTTCCGAAAGGCGAAACATGTTTTCAACGTGGGCACAAGATGTTCTGCGTGCGTTCACACACACACACACACAGGGCCTTGGTTTACAGTCTCATTAGGACTTTTGACATTCATTTCAATTTTCTCATGAAACCGGGAAGAAATGACAAGGCTGGGACTCGAACCGACGGTAAATAACTTGCCTTGACAATGATGCGCTCATGATGTAAATCTGAACATGTTGACAGAAATTATAATTTTGTTTCTAGGGAGCTTGCCCCCAGATCGCCAATATTTCGGGGATTTGTGGTTCGTTGTCCTAAGTGGGAGCTCTGACGTAAGGGGTTCATACAGACTTAGTCAGAATGAATTTGAAGGACCTTTACATTTTCTAAGAACTTTAAAAACAAAAAAAAATGTTTTGCATGTACGGATTCAACTAATCCCTTCCCTGCCTCTGTTTATCAGCATTTCTGTGTGGTGGAACAATTAAAAAAAAAATATTTTTAGGAGTAGTTTCTACCAACATCTCTTAAGATTATGGTGTATTTTTTTTCTTCTACTATCAACTGGCATCAAAACAGTTTCATTTTGTTGATCCTGAATTTAGCTGAAAACTTTTTGACTGGATCTTTTTCTTTTTAAAAAAAACAACAACCAACACAGACTTTGAACAGAAAAGCATACGACTCTTTTAAGCACATGTTGCAACCTGTAACTCCACAAGAAGCAGTGTTACTGTTTACTGAACATCTTGTCAAGTAGAAGATAATCTATACTGCATTTTGGCAGTTCCACACAGTCAAAAGTGTGAAAAACACAATTGTGTTTCCGAGGATGTTGGCTATAAAAAAATATAAAAAAACCCCACCAAAAAACAGCATCCAGTGGTCGCATGCCAACTGGTTAAAGGGACGCAACTGTGCTTCAATGGCGTTACAAAACTTCTACAACACTCTTGTTGTCTCCCTTCTTCCTATGCTAAAATTTTTGATAACACTAGATCAATACTGTTGATTTTAGACCTAAACATTTTTTTTCCTCATATTTATTACAACCTTGAATGCTGTTCAAACAGGGACAGGAAAGGTGCTGGCCACAAAAACTTCCTACTTTCTCTGAATAACACAACAATTTAAGACGAGACACGACAGCTAAAATCACCATTTTTCAACATTTTTGCAAAGATGTTTCAGAGTCAGCTGCATCTAAAACAGATCATCTTTACAATACAATCTTTTCATGCGTCACTGATAATTCAAGGGAGCATACAAACAAACTCTTCCATTTTGTCATGCTGCAAAGACACCATTGATTTTCGAACCAACAAGGTGTGCATGAACTGCATAACACAACGCATTTTGCAAGCTCTTTTTTTTTTACATAGACAATTTTGTCTTTTACATTAAGCCAACTCTTCATTTTGAGTTATGGCTGTTAATTTGTCCAAAATTGGACCCCAAATTTCTGGAAATTGTTAACTTGAATTTCCAAGATTCAAACTAGTCCAAACATGATTAAAAATTTTTTTTTTAGAAGTTTGGTGTGTAATAAATCAACAGTAGAAAGAGCAATTTTTTTTGGTTATGAAAAGGAAAAACCCCAAAGTTGTAAAATTCTACTGATTAAATTTTTTTTCCAGTGAAGTTTTAGTGATCGCAATTTATTTTTGTCAGCCCTTTCAAAATGTTTTCTTAGCAACCAGTGGCTGAGAAGTTAATCTCAAACTTTTCCCACGTTCCAGGCGATGCCTTATATCTATAAATCAAATCACATTTCAACACGATTTTCACTCAGAAATCTTTAGCTGCCGTGTCTGGCCTTATCAATAAACAAGTCAATATATATATATATATATATATATATATATATATATATATATATATATATATATATATATATATATATGTACAAACCTGATCAACTGTCCTTACAGTGTGAAGCTCTTTCGATGCTCCCCAAGTCTGGAGATACAGTCAGCTTTGATGAGCAGTTGCTCTGAAGCATCCTCTCTCTAGCTGTCCCACTCTTTTCTTCTTCTTCTTCTGTCCATCATCAAGCCTACAACCCTTTCTCCCATCTTTGTCCATTTTCAAGGCATTCTGTGTTGTGTCACCTTCTGCAACCATTCTCGGGCCTGCAATAAAACCTGCTGAGATTGAAAAAAAATCAGATACAAACATGGAAGTTCATAGGACAGAAATAACATGGGTTTTTTTCTTTTCCAGGTATGTGTGTGTGTGCATGTGTGCGTGTGTGTGTGTGTGTGTGTGTGTGTGTGCAGGAATGCTCCAGTCTTGCTCATTTATAATATTTTATTTAACCATGGTGAATTTTGATGATATGACTTTGAGGGGTGGTTTTTTGGTGTTTTTTTTCCTGTTTGAGAGGGAGGGCAATCAGTGAAGTAATCTTAATCAGTTACAGGTTTGAAATAAAAGCAGTAAACTACCGTAAAGGTGTTCAGATTCACATAAGAATGCATCATTTTCAACGCAAGATCGAATCTTGTTTCCTGGGGAGCATAACCCCCATACTCTCCAAAATGTCAGGGATTTTTGCTCGTCCTTCGTGGGATGGGATAGCTCAGTGGTCAGAGCACCCACTTTCCCCCAGCTAAGGTTAAGCAGCATCGAGCGTGGTTACCAAGTGGATGGGTGACCGTTTGCGCGCCTTGGCTTCAGTAAGTCCCCCAGTTTACCCAGCTGTAAATGGGTACCTGCCTCTTTAGGGTCAGGGAAGGTAAAGCAGCGAGGGAGAGGAGATGGGCGCTACCCTCAATATGCTGACCCTAGAGAAGTAAAGGTCTCTGACATCTCCCTACCAACGACTGCATAGGTTATGGGAACACACACAGTGTGAGTCTGACATAGATGTTCATGCAGACAATTCAGGATAAATTTGAAGGACCTTTACATTTTCTAAGAACTTTAAAAAAAGAAAAAAATGTTTGCATGTGTGATTCAACTAATCCCTTCCCTGCCTCTGTTTATCAGCATTTTTGTGTGCTGGAGCAATATTTTGTTTTTCCACAAGTAGTTTGTAATAATACATATACTCTTGTGACATCTCTGAAGATTTAGGTTATTTTATTTAATTAATTTTTTAAAAAACTCAGGATCAACAAAATGAAGCCGTTTTGATATCAATATCAAAACGGCTTCATTTTGTTGATCCTGAATTTTTCCACAGATAAGGTAACTTTTTTTCCCCTTTATAATAAAAAAAAGGACAACTTAAAAAAATATATATATGCACATTTTGCATCCCATAATCCTTTAAAAACAAAAAGTGTTGCTACTATTTACAGGACATCTTGTCAAATACAAGATAATCTATCATTCACTTCACTTGTTCCACACAGTCAAGAGTGTGAAAGGACACAACTTTTTGCTTTGGGGAAATGTTGAAATAACACCCAATGGTCAGACACCGACTTCTTTAAAAGGGACAAAACTTGTGCCTTCAACAAGCTTTACAAACTTTTACGACTCTCTTGTTGTCTCCCTTTTACCTATGCCTGAATTTTGATGACAAAAATGATAAGATACTGTAAATTTTAAAAAAGTGGACAAACCTTACAAATAGGAACAAACCAAAAAAAGTTTCAACCTTGAATTCTATATGAACAGGAGCAGGGCTTATTTTTTATATTTTAAAATTATTTTTTATTTATTCTTTTTTTTTAAATCAAGGAAAATGGGATAAGCACTCCTGTGCTTTTTCCATATCCAGTCCTTGTGTTATATGTGGTTTTGTAAATTTTCTCATCTGTTTCCACCGGCACACAATGGCCTACTCTTTCGAAAAGCGGGACAAGATTTAACGCGTGCACAAGATGTTCTGCATGTGTTCACACACGGAGGGCCTAGGTTTATAGTCTCATCTGAAAGGGGCTGACTAGAAACTACCTACTTTCTCCTAAAAAAAAAACAACCCTGAAATTTAAGACAAGATGTGGCAGCTAAAATCATGACATTAAAACAAAACTGCAAAAATGCTTTAATAGTGTTTGCTATATATCGAAAACAGATTTTAGTTTACAATACAATGTTTTCATGTGTAACTGATGATTTCAGTGTACTTAAAAACCAAACCTGAATTAGTTTTTGTTGTGTTTTGTCATATTGCAAAGTGACCACCATATTCAACATATTCATGACATTAAAACAAAACTGTAGAAGTACTTTATGACATTAAAACAAAACTGTAAAAATGCATTAGTATCTGCTATATATCCCAAACAGATTTTTGTTTATAATAACTGATGACTTCAGTGTACTTACTTAAAAACCAAATCTGAATTAATTTTTGTTCTGTTTTGCAAAGTGACCACCATATTCAACTCAACAAGACTTTGGAATAAACACTATACATTTTTCAAACTCTTTTTTTTTTTTTTTTACATGATCTAGACAATGTGTCTATTACATTTAAGGCAACTTTTCATTTTGTGTTATGGCTGTTTTATTAGTAACAAATTTGGATCCCCAATTTCTGAAAATTGTTGATTTAAATTTCCAAGATTCAAACTAGTCCAAACAAATCAAAGTAAGTTTGGTGAAGCAACACCAGAAAAAGTGGAATTTAAAAAAAAAAAAGCTTCGAAATTGTGGCGATTTCAATTGATTTGTCTGCAAAGTTTTAGTGATTGCAATTTTCTTGGGTTAGTTCTTTTGATCATTTCTATAACAACAAATGGGAGACTCAGCGCTATATAAATTCCATACATTATTATTATTATTATTATTATTAATTTAACATGGCTTTTTTTGCAAGTTCATTTTGTCATCCATTTCCATGGCACGCAATGGCCTACTCTTCCGAAAGATAAAACAGGTTCTAATCTGTGCACGAGATGTTCTGCATGCATTCACACACAGGACCTCGGTTTATAGTCTCATCCAAAGGACTTTCATGGAAGTGGAATCAGCCTACACTGATGTTAACTCCTGGAGAGAAAAAAAAAATCCCTTTGAACAAGCGTCTCAGTGGAATCTCAAACCTGGAATCGATCCCAGGCTTTGAGGTTGTGAGCGCAACACTCTAACCACTAGCTCCAGGCTATCCTGTCATATCCCTCTTTTCTCTTTTTAAATCATCCTAATAAATGCTTAAAAAGTCCTTGAGAATTTTTACTTTAATTGATTACTGACAATCTGTGGGGACGGAACAGCTCAGTGGTCAGAGCACTCGCTTTCCTGAAGCTAAGGTTAAGCAGCATCGAGCGTGGTTACCAACTTGGATGGGTGACCGTTTGCGCGCCTTGGCTTCAGTACAGTCCCCCCAGTTCACCCAGCTGTAAATGGGTACCTGCCCTCTTTAGGGTCAGGGAAGGTAAAGCAGCGAGGGAGAGGAGATGGGCGCCCCCGCCCTCAATATGCTGGCCCCTGGAGAAGTTGAGGTCTCTGACGCCTCGCTTCCCTACGACCACATAGGTTATGGGAACACCTTTAACCTTTCAGTGTGGTAACAGCAGAAAAAGATAAAGCCCTTTCTAAGATACTGCTTTTCTTCTTTGTCAAATGCTCAAAACTCAGATAGCAACTATCATTGTTCGTCATAGGAGCAAAAATGCTTTGTGCTGCCGTTAAGCGCCTGACAAGTCAGGCCCAGCGCATCCGACTTGGGCATAATTATGAGACTGCTTTTGATTACCTGAGCGGTGACATGGCGGTGAGTCCAGTGTATAGGGTGGCATGGATTCAAGGACCACACAGCTCCAGTTGGCATCTCCTCAGACAGACACCCCCTCCCCTGGGTCCTCCGCGACACATGCCAGATCCGTAATTGTATCTGCAAAATAAAAAAACACACACCAGATTTGCAATGTTTCTAACCAAAAGCCTCTGTGTGTGTGTGTGTGTGTGTGTGTGTGTGTGTGTGTTGTGTGTGTGTATGTGTGTGTGTGCATGTGTCATCGTGTGTAAATGATTTTTTTTGATGATTTTTTTCCCGAGGATAATGGAATAAGCACTCATGTGCTTTTTTACATCCAGTCCCCGTGTGTATGCGGTTTTGTAAATTTTGTCATCTGTTCCCACCGGCACACAATGGCCTACTCTTTCGAAAAGCAGAACAGGATTTAACGTGTGCGCAAGATGTTCTGCATGCGTTCGCACACGGGGCCTCGGTTTATAGTCTCATCCGACGGACTGTGTGTGTGTGTGTGTGTGTGTGTGTGTGTGTGTGTGTGTGTGTGTGTGTGTGTGTGTGTGTTGTGTGTGTCTGTGTGTGTGTGTGCACGCGCGCCCATGTACATGTATCAGGGTGTGTGTGTAGGGGGAGGGGGGGGGGGGGGCAACAACAAAATTCCCAAACATTTTCCTTTTTTTTTTTTTTTAACAATTGTCAATAAACTGGGATCAATGTATGCTTAGAGAATGAGAGCATGTGCATGTTTTATGTTTTGTTTTTTTGTGGGTTTTTTTCTTGGGGGGGGGGGGGGGGGGGGGGGGGGGAATAGTTCTGCTTTTTGGTTGGTAATTTTTGTTTGTTTGTTTGGGGTTTTTAACAAATCATATATAAATGGTTAAAAAACAAAAAACTACATGATTTTTGAAAATAATGATTCCCATTCACAAAAATGGTTCTCTTTTTCATTCCACAAAATTTTATGTTTCATTTATTTGTTTAATGGAAATAGTTTCACTGTGTGAATGCAAACTGTATATATATGATTTTGAAACTAGCCACCATACAGAATGATTTTACTACATTTAAAATTCTGCAATTCGCAGTTTAAGATACTGCTAGACTTAAGTTTTGTGCAAAATAAAAAGAGGAGATGACCAAAAAAACAAAAATCTGTCTGCCTGTCTGCCTGCCGCTATCTATCTCTATCTATCTCTCTCTCTCTCTCTCTCTCTCTCTCTCTCTCTCTCTCTCTCTCTCTCTCTCTCTCGTGTGTGTGTGTGTGTGTGTGTGTGTGTGTGTGGTGTGTGTGTGTGTGTGTGTGTGTGTGTGTGTGTGTGTGTGTGTGTGTGTGTGTGTTTGTTTCAGTTTTGGTTTTTTGTTCTTTTTGGTGGTAGTTGGGTTTTGTTTGTTTTGGTTTGGGTTTTTTGTGGGGAGGGGACCTCATGTTTGACATCTCTTTAAAAAAAAAAAAAAAAAAAGAAATGCACTGATGCCTTTACACTGAATAATAAATTTTGGCGGAACACACACAACTGCCTCACTATCAATATAAAACGGTAAAGGCAAAGGAGTCCCATAACCTATAAGGTCGTAGGGGAGCGAGGCGTCAGAGACCTCACTTCTCTAGGGCCGGCATATTGAGGGCGGCGCCCATCTCCTCTCCCTCGCTGCTTTACCTTCCCTGACCCTAAAGAGGGCAGGTACCCATTTACAGCTGGGTGAACTGGAGGACTGTACTGAAGCCAAGGCGCGCAAACGGTCACCCATCCAACTGGTAACCACGCTCGACGCTGCTTAACTTGGCTGGGGGGAAAGCGAGTGCTCCGACCACTGAGCTATCCCGTCCCCACTATCAATATACCATTATTATATCTAGGCATTTTTAGAGACCAATGCATTTTTCGCATTCATTATGTACCCAGATATTTCAAAAGAAGAGGGAATGAGAACAAAATGGTCCTTGAAATTAGAAAACCAACAACAACAACAATGAACAACCAGTTACTGGAATTTGGTGTGAACTCTGAACAACAGAAAAAAGAGGAAACTTCTTCTGGAGACAGCTTTGGTTTTTACCTGCATGATGACAGGAGACAGCTCAGCTTGATACAGCTGGGACAGCATTCAGAGACAGCTCAGGCAGACGTGAAACGTGCTCTGACTTCGGATCCACGGCATACCAGATCTGCTGTTGTCTCTGTAAAACAAAAATTAAAAAAAGATAACAAAGATTTAATCATGCTTCTGACCCAAACCAATGTCATGAGAATGAGGCAGAGAGAGAGAGAATTTCTGTTTTTAGTCTGGAAGAAAAAAACAACCACCAAGAACAGCAAAAAAGCCAACATCATCTTTGTTTCTTTAAAAAAAAAAAAAAAGTCAATGAATTGGAATCAATGTAGGCCTAAGCCCCATTGTGTGTGTGTGTGTGTGTTGTGTGTGTTGTGTGTGTGTGTGTGTGTGTGTGTGTGTGTGTGTGTGTTGTGTGGTTGTGTGTGTGGGGTTGTGTATGTGTGTGTGTGTGTGTGTGGGCGTGCGTGCGTGCGCTCAAATACTGAAAAAAATTCAACGATGATTATTGAGATTATCAACAATATTTTGAGACAGCTAGAAGTCCCCCCCCCCCCACCCTTTCCCCACAACCTCCAACTTCCACCCACCACCACCCCCTTCTTCCCTACCCCCCCCCCCCCCCCCCCCCCCCCCCCCCCCTCCCTTCCCCCATCTCTCCTCAACATCTTCAACCAAGTTCGTACACTTGTCTCCACACGGTAACTGCCAGAAGAGACGATGGACCTTCTGAAGGATGCTGAGCTACATTGCCAAGACTTCATCATCATCATCATCATCAGACCCGTGACCTTGGCGGTCGTGGGGGAGACATGAAAGACGATGCCGTGGTAAGCCTCCTCCATCCATCTCGGTCCTCGGCTCTGCGCAGTAGTGCCGAGTCATTCATCCTGGTCCATTCTCTGATGTTGTCCATCCATGACTTGTTCTGTCTTCCCCTCCTTCTGCCACCTCGAGTGTTCCCTGCAGTACTGTTTTGGGCAGAGTGTTTGTGGCGGTGACGTGGCCGAACCATGTCAGCTTTTTCTTCTTGACGATGGTGAGAAGGGGTTCCTGTGGACCTGCCAGCCGTGTTATTTGACTCTTGACAAATTCGTTGGTCTTTCGTTCTCCCAGGATATGCCCAGTAGTTTTCTATGGCATTTTGTTTTCGAATGACTGGATTCGCTTTGCTGTTTCAGCAGTCAATGTCCAGGTTTCACTTCCGTACAGCAGGATCGACTGAATTAGGGCTTTGTAGAGCTTTAGTTTGATTGGGAAACTGATCTCTTTACTTTTCCATATGGTGGTGAGTTTTGTCATGGAAGATGTTGCCATGGCTATTCTGACTTTGATTTCTGTACCCCACAAAAAATAAAAAATAAAAAAATCCCGCTTTTCTCATCTCCATCGCCCCCACCCCCTCTCCAGGAATTTTTTTTTTAGGGCTTTCTCTCTCTTCCAGTCTACTAGCCAAGATCAGGCTACTGGGAAAAACCTCTCCACCCTCAAAAACAAGTTTCCATCCAGTGTCGCCCAATACACCAACCAACACCGCTAATTGGCTGGGCACTAGTGAGTTAAGCCACCAGCCACCCCTGTATATACATCTATCTATCTATCTTATCTATCTTATCTATCTATCTATCTAATCTATCTTATCTATCTATCTCTCTATCTATCTCTCTCTCTCTAATCTAATCTACTCTACTCTTATCTATCTATCTATCTCTCTCTCTCTAATCTATCTATCTATCTATCTATCTATCTATCTAATCTATCTTACTATCTATCTATCTTATCTATCTTATCTGTCTATCTATCTATCTATCTATCTATCTATATCTCTCTCTCTCTATCTATCTATCTATATCTCTCTCTATACACACACACACACACACCACAGACCTCAACCCTGCTTATACTACCACCACTGACAACTCCAACAACCCCTTTTTAAAAAAAACAACCCCTTTTAATTCTTCTTTTTTTCTATTATAGCCCCCCCCCTCCCCACCCCACACCCCATCAAGCTTCAAAAGACCGTTGCCCGAAGCCGAGAGGAGATGTTGGAGCTCTAGCGTGTTCCTTGCAAGCCAAGAGAGGCTGTGTGAGCTTGGAGGCAGGCAGGCAGGCGGGCAGGCAGCGAGCTTGAAGAACAGAGTCCTGACTGTATGTAGTAGTAGGACCAGCTACAGTGTGGGGGACTGGGCCGGCAGGCTGTCCTTAATTGGCACTCCAGACGAGGTGGAAGCAGGGGGGGGGGGGGGGGGGGGAGAGAAGGGAGAGAGAGAGGGAGGGAAAGGAAGTGGGGAGGGAGGGAAGGAGTGGGGAGGGGAGGAAGGAGTGGGGAGGGAGGGAGGAGGGGAGGGTGGAGGGAGGGGAGAGGGGGGAGGGGTGGTGTTGGTGGGAGCTTGGGGTGGGTGTGGGTGGGGGGTGGGGGTGGGTGGGTGGGGATCCAGGGATTTGGGAGGTGGATCGTACCAGAGACTTTTGGGTTGGGAGGAGGAGGGGTCGGCTAGTTTGTTGGTGAGTGGACGGACGCCTGCAGGGGTTTGTTGAGTTTTGGTGGTTGTTGGTGGTGGTGGGGGGTGGTGGTGGTGGTGGTGGTGATGGTGGTGGTGGTGGTGGAGGTGATGGTGGTGGGGGTGGTGGTAGTGGCTCATTAAAAGTCTGAGGTGCTTGTGGCACTAAACTTGTTTGGCAGTGTGGCAGGAATCAAACAAGCCTACATGACTGACTACCACACTCAGACCAGGATAGGAGTGGGCAATAGTAATAGTCACAGTCCTCTTATCTGTCCCCCTTCCAGTTTTGTCATTTAATGCTTACCCCTCTCCTTCTCTCTCTCTCTCTCTCTCTCTCTCTCTCTCTCTCTCTCTCTCTCTCTCTCTCTCTCTCTCTCTCTCTCTCTCTCTCAGTGTTATACAGTTTAAGGCACAGTAAACATTTCCTCAGCAATACTTAAAGTCACTTCTCACTTCTTGATAAACCACTATACTGCTTTTTCTACACGCATAGCGCTAAAAACTGATGAATGAGTGCACACCCTATAGTACTTAGACCAAAAGTTAAGGTCATAGGGCTTGAATATTTATTCTCCCTTTCCCTCCACTTCTATTTTCTAAATCATGATCTTATTTATTGTTAATTTATTGATTGTTTGTTTGTTGTTTTTGTTTGGTTGGTTGGTTTTGGTTTGTTGGTTTTCTTTTAACTATGAATGATGTGTCTCAAAATTGAACAAATTCAATGGTAACATAACGAGATGGCTAGAAGGAATTTCACCCATCAGTACCATCCCTCCTCCTCCTAGCCCCCCTTCCCTCTCCCCACTACCCCCTTCATTCTGCCTCAACATCTTCAACCAAGTTCGTACACTTGTCTCAGCACTATAACTGCCAGAAGAGACGATGGACCTTCTGAAGGATGCTGGGGTACACTACCCAGAATTCACTAAAAAAAAAAACACACACACACAGTCACACACACAAACACACACACACTCACTCACTCTCTCTCTCTCTCACACACACACAATCCGCACCTTACTCGTCCCCCCATCTCCCCCAACATTATTTTCTTTTTTTAAAATGTCTTCTCCCTCTCTCAGTCTACCAACCAAGATCAGGCTACTGGCCAAAAAAAACCCAACAACACCACAACCCTCTCTCCACCCTTCAAAACAAGTTTCCATCCACTGTCGCCCAATACACCAACCAACACCGCTAATTGGCTGGGCAGTAGTAGTAAGTTAAGCCACAGCCACCCCTGTATATAGACATCTATCTATCTGTCTATCTATCTATCTATCTGTCTGTCTGTCTATCTATCTGTCTGTCTATCTATCTGTCTGTCTGTCTATCTATCTATCTATCTGTCTGTCTGTCTAATCTATCTATCCATCTATCTATCTAATCTATCTAATCTCTCTCTCTCTCTCTCTCTCTCTCTCTCTCTATTATATATATATATATATATGTATACACACACACACACACACTCACACACACACACACACACACACACACACACACACACACACACACCACAGACCTCAACCCTGGCTATATACTACCACTGACAACTCCAACAAGCCTTTTTTTTTTTTAAACCTTTTAAATCTTCTTTTTTATATATTGTAGGAGCTTGGGGTGGGTGGGTGGGGAGGGGGGGGGGGGGGATCCAGGCGATTTGGGAGGTGGATCGTACCAGAGACTTGGGTTGAGGAGGGGGTCGACTAGTTTGTGGGTTAGTTGATGCCTGCAGGGGTTTGTTGAGTTTTGTGGTTGGTGGTAGTGGTGGTGATGGGGATGGTGGTGGTGGTGATTGGTGGTGGTGGAGGTGATGGTGGTGGTGGTGGTGGTAGTGGCTCATTAAAAGTCTGAGGTGCTTGTGGCGCTAAACTTGTTTGGCAGTGTGGCAGGAATCCTACAAGCAAGCCTACATGACTGACTACCACACTCAGACCAGGATAGGAGTGGGCAGTAATAACAGTTCACAGCCGCCGCGCTAGACCACATTAGGCTTTGTGTTTAACTGGTTAACTGTTAGGTGGGGGACTTATAGCGATGAGAGAGAAGATCTTGTGATAAGAACATAATTATTAATAAATAAAACTTCTCATATGTCTAATGTCAATCTTATGAACAGCAGCACGTACTGCTGTTAGCAGTTGTCATTATGGATTCTTCCCTCTAGCCCTTTTCAAGAGTAATGATAATAATAATAATAAAAATAATGATAATGTGAACTCACTAATCCTTTATGGAGATTTTTTTTTGCCTGTTAAAAGAGAGGAATATGAGATCAGTGTAGATTCTGTTATTCATGTTTTTGTTTGTTTGTTTGAGCTTTTTGTGTTTATTGGTTTGTTTGTTTTTAAAGATTTCGGGAGGGGGAGGGGTAGCCTAGTGGTTAGAACGTTGCGCCCCGGCTCTGACGCCCAATCGAACCACACCACAGAGCTCGTTTCAGGGAATTTCCAGGGTAAAATTGCCACAAGCTAAGACACCATCCAAGAAGAACAGGAGGTTTCTGATAGGACGGAGCAAAAGGGAAGCACATTTTCAACCTAAGAAACTCTGTGAGAAATACCTTGCAAACACCAGCAAGATTTTTTTACCCTCTTGTGGACTTAAGAAGGCGTTTGACAAAAAGAGTTTGGCATACAGCTTTGGAGCAACCTGGGGTTTATAACATAAATTCCAACCTGATCAGAACCTAGAATCCGCTACGACAAGGCAACCGCGCAGTCTAACTATGACAGCAACATAGGAATGTTCCAAACCACAAATTGGAAAGTACACCAGAATGTCTGCTCCCAACCCCTTAACCTTCTTAGACAGAACTTGCTGACGCTCTTGAAAGCCATGAGGCAGTCAGCATTGGAACAGAACCTCCGGGATACTTAAATTCCCTTTGGTTTATCTGTGGAAACGAATACCACCAAGCGGGTTTGAACCTTACTAAACGGGCTTTACCCAGTGGTCAAGCCCTGTTCGAGCTTCGATCCGTAATCCAGAAGGCCCTTATTCGAACCGGGGCAGCAATCGGGGAATTAAAGGCCAGGGAATTTACAAACTATGGGGCAACTTAAATGCAGACTGCCAGTGCCCTTAATCCACCCGTGTAGGGTAATTCATGCATATCAAAATATGCACTTTAATGATTCAGTACTCAGAAAGCTGGGGGTTTCGCAAACACCAAATACCCAGCATGCACCTTACAAACAAAAATGAGCCGCTCTGGAGTTTGAATTGTCCAGCTGGACCAGCAACCTCCGCAGAACCCACAACCAAAAGGAGAAGAAGACCAGACCAACTGCACCCACAAGGGAGGCAGAGAAGTGAAAAGAAGAAGAAGTCCCCTAACCTCACAGCATAAAGCCGTAAAGCCAGGGCTGTGTAATGGGGTTTGGGGCCGACAGTGGAACCTGTCCTCCTCAGTTTCCCTTTGATTTGTCTGAAAGAAAGCGCTGGTATGGTGATGGTGTGATGCATGTGATGAGGAGTTTGATTATGTGGTGGGAGGGTTGTGCTACGGCTCCATCTTCAGATTTCCATCACCTGCAAGAAACAAAGAACAATACCATTATTTCATTGTTATGTAAAATCATCCAATACGGAATGTGGCTACCTCAATGGCGGGCAAAAAAAAAAACCCAAAATTTTTCACCTTGGTGAACCGGATCTCTAGCCCGAAAAACAAAATACTACAAAAAGTCAAGTCTTGTACAGGTCTGTTGGCCTTTGACTGCCCAATGATTCATGTTCTGTTCTCCTCTCGTCTCTCCTCTCTCTCCTTTTCCTTCTCCTCTCTCTTTCCTCTCTCCAGTCTCCTTTTTTTTCTCTCTTTTCCTTCCAGCCTCAAAAAGGACTAAAATTTACATTCGAGATTTTCGACTGTGGTATAAAACCTCAACCAATAAACCTTTTATTTCATGTCAACCCAATCGAAATGTTTCTTCTCCCTTTGGAAATCCGGTTTAAAAAAAAACAAACCACAAACATCGGCCCCTTTTTTCATGGAAAATACACCGTATTATTGTCCATTTTTTTTTTTTTTTGTTAAGCCATATTCATTAACCTTTATTTCATGCAAAAAGCCAGACCAAACATTGGTTTGGTTTTACAATTTTTCAAGGAAAAAAAAGGAAGAAAAAACTTTTCATTTGTTTTTTGATTGGTTTTCTTTTTTTCTAACTTTTTTATTCTTCATTTGCTTTTAACAATCCAGAATTTTAAAAATAGTGTTTGCTTTTATTTATATTTTTTGGAATATTGATATTGGTGATTGTTTTTTTTTTTTTTTTTAAAAAATCTTGCATGTTGCTTTGTGATTGGTTTTTACATCTTTCAGTACTGCTTTCTCATTCTGCATAACAGATCCATGAATTACTTTAAAATGTTTTTGCTTTTGAATGATTATGATGGTGTTTGGGTTTATTTTTTTTTTCATTTTTCATTTTGTTTGTGTTTGTACATCTTGCAGATTTTTCTCATTTTTAAACTATGCCGATTACTTCAACTGCTTTTGTTTTGGATAAAATTGTAGGGAAAATCATATCTATTTTTTTTTTTTAATTTTAAATGTTGCTAACTTTGACATGGGACCTCTTCCTTTTACATCTCTCTTTCCCCCCCCTCCCTCTTTCCCCCCTCCCTTTTTTTTGTGATAAGGCAAATTTTAAAACTTTATCAAAAAAACCCGAATAAAAACCCCTGTTTTCCCCTCCTTCTCCCCCCCCCCCCTTTCTCCCCCTCCCCCCTTCTTCCCCCCCCCCCCTCCTCCCTCCCCCCCCTCCCCTCTTACTCCCCAACCTCTCCAGAAAAGGATAATTATTATTATTATAAGTGTAAAACAACTACCAAGAAACAAAGGAAGATTCCTGTTTAAAGTACAGCCCTAAACAAAGTTTTTCGCTTGCCTTCGTAGAGGAGAGAGTTTTTCCACAACACACACACCACACACACACACGCCCCTGCACGCACACAAACGAACGCCCCGCAACACACACACCTCTATCTCTCACCACTAAACTGCAGTTTTCCCTCCATTCTACTTTCAAACAAAATTAATATTTAATCCCCCCACCTCCACCACCACTACACGAACCACCACCACCACCACCCACATAAAAAAAAGAAATCATTCTCAGTAGTCACTATTCACATACGTACAGTTAAAGAAAGACGCGTGCACCCCCCCCCCCCCCCGCCCCCCCCCCCCACCACCCCCCCCCCCCAACATACACAACACACACAATACACCCACCACACACATAACATCCCCCTCCCCCCCCCAACACACAGAGCGAAGGAAAGGAGAAAAAAATCGTTACTTCTTCTGCTGTGCGTGCCTCCTGCCACTCCATCTATAAACCCGCGCCGCCCAATTTCAAAACAACTCCCAAAACAGGGCCCAAACCTGTAACAAATCGACGATCGATTACATCCCCAAACAAAAGAAAAGGCGTGGAAGCGAACCCTTTAAAAAAAAATCTTTTTTCCCAGTTAGAACCTCCCATCCCCCCCCCCCCCCCCCCCCCCAGGCTTAGAAATGCTATCAATGAGATGCCCCCTTGGAATTTTTTTCTCTTTTTTTTTTTAAATACTAGTGAGATTTTTTTGTTGGATTTTTTTTGTCTGCTGGTACCAAGCAGTTCTAGGCCTAAAAAGTAAAGACTTAATCAGTACATCATCTTCGGATGACCTAAAACCGGGCCCCGTGTGCGAACGCACGCACCAAAGAACATTTTGGTGCGCACGACGTTAAATCCTTTCGCTTGGGCAAGATAGGCCACGTGTGCCGGTGGAAGGGATGACAAAATGACAAATCCGCATACACACGGGACTGGATGTGAAAAAAAAAAAAAAAAGCACGTAAGTCTTATTCAATTACCCTCGATATAAAAGAATAAAAGAAGAAAAAAATCATCCTTCTCCTCATCATTATCGCATCGTCTTCCGCCCTCTTTTAGTGGGGGAAGGAAACAGCGAGGGAGAATGAGAGGGGCGCCGCCCTCAATAGCGGCCTAAGAAGGAGGATCGAGCCTCGCTCCCCTACGACCAAAGGTATGGGACTCCTTTACCTTCCCTTTACCTTAGGGAAATCGTGAAGGGGGGGGGGGGGGGGTGGGGGGGGGGGGGGGGGGGTCATTATTTTATTATTTTTTAAAATTATTTTATATCGAGGATAATGGAATAAGCACTTATGTGCTTTTTTTTTACATCCAGTCCCCGTGTGTATGCGGTTTTGTCAATTTTGTCATCCGTTCCCACCGGCACACAATGGCCTACTCTTACGAAAAGCGGAACAGGATTTCTGCGTGCGTTCGTACACGGGGCCTCGATTTATAGTCTCATCCGAAGGACTTTTTGGGGAGAGTGGAGTCGGCACTGATGTTGACTCCAGGGGAAAGTATCCCCTTGAACGGGATTCGAACCCGGGTCGCCAGATTGCGAGCGCAATGTTCTAACCACTAGGCTATCCCGTCCCCCTGGAGTTAAGGTGCCTACCTGCCTTGAAAGCGAACAGTTGCGGGTTTGATCCTCGTTTGAGTCCCAACTCCCCCTCCCCGCCCCCCCCCCCCCACCCCCCCCCCCCCCTCTCCAATCATTAGACCTTGAGTGGTGGTAGGTTCAGGGTGTGGGTTAGTCTTTCGGATGAGACAATATACACAGGTCCCCGTGCGTGCGTGCGTGTGCGTGTGCGTGTGTGTGTGTGTTAACACGCATTCAAAACACACGAAGAAAACTGGCGATCAAAAGCGCGTTGTCTGGTACGTACTCCCCCCCCCCCCCCCCCCCCCCCCCCCCCCCCCCTTTACATTTGAAAACGAACGCACACAGAACATCTTGCGCACGCGTTAAAACCCGTTCCGCTTTTCGCAAGAGTAGGCTTGATGTGTGCCGGTGCGAACGGATGACAAAAGTTGACAAAACTGCATACACACGGAGATTGGATGTATGTAAAAATAAAAAATTAAAAGCGCGTGAGAGCTTATTCCTATTATCCTCGGGGGAAAAAAAAAAGAATTTATATAGCGCTGAATCTTGTAAAAACAGACAAATCGAAGCGCTTGCACTCAAATCATTTACACGCATGCAACTCTCCTTAAACATAATAAACAACATATTTCAAATCCACGCGAGCACACGCACGTAAGCAAGCAAGCAAGCGCGCACGCGCCCAACACACACCACACACACACCAAAACACACACACAACACACACACACACAAAAACAAACACACACACCAGCGAACACACTTAGGAGGTGAAGGATGTGTTGAAATTAGGGACAAGGAGGGGGAAAGTCCTCAGGTAGAAATAATGGGGGCTTGATATCAATCAATCAACAACAATCATCAAAATTGCCTTGGTATGAGTAAGTCATGGGGGGACGATATACCGAATCCAGTGCGTGTTAGTTTAAAACGCATTCAAAAACATTAAAAATAAAACGAAGAAAAAAACAAAGAATTGGCGGTACAAGCGCGCGTGTCTGTGAAAAGTCTGTTAGAAAGACCACTCTGATAGGGAAGAAAACTACCAGCATGCACAGGATTTCGTGTTTAAAAGGGTGGCGCTGAACTTGTGGCGAGCCTCTCTCCAGGAGAGAAGCCCGACTATTTTAATTTTACGCAGGAAATCTGCGCGGCTGAATGCAGTATGTAAACTTTCAACAACGGAAGAAAAACTGACAAAACTGCAATACACGCGGGGGTGGAGGTAAACAAAAAAGGCTGAGCGCATATTCCATTATCCTCGAAATAAAAGATTAAAAATGAACATTTTTTAAAAATAAAAAATGTTAAAATACTGCCACCCCCGATTTAGTTCAATATATGTAGACCTTCGGAAAGGGCTTCGGATGCGAACACCGAGGCCCCTGTGCGAACGCATGCGAATATCTTGGCACCACGTAAATATGTTCCGCTTTCGAAGGAGGGCATGTGTGTCGGTGGGACAGTGACAAAATTGACAAAACCGCTTACACCGGGGAATGGATTAAAAAAGCACATAGTGCATTTCCCTTTTCTTCGTATAAAAAAAAAAAAAAAAAGGGGCATTCTGAGCGCTTTGATTTGTTCTTTACAAGATTCCGCTATTAATTCCCTCATTATTATTATTTATTATTATTATATTATTATTAACCTTGTAACGCCGATTTTCGCTTCTCAAACGTGCGTTACCTAAACCACCCACCCAAAACCAGTTCTGGTACAGTTTAATCCCAAACTTCACTTAAAGGTTCGTCAAAATTCCACCTACACTTTCGGGCCTTTCTTTCGTGATTATATTACAGTCCAGCGCAGTTTTCCATTCCTTAAACCCCGCATTTTCCCTGTACAAAATAATTTCAAATCAACACCTCTACTCATGGAAACCAAAAATTTACATTATTTCTTTCATTTAAACAGAAAAATAAAACCGCGAAAAGCGTTTTGTTGTTGCTGTTTTGTTTTTAAAGTTGTTCATCCCCGTTTTTCTTCTAACCGACACAAAATGGCTAGTCTTCCTAGGGGGGAAACAGGTTTTTAACTTTTGTGTAAGAAAAAGTTCTGCATTTTTGTTTATCTTATTTTATTCTTTGATATCGAGGATAATGGAATAAACACTTATGTGCTTTTTTGCAACCAGTCCCCGTGTGTATGCGGTTTTGTAAATTCTGTTATCTGTTCCCACCGGCACAAAATGGCCTACTCTTACGAAAAGCGGAACGGGATTTAATGTGTGCGTTTGTGTGCGAGCGTGTATGTGTGCGTGCGTGCGTGCGTGTGTGTGTGTGTGTGTGTGTGTGAGAGAGAAGAGAGAAAAAGAGAGAAGAGAGAGAGAAAAGGGGAGAGAGAGAGAGAGACTTTTATTTGAAGTTATCTTGAAATGTTTCAACCAATATGAAATGGAAGTTTTTTTGGTGTCTTTCGAGATAATGCATGATGGGTTATCAATGTCATTATTGGTCATTATTGTAATTGCCCTTCATGGGATGGTTAAAGTGTTTTTGACCTGACTTGATATATGCACGGCGCCACAGTATATAGTGTCATTCAAAAGGACTATGACATTCAGTTTCGATTTTCTCGTCAAACTGGGAAGAAAGTGCAAAGCTGGGGAATCGAACCTAGAATCTCACGCACGGTTTACTTGTTAGGCAGGTTGAACCATCGTCTTAACCATCCTGCCACCTTCCCTTTTTTTTTTCTTGTTTTTTTTTATAATTAAAAACAAGTGAATATAAGACATCATAGATAAAAAGTTTGAACGCCCGCTTCAAAAAAGAATGTTCTGGCTGTTTTGTTGTTTGTTTTTTTCTTCCCCCCCCACCCCCCCCCCCCCACCCGAGGGGATGCCGGGAAAGGGGGGGAAAGGTGGTTTATGCATTTTTCCACCTAAAACTTTCTCTTTCAACGAATTCCTCTTTTCTATCCCTCTCTTGTTTCTGCCTTGTTCCTTTTCTTCTTTTCACCCACCCCCTCTTGTCAATTCTGCCTTCTTGGTCCATTCTCTGCCTTCTTTTCTCTCTCTCTCTCTCTTCCTCCCCCCCCCCCTCCCCCCCTCCGTTATTCAAAATTCTCTCCCCCCTCCTCCCCCCTGCCTTAACCACCAACCCCCCGGGCCCAAAAAAAAAGAAGTGTTTGTTTTAAAGAGCCAAGAGGAAATGACCGGGGTAATGGTGGGAATGAAAGAGGGGGGGTTGGGGGGGGGGAAAGAAGGACATCCTGTTGGGCCTAGTTCTCCAATCTTCCCCACAAAGCATCGGTACGCTGTAACCTTTAAAAATAATTTCTTTAAAAATTTTGGGTGGATGAAGCGTCTGGTCAGATTAACCCCCTAAACCCCAACAACTCCACCCTTTAATTTTAAAAACAACTTAAACCCACACCCGAAAGAAAAAAAATCCTGGCCTAAATACCAAAAAATAGGTTTTCCTTTCTTTTAAGAGAAAGAACAGGTTTTTAAAAAAGTGGAAAAAAGGAAATAAGGGGTTTTTTTGGAGAAATTAATTAAAAAAGGCTCGAGTTGTTACGTGTACCACAAACCAGACCAATTCAATAATTTTCCCCCTTTTCTTTTTTGGTTTATTAATATCGTTACCCAAAAGGTTAAACAAAAAAAATCTTGTAAAAAAACCTTAATTGAAAGATTTAAAGAAAAAGAAAAGAAAAAAAAAAAAAAAATTTACACAGGGGGGAAAGACAGACAAAAGAAGGGGGAAGAGAAAAGAAGGGGAGAAAATAAAAGTTGAGAGGACGTGGGAGAAAAGCAAAACCCAAAGAGAAAATTTCATTCCCCAGGGGAAAAAACAACAAAAACGGGTTTGGGGGGGGGGGGGGGGGGGGGGGGGGGGGTCCCCCCCCCGTGGGTATGTAAAGAAGCTTTGTTCTTTTTTTCCCGGCTTCTTTTTAACTTCCCCCTTCCCCCTTGTCTCATGTTAAAACTTTTTTCCCCACTGTCGTCCCCTTTTTGTCATCCCTTCCCTCTTCAATCCTTTTCCCCATTTTGTAACAGCTCGACGTGGTTTCCACTTGGATGGGTCCATTGCGCCCTTTGGCTTCATCAATCCCCACTGTAATGTTTTCTTTCCTTTTTTTTAAGGGTCAGGGAAAGGGGAAAAAGCAGAGAGAAAAGAGAAGGATGGAAAGGAGGGGAGAGGAGGAGAGAAGAGAAAGGATGAAGGAAAAGGAAGAGAGAAAGAGAGAGGGGAGAGGAGATGGCACCGCCCTCAATATGCTGGCCCCTGGAGAAGTTGAGGTCTCTGACTCCTCGCTCCCCTACGACCACATAGGTTATGGGACACTACCTTAAAAATTTTTTTTTTACATTACCTGTTCACCGTCAAACAATCGATACTCTAAAATTAGATGAAAAAGAATATAAATACCTTATTATATTATTGGGAGACAGACAATTAACCCTTAATGATAACATGATCAAAACAGTGCAAAAAGTATATTGATAGACCCAAAAGATGTTCTTTTAGAATGCAAATAACAAATCATGTAAACGGTTCTGCGATGGAGTGCTCTTTCTTCCTTGTGTGCTGAAATGTAAAAGAAGGAAATTACTGGGCTGGGCAATATGCAAAGTTTCTTCCCTTGGTCTTATTGCTTCCTAGTGTGTTTGTGTGTGCGTTTTTTTCGTGTGTGTGTGCGTGCGTTTTTTCGCGTGTGTGTGTGTGAGTGTGTGTGTGCGTGAGAGCGCGCGCGTGCATGAAAACAATACCATCCGGCTATACCTACGCTCTTAACGTATGCATACACACGCATTTCTACACGCGGGCACGCGAGCATTCATACACACCACACACACACACACGCGCGCGCGCGCGCGCGCGCGCATAGACTGGCGAGAAACGACTCATAACATCCGCGTGAAGCTTCGTTTAGGAAGCGACAGGGGGAAGGGGAAGTGGAAGGAAAGGGGAAGGGGAGGGGGAAGGGAAGGGAAAGGGGAGGGGGAAGGGGAAGGGGAAGGGGAGGGAGAGTAGGGGACAAGAAGTAAGAGGAAGACGGGAAGACAAGAGGATAGAGAGAAGGGAGGGAGACAACTTCAGAAAAAGTACGGGAGGGAAAGTGTAAAAGAAACACAGACTGCAGAACTAACTAAAACAGCTCCCAACTTGCCGGTGATTCGGCACAGCACACTCCACCAACCCCCCCACCTCAAGAAAAAAATCCCGGTCTTCTTCTTCTTCACCCCCCTCGACAAAATTTGGGTCACAAGCATTCAAAACAAACTTGTTCAGTTTTACCTGTGTGGTTGTTTTTTTAAATTTTTATTCTACGCAATGTTTGTCCAGACTTCAACCACACACACACACGCACGCACACACACAACCACACATACACACACTCAGCACACACACACACGCACGCACACACACAACCACACACACTCAACTCTCTCACACAAACATCTCCACCACCACCACACCAACTAAAACAATTACAACAAACCAAAACAGCCACACAACCCCCCCCCCCCAAAAAAAAACAACAAAAAAAAACAAAAAAAACACACACACACCAAAAAACCCCCAACAAAAACAAAACAAAAAACAACCCACAAACAAACAAATCAACCCCCAACACACCCAAACAAAACAACTCCTCCCCCCCTCCCAACACCCCACCCCCTACCCCCAACACACACACACATATACACACACATAAAATAAACCTCCCTCCCCCAAAAAATCAGGCGAGGTAGAGATTTCCACGGCTGGGCACCGGGCCCGGCGAGCCATCAAACAGACCCAAATTGGAATCACCAGACTGCGGATGACGTCAGAACGTCTGGAAGCGGTCAAGGAAAAAATAACCACACAGGTCCCCAACTTGATGCCATAATAAAATTTTCTGCTCCCCTCCCTCCCCCACCCCTGTCCCCCACCTCTCCCTCCCAACCCCACAACTATCTGTCCTCTCTTCCTCTCAAGTCTGCTCTCTGTGTTGTCTGTGTGTGCTCTCTATCTCTCTCTCACACACACGCGCGCATCCTCCCCCCCCCCCCCCCCCCCCCCCCCCCACCCACACCTCTGTCTGTCTCTCTCTCATGCGTGAATTCATCGATCTCTCGGCTCATGTGCAAGAAGAGAGAGAGAGAGAGGAGAGAGAGAGGGAGAGAGGGTGAGAGGG
>CM054140.1:57205825-57208325 GCA_028751875.1 Rapana venosa | reverse complement strand
CGCTTCACAACAACAAAAATAATAATACCTATATGTATATTTGCTTGTATCTTTCCCTGTTCCCATGAGTTAGAATGGAACATTAATAATAATAATAATAATAATGTATGGAATTTATATAGCGCTGAATCTTGTAAAGCAACAAATCAAAGCGCTCAGATTTTATTTCATACCACTTTAAGTCATGGCAGATTTCTCTCCGTGAAATTCGGGCTGCTCTCCCCGGGGAGAGCGGGAGAACGCGTCGCCACTTAGCACTGCGCCACCCTTTCACCCTTTTTTTTTTTTTTTTCTCCTGCAGCTGTATTTGTTTCCCTATCAGAGTGGCTTTTTTCTAAGAATTTTGCCAGGGACAACTCTTGTTGCCGTGGGTTTTTTTACGTGCGCTAAATAATTACGTGTAACACACGGGACCTCGGTTTATCGTCTCATCCGAAAGACTAGCGCCCAGACCACCACTCATGGTCTAATGGATGGGGGAAAAATTTCCGGTCCAAACGGGGTACGAACCGCCGCACACTTCCGACCCGGACTTTTCGCTTTCTAGACAGGCGCGTTACCTCTAGACCACCGATCCACATTACCTCATAAGTGTAGACCATTTTTTTTAATTAGTTACTTGTGCCTCTATTACTTAGTACCATTTATTAACAAAATTAATGGGCAAAATGCTATAGCCAGCTTGAAAAAATGGTGTATGCATTGATATTGAATTCATGTGCATTTATGTGTTAAAAACGGTGGGGACACGGGTTAGAAACGGATACTTATGATGTTCAACTTATACTTGTTTTGTGTTCATATGCAAAAATTGAATAAAAATGTTTTTAAAAAAATAACAAAATAAAATAATAATACCCCACTGCAAAAACTTGAGCGCATGCCCTTTTCTCCTGCCCGATTCTTAACACTGAAACTAGCCACCGGCAACTTCCTTACGACAAAAGACGAGGTGAACAAGAAAAACAAAAGCAGAAAAAGAAAGAAAGTTTTTATGGTAGAAGTTCTACCACAAGATAACTCATTTAACGCTGTCAGCAGACAGATAACGCGGCGCATCAAGTTCACCCATCAAAGAGGAAGAAGCAGACAAATCACCCCACCTAATAGTAGACAGCCCACGAGTATTAAAAAAAGAAAAAGAAAGAGGGAGTGCGCATTCCTTTCGGAACCAGACCGGTGCAGACTCCATGCATACATAACATTAAATGCGGATGGATGCCAGACGAGAAAGTTGTCGTCTGTGTTGTCCTACTCTCTTTATAATATTACAGGAACTGAGGTGAGGCCTCTCCGACCTGTGAAGCCCATATCAGGGCTGTTTCAAGATGACGATGACGATCTAGAGGTAACGCGCCTGTTTATAGAAAGCGGAAAAGTCCGGGTCGGAAGTGTGCTGTGGTTCAAATCCCGTTTGGGCCCGAAAATTCCCCCCCCCCCCCCCCTCCCCCATCCATCCATTACACCATGAGTGGTGGTCTGGGCGCTAGTCTTTAGGATGAGACGATAAACCGAGGTCCCGTGTGTTACATATTCAGCGCACGTAAAAAAACCCACGGCAGCAAGAGAGTTGTCCTTGGCAAGATTCTTAGAAAAAACCACTCTGTTAGGGTAACAAATACAGTTGCAGACCCCCAATTTTTTTTTAAGGGTGGCGCTGCTCTTGTGGCGACGCGCTCTCCCCGGGGAGAGCAGCCCGAATTTCGTGCAGAGAAATCTCGTGACTTAAAGTGGTATAAATAAATAAATAAATAACAAATCCAACCTCTTGCCACTTCTGTCATTACAGCTTACAAGTAGTGTGCTTGTGTTTAAGACAGGACGTGTCTATGCTTCGTGTTACTTTATTTATTTATTTATTCATTTATTCATACCACTTTAAGTGTTAGTTTAGAGAAGAACTTGTGCGCTCATTCATTTATAAACGAGGTGTTCCTGGTTTCATTAAGGAATCTTAGGTAACACATATTTTGTCTCCTACTTTAGGTTCTTGTTTTGTTTTGTTTGTGGTTGTTTTTGTTTTGTTTGTGGTTGTTTCCTTTTGTTTGTGGGTTTTTTGTTTTGTTTGTGGTTTTTGTTTTGGTTGTGGTTTTTGTTTTGTTTGTTGTTCTTGTTTGTGGTTTTTGTTTTGTTTGTGGTTTTTGTTTTTGTTTGTGGTTTTTGTTGTGGTTTTTGTTTTGTTTGTGGTTTTTTGTTTTGTTTGTGGTTTTTGTTTTGTTTGTGGTTTTTTGTTTTGTTTGTGGTTTTGTTTTGTTTGTGGTTTTTTGTTTTGTTTGTGGGTTTTTGTTTTGTTTGTGGTTTTTTGTTTTGTTTCTGGTTTTTGTTTTGTTTGTGGTTTTTGTTTGTGGTTTTTGTTTTGTTTGTGGTTTTTTGTTTGTTTGTGGTTTTTGTTTTGTTTGTGGTTTTTTGTTTTGTTTGTGGTTTTTGTTTTGTTTGTGGTTTTTTTGTTTGTTTGTGGTTTTTGTTTTGTTTGTGGTTTTTGTTTGTGGTTTTTGTTTTG
>CM054140.1:57193325-57200825 GCA_028751875.1 Rapana venosa | reverse complement strand
CCACCAATCACAGCAACAGAAATTTCACTGGTTAGACGATCACCTACTAAACTATAACAAAACAAAAACAACAAAAAAACACCCAACCCAAAATCCAAAACAAGCCAAACAGGGTGGGGGGGGTTTTTTGGTTGGGTTTGGCCCCCCTTGTTGGTTTTTTGTGGGTTTTTTGGGGGGAAAAGGGGGGAAAAAACCCAAAAAAAACCCGTTTTAAATTTTTGGGACTTTTCCCCCCCCAAAAACCCCTTGGGGGGTTAAAAAAAAATCCCCCTTTTCCCCCGGGCCCTTTTTCCCCCCCCCCCCCCCCCCCCAAAAATTTTTAAAACCCCCCTTTTAAAAAAAAGGTTTAAAAAAACAAGAAAAAAAAACCCCCCTAAAAAAAAATTTTCAGCCCCAAAAAAAATTTTACCCCCCCCGGGGGGAAAAAGGGCCCCCCCCCCCCCCAAAAGGGCCCCCTTTAAAGGGGGGGGGGAAACCCCCCCTTAAAAGGGGCCCTTTTGGGTAGGAAAGGTAAAAGGGGGGGGAGGGGGGGCCCCTTTGGGCCCCAAGGGGGGGGGGCCCCGCCCCCCCCCAACAATAAAGGAGGGGGGGTTTTTATTTTTAAAATTTTTTAGGTCCCAAAAAAAAAACATTAAAGGGGGTAACTTCAAACCCCCCCCCTTTTTTTAAAAAAATTTTTTTTTTAAAAAAAAAAGGGGGAAAAAAACTTAAACCCAAAAAAAAAAAGGGGGGGGAAAAGGGTTTTTCTAAAGGCCCCCCAAAAAATTTTTTACCCGTTTTTGGGCCCCTGTTTTAAAAAAAGGAAAAAACCCCCTTTTTTCCTTTTTTTAACTTGCCGTTTTTTTAATGAAAAAAAGGGGTAAAAAAAAAACCCCCTTAAACCCCAAAACCCCCCTTTTTCCTTGTTTTAAAAAAGGGTTTTTTTTAATTCTTGTTTCTTGGGGGTCTTTTTTTGGGGGTGTTGGCAATATTCTTTTTAGGATTAATATGAATAATGTGGGGATTAATTTTCCAAGATGGGTTAATTAAAATTAAAAAACGGTAACCAGGGGGAGGGGGGAGTCAGTTGTTTGGCTTGTTCTTAAAAAAGGTTTTTCAACTGGGGGAAACAATCTGGTGTTGGGTTGTAGTTTTTTTACAACTGTATTGTGAGTACTGGGTACGGTATTGTGTTGGTTGTGTTTTTTTTTGTTTGTTTTGTGTTTGTTGTTTTTTATGTATGGTTGTAGCAACCAAAATTTGTCATGTAGAAATAAAGTATTATGTATGTAATGAATAGTGAATTTTGAACATTATTATATGTATACTTTGACAAGTTGTCAGAGTTTTGTGTGTTTTTTAAATATGTTGACATTTTTCCCAGTTTGATAACCACTTCTGTATTCGCCCAGTAGCCTACCTTTCCAAATTTTTATAAAAATGTGCGCAGTATTGTGATGTTTGGGTCTTTTGTTGTCTGTGAATATCCCCCCCATCTAAGGTAAGGAGTTGTGTGTTTTTTGCTTATGTTGTCCGCCCTGTTCTTATGTTGGCTTCTTGAAAGCCCCAGGCTAATTACTCTATCTATGACATAATTAACTGCCTAATTGAATGGAAGGATTTGAACTAATTCAAAACTCCTTCCCACCTTTAAACAGCGTGCTGTAAGTTGGATGGTGACATTTTGACACCTTTTGTTCCAGTCAGTACCCACCTGTTTATAGCTTAATGCCACCGCCCTCTTTAGTAGAAAGTGAAACCAGGGGGATAGGATAATTTTGGGCGCCCCGCCCCCCAATATAGTTAAGAAGTGCGGGTTCTGAGGCTGACCACCTACGACCTTTAGGTTCTTGGATCCTTTACCTTTATGGTTACGTACCTGCCATCTTTAGGGTCAGGGAAGGTAAAACAACGAGGGAGAGGAGATGGGCGCCGCCCTCAATACACCAGCCCCTAGAAAAGCTGAGATCTCTGGCACCTCGCTCCCCAACGACCCTCATAGGTTATGGAACATTTGTTTTTCAAAATTATCTTAGGGTCACCAATCACAGCAACAGAAATTTCACTGGTTAGACGATCACCTACTAAGCTATAAAACAAAAAAAAACAAAAAACAACAACCCCAAAATCCGAAACAGCCAAACAAACTAACCTAGAACAAAGCAAAACCCAACAACAACAAAATTCATTCACACTATCCAGACACCAAAATGACTTGGCACCAAAATGACTTGACAGTAAAAACAGCCGACAGACAATTCTGCTTTCTCTTGTTAACTGTCGCCGCCCTTCAGACGATGATGCAGAAGAAAGAGAAGAAGGAAGGAGAAGAATAAAAAAACAACAACCCACTTAACCAGCAGAGGATCACAGTCCCACAAGTTTTTCTTGTTGAAATGTGTTTTCCCAGACTGTCGTTGTTGTCGTGGTGGTGGCAGTTTTCAGACAAGTGTCGTGTCTGGTGCCGCAGACATCACTCAGCAGTCAATAGTGACGCCAGGGTAATGTCGGAGGCGCATTACGCCAAAAGATGAGGGGAAAAAATAAAATAAAAACTAAAACAAGGGACTAACAGGGGGGGGTGAGTCAGTTGGATGGGGGTTGTCGTCTGTTCAAACCAGGTTTTCTCAGATGGGGAGAAAATCCAATCTCGCCGTGTGTTGTGTGTGGGGGGGGGGGGGGGGGGGTGAAAGTTTTTACAACTGGTATTTCAATAACTGGAAACAGGCAGTGTCGTGTGTGTATGTATGTCTTTGACAAGGGTTGGTCTAGAGTTGTTGCTGGTTATTATTGACAAACTTGTGTGACATTTTCGGTTTTTATTCTTGAATGCGCTCCGAGTTGGCCTTAAGTTTCTCTGAAAAGTTTCTTTTTTTAACACATAAAACCACATCACTGATGCCAAAAAGACATCTCATTTATTCAATTTCTTTTTTTTAAACACATAAAATCTCAGCACTGATGCCAAAAAGACATCTCATTTATTCAATCACAGTCATAGTCAAGTTGCTTAAAAAGACAACAACTCTCATGCCGAAGTCGGATGCGCTGGGCCTGACTTGTCAGGCGTTTAACGGCAGCGTGACGCATTTTCGTTCATATAACAGACAACAATAGTTGCTGCTGTCTGAGCTTTCAACAAAGAAGTAGTCAGGTTACTTCAAATTTTTTCCATTATCATTTTTTTTAGTTCACCAAATTCATACCATCATTCGTTTTCCTTATTAAGTCTGATTTAAGCCAATACCTCATTTTTATTACACGTTCAAAGTTTTATTAAATTAATATACCAAAAGCAAAGTTGTTAATTATATTAAAAGTATGTTCTTTCGAGCCAGAAGGCCCATAGAGCCGGAGCTTATCCCGGTTTCTGTAGCGTTAAGCGAACTGATGGTTTTTCACCACCCCTGTGACAGGACGCTAGTCTGTCGCCAGATACTTCCCCAGCAGAGCTGGTACCCACTTGCACACCTGGGTGGAGTGAGGAAAATAGGAGTAAAGTGTCTTTCCCAAGGACACAACACCGAGCCGAGCGGGGATCGAACCCGCGACCTCTGGATCACGAGTTGACCGCCTAAACCACTCGACCATGGTGCCTCCCGTTAATTATATTAAGTAATTATCAATTAATATACCCAAACCACAGTTATCAATTATATTAATTAAAATATTAATCAATATACCAAAACCACAAGTACGCGGGCACAATCTCACGCAAGCATCCTCACTTACAAATGCATATGCATGCGTACGTGTGTGCGCATGCGTACGTGTGTGCGCGTGCGCACACACAACACAACACACACACACACACGTACACACACGCACGCACGTACACAACACACGTACACACCAACACACACACACGCACGCACGCACACACACAGTACACACACACAAACACGCACACGCACGCAACACACACACGTACAAACAAACAACACACACGTACAAACAAACACATACCACACAACACACACACACACACACACCAACACACACACAACAACCTGAGACAAGACGCAGAGACAATAAACAGAAAACGCCTAGGGGGAACACTGGAAGCCAAGTCTATGGTGACACAAGGAAAGGAGAGGGCAGGGGGGTGGGGGGAGGGGGGGGGGGTGGTATGGGAGATGAGGAGGAGGAGGAGGAGAGAAATGATCTCAGAAGACCACAGCCAAGGGAGACGACTCATTGACTCATTGAAAAAGACAAAAACGTTTGTTTTTCTTGTCTATTGCATTTTTTTTTTGTGGGATGGAGGGGGGGGGGGGGGGGGGGGGATGGGGGTTGGCAAAACGACCTCCAAGTTCACAAAGTCCTCTCGCTTTCCTCTCTCCAAAATAGTTTTCATGAAAAAAAACTAGAAATGACAGAGTGTGACTGAGAAGGGAATCATTTGTTGTTGTTGTTGTTGTTGCTGTTGTTGCATTTCTGGGCTAGAGCTCCGAGGTTCACCGATGGTGAAATTTTGCCTGTGCAACCGTGGTTTTTTTTTAAAAACTGCCGACCAATAAGGCAGGCGCATGATGCCTTCGGGGGATGAAACGGAACTGAGACAGGGAATAGGTGATGGCCAAAGGCCTGTGGGATGCTCCGATTAATTAAAATAAGCCTCAACAACCAACATGACGCCATTCTCTCTCTCTCTCTCTCTCTCTCTCTCTCTTTTCTCTCTCTCTCTCTCTCTCTCTCTCTCTCTGTCTCTCTCTCTCTCTCTCAACAATAGACCAGTATTAGAAGATGTAAGACAGAATTGCATTCCGGTAAAGTATAGTAGACAGCCTAATTTATTTAGATTCTGTTTACTCATGGAATCTAGTTACTTTGAGATTGTGCGCAGTCTTGCTTTATATTTGTGTAAAGCATTTAGATTTTTAAAAAAAGATATCTTGGTTTCTTAAGTCATTTTTTTGCAACTGATTTTTATTGTGGTTATACAATAACATTTTGGGGTTTTTTTGTGCTTCCTTATTTTTCTCACTAAAATACTAAGCAGTTCGACAACCCCCCCTTCATGTATAGGCCAATGGCCTTTTTGTGAATAAATCTTTCGAGTTCGAGTTCTCTCAACAATAGTTTCTGTCTGAGCAATGGACCACCACCACAACGAAGAAGAAACAGCAGCTAACTACAAGTATCTTCTGTTACCACGTTTGCTATCACAGCAACTGTCGCAAACCGCTAAAGACTCAAGACTCCGCAAAAGAAGACGAAGAAGAAGAAGACAAACCAACATCGATCTATTAGAGACACAAAAGGTTTCAGACACCAAAGTCCAACAAGCAGTTACCCTTTTGTTTTTCCCCTAGCTTCCTATACTTTGAATATCGTCACTTTTCAGGCAGTTTCAAGTCTGGCCCTACAGGTCATGAAGACGGGTTAATGGCCATGCCGTATGTCGTCATAACAGCTGAAAACTGAGAGGCAGAAGAGAGAACAGATTTTGGGGTGAGCGAGTGTCATGCAGTTATCGTCTTGCTTCGGACTAAAAGCTCTCACAGTCTGGCAGGAAAATCTCTTCGTGGGTTTTTTGTTCTTTTTTAAAGTGCAGGTTTCAACTTTCACATTTTAAATCTCTTCGTATGTGTGGTTGTTTTGGTGGGTTTTTTTTAAAGTGCAGGTTTCAACTTTCACATTAAACCAGCCAGCCCGTGATGATGTTGAAAATAGCTGATGCGAGTAATACACACGCGTCTGATTGTTACATCAAGGATTACTGTGAAGATTCTCACTGGCGATACTCGGCACCAGTTTAGCTTCTTCATTGCGTTCTCGAAGTCTTTTTTATTCTATGGTTCCGTCTCTTTCTCCCAAACTTTGGGTCTTCATTTTTTTTTTCGGTGCTCTCTCGCGCGCAGTTTTTCAGACTAAAACTTTTCCCTGTCTACTGTCAACCCACATAACACAGTCAACAGTGACGCCATAATCACTGTCGTTCGTTACATCGAGAAGCGAAGGTGAGAGAGAGAGAGAACAAAAAAAGAACTTTACTGGAACTAGAAACTCTGAATGGGAGTTGGGAGGGGGAGGGGGTAACGATTGCCGTCTGCTTCAAACTAGGCTCTGGAAAGTCTTGACAGGAAATCTCTTTCCTTGCAAGTTTGAACTATATCGCAACTATAGCAGTCAGCATGTTTGAAAGTGCTGGTGTAAGTATGGATCGGTGTTATACCTCAAGGACTGCAGTGAAGCTTCTCGTTCATTGGGGATGCTTGTGGTAACACTTTGCTTGTACACTGACTGCATTCTCTCAGATCATCTCGGTTCTTCTCAGATTTTTTTTTTCCGCTTTTGGAAACAACCAAGATCTAAACATCAAAGTCATATAAAGTTATACATTGTTTGCTAATTTTTTTTACTCATCACTCTATTGTTTTGTACATTCATTCAGTCAGTCAATCGTTAAGTGTTTTTTTTTTAAACCCAATCATTCGTTTATCTGCTGACAAAATTTATTTGTTAGCTCATAGACTGTATATTATTCTATAATGTTGCTGATACTGAAATTATATATATATATATATATATATATATATATATAATAAATATATATGAATATATATATATATAAGTATGGAATTTATATAGCGCTGAATCTTGTAAAGCAATATATAATATATATATATATATATATATGTAATATATATATATATATCATATATAAGAGAGAGATGAGAAGACAAAGAGTGAGAGAGAGATATAAAGAGATGAAACATAAATACTCTCATATTGCAATTGCGAGAGTGCATACATGCATGCACACACATATCCATCCATCCATCCATCCTCACACACTTACCCACCACACACCACATACACTACACACATTAAACACAAAACTCCACGGCGAACAAGTTAAGAAGTTTTTACCTAACTATAGCCAAAACGAAAAGAGGGAGAGGAGGGGGGAAGGAGGAGGAGGGAGGGGGGGGGGGAGAGGAGGAGGAGGGGGGGGGGGAGAGAATGGGAGGTCGAGAGAGGAAGGGGGTCAAGGTGTTGGATATGAGAAGGATAAAGAGTAATGACCTTGAAGATCGTGACAATGGAAACGACCTCAACGACCTCAAAGGAGAATGACAAATACATTTTTGGTTTCGGTTTTTTTTTTCTCTTCCTCCTTTTGTCTCTTCCTGTTATGTTTTCACAAGGTGTTTTTTTTTTTACCAGAGTTTCAAAGTTTTCAATTTGCTCTCTCCCCCCCAAAAAATCCCCCCAAAAACAAACAAAACCAATAACAAAAAACAACAACCCAATTCTAAAGGAAAATAAAAGATGGGAGTGAGTGGGTGATGGGGAAAGGAGGGAGGGGGGGGGGGGGTGAGAGAAAGGGGGGGGGGAGGTGGTGGACGGGTAGATTACGGGGTTGTAGTATTGCGTTTCAAAAAGGTAAAAGTCGGCAAGCAAAAAAGTTTCTACGCCAGTGAAGTGGGTGGAAAGAAGGGAGGGAAAAGAGAGAGTGAGGGAGAGAGAGAGGGAGGGGGAGGGAGGAGAGTGAGGGAAGGGGAAGGGGGGGGG
>CM054140.1:57189140-57192825 GCA_028751875.1 Rapana venosa | reverse complement strand
CCCCTGATAACATAGAACCCAGGAGATCCAAAGTCCTTAATTTACCCGAAAGCAAAGACACAGACAGTCCACCCTATCCTCCGAGAAGAAGTGAAACAGCAGTCAGATCGCTGAAAAAGGGGAAGTCAGCAGGGGCTGACAACATTCCAGCTGAGTTGGTCCAAGCTGGAGGGGAAGCCATGATCAGCGCCCTACTAAGAATCTGCAACAAGATCTGGCAGACAGGAAAATGGCCAACACCATGGACGCAGTCGCTCATCATCACCCTCCCCAAGAAAGGAAATCTACAACAATGCCATAATTACCGCACAATCAGCCTCATATGTCACCCAAGCAAGGTCATGCTGCAGATAATATTGAATAGACTGAAGCCACAAGCAGAGACCATCATTGCTGAGGAACAAGCAGGTTTCAGAGCAGGGCGCAGCACAACAGAACAGATATTCAACCTCAGAATACTATGTGAGCGGTACCTTCAACATCAACAAGACCTATACCACGTATGTTGTTAGAATTAGATAAAAAGGGCAAACAATGCTGGGTCTCTAAAATCAGGAAATATCTGCATAACTGGGTTTAATATCGTTTGGTTAAACCAAGGAGTAGGAGACATAAAAATGTTCTTACGTGCCTTTAAACAAAGACTTGTAGATTGGTTTACCCAGAATGGACTGTTACCATCAGAGATCGCGGTAGATATGATAGTTACAGAAACTTTAAGATTGTTTTTGAAAGAGAGAAGTAATTAGTGAAATGGATACATATTGCTTTCGAGTTGCAGTTACTCAAGTACGAGTGAATGCGCTAACCACTAAACAATAATACACATCGCTATAGTAGTTCAAATGAAGATAAGCAGTGCCCTGTTTTGTAAAGACCAAATAGAGAATGAAGAACACTTTTTATTTAATTGCCCTGTCTATGAAGATTTGAGACACAAGTTTTCTCAAAGATGCGAAGAGACTTCCTTTGCACGTGCTACTCAAAGCTACAATATCTACTGATAGACATAATTTATCACGATTTATTTTTCATGCAACCAACAGAAAGAAGTAAGATAACTGTATAGAAATGGATCCTTATATTGATGAAAACTACATTCAAAACATTTGTCGATTATGACGAACGTGAATTGATTTGTGATGAATATTCAAGAAATGGGTGATGTAATTTCTTTATTATTGCTGATATATCATTTCATATTTATATACATTGATAGTAATGTGTTTTATAACACTCATGTCATATGTCCACTCCACATCAAACACCGTCATTCCTTGTATTGTGCCTAAGGCCGATGTACATGAAAATCAGAAGGTCTGAATCTGAATCTCTCTACTATTCATCTCTTTATCATCTCTCCTTCTTTTCATCCTAATACACTCGTCTCTTCTCACTCATTCTTTCTCCTCCTACTCCCTCGTCTCTCCTCCTTCTACTCTCTCGCCTCCCCGTCTCTCTCTCATCTGACTCTGTTCTCTCTCTGACTCTTCTCTCCTCTTTCTCTCTCTCTCTCTCCTCTCTCTCTCTCCTCTCTCTACTCTTCTCTCTCTGCTCCTCACTCACTCTCTCTCTCTCTCTCTCTCTCTCTTCTCTCTCTCTCTCTCGCTCTCTCTCTCTCTCTCTCTCTCTCGCTCTCCTCTCTCTCTCTCTCCATCTTTCTCTCTCTCATCTCGTCTCTCTCTCTCTCTCCTCTCTCACTCTTTCTCTCTCTTCTCTCTCCTCTCTCTCTCTCTCCTCTCTTTCTCTCTCTCTCTCTCTCTCTCTCCACTCTCACTCTCCTCTCTCTTCCCTCTCTCTCTCTCTCTCTGTCTCTGACTCTTCTTTCTCTCTCTCTCTCTCTCTCTCTCTCTCTGACTCATTCTCTCTCTCTCTCTGACATCACTCTCTCTCTCTCTCTCTCTTTCTCTCTCTCTCTCTCGCTCTGTACCTCTCTCTCTCTCTCTCCTCTCTCGCTCTCTCTCTCTCCTCTCTCTCTTTCTCTCTTTTCTCTCTCCTCCCCCTACTCTCTCTCTCTCTCCTCTCTCTCTCTCTTCCTCTCTCTCCTCGCTCTCTCTCTCTCTCTCTCTCTCGCTCTCTCTTTCTCTCTCTCTCGCTCTCTTCTCTCTCGCTCTCTCCCTCTCTCTTCTCTCTCTCGCTCTCCTCTCTCTCCTCCTCTCCTCTCTCTCTCTCTCTCTCTCTCTGTGCACACCCTAGTTCCCTGTGCCTCGCTCTGTACCTGCCTCTGTTTGCCTTTTCCTTAAGCAGTAGGGAGGGAGGGAGGTTGGAAGGAGAAAGAAAGAGGGAGGGAGGGAGAGAGAGAGAGAGAGAGAGAGAGAGAGAGAGAGAGAGAGAGAGAGATGGAGGGAGGGAGAGAGAGAGAGAGAGAGGGAGGGAGGGAGAGAGAGAGTGAGAGAGAGAGGGGGGAGAGGGAGGAGAGAGAAGAGTGAGGGGGGAGAGGAAGGGAGGGAGGGAGAGAGAGAGAGAATCAGAGAGAGGGGGAGAGAGAGGGAGAGAGAGAATTAGAGGGAGGGAGGGAGAGAGAGTGAGAGGGAGGGAGGGAGAGAGAGTCAGAAGAGAGAGAGAGAGAGACAATGACAATGACAATGACAATGACAAATTCTTTTATTTCGAGGATAATGAATAAGCACACATGTGCTTTTTTACATCCAGTCCCCGCCCGTTAGGGATACATCTTAATAATAACCCAATACTTATACAGTCTCGCAATAAAAACAAGGGAAATAACCATTTTCAAAACAGCTTCCCCCCAACAACCCTCCCCCCCCCCCCCAAAAGCAAGCAATTAAAAGAAAATCCTAAGAATACCCCACCCCTACCCCCACCCCCCAAAAAACCCTAACCAAAACAAACAAACAAACAAAAAAGAAGGAAAAACCAAACCAACAAAAGATGATAAAAAAGAGAAAAACAGACAAACAACAACAACAAGAACAAGAGCAACAACAAAGCCAAGAAAAATAACACAACCAAACTTAATAAGTCATAAAGATAAACATCTACACATTGTCAAATGGTACACATACTTGTTACACATAATTATAAGATATTGAAATAGGGCACTCATTAAAACTTAAGTACAGAGGCAAGTCCAATAAAGTATTGAAAATATAAAAATATGAATCCTTCATCAGGATATACTATGACTATAAGCAGGACGATAAAAAGGTGAGAGAGAGAGACAGAGACAGAGAGTGTGTGTGTATGTATTTCAGAGATAATATCCAATATATAAATCCCAAAACAGTATGCGATCCCATCAACACTCATTTTAGATTATACTCGTTTCAAATTATATGTCATGATAATGAAATAAATTTAATACCCATACATCCACACAATAAAAACAAGAAACAAACCAAGAAGAAATTAAAAACTATACAGTCGTTTAGGGAGAGAATATGGGTGGGTGAGTGAGTGAGTATGTGTGTGTGTGTGTGTGTGTGTGTGTTTGAGCGCGCGCGCGCGCGCGCGTGTGTGTGTGTGTGTTTGAGTGTGGTGTGTGTGTGTGGGGGGGGGGGTGTGTGTTTCAGGGATAATACTAAATATGTAATACTCACATAGCACACGATCAACACAAACACTTTTTAATTATGTTCATGCAAATTGAATGTCATGGTAATAAAATAAGAGCAATACCCATACACTCTCATAATAAAGAGGGGGAAAAGCCAATAAAGTCATA
>CM054140.1:57164140-57184140 GCA_028751875.1 Rapana venosa | reverse complement strand
CAAATCTGTCATCCATTCTTATCACCGGCACACAATGGCCTACTCTTTCGAAAAAGCGGAATAGGTTTTAATGTGTGCGCAAGATGTTCTGCGTGCGTTCGCACACGGGACTTCGGTTTATAGTCTCATCCGAAGGACTTTTTGGGGAGAGTGGAGTCTGCACTGATGTTAACTCCAGGACAGGGGGAAAACATCTCCTTGAAGAGGATTCGAACCCGGGTCAACAGATCGCGAGCGCAACAAGAGAGAGAGAGAGAGAGAGAGAGAGAAGAGAGAGAGAGAGAGAGAGAGAGGAGAGAGAGAGAGAGAGAGAGAGAGATGAGAGAGAATGAGAGAGAGAGAGAGAGGGGGAGAGAGAGGAGAGGGGGTCAGAGACAGAGACAGATTGAGAGAGAGAGAGAGAGGGAGAGGAGAGGGGGGGGGGGGGGCTCAGAGACAGAGAGAGAGAGAGAGAGAGGGGCTCAGAGACAGAGATTGAGAGAGAGAAAGAGAGGGAACTTTTAATCTTGCTATCTTCTTCGTTGTCGAACGCTCAGAGAGCATCTATTGTTGTCTCGTCATAATTATGAGCAAAAAATATATTGCGCTGCCGTTAAGCACCTGACAAGTCAGACCCAGCGCATCCGACCTCGGGCATGGCTAGTAGTTTACTTGCTAAAAAGGTATTTTAAAAAGTCGATTATCTATAGTGCAAGCCCAGTGAAACTGGGATGACACATAGCTTTCGGTAAAAGAAAACAAAAAGTCTCCACTCTATTTCACAAACAGTCTGGGATAACAACCAGCTGTTGGTGGTGTGTTCTTTACAGAACAAACCCGGCTTGTCAGGCTCAACAACTACAGATATAGTACAATACAAGTGTTCGGGTGTTAGATGAAAATTGCTTTTGCATATTCACCCGGGTACGGGATGATAGCGCAGTGGTCAGAGCACCCACTCTCCACACAAGCTGAGGTTTGTTAAGCAGCGTTCAGCGTGGTTACCTAATGGATGGGTGACCGCTTGGCTTCAGTACAGTCCCCCCAGTTCACCCAGCTGTGTAAATGGGTATCTGCTCTCTTTAGGGTCAAGGGAGGGTAAAAGCAGCGAGGGAGAGGAGATGGGCGCCCCCGCCCTCAATATGCTGGCCCCTGGAGAAGTTGAGATCTCTGACGCCTCACTCTCCAACGACTGTATAGGTTATGAGAAAACCTTTACCCCCCCCCCCTCCTTTCTTTTACAGTCTTATTCGTGAGTTGATTTTATCCAAAAAGACTGGAACTCAATTGAAAAAAATCTGTTGGTATTTTTTTTTTTAATTCCGCGGTTAGAGCTTTGCGGTTCACCAAGGGTGGGATTTTGCGTATTAATTATGCGACCGTTTTTGGTCTGTCAGAAAGGTAGCCTCATTCCGCCTTTGCAGATCTTTTGGTGTGAGTCTATTCCTCTTAGGGGGACGGGATAGCTCAGTGGTCGGAGCACTCGCTTTCCCCCAGCCAAGTTAAGCAGCGTCGAGCGTGGTTACCAGTTGGATGGGTGACCGTTTGCGCGCCTTGGCTTCAGTACAGTTCCCCCAGTTCACCCAGCTGTAAATGGGTACCTGTCCTCTTTAGGGTCAGGGGAAGGTAAAAGCAGCGAGGGAGAGGAGATGGGCGCCGCCCTCAATATGCTGGCCCTAGAGAAGCTGAGGTCTCTGACGCCTCGCTCCCCTACGACCTTATAGGTTATGGGACTCCTTTACCTTTTTTTACCTATTCCTCTTACTAAGCGAAGGACAATGCAGGCCCAAAAAAGGGATGGGATGGGGGGGGGGGGGGTGGAGTACGAAATGTAATGTTCAGGTAAGAAGACAGCCGCGTTGTGCTGTAATAAAAGTTGTGTTGATGAGATACACTGACGACACCTGCTATCCTATAAAATGACACAACGAACCGAATGGTAACAGATGTAAAACAACAACAACAACAACAACAACAACACACACACACACATACACACACACAACCAAACGCTATTTAAGTATCATTATACAGGAGCACACATGCGTGTCAGAGAGTACACACACACACAACACACACACACACACACACGCACACACACACACACACACACACACGCACGCACGCTTGCACGCACGCTCATCTCTCTCTTTCTCGCTCTCTCTCTCCCCTCTCACACACACACACTCTCTCTCTCTCTCTCTCTCTCTCTCTCTCTCTCTCTCTCCCTCTCTCTCTCCCCCTCTCTCTCTCTCTCTCCCTCTCTCCCCCCCTCTCTCTCCCTCTCTCTCTCTCTCTCTCCCTCTCTCCATTGTGTGCCGGCGAGACCAGATGACAAAATTAAAAAAACACACGGGGGACTAGATGTAATAAAAAGCACATGAGTGCTTATTCCGTTATCCTCGATACAAAAAGAATACATACATAAATAACACTTTTCCGCTCTCTTTTCTCACACTCACATATGTACAGGCACTACTCTCTCTCTCTCTCTCTCTGTCTCTCTCTCCTCTCTCTCTCTCTCTCTCTCTCTCTCTCTCTCTCACACACACACACACACACACACACACTCACGCCTGACAAGTGCTTTTTCCTGACGCCCACAAGCAACGCCTACCCTATTACATTAGACACATTCACATTCACCTAGATGCAGTCCCTCCCTCTCTCTCTCTCTCTCTCTCTCTCTCTCTCTCTCTCTCTCTCTCTCTCTCTCTCTCTCTTTCTCTCTCTCTCTTTCTTTCTCTCTCTCTCTCTCTCTCTCTCTCTCTCTCTCTTCTCTCTCTCTCTCTCTCTCTCTCTCTCCCCCTCGCTCTACCTACGTACCCATGTATACTTTTGTACATCATCATTAATCACACGACAAAATATGAAAAGAAAACCCACACTGACAAATCAGCCACTAGGAAAGACAGCCTTTTGAATGAGGATGATGGTACCGCCACACCACAACACCCGCCACAACACTCTGCCAAAAACGGTACTGCAAGGAACACTCGAAGGTGGCAGAAAGAGAACAAGTCATGGATGGACGACATTAGAGATTGGACCAGGATGAATGACTCGGCACTACTGCGCAGAGCCGAGGACCGAGATGGATGGAGGAGGCTTACCACGGCATCGTCTTTCGAGTCTCCTCCACGACCGCCAAGGTCACGGGACTGATGATGATGATGATGATGATGATGATGATGATGATGGTACCTTTGTGTCGACAATATTACACACGGGACGAGAATTCCACGGAAACGATCCAAAGTAAAAAATACTAGACATAATTATATTTATATAAGTATCAAGTCTAAGTTTAGTAACACTAATCGAATTTTTAAAAATTTCTTTTCTCTTTCTTTTTTGTGATTTTTTGGTTTGGAGGTGGTGAATTTTTTATTTTTTTTAGGAGATTAGGAGGGTTTTTTTGGTATTAAAGAAACTGACATAGGCAGTTGACACGGAGTATTGTACTGTTCTGTATAGCACTGTACTACTTTTTTGTAGTATAATATTTGTGTTGCATTACAGTTTACAGTCAATGTATATTGTATTGTATTGTATTGTTTTGTACCATACCATACCATACCATACTATACTATACCACACCATACCATACTATACTATACCACACCATACCATACCATACTATACTATACCATACCATACCATATCATACTATACTATACTATACTATACTATACTATACGATACGATACGATACGATACTACACTATACTACACTACACTATCCTACATCGCACTGTATTATACAGTATATTGCATGTATCTTACAGTTACTGTAGATTTCTCGGCGTAAAAATCTCACCGCTCTCTCCACATTAGACAGCATCATCACACCGATAACAAAAAAATATTTTCTTCTTCTGGTAAAATTCTGCTACGAATGAATGACTCTGTTGTTGCCATCAGTTCTTTCACGTGTGCTGAAATATATCGCACACGGGAAGTCGACATAATTTTCGTCTCATTTGAACGGCTAGCATATTCAGGCCACCACTCATGGTTTAATTAAGTGGATGGATGGATGGGGCAAAGGTCCGGTTTTAGATGGGCTCGATTCCTTCAACTCTTTTACTTTTTTACTTTTATTCTTTTATATCGAGGATAATGAAATAAGCACTTATGCGCTTTTTTACACCCAGTACCCGAGTGTATACGGTTTTGTAAAGTCTGTCATCTGTTCCCACCGACACATTCTTACGAAAAGCGGAACAGGATTTAACGTGTGCGCAAGATGTTCTGCGTGCGTTCGCACACGGGGTCTCGGTTTATAGTCTCATCCGAAGGACTTTTTGGGGAGAGTGGAGTCAGAACTGATGTTAACTCCAGGGGAATATATCCCCTTGAAGGGGAATCGAACCCGGATCGTCAGATTGCAAACGCACGCAAACATCTTTCCACACTTAAACCCCCCCTTTTCGAAAGAGACCTTGGTGCCGTGGGAACGGATGACAAAATTGGCAAAACCGCATACCCGGGGGACTGGATGAAAAAAAAAAGTACACATAAGGCTTATTCCAATATCCTCGATATAAAAAAAAAAAAATTTTTCTTTTTCATACCACTTTAACCCGGGCGTTTTCTCTCCGGAAATTCGGGCGCCCTCCCAGAGGAGAGGCGCGCACAAGAGCCGCCACCCATTAAAAAAAATAAAATAAATAGAAAGGTTACAATTCATTAACACAAGCAGGAGGAACAACAAACCGAGCACCTCTTACAGACAACAGCAACAAGTACTCATGTTGCAGGGCTACTGAACAGTTTTTGCTGAACCCTTTCCCCCCTGGCCCACGAAATTTTGTTCCAAAAGAGACTTCAAAACAAATACCGGAACTGTGGCCATACGCACTTCTAGTGAAGACGGAATGAACGGTTACGGGAATTTGACCCGGGGGAGGGGGTGCGGGGGGGGGGGGGGGGGGGGGGGGGGGAAAGGGTTTGCTCGCAATTCAGTAAAAAGAGAGACACACTTTTGGCCTTTGACCAAATTTTAAATTGTCATTCCCCCAATATGACCTATTGAAAATTTTTGGGGAAAAGGGGGGGGGGGGCGGGGGGGGGAGGGGGATAGGTTTTTTGCCTGCAATTCAGTAAACAAGAGACCACTTTTGGCGCTTTGACCATTTATTGTCATGCCCAATAAGCCATTGAGGGGGGGGGGGGGGGGGGGGGATAGGTTTTGCTCTGGAATTCGAAAACAAGAGAGACACACTTTTGCTTTTTGGACCAATTTATTGTCAGTGCCCAATAGGGCCTATTGAAAAGGGGGGGGGGGGATAGGTTTTGTTTGGAATTCATAAACAAGAAACACACTTTTGGCGCTTGACCATTATGTCAGTCCCCCAAATGGCCCTAGGAAGGGGGGGTCCACGCGACTTTCTTTTGTAAATACAAATAAAACAAGAAAAAAGTACGGATGCTTTTTTTCCTAATGAAAAGACAAAAACTCTTTTAGAATGGCGTAAAAAATCCAGCTTCAAAATGAACATGAAATATTGCGAAAATAAACAAACAGGAAACCAATAGACACAACTAAAAAAAAATAAAACAACATTCTAGAGAAGAGAAAGGCGAGAGAGAGAGAGAGAGAGAGAGAGGAGAGAGAATAGAGAAAAGGAGAGAAGAGAGAGAGAGGGAAAGAGAGAGAGAACTGAATTGAATTTTAAAAATTTTATTAAGAGGGTAAGGGTAACAAACAACTTTTTTCAACAAAAAGAAGAAGAGAGGGAGAGAGAGAGAGAGAGAGAGAAGAAGAGAGAGAGAGAGAGAAGAGAGAGAGAGGAGAAGAAGATTTCTTTTATTTATTATTCTTTTATATCGGGATAAGCAATAACACGCATGTGCTTTTTTTTCATCCTCCCCGTGTATGGATTTTTGTTGGAAAGTGTATGCTGGATGTAGCGAAGAGATTATGCGATTTGTGCTTTTTAAAGTGTTTGCTGGGTTTGCGAGAGAAAAGAGAGAGGGAGAGAGAAGGAGAGAGAAGAGAGAGAGAGAGAGAGGAAGAGAGAGAGAGAGCCGAGAGAGACCGAGAGAAAGAGGAGGCAGGCAGGCAGACAGACAGACGACAAAAAAATGCCACAAGAGAATGGAGGCAGAAAAAAGCTCACACACACACACACACAAAACCAAAACCCAACACAAACCACTCCAAACAACCCAAACCAATCTTGTTTTTTAATCCCGCCCACCACAAGGCCATAAATCGTAAAAATTCAAAACCCAATTTAAAACAACAAACCCCCAAATAGAAAACCCCCAAATGTGCAATATCTACTTTATTTTGCCGTCAGCGCCAGGGGTTTATCACAGTTCTTGATTTAAAACCATTGATGCTGGGGGCAAAAAGCAAACTGAGAGGCTGTAACCATGCTTTTTTTCCCCATGGAATTCCACATACAGCTGTCTTTTGTGATCGCATGACTCTCTGACTAGGAGGGGTTGACTCGCACAGTCCTTATTGCTGCGCCCCCTGGGGGGGTGGTTGGCCTATGGAGAACATCTCCAACGCTGACTGTCCTTGCCCACTTGGGCCCAGAGAGTGGGGGTGTACGGGGCAAGCATCTCCACTATAATCACATTTTTGCCCCTTTCCAAAAAGCAGCTGCCTCCTCTCTGTTCGGAGGTCATCGTCGACCAGACAACAACACAACAGAGAAAACAGGGGTAAAACCAACCACGTCGTTGCAACCAACAACAAAACCCTGTCGCATACGCAAAACCCCGGGCCAAATCCCTAAGGGTCAAGCCGAATGGTCACCGGGTTTTGGGGAAGACAAAACCCCATGAACCACACAGTCACGAAAAAAAACCCAACCCACCAATTTAAAATCACCCGGGCGTGGAAACCGACTTTCGCTGAGCCTCTCCCTTTTCTCCCCCACTCAATATCAAGCGGGAAAGCCCGACTGTTTATGAAAAGCCACCGTCTTCACGTAACCAAAAATGGTTTTTTTACTAAAATCCCGGAAAACCCCTCTGATTTTCTCAGGAAACACGCACGCACGCACGCACGCATGCACACACACATACAAAGACACGCAAGTGCACACACGCACGCAGTCGCAGAACATCTTGCGCACACGTTAAATCCTGTTCCGCTTTCGTTAGCGTAGGCCATTGTGTGCCGGTGGGAATGGATGACAAAATTTACAAAATCGCATACACACGGGGACTGGATGTAAAAATGCACATATCCTCGGTAAAATAAAATAAAATAAATAATAAACACACACATCTTGCGCGCACGTTAAATCCTGTTCCGCTTTTCAAAAAAGTAGGCCATTGTGTGCCAGTGGAAAATAGATGACAAAACCGCATACACACGGGGGGGGGGGGGGGGGGGGGGTAGGCGGGGGGGGGGGGGATGTAAAAAGCACATGAGTTCTTATTCCCGCGCGCGCGTGCGCGTTAAATCATGTTCTGCTTTTTCAAAAGAGAAGGCCATTGTGTGACAATGGGAACAGATGACAAAATTTACAAAACCGCATACACACGGTGTCTGGATGTAAAAAAAAAAATTCCTTTATCCTCGAATAATTTATTATCCTCGATATAAAGGAATAAATAAATAAACACACACACACACACTCACACACACTTACACAAACCAACACACACTTTCAAACACACACTTCACAAACACACACACTTTCAACACAACACAAACCTTTCACACACACACCACACCACTTTCACACAAACCACAACACACACCACACCAAACAACACACTCTTCACACACAACCACAAACACACACTTTCAACACACACACACAACAAACACTTTCTCACACAACACACACAACACACCACGACGCGAAACAATGAACTTATCAACCCATACTCCCCCCCCCCCCCCCCCCAAACACACACCACAAACCCCCCCCCCCTCCTCACCCCCCACACCCCCCTACCACCACCCCCCCAAAACCGCTTCCAACATTAAGATGGGATTTCCCCCAACCCAAAAAAATTAAACCCCCAAAAACAAACGTCCGGGAGGAAGGGGGAGAGAGGGGTGGGGGGGGGGGGGGGTTGAGAAAAAAAAATGAAAAAAAAATAAAGGGGGAAAAATTAAAAAGGGGGGAAAAAAGGGGGGGAAGGGTGGGTTCGGAAAAGGGGGGGGAAACTAAAAGGGGTTTGGGGGGGGAAAGGGGGGGAAGGATGAAAAACAGGGGGAAAGGGAGGGGGGAGGGGGTGGGGGAGGGGGGGGGGGGGGAGGGGGAGAAAATGGGGGGATAGGGGGGGGGGGGTGGAAGGGGAAAAGGGGAAAAATGGGGCCAAACAAGGAGGGAAAAAGGGGGGGTTTTTGGGCGGGAGAGGGAAAAGGGAGTGGAGAGTGTGGGGTGAGAGAGAGAGAGGAGAGAGAGAGAGAGAGAGAGGGAGGAGAGAGAGAGGGGAGGAAGGGAAAATGAAGAGGGGAGGGGGTTTTTGAGAGAAAAAGGGGAAAGAAGAGAGAAAAAGAGAGCAAAAAAAGAGAGAGAGAGAAGAGGGGAAAGGGGACAGACAGACAGGAAGAAAACAGACGACCAGACAAAAGAGAGAGAGAGAGAAAAGAAAAGAGAAAACCCCAACAAAAACCCAAAAAAAAAGACAGAGAGAGGGGAAAAAGACACAGAGAAGAAAACAGAGACACAGACAGAAAACCGGGAGGAGAGAGAAAAGAGAAAGGTGAAAAGATCTACGTCAACGGGGGTTGACATTTTCGAAAAGGGACAGAATTTAAGCACACACACACCACCACCCCACACCATACAAAACACACTCTTCTGGTCTAAATCACTCGCAAAATTTTGGACACCCCTTGCTTACTTGCATGCTAGGCCTTTTGGGTTGTCCAAATTCTCTTTTTTTCCCCTTGGTGCTCCAGGTATTTTAAGGGTTTCGTTTTTATACTGTCTGTCGGGTTCTGTCTGTGTCTTTTCTGTCTGTGTCTTGGTGTGGGGTGTCCTCTCTCTTCTCCCCTGCTCTCTTTTCCCCTCTCTTTTCCTTTTCTCTCCCCTCCTCTCTCCCCCTCTCTCCCCTTCTCTCTCTCTCTCTCTTCTGTTTTTGATTTTGGGATGATTTTTTTTTTGGGAGGCGTTTTTTTGGTGTTTATGGGGTTTTTTTCAGTTTGGGATTTTTGTTTTTTAAAAAATATTTTAACTTTGTTTGATCAATGATTGCTTTAAATGTGTAGATTAGGGGTTTTAGGGGGTGGTTGGGGGTTTGGTGGGTGTGTGGGGTGCAGTGTGTGCGTGTTTTATTTTTTTATTTGTTTTGGGGGAATTTTTTGTGGTAAGCTTGTGTGTGTAGGGGTTCCCAAAAAACAAGGAGAGGGGTGGGATGGACACCCACCCCCACAAACACACACACCAAAACACCACACCCCAAAAACACACAACACACACAGATAGTTGGGACAGAGAGAAAGACAGAAAATTTAGAAAACAAACTTTTAAACGGTCATCTTTATTCTTTAAAAGAAAATTAAAAAAATACTAAAAACCTTTTCCCCCGGTGACCCTTTAGACAAAACCCGCAAAAATTCAACATTTTAATAGTTTTATTGCCCCCAAAAACCTAAAAGGGAAAAAAAGAGACGACAGCGATGGGGGAGAGAGAAAAGAGAGAAAAAGAGGAGGAGAGGGGAGAGGGGAAAAGAGAGAGAGGAGAGAGAGACAGACAAAAAGACGCCCAGACGACAGAGACAGAACAGAGAAAGACAGGGGGACAGGGGGGAAGCAAAAACAATAACTTTGCACCCCTCCCCCCACCCCAACCCAAAATTCTATCTATTAGTCCTTTCTTTTGGGGACTATAAACCGAGGCCCCGTGTTCGAACGCATACAGAACATCTTGCGCACACGTTAAATCCTGTTCCGCTTTTCGAAGAGTAGGCCATTGTGTGCCGGTGAGAACGGATGACAAAATTTACAAAACCGCATACACACGAGGACTGGATGTAAAAACGCACACGAGTGCTTACTCCATTATCCTCGATATAAAAGAATAAATAAATAAATAAATATCAGCAGGTTTCTTTTTCAAAAAATAAATGCATGCCGGTTGTTTGACAATGACAAAGGTTTTGAAAACACAACGCGGAGCTGTACACGGATAAACAGACCTGTGTTCATGATAACTCGTTTCTGCGATGGAAAGTATGTGCGCGCGTTGTGTGTGTGTGTGCGTGCGTGGTGTGTGTGTGTGTGTGTGTGTGTGTGTGTGTGTGTTGTGTGCGTTGTGTGTGTGTGTGTTGTGTGGTGTGTGTGTGTGTGTGTGTGTGTGTGTGTGTGTGTGTGTGTGTGTGTGTGTGTGGTGTGTGTGTTGATAATACAATAATTGAAAGGGAAAGCATGCTTAGTGAGTGTGTGTGTGTGTGTGTGTGTGTGTGTGTGTGTGTGTGTGTGTGTGTGTGTGTGTGTGTGTGGTGTGTGTGTGTGTGTGTGTGTGTGTGTGTATAAGCAAGCGCGCGCATGTGTGCTACGATGATACATTATTTTGTGTGTGTGTGTATGTGTGTGTGTGTTGGTGTGTGTGTGTGTACGCGCGCGCTTCTTTTGTGAGTGTGTTGCTTTTTTCCCAAGTCAAGTCAAGTCAATTTTTATTTCCAGATGGTACATTGAATAAGCAATGCATTTGCTTTTTTTCATCAAGCCATCTATCTAAGAACAAATTTCTTAATAGTGTGCTTTCCAGGATAGTGTGTGGGCGTGCGTGCGTGTGTGTGTGTGGGGGGGGGGGGGGGGGGGGACATGATTTTGCGTCGGAGTGAATTTTTATACAGCTACGTGACATACTGGGTTTGCGTGGGTAGGTTATTTACAAGGGCTATGGTATCCGCGTTTGTCGTGTGTGCGAGGGGACATGGGTATTCCAAGGAAAAACAAAACAAAAAAAGAAAACATACCAAACGACGAGAACAACAACAACAACAACACACACATGTACCAACACACACACACACACACACACACACACATACGTACAAAACAAAACACACACACGTGGAGGGAGAGACACACACACATCCACAGCGGCGAGAGACAGACAGACAGACAGACAGAGACAGACAGAAAAGAGACAGACAGATAGAGACAGCCAGAGATAGAGAGACAGAGAAAATACATACAGACAGAGATTATGGAGACAAAACAGATGTGGAACAGACACACAGACAGACAGACAGACAGACAGACACACACACACACAGACAGACAGAGATCAAACCAAATGGAATTAAAATCAAACTCTTTGTTATTTCGAGGATAGTGAATAAGCACTGTTGTACACATCCTGTCCGCACCCATAATTATTAGAAAAAACAGAGACAGAGAGGAAGGGGGGGGAAGACAGAAGGACAGAACGAACGAGAGGGATAGAGGGGGAGAGGTGGAGAGAGAGGGGGGAGAGGTGGAGAGAGGGGGGGGAGATGGGGGAGAGGGGGAGAGAGAGAGAGGAGGACGGAGGAACAGAGGAACGAGAGAGGAGGGGGAGGGGGGGGAGAGGGGGAGAGAGAGGGGGGGAGGAGAGAGGACGGAGGAACAAAAGTGAACGAGGAGGGGGGGGGGAGGGAGGGAGAGAGAGAGGGGAGAGAGAGAGGAGAGAGAGAGAGAGGAAGGAGAGAGAGAGAGAGAGAGAAGGGGGGAAAAGAAGAGGACAGAGAACAGAGTGAACGAGGAGAGGGGGAGAGAGAGGAGAGAGACAGACAGACAGAGAGGTAGAGACAGGAGGATGGACAGAGAGAGCGGAGGGGAGGTGGAGGGAGAGAAAGCGAGCGGAGAGAGAAGTACCAACTGACTACCAAAACGAAAATCTTTCAACATCAAAGGGAAAGGAGAGAGAAGGAGAGAGAGAGAGAAGAGGAGAGAGAGGAGAGAGAGAGAGAGAGCAGAAAAACAGAACAAGACAGAGCAGAGATACAGACAGAGAGACAGACAGCATGAGACAGCAGACAGATGCAACTGCCAGAAAACAGCAGAGGCAGACAGAGACAGACAGAGCAGACAGAGAGACAGACAAAAGGACACACAGAGAGACAGACAGAGCGAGAAGAGAGAGGAGACAGACAGACAGACAGACAGACACAGAGAGAACAAATACGAGAACGAACAAGGTTACTGCTATTGAGCAGTAGTCAACTTTCATAGCGCCCCGACGAGGTAAACAACAATATCTAGCGCGATGCGATTAACAATGACATGGATGTTTGTCCGTCGTGTCCGACGATGACCTCCAAAACAGCAGAGGAGGCAGCTGCTGTTTTGGAAACTGGGCAGAAATTTTATTATAGTGGAGATGCCTTGCCCACAGTACATCCCCTCTCTCTCGGCCAAGTGGGCATAAGGACAGTCAGCGTTGGAGATGTTCTCCAAAGGCCAACCAGCCCCCAGGGCTGCAGCACATAAGGACTGTGCGAGTCAAGCCTCCTAGTCAGAGAGTCATAGTCGATCACTAAAGACTAAGCTATGAAATGGATTTCCATGTTTGGGAAAGCCACTGGTCATACAGCCTCTCACTTTGCTGTTGCCCCCCAGCGTCAATGGTTTAATCAAGAACTGGGATAAAGCCCAGGCGCTGACGGCGTTGATACCATGGCAGTTAACGACATATAAAACAATCAGATTCTAGTTACACCTTACTGTCCGGATCTGAATGCTCGTAACAGCACAGTCTTTTTGCAAGCGAAGTTAGCCCACATAAAAGCCGTTATCAGAGTCCGGTTTGATGAAAAGGCGATCACAGTTGAGCGACGGCGGTTGTCCGAGCTAAGTACTGATGTCCGATGATATCGTATTGAAAGAAATCGTCCGGTACCAAAGTCCACACACATCCCTACGGTTATACGATAGCAGAGCTGCTTCACCCCCCCCCCCCCCCTTATCCCCCCACCACCCTCCAAGCCCCCCTTCCCTTCCTCTCCTTCCCCCTTCCTCTCCCCCCCCCTCCCCTTCCTCTCCCTCCCCCCCCCCCCCCCCCTCCCTTCCTCTCCCCCGATACTCTGTTCTCAACTTACGACAATCTACAAAACTAGATAATAATGAATCATCATCATCATCAGACCCGTGACCTTGGCGGTCGTGGGGGAGACATGAAAGACGATGCCGTGGTAAGCCTCCTCCATCCATCTCGGTCCTCGGCTCTGCGCAGTAGTGCCGAGTCATTCATCCTGGTCCATTCTCTGATGTTGTCCATCCATGACTTGTTCTGTCTTCCCCTCCTTCTGCCACCTTCGAGTGTTCCCTGCAGTACTGTTTTGGGCAGAGTGTTGTGGCGGGTGACGTGGCCGAACCATGTCAGCTTTTTCTTCTTGACGATGGTGAGAAGGGGTTCCTGTGGACCTGCCAGCCGTGTTATTTGACTCTTGACAAATTCGTTGGTCTTTCCTTCTCTCCAGGATATGCCCAGCAGTTTTCTATGGCATTTTTTTTCGAATGACTGGATTCGCTTTGCTGTTTCAGCAGTCAATGTCCAGGTTTCACTTCCGTACAGCAGGATCGACTGAATTAGGGCTTTGTAGAGCTTTAGTTTGATTGGGAAACTGATCTCTTTACTTTTCCATATGGTGGTGAGTTTTGTCATGGAAGATGTTGCCATGGCTATTCTGACTTTGATTTCTGTCGTCGATCGCCCGTCCTTTGTGAGTGTAGCGCCGAGGTATTTAAAAGCGTCTACCTCCTCCAGTTGTTGGCCGTTCATGTAAATTTTAGCGGTGGCATTGCTCGTGCTGTTCACAAGTACTTTACTTTTCTCCGAGCTCACCTCCATCCCATATGCTCCAGCTCTGTTCTCAAGTCTGGTCGTAAGATCTTGCAGCTCTGTGTTACTTCCGCCCATGAGGTCAATGTCATCGGCAAACCGTAAGTTGTTGAGGGGTCTGCCGCCAATGGAGATGGTAGGGTGCAAGTCATGGAGGGTCTCTCTCATGATGTTTTCCAAGAACAGATTGAACAGGACTGGAGATAACAGGCATCCTTGTCGGACCCCAACTGTGGTTTTGAAGTAGTCTCCGACCTGATTGTTCAGAAGGACTGCACTGCTTGCAGTGTTGTATAGTGCTTGAATGGTTTGCACTAGTCCTTCTTCAATGCCAAACATTCTGAGGACCCGCCACAGGCCTTCGTGCCATACTCTGTCAAAAGCCTTCTTGAAGTCGATGAAGTTGTGGAACAGGTCTCTCTGATGTTGAAGATGTTTTTTCCATCATGATGTGGCAGTTAAAAATCTGTTCGATTGTGCTCCTGCCTGCCCTGAACCCAGCTTGTTCCTCTGCAAGGTGTTCTTCTGCCTCCTTCTTGAGTCGATTCAAAATAACTTTGAGCATGATATTGCTGGCGTGGCTGATGAGGCTGATTGTTCTATAGTTTTGGCATTGGCGTAAATTCCCCTTCTTGGGCAGGGGTATGATGAGTGATTGTGTCCAGTCTGTTGGCCACTGTTTTGTCTCCCAAATCTTCTGACAGATAGCTGTAACATATGTGATGACTGTTTCGCCACCATGCTTGAGCAGCTCTGCTGGTATATTGTCTGCTCCTGGGGACTTTCCTACTGGTAAGCTGCGGATGGCTTCTTCCACTTCTTCCCTCAGTATAGGTAATGGCGAGGGTGCTCTTGATGTTGCTGCTTTCTCTTCTATTATGCTCTTGTCAGGTTGTATTGGGTAGTAATAATGAATAATTAAGGGTAAATGAACCACGTTGCTCTTTTACACACGCGGGTTCTTTTGCTACTGATTCACTTGAAAATGAAAGAAACCCCCGAAACCCCAACTTTCAGAACGAAGAAAAATGTTCAGAAGAACAGGCCTCTCGATTCGTAGAGGAGTAAATCGGGTACATGGAGACAGATCTCTCTATTACTGTAGGGCCTATGGGGTACAGCTAACTTTCCATGGCCCAGGCCAAAAGCTGTGTCAGTCATTGATGTCCGCGAAGCGCCAAGCCCTGCTCTAAAACGCTGTTAGGTCGTTGTATAAATGTTGTGTGTGGAGATCGCCTTCAGCCACGACGAGCTCTTAACTCAACAACCCATTAAGGAGAAGAATCCTTTTAAGTCGGGAGTATAGCTGCCTATGTGGCGAGGAACTTGAAAAAGAGTCACACACGCTAAACTTCTCATCCTGTGTATACTTTCCTTATCTCACAGCGATTCATTCCCAGGTGGGATGATGAGTGAGTCAAGAGTGTATGTTTTAAGTGACCCCTCCAGAGTTAACAAAACTAGGGAACGGAACAACATCAACAACAACAACAACAACAGATAACTTTCCATGCTTGTTCTCTAACGCAGCAAACAAAACAAAACAAAACAAAACAAAAACACACGTTTACTGAGTTCATCAGAAGTGAACCTACAGCCTACGACAGACCTAACCACTGCAGTTGAGTGGTCAAGAAAGTCTGCTGACACCAATGTACGGTCTCCATACGGGATAACCTAGTGGTTAGAACATTGCGCTCGCAATCTGACGACCTGGGTTCGATTCCCGTTCAAGGGGATATTTTCCCCTGGAGTTAACATCAGTGCAGACTCCACTCTCCCCCAAAAGTCCTTCGGATGAGACTATAAACCGAGGCCCCGTGTGCGAACGCACGTAGAACACCTTGCGCACACGTTAAATCCTGTTCCGCTTTTCGTAAGAGTAGGCCATTGTGTGCCGGTGGGAACAGATGACAGAGTTTACAAAATCGCATACACATGGGGACTGGATGTTAAAAAAAAGCACATAAGTGCTTATTCCATTATCCTCGATATAAAACAATAACATAAATTTATTTTTAAAAACCAACAACAGCAAAACATTTCCTGTTGTTTGGCGGCTTATATTATAATTAAAACCTTCAGTCAACTGGACAGTGAGTCCACTGACACTGGTGCAACCATGCTACCTACCGTCAAACTGGCTCCAAGGCCTGTGGAGGTGGTGATCTCAGCTCAGCATCATTATATGCCCCAGTCTTTGCATAGTGAGTGAACGGTGATCACAGTTGGGCGACGGCGGTTGACCGAGCTAAGTACCGTTGTCTGATGATATTATTGTATTGAAAGAAATCGTCCCGGCGTCAAAGTTCACAATACAAACACCTGAACAAAGCAAAACCCAAAACTAAAACAACGAGAACAACCACAACAAGCCAACAAGCAAAACAAACACATAGACACATTCGTACACAACAACAGCAACAGACATAAAACAACAATAACAGCCAAAACAAATGTGTGTAGTAGTAGTTCTTCAGTTTAACGTCCTTCCACTAAATAGTGATATCAGACGGGAAAGTGTGTGTGTGTGTGTGTGTGTGTGTGTGTGTGTTGTGTGTGTGTGTGTGTGTGTGTGTGTGTGTGTGTGAGTGTGTTAGTAGAGAGAGGGGTATGCACATAAATAAACAATAGCAATAAACAAATATTATGAAGAAAAAAAAAGAAGAAAAAAAAAAAAAAAAAAAAAACATAAACAAGAATTCTGAACAGAAAAAATGAACAGTTAAAATATTAACGTTGCAATTCATATAACTAGAAGGTATCCTCATACTAAAGGAGTCTAAACATAGGAGTATGACTTAATGACAAAACAATTTGTTTCATTAGAGGAATGTCTTGTAGAATTTGCTGTAAGCTACGAACTGGGAAGGCAGGTAAAACGTTTTTCAGATCTCTGCATCGTAAAAGAATATGATCATTGGTAAGATTTTCGCCACAGATACATGTTGCTTTTTTGAAAAATTTAGTTTTAAAAGCATTGAGCTTAAACCTGTAGATAATAGATACAACATTTCTATATTCATGTAAATTACGACATTTGATCTTATCAAAAGATACAAATGTGTGTGTGCCTACGTGGGTGCGTGCGAGTGTGTGTGTGTGTGTGTGTGTGTGTGTGTGTGCGTGCGTGCGTGCGTGCGTGCGTGCGTGCGTGCGTGCGTGTGCTCTCTCTCCCTCCTCTCTCTCTCTCTCTCTCTCTCTATATTATATATATATATATAAAAGAAGAGATGATGATGAGAGAGAGAGAGAGAGAGAGAGAGAGAGAGAGAGAGAGAGAGAGAGAGAAATAAATATATAGAGACAGATATATATGCTAGATAACCAACGAGACAGACAGAGTTAACACGCACGCACGCTCACACATAATATTGTCCTTTGTTGTGCTGGTTTGGTTTGGCTCGGTTTTTGTTTTGTTTTGTTGTTGTTATGGGGCTGTGTGAGTGTGGTGTGGTTTTTCTTTCTTGTTTTTGTGTGTGTTTTTTTTCAATTTTGTTTGTTGTTATCTTCTCTTTTTTCATTTCTTTCTTCCTTCTTTCATTTTAGCGTATTCAAATTCAACGGAGGGGGGAGGAGAGGGGAGGGAGGGAGTGCAAAGGGGATGGGTTACGTTGGTGGTTAGAGCTTTGAGCTCGTGATCTGACGGCCGGGGTTCGAACCATCACTGAGACTCCCTTTCTAGGGGATTTCCCCCCCCCCCCCCCCCTGGAGTTAACATCAGAACCGACTCTTCTCTCCCACAAAAAGGCCTCCGGATGAGACTATAAACCGAGGCCCCGTAGTGTGCGCACGCACGCGTCCAGACCATCTTGCACTCACGTTACATAACCTATATTGCCTTTTGGAAGAGTAGGCCATTGCGAGCCGGTAGGAATACTGATGGGGTAACATTTCAAAACTGCATGCACACCCATGTCGTGTTTTAGACAATCGTCATTCCCACAATCAGCTACCTTAACAGTGGGTTAACAAAAAATGCTCGCGTACGCGAAATCTCACCATTGATGAACCTCGGAGCTCTAGCCAAGGAACGAAAAAAAACCCCCAACCAACCCCAAAATATGGCGCGAACAGTAACGCAAGGGGATTTTTCCCTCTGGAGTTAACATCAGTGCCGACTCCACTCTCCCCTAAAAGTCCTTCGGATGAGACTACAAACCGAGGTCCCGTGTGCGAACGCACACAGTAACATCTTGCCACACATGTTAAAACCCGTTCCGCTTTTCGGAAGAGTAGGCCATTGTGGTCTGGTGGGAACGGATAACAAAATTGACAAAACTGCATACACAAGGAGACTGGATGCTAAAAAAAACCCAGCGCATGAGCGCTTATTCCATTGTCCTCGAAATAAAAGAATAACAATAATAAATGAAAAATAAACACAGTCTTTTCAGGCAAGCTTAAACACACACACACACACACACACACACACCACACACACACACACACACACAACACCACAACCAACACTAAGGCATCACAAGTATGAACTCACTGCGTCTAGCTATGTAAACACATCGGGCACATAAATCTGTTTGAAGGATTTTTAACTTCATTCAGGACTTCTCCTCTCTCTCTCTCTCCTCTCTCATCTCTCTCTCCTCATCTCTCTCTCGTCTCCCTCCTCTGTGCGTGTGGTGTGTTGTGTGTGTGTGTGTGTGTGTGAATTTCCTGACCCGCTTTCGAGTCATGACAACTGCTAGCCACTGCAGGAATTCAGTGTAGAGTAGATCCTGTGTGAATGACAGTGATTAATGATGCCGTGTGTTCAAGTTTTTGCATGTTATTTTCACACTTTGTAAATAATGTCACTGCATCTTTGTCAGCGTTTTGTTGTCTAATTCACGACACAAGGGTGTCAAATGATTACGCCGTACCTTTCATAATAACTTATGCATAAGTGCCTGATTGATATGCACATAAATCGGGCGGATTAGACAGACAGACAAACAACAGACAGGCAGAATGAGAGATTGAGAATGAGAGAGAGAGAGAGAATGAGAGAGAGAGAAGGAGAGAGGGGGGGGGGGAGGGGGGGGAGGGGGGAAGGGGGAGGGAGGGGAGGGGAGGAGAGAGAGAGAGAGAGAGAGAGAGAGAGAGAGAGAGAGACAGAAGGAGAGAGAGGGGGGGAGGGAGGGAGATAGAGGGGGGGAGGGAGGGAGGGGGAGGAGAGAAAGAGAGGGAGAGAGAGAGAGAGAGAGGGGAGAGAGAGAGAGAGAGAAAGGGAGGTAGAGGGGGAGGAAGGGGGGAAAGAGAGAGAGAGAGAGAGAGAGAGAGAGAGAGAGAGAGAGAGAGAGAGAGAGAGAATGAGAGAGAGAGAGAGACAGAAAGAGAGGGGGAGTGGGGGGGGAGACATACAGACAGACAGACGGACAGACAGAGACAGAGAGACAGAGACAGAGAGAAAATGAGATAGGTGTATGGTTATATGTCCCTCTGGCTATGTCTGTGCATACGCATACGCGAGTGTTCGTGCGTGCGGCTGTGAATGTGTGTGAGTGTGTGTGTGTGTGTGTGTGTGTGTGTGTGAGTGTGTGTGTGTGTGTGTGTGTACGTGCGAGTATGCACGTGTGTATATATGTGTGAGAGAAAACGAGGGAGGCTGAGTGGCTGGTCGGACGCGACACTGAAGGAAACACCCCCCCCCCCCCCCCTTACTCCCCCCACTCCACTCCGTCACACCAGCGTGACACGGTGACAACGACAGAGACAAAGTGACAAGACAAGACAGACAAGACAGAGAGGTAAGGTAAAGGTAAAGGACTCCCATAACCTATAAGGTCGTAGGGGAGCGAGGCGTCAGAGACCTCACTTCTCTAGGGCCAGCATATTGAGGGCGGCGCCCATCTCCTCTCCCTCGCTGCTTTACCTTCCCTGACCCTAAAGAGGGCAGGTACCCATTTACAGCTGGGTGAACTGAGGGAACTGTACTGAAGCCAAGGCGCGCAAACGGTCACCCATCCAACTGGTAACCACGCTCGACGCTGCTTAACTTGGCTGGGGGAAAGCGAGTGCTCCGACCACTGAGCTATCCCGTCCCCATAGCAGTCTGAGAGAGAGAGACCTGCCAATCTGGTTAGCAAAGCAGTCACACACTACTGTATGTTGAGTTGAGTTTAGTTTAGTCAGTTTAGTTAGTTAGGTAGGTGGGTAGGTAGGTAGGTAGTTAGGTAGTTTAGTTAGTTGGTTAGTTAGTCTTTTTATTTCGAGGATAATGAACTAAGCACTCATGTGCTTTTTAAATCTTTTACAACTAGTCC
>CM054140.1:57139140-57156640 GCA_028751875.1 Rapana venosa | reverse complement strand
AGAGAGAGAATGAATGAATAAATAAATGAATGAATGAATCTTTATTTTTCAAGGGTAACAGAAAAAGCATGCGCATACTTTTTTTCATCCTGCCCTTGCCCTGATTAGGGACTATCAACAAAACAAAGGTAAAAATCTTACTACAACAACGACAACGTGATTTTTTTTATAATATATTTTTAACAATACATAATCCCTAACTGACTTGAGCACTCATTTCGAGAGAGAGAGAGAGAGAGAGAGAGAGAGAGGAGAGAGATGAGAGAGAGAGAGAGAGAGAGAGAGAGAGAGAGAGCGGAGGAGAGCGAGAGAGAGAGAGAGAGTTTGTGCGCGCGCGCTTGCTCGCGCGCGTGTGTGTATGTGCTTGTGCACGCGATACATACGAGCATATTAAGCACGCTCTTGCAGACAAACCAGCAGGGCACGCCTAGTCCATACGTGCACAAAGCACAAAGCACACGATGTGCGCGAATGCACCCGTCTTTGAAAGGGTGTACGCTGTCTACCTACCTACCCTTTTGTTTGCCTTAAGCGTGAAATCATTGAACGAGTCTTCACGACTCCACCTGCATAATCCTTTTTTTGTTTTTGGATCGATTTATTCGGGCTTGGTTGGTCCTTTCAATACCCTATTTGCACACACTGTCACATAACTAATCTATCGTTCTTATATAACCCGATGTGAATCTGCCAACTTTTTTGTTTCTTGTTCTTTTCAACTGCCAGTTCTGTTATAAGAAAGGAGGCTGTGTATGTGTGTGTGTGGGTGGGTGGGGGGGGGGGGGGGGGGATTGGGGGTTGGGGGAGGAAGGGGTGGAGATGCAGGGAAAGAAGGAAGGAAGGAAGGAGGGCAGGGGAAGGTTGGGGGGGGGGGGGGGGGGAGGGGAAGTAGTAACGGAGGATCAATTCTTCAGAGGTACGTTGAGACGTCTTCAATTGCGTCACTAAAGTCCCAAAAGACATAATGATCTAAAGGGTTTCTTTTTCTCTGTGCTTTTTTTTTTCCATTTTATTTTATTTCATTTATTTATTTTGTTTACGAATCGGAAAACCAGCGTAGGAGTGACAGCAGGGCTGGGCTGACATCTGGGTGTCTGTAGGCGTCGGGCGGGAGTGGGGAGAGGGAAGGTAGGGGGGGAGAGGGAAGGTGGGGGGGGGGGGTGGGGGGGGGGGGTAAGTGGGAGGTGGGTAGGGGAGGTAACACGGAACACGCACAGTGAAGTTCCCATTAAAGCAAGGTGTTTTTATCTTATCTTCGGATGAGACTATAAACCGAGGCCCCGTGTGCGAACGCACGCAGAACATCTTGCGCACACGTTAAATCCCGTTCCGCTTTTCGAAAGAGTCGGCTATTTGTGTGCCGGTGGGAACAGATGACAAAATTGACAAAACCGCATACACACGAGGGACTGGATGTTTAAAAAAAAGCACACGAGTGCTTATTCCGTTATCCTCGATATAAAAGAATAAATAAATAAATAAATAAATAAATCTTTCTCTTCGGGATAAAAAAAATTTCCGCAAGCCACAGGGACGCTTGGTTTTAGCTACATACATACACCAACTCACTTTCACTCCCAAACATACGTTGATGGCATTTTACAAAGTTCTGTTTTTAGTTTTTTATAAAAAAGAGCATACGAAGTGGATTTTTAGGAGGGAAAAGGCTTTCTTTTCGCCCTAAGATAGGGGCAAAACGCTCCACGGAATGGGGGGGGGGGGGGGGGGGAGGGGGGGGTAAAGTTCCTCCAGAGAGCTTTAAAAAATTAACATTTTTTAACCAAGATAGGAGTGGTTATGCCCCTTAGTTCCTATTCGTTCCCCTGATAAGGTAACACCCGAGTTGGACTATTCTAGTTCTCGACTAAAAAGGCAGAGGAACTATAGTGAAACGAATCATTGTTCTTACACGTACATTTTCACTTATAGAAAATCCCGAAACAACTACAACAAACAATTCTCCGCCAACCTGTCCGCCCCCCCCCTCCCCTCCCATCCCATCTTCTGCTACTCGCACACAACACACATTGTTTTATAACCTAGTTTTTTTTTAAAATTCACACTGAAAATTATTCACATCTACTCAAAGCAGTTTTTAACACACACACAAACACACAAAACAACCACACGCACGCACCCTCCCACCAACACATACACAGACATAAACACACACACACACACACACAAACACACACACACACACACACACACACACACACACACACACATACACACACACACGAGTTTTATAACTTAGTTCTATAAATTCACACTGAAAAATGTTCACATCTACTCAAAGCAGTTTTTAACACACACACACACACACACACACACAAACACGCACCCCCCACACACACACAGAACACACATTCACACACGCGCGCACGCACCACACGCACCACAGACACAGACACACACGTGTTTTATAACTGAGTTATTTAAATTCACACAGAAAAAATCAATGTTCACATCTGCTCAGAGCAACTATTAACACTAACACACGCACCCACCCACGCACGCACACGCACACATACGCACCCCCCCCCCCCCCCCTCCCCACCTACCCCCAATCCCCCCCCCCCCCCCACACACACACACACACGATATTGGCTACAAACTTTATCACTTTTTACCTTACAAGTTTGATGTTGCTTCTCTCTCTCTCTTTTAAAAATATTTTTTTTATAAATAATATATTATGACGAATATACTTTTAAAAATATTCTTTTATATCAAAGATAATGGAATACGCACTTACGTGCTTTTTTAACATCTAGTCCCCGTGTGTATGCGGTTTTGTAAATTCTGTCATCCGTTCCCACCGGCACACAATGGCCTACCCTTACGAAAAGCGGAACCAGGATTTAACGTGTGCGCAAGATGTCCTGCGTGCGTTCGCGCACGGGGCCTCGGTTTATAGTCTCATCCGAAAGACTTTTGGGGGGAGAGTGGATGGAGTCTGCACTGATGTTAACTCCAGGGGGAAAATATCCCCCCTTGAACGGGAATCGAACCCGGGTTGTCAGATTGCGAGCGCAATGTTCTAACCACTAGGCTACCCCGTCGTCCCCCCTCGCAGATACTGATCAACACAGCTGCTGTCTGGTTCTGTTTTAACATTAGTTTTATGTCTCCGTTACTAGCTTGGAGCAGTGGAGAACGTTCACTGATTTATTTTCCAGATAATCGTGCTAGTAGCATCACTGTGTTAATGTTGCTTGCTTGCTTGCATTAGCGGTCCCAGCCCAGTTGGGTTTTTGTTTTTTTCCATTCATTTTTAGGACTGCAACTTGAAAGTAACGATCTCTCTCTCTCTCTCTCCTCTCTCTCTCCTCTCTCTCTCTCTCTCTCTCTCTCTCTCTCTCTCTCTCAGTGTGTGTTGTCTTATGTTGTGTTGTTTTGTGTGTGTGTGGTGTGTGTGTGTGTGTGTGTGTGTGTTGGGGTGTGTGTGTGTGTGTGTGTGTGTGTGTGTGTGAATCAGAATCAGTGTATGTCTTCATTCTCCACCCCCGTGTGTGTGTGTGTGTGTGTGTGTGTGTGTGTGTGTGTGTGTTTTGTGTGTGTGTGTGTGTGTGCGGGGTGCGCGCGCGCGCGCGTGCGTGCGTGTGTGTGTGCGCGCGCGCGTGAAAGAGAGTGAGTGAAAGAGAGAGAGCAAGCTTTCAGCAACAATGATATGATTATTCAGTTGAATGAACTTATAAGAGACTCCTTTTTCTCTTTCAATCGTCATTATGTTTTGCTGTTGTTTTTTTCTTGTAAAACCATATTGTTTGAAATTGAGTTCATATTGTGTGCTCCTTGCCTAAAAAAAAGACTGTATTGTTAATGGCAATAAACGTCTACTTTCAGTGTTGTCTGTCTCTGCCGGTTTCTGTGTCTTCTCTCTCTCTCTCTGTCTCATAACACACACACACCAACATTCGTACATACATACAACACACACACACCACACACACACACACACACATATATTATATATATATATATATATATATATATATATATATATATATATTATATATATATATATATATATATATATCCACTCAGCCACTATCACCCGGCCGTCGCCCCGGGGAATGCATAATGTATAGAGTGGCATGTGTATGCGTTAAAATAGCTGCTGTATTGTATATGTGTGTGTGTGGGGGGGGGGGGGGAGAGTGGGGTGGGTGAAATATCCCCTTGAACCCCTCCCCTCCCCGCGCGCGTGCGTGCGTGCGTGCGTGGCGTGCGTGCGTGCTGTGTGTGTGTGTGTATGTACGTACGTACGTACGTATGTATGTATTTGAAAGTATTATGTTGTATGTAGTATTATGTATGTAGTATGTATTGTATTGTGAGTGGGGTGTGTGTACACTAGAATATAAACGGGGGGGTGGGGGGGGGGAGGGGGAGGCGTGAAGAACAGACAGACAGTTGGCATTAATAATATTAAATGTGTTCAAGGTTAAAAGTAGACACACTGTACACCTTTTATCGACCCGCACACGACGCCAACGAACTCATTTTGTTAAAATTATGATTAATGTCAATTTTTTTTTAAATGTGTTCGTCTTGAGGACAAGAGAGAGAGAGAGAAGAGAGAGAAAAAGAGAGAGGAGGAGGAGAGAGAGAGAGAGGGAAAAGAGAAGAGAGAGAGAGAGAGAGAGAGAGAGAGAGGAGAGAGAGAGTCAGAAGAAGAGACGAGAGGGATTTGAGATAGATATTTCGAGGATAAGGAAGAGAGAGAGCACGACAGTGCTTTTATTAGTCCATTGGAGTGATGCAGTATTGTTATTTTGTCATCGTTCCCACGAGTGAGAGAGAGAGAGAGAGAGAGGGGGGAGGGAGGGAGAGGAGAGAGAGGAAAAGAGAGAGAGTGAGAGAGAGAGAGAGAGAGAGAGAGAGGAGAGAGAGAGAGAGAGAGAGAGAGAGAAGAGAGAGAGAGAGAGAGAGAGAAAGAAAGAAAGAGATTTCAGTCTCCGGATCAATAACAAGCAACCAAGTAACTATAGTATTAACTCTTTTGTGCCTGGAGCCTGTCTTAGACAAATCACCTGTGGTGGTCTCAACCTGTAGTGTAGAAATACTATATAAAAAAAAACCAACATCCCCCTACCCCCCACCCCACCTCCACCCCACCCCCTCCCCCCAACAAAAAAACCCAACCACCCTGAAAACAAAACCTGTCCTACTAGACTGAAAGAGATCTAATAAAACAAACACGAAGAATTCAATAATACTAATTTAAAAACTGCTCAGCTTGACCTTAGCAGCTGATCTCAGTAACAGTAACACAGACAAGCAAACATAAAAGCTCTAACACTAAAAAAGTAAAATAGTAAAGGAGTCCCATAACCTATAAGGTCGTAGGGGAGCGAGGCGTCAGAGACCTCCCTTCTCTAGGGCCAGCATATTGAGGGCGGCGCCCATCTCCTCTCTCCCTCGCTGCTTTACCTTCCCTGACCCTAAAGAGGGCAGGTACCCATTTACAGCTGGGTGAACTGAGGGGGAACTGTACTGAAGCCAAGGCGCGCAAACGGTCACCACCCATCCAAATGGTAACCACGCTCGATGCTGCTTAACCTTGGCTGGGGGAAAGCGAGGTCTCTAACCACTGAGCTATCCCGTACCCATAGGATACTGCAGTGTCAATGAATCATCGGTCACAGCAACAACAGAATTATTGTATCAGGTTTTCAAGCTGGTTGTAGGCTCATGCAAATGTGCGCGCACTGTCATACGCACGCACGCATTTAGCTCAACACGCAGTACATACATATATGTAAATGCGCCCGCGTCTCCACGCACGGACACACACACACACACACACACACACACGATTCAAGATTTAATGAGCCCATGACCCTGACTGTAACATGGCGGATTTAATTAATGAAACAATATTCACTGTAATGTACATGAATTGTATTAATTAACAAAAACATTCTCAAAATTACAATATGTGGCAGAAATGTAATTGCACTCAGCTCTTTGAATAATTTGGTTTAACTGTGATCACTGATATAGATTTACTCTACTTTTAACACACACACACACACGCACACACGCGCCCACGTGCACGTACGCACACACATGCACGCACGCATGCATACATGTATACACAAATGCACGCACGCATGCGCACATACACACGTGCCCACGTGCACCTACGAACACACATGCACGCACGCATACACACTCACTCACACACACACAACACACACACACACACACACACACACACACACACACACACAAACAAATGCGTGCGCGCTAAAAATCCGTACAACGATAAAGAAAGGAAACTAAAGGACCTAAAAAACTCTACATCTTTTTCCTTTCACACACACGCGTCTGACACCATCACTTCACGCAGGTTCGCGAAATATAATTTCATGAGTCCAACTTTTTGACAAAAGAGTGCACAGCTCAGCTTGAACTAGTGGCATCATTTTTTCCCCAATTCACACAGGGTTAGCAAAATATTTTGACGTTCCTAACTTTGAGAGAAAAGTGCACACAACTCAGTTAACACAGTGACATATTTTTTCCCCCTTTTGTTCTGCGTTTATAGGAATGTTTTGAAGAGTTTAGTAACACACACAGAGACATAGACACACAGACAGACACACAGACAGACACACACACACACACACACACACACACACACACACGAGGGGATGGGAGAGGGAGGGGGAGAGAGAGAGAGAGAACAGACAGACAGACAGACAGACAAATATACAGAGACAGACAGACAGAGAGAGAGAGAGAGAGAGAGAGAGAGAGAGAGAGAGAGAGAGAGAGAGAGAGAGAGAGAGAGAGAGAGAGACAAAGACAGAGAGAAACAGAAACAGAGAGATAGAGACAGACAGACAGACAGAGACAGAGAGACTGACAGACAGATACACAGAGAAAGAGACAGGCAGAGACAGACAGAGAGAAAGACAGCCACACAGACAGACAGAGAACAAATGACAGAAACACAGACAGACAGAAACAGACAGACACAAAGAGAGAGGGAGAGAGACAGAAACAGAGAGAGACATAGAGACAGACAGACAGACAGACAGAGAGAGAGAAAGATAGACAGGCAGACAGACAGAGACACAGTCAGACAGAGACAGACACAAGAGAAAAAACCACCACCAAGTATTTCACATCAGAAACTGCAGGCGTGATGATATTTCAACCCAACAATTAAAAAGTGTAAAATATTCATGTGACACTGTATCAAAAGAAAAACGACGTGGACTGGTCACCGAATCCACCTGGCCCCCATCCTAGTATAGTAGTAAATCCTCGCTGAACCTAGCTGTGGTGTCTGTGTTGACCAGTGTCACGGTTGATGTTAGCCTAGTGGACGGGTGGTCTTGAGGTAACGCTCTAGCCCAGAAGGCCCAGAAGAATCGAGTTCGATCCCCGTGTCAGCTCCCCCCCCCCCCCTTCCACACACACACACACACACACACACACACACACATATCTACTTGACTGACCTCGAGTGATGGTATGGATGAAAGTCTTTTTTTGGGATGAGATGATAAATCGAAGTCCTGTGTGCAACACACACGTGGTATCGCATGCGCGCGCGCGTGCGCGTGCGCACACACACACACACGCACGCACGCACAAAATTTTCAGTAAATTCTTATAACCCTGTCTGTCTCTCTGACACACACTCTCTCTCTCCCTCTCTCTCTCTGTCTCTGTCTCTGTCTGTCTGCAAAATCTAAATGTACGCATTTGTTCAGTTATCTATTTCATCTTTAGTTTCCTTTCATTACCCCCCTACTTCTCATCCCTACCGCATTAATATGAATAACCCATGGTAAACCAGTGTATGATAAATTGTTTTTGTTTTATATACTAACATCATCAATATGCATAGACAGGCCATAAAATGAGACAGACACAGAGACAGAAGTAGACACAGAGAAAAGAGACTGAGACACAGAGAGACAGAGACACAGTGAGAGACAGAGAGAACAAGAGAAAGATAGAGAGAGACAGTGACAGACACAGAGACAGACAGAGACAGACACAACAGACAGACAGAGAAAAGTCACACGGGCACTATCAGATTAACAAACAAACAACAACAAAAAGAAGCCAGACAAGTACACAGAACAGCGTAAGCTTGTATGAAGGAAAAAGACAGACAAGGACTCAAACAGAATGACCATGACAAGGACTCCAACAGAATGACCATGTGTGTTAGTTCTTCAGTTTAACGTCCTTCCACCAAAAAGTGATATCAGACGAGTGTGTGTGTGTGTGTGTGTGTGTGTGTGTGTGTGTGTGTGTGTGCGTGTGCGCGCGCGTGCGTGCGTGCGTGCGTGGCGTGCGTGCGTGCGTGCGTGCGTGCGTGTAAATTGTAGGCATGCCTCTAAACGCCCAGCCGAGCTAGGTAATCACCACGATCTTCAACATGAAAGCCATAGCCTTTGGCGACAGGTGCTGGGCAACACATTACACGAACGCATGCATATGTTCGCAATGAAGCACCGTACGTACACATGCAAACACTTAACAGTTCCGGCAAACACGCTCGCAGGCAAACATGTACGTACATCACGTACACACACACGGGCGCGTGCGCACACACACAAGCTTGCGTGACACACATACACAAACACAAGCTTGCGTGACACACATACACAAACACGCACGCATTCACGCACACAATCAAAATGTTTACAAATCCTTGCCTGCATACCAGAACACACACACACACATAACAAAACACACACACACATAACAAAACACACACACACAACCTAACATTCCCTGCCCTCCTCCACCACACTTCCTTGACTCAACCACGAAACAACCCACTATTTCTCAAGACCAGGATCTTGTAGGTAAGCCTATACGGCCGAGAAATACAATAACCCTAACAGGCTTCTGGGGGGGGGGAAAAACCTTGGAATCTTGCGACATCGCAACTTTTAAAAAATATCTACTTCACAGCAACAGTTAGTTAACCAACGATTGCTGACAAAGGCTACGCGACAGATGAGTGAGTCACAGTGCTAATCACAACAACATCCTGGAACGACTTGGGATTTTCCTCCCCCCCCCCCCCCCCCCTTGTCTTTTGTCGTTCGCTAGAAATACGGATATAAACAACACGACCCATGTTCAGACGCAGTTTCGTTTTTATGTCGTCTCAGTTGGATGGGTGACCGTTTGCGCGCCTTCGCTTCAGTACAGCTGTAAATGGGTACCTGCCCTCTTTAGGGTCAGGGAAGGTAAAGCAGCGAGGGAGAGGAGATGGGCGCCGCCCTCAATATGCTGGCCCTAGAGAAGTGAGGTCTCTGACGCCTCGCTCCCCTACGACCACATAGGTTATGGGACTCCTTTACCGAGAGGGTAGGGCTCTGGCTAGGTTCAACTTTGAAGTTCAAGAGTATTTTTAACTTCTCGAGTTCTCGTTCAACTTGAAGTTTGATGCAAGAGTATTTTTAACTTCAAGAGTTATCGGACTTAGAGAAGCTAATGTCTTCCTTGGCTATTCTCGCACAGAGAATCACGAACAGACAATTATAGGCAGTCGCATCTCGTTTACAGTTTAGTGCGCCGATTTTGAATCACGAAGTTCAAAAGAAACCGATGAAGATAGGTTCTGGACTTCATGACGATAGTCCCAGTTATTAATTTTTCAGTTCATACTCTTATTCGCGACTACGCGTTAAAGGGAGAAAATTGTCTATTCTAAGCGAATGTTCTGCCATTGGATCGTGGATTAAACACTATGCTTTTTGATAAATAAGATACGCTGTAACTCTTGACGATAGCAGCCGAGCAACTGTGAAGAAAAAACATTTAACATTTGGTTTTTCTGTACTAGATTCTAAACATCATGACGGTAGTGAAGAGATCTCTCTACCTAAGGAAACTGTGTCGCACAATTCACAGGTGTGTCCCGATTTATGGGAGGTAATCTAATTATCACCCTGTCACACTAGATCTTGCATACAATCGCATTAAAGGGAAATAACAAATGATTCTCTCTCTCTCACATGCACCTGGCTACACACACACACACACACGCGCGCGCGCGCGCGTATATATATATAGTTGTCTTGATAAAAACACACAATTCTGCTGGGCACCACTCCCTTCAAGCACACAGTTGAGGTAAAATAGTAAAATGGCTTCCTCAATTTTCGCTTCCCTCTGAAGCTTCCTCAGGCTAATTCAGCCTGAGAAAGCTTCAGAGGGAAGCGAAAATTTGCTGACAAAAATAAAAGGAGAAATGAAGCTGAACACAGTTGTGTTTTTATTGTCATTTTACTCTCTCTCTCTCTCTCTCCTCTCTCTCTCTCTCTCTCTCTCTCTCTCTCTCTCTCTCCCCTGTATATATATATATATATATATATATATATTATATATATATATATATGCAACTGTCTCTCTCTCTCCCCCACACCCCCTTTTTTCCTTTTCTATGCCAGTAACGAAATAGTTATCTTAATTATCTCAAAAGAGATATTTTAGGTGACATCACAATCACAATCGAAAAGCATAAGAGATAGGTCTAAATCGCCCATTCACAGAAAATTCCGCGTAAAAATCGAGCCGTTGTCCCTAAAGGAAAGCACAGCGCCATATGCGCAGCGCCACCATTTCTTATTATCTGTAAGTAGTGTATTTGCTTCCCCGTCAAAATGATTTTTCTTGACAGAATGTTGTGCTAAGGGCACCCCCCTTGTTGCCGAGTGTTATATACGTGTACTAAATGCGTGTAACACAAAGGATCCCCGTTTTATAGTCTCGTTCGAAAGACTAGCAACTAGACCACCGCTTACGGTCTAATGGATGAAGGAAAAGTCCGGCTTAGGCTAGGAATCGAACTTGCGATCGCTCGCTTTCTTGACCGGTACGTTACCACTAGACCACTTACCCGCGTCTAAATTAACAAGCTAATACACCTCACTTGGACTGATCCTGAAAATCTTCCTTGCTTGTGTTTCCAGAAATCACGAAACAGAAGGGTAAAGGGAGAAAAAACGCCTGAAAACCGTTGTTGCAGAACTGAAATTTTGCTGGTGAGTAACAGTTGTTTGTTTGGTTTGGAAGGTACTGGAAGTATTGGGTTTTGTCTATTTTCGTAGGTTCTGTGCGTTCTGGGTTTTACACTTGTAATGTGTGAAACGATAAAATTGTGTAGTGTTTTGGGGAGGGAAAGATAGTGTAGTGTTGTGTCGTGTCGTGTTGTGTCGTATCGTGCAGTGCGGTGTTGTGTAGTGTCGTGTCGTGTGGAGTGGATGTAGTGTATTGTCCTGTGGGGTAGTGTGGCGTGGAGTCAATTGTGTTTTTAATTCACTGCGACCGATTAAACCTTTAAAACTAAACACACACAATCAGTGATAGATATATCACTGCAGGTGATAAAACGTTAACCAAAGGGAACAACAACACACACACACACCACACACACACACGGGGGGGGGGGGGGGGGGGGGGGGGGGGGGGGGGGGGGTGGGCGGTGAGAGAGAGAGAGAGAGAGAGAGAGAGGTGGGTTCTGTGAGCACTTCTGGTGAATCTCTACATGTTCAATCAAATTCATCGCATGATGTCAGCTATTCGATATTTTTCTTGTATGACTAAAACATCGAAGCTACTTTCACAACACACACACTAGATAGATAAAACTGCACCGTCTGTTCTTTCTTAACACTTCAAGAAAACATCTGTCCAATTACGCTCTCCTAAAAAATCACAATCAATTTGACAAGGAATTTGCACGAACGAAGAACGAATCGACTTACCCCTTTAGCAGTTAATCCGAACATTTCTCCAAATTGAATCAACTATTCCAACACTGGAATCGGAGCACACACACACACGCACAATACACATGTCACCGAACTCAAGCCTTTAATTTTCGTATCCTCATCAAACTGGCCAATTAACGAAAAATCCAGACACATTTTTTGCGGCACAAATAACGTTTTTTGTCAGTAATTCTTTCAGACGATCATTAAGTCCAGACGACAACCGCACAGGTTTGATGAAGTATGCAAATTAGATAATTGACCAATCCTTGCGCCGCTTTTGGCCAACACGGGAAATCTTCGTGCATTTCGTGCAATTCCTGCACTTTGGGTCGTGCTGTCTAGACAGTTGAAACAAGGTGTGGTGGGGGTAGTTGGAAGGTGGGTAGGGGTGGGGGTGGGTGGGGGTGGGGGGGGGGTGTGGAAAGTAACTGATAATGTTTTAAAAATATTTCCTTTACCAAAGCTCCGTAAATTTTTTTGAAAGCTAAAAACAAACTAAACTGATCAAAGTTATACGAAAGCGACTCTGTGTGTATGTGTGTGTGTGTGTGTGTGTGTGTGTGTGAACGGGCGCGTGTGTGCCTGTGTGTGTGGGTGTATGCGCGCACACACAGGGGGCTGAGAGGTTCTGCTTGGGTTGCAAAACATTATTTACTAACATAGTCCGGTTGTTGTTTTTTAAGCCTCACATTTCAACATTGTTCTCGATCGACTGGTCAACACACAAAAAACCCTTCGGTTGAAAAACAGTCACGTTCAGACGGGTCGCGCCACACTTATGAGACAATTTAGGAGATAGTAGACTTCATTTGATACAAGAAGGTGTGGACAAAACATAGGAAGACATAAGAAGGAAGGTGGCAGGATGGTTAAGACGCTTGCCTGCCAACAAGTCAACCGTGAGGTGTGAGTTCGATTCCCAGCCTCGCCCTTTCTTCCCAGTTTGACCCCCAAAATCGAACTGAATGTCAAAGTTCTTCGGATGAGACTGATAAACCGAGACCCTGTGTTCGAACGCACGCAGAACATCTTGCGCACACGTTAAATCCTGTTTCGCTTTTCGAAAGAGTAGGCCATTGTGTTCCGGTGGAAACAAGATGACAAACTTTACAAAACCGCATACACACGGGGACTGAATGTAAAAAAGCACATGAGTGCTTATTCCATTATCCTCGATATAAAAGAATAAATTAATTAAATAAATAAATAGGCACTAAAGTGTAGACAGAACAGAGCATGACAGAACACTTCCCAGTATAAACCTTCTCTGGTAAATTTTTAAAGATTTTTAATCCAGCGATCAAACAAAAAGTTATAAACACCAACAACAGGAAAAAACACCCAGACTAAAACAGATCAGACAATGAATGGATTTCTGTTCAGCGTTTGATTTTATTAGTCAGTGTCCCATGCTTGCTTTTTCGTGTGTTTGTTTGTTTGTTTGTTTGTTTTTTTATATTTCAAAGTTTCCAGCAAGCTGTTGAATGTTGAAAACATGTACGTGTACACGTTTGGAAATAACATCGCACATCAGAGATAAGTTTTGTGCCATCAAAAATCATGAATATCACTGGGATCAAGGGCTACAGTTTCAAAGCTCTTTGGGTAACTGTGGCTGTTTAAGAGTTCCAGCGATGAAAATTAATTTTGTTGAGAGTATGCAATTAGTTTTTGTTTTGTTTTGAAAGCAAGAGTGCTTTGTGTGTGTGTGTGTGTGTGTGTGTGTGTGTGTGTGTGTGTGTGTGTGTGTGTGTGTGTGTGTTGTGTGTTGTGTGTGTATGTGTTGTGGTTGTGTGTGTGTGTGTGTTTTGTGTGTTGTGCGTATGTTGTGTTTTGTTAGGTGGATTGGACTATGGGCTGGTATCTTTTGGGCATTTTTTGGTTTGGTTGTTTTTTATGTGTAGTATGTGTGTTGTTTTTTGTTGTTCTTTGTTTTGGGGGGGGGGGGGGAGGGGGGGCGGTTGAGGGGGAGGCGAAGAGAGAACAAACGCGTGAGCTTTACCTAAAAAAATTATAAAATTGGTCACAGGGAAAAATTAAATGGAAGAATCGTTTGAAAAAACAACAAACAAGCAAGCTTCCAATCTGATAATACAGTCAACATAATATTTGTAAGACATGACAACGAACACAGTCACTTTTGAGTTCTCAGTTTCTCCTTTCTGGTTTTTATTTTACTTTATCTCATTTTAATGAGTCGTTTATATCATTCTGCTCTCCTGTTCATCTCTAGTTTTCCTGCCTTCAAAGCAAGTGTCTATTGCCTGCCGGTTGTGTGACTGTGTGTGTGTGTGTGTGTGTGTGTGTATGTGTTGCGTGCAGCACATTTGGACTTGATGGAATATTAGTTTTACTGGTTGTAATGAGTGTTGTATAATGACTGTTATGTTGCAAGCGCTTTGATTTTCTCTGCAAGATATAGCCTATAATATCTCCATTTATTATTTTTTTTATTTTCTCCACATACGCGGTGACCGTCCTGGGTTGACTTAAAAGGTTGACAGGCGTGTGCTACAAGGAAACGACAATAGAGTTGATTTTTATACCCTGTATAATTAATTATATACAGCAGCCACTGCAGGGTCTAAGAAGACATAGAGTGGTTTAACCGATTTATTGGCACTGTAATAGTGAAGTAGCGAAAGACAGCCCTGATATGGCCTCCGCCGTGGTTTTAAACAAACAGTTTGGAGGGGAATTTAGGATCAGATAGGTCGAGGTGTGAAGACAAGAACTCTCTATGGGAGAAAGTGTCCTCTCCCACTAGTTTGTGTGCGTGCTGGGAATATGTAGGTGAGAAGCTACTGAAGTAAGCAAGTACACGCTTCGTGGGATTACCGTGCCGAAGAAAACTATGCATGAATAAAACAAAACAAAAATTTTTTTTAAAGAGTGTACATATTCTACTATGGCTGTCTGTGTTTGTTTGGGAATTTATAGTGTGTGTGTGTGTGTGTGTGTGTGTGTGTGTGTGTGTGTTTGTGTGTGTGTGTGTGTGTGTCTGTCTGTCTGTCTGTCTGTCTGTCTGTGTCGGTCTCTTTGCTTCTGTCTCCTTGATCTGTTTCTCTCTGTCCCTGTCTCTCTCGCTGTGTATGTATGTGTGTGTGTGTGTGTGTGTGTGTGTGTGTGTGTGTGTGTGTGTGTGTGTGTGTGTGTGTGTGTGTGTGGTGGTGTGTGTCTGTGTTTGTGTGTTTTGGCTCTCTTTTGCTTCTGTCTCCTTGGATAGTTGATCTCTCTGTTTCTCACTGTCTCTGTTTCTCTCTGTCTCTCTCGCTGATGGCTGTGCGTGGTGTGTGTGTGTGTGTGTGTGTGTGTGTGTGTGTGTGTGTTGTGTGTTGTGTGTGTGTGTGTCTGTCTGTCTGTCTGTCTTCCTCTCTCTCTCTCTCTCTCTCTCTCTCTCTCTCTCTCTCTCATCTCTCTCTCTCTCTCTCTCTCTTTTCTCTCTCTCTCTCTCTCTCTTGCTTCTGTCTCCTTGGATAGTTGATCTATATTTCCCACTGTCTCTGTTTCTCTCTGTCTCTCTCGCTGAGTGCGGTTGTTGTTGTTGTGTGTGTGTGTGTGTTGTGGTGTGTGTGTGTTGTGTGTGTGTGTGTGTGTGTGGTGTGTGTGTGTGTGTGTAAAATAGCACTTTAAGCGACAATGAAATGGCAAAGCTATGTTTTAAAAAAACTCTTAAAAAAGAAAAAGCATTTTTTTAATGTGTGACAGTAAAATGGCAAATTAATAATTATAGAACAGTGAAACGGCTTTTTTTGTAAATGCCTAAATGTGACATGGAAAATTTATGCAAAACATTAACACTTTCGTGTCACACATCCAAATGGCAAATTATGCAAAACAGTAAAATGGAGCGCTTACGTGCCACAGCGAAATGGCAAATGTATGCAGAACAGTGAAATAGCCTTTTTTATTATGTGGGACAGCAAAGAAACAATTTCATAGGGGGCAAGTGGGAATCGAACTCCTCCTCCTAGCTTTGACAGTGACTGTTTGAGGGGGTGGGGGTGGGGGGTGGCTCTTTACCAATTGAATTGGTCTAGAGTCCTTGTAAAAATCTGCTTTGAGGAGGGGGCTGATTTCACCTAGCTTCTATCGATCTACAACAAAGAGGGACCCCCACACAAAATTTTCCCCATGGTGAGGTAACTAGCCCATCTGTTGAGTCCTAAGTGTCTTCACTTGAAGTTTAAAGGCTGAAGAGAAGTGTGTGTGTGTGTGTTGTTGTTAACGATCGAATCCAGTGGCGGAGATTGTTCAATGTTGTCGTTTAATGGTGGGAAGAGTTTGCTGTAAATGTCTGTAGTGGTTAAAAAGACTACTGTTCGTTTGAAGTTTGGCGGTAAGGTTAAAAGTTAAGTGCTTCGATTTGTTTTTTTTTTTTTTACAAGATTCAGCGCTATATAAATTCCATATATTATTATTATTATTATTATAAAAGTTGGTTTTAGGCTACAACTTGTCTTTTGGTCGACAGTTTACGGTGTTGATACTTTTTTTTTGCTGGTTTATGAACACTTCTTTTCTTTAATTTGTTGAATTTTTTTTTTTTTTTTCTGTCCGTCTTTCTGTCCTACTTTCTTCCTTTCTCATTTTCTTTCTTTTCTGTATGCTTTCATTCCGCCTACACAGTTATCTACGCGAAAAGTTTAGTGCATTCATTCAGACATTCCTTTTTGTTACCTTTTCTTTTTCTTTTGTCTTCCGCGTATTTTGTTTCTTTTAACTGTTTATTTCTGGGGGGTTTGGGGGGGTTGCTGTAAGGGTTTTACCCTGTTTGTTTGAAGTTTTGGATTCATCTTGTTCTTTGTTATGCTTTTGTTTTCTACATAATTTTGTTTGTTGCTGTTACTAGTTTTAAAACATGTTTCATTATAATCCATGTTTTAAGCTGCGTGCGCACGCGCGCATGCACACACACACACACACTCTCTCTCTCTCACTCACTCCCCTCCCCCCTCTATCCCAACACACACACACACACACACACACACACTCACTCACTCACTCACACACCGTCCCCCCCCTCCCCATCCCAACATACACACACACACACACACACTCACTCACACACCATCACCCCCCCCCCCCCACCCCCATCCCAAGATACGCACACACACACACACACCACACACACTCACTCACACACCGTCACACCCCCCCCCCCCTCCCAACATACACACACACACTCACTCACCACCACCCCCCCCCCCCCAACACCCCCTCCACCCCCCCCCCCCCCCCCACACACACACACACGCATTCTTAGGGGGTAAAGGAAATTATGTATGTGAAAACTCACGTCTATGCAAGAAGTAAGCTGAAGTTCTTTGTTTAAACAAAGGTGACTATTTTTCTTACAACTATGCAAAAAAAAACAACAACCCCAACTTGTTCATAAAGGCAGCCTACAAACCGCCTATGTATTTACCGCTTTACTGACTTTCGCTACATCAAAAGAATGGATAGTGTGCGAACAACAAACTAGCTTTCTAAAATTTTATTATTCAAGGCTTGCACAGGAGTATCGTTATCAAACGAGTTCACACAGAACAACTGGACCAAATTAAACACAGACGTTAACAGGTGTTTGCCTCAGCCATTTGTGTGTGGGGTGTGTGTGGGGGGGGGGGGGGGGGGGGGAAGGGGGGGAAGGGGGGGGGGGTTGACGGTGTGTGTGTTTGTGTTTGTGAGTGTGTGTGTGTGGGAGGGGGTGGTGGGGGTGGTGACAGTGT
>CM054140.1:57129140-57134140 GCA_028751875.1 Rapana venosa | reverse complement strand
CTATGCTCCAACTAGCTCAAGATCTATGTTCCAAGTAGCTAGGTCAAGATCTATGTTCCAAGTAGCCTAGCTCAAGATCTATGTTCCAAGTAGCTAGCTCAAGATCTATGTTGCAAGTAGCCTAGCTCAAGATCTATGTTGCAAGTACCTAGCTCAAGATCTATGTTGCAAGTAGCTAGCTCAAGATCTATGTTCCAAGTAGCTAGCTCAAGATCTATGTTCCAAGTAGCTAGCTCAAGATCTATGTTCCAAGTAGCTAGCTCAAGATCTTCTATGTTCCAAGTAGCTAGCTCAAGATCTATGTTCCAAGTAGCTAGCTCAAGATCTGTTTCTATGCAAATCTGTTCTCACAGGAACGGAGGGGTATTCGGTATTGTGGTTCTCTAACAGTTGGTTTTAGTTTGTGATAAACTTTGTATCTCTTGTTCCATTTTCTTCCACTTTGTTTCAAAGAACCCCCCCCCCCCCAAAAAAAAAAAAACAACAACAACAAACCCCCCCCCCAAAAAAAAACAAAAAAAAGACTTGCTTTTTTAGTATGACGTAATAAGTTTTGACGTACTTTTTTGTGTGCCTCGATCTATGTAGAATTCAACTAATGGAAAGAAACAAAATCTTGCACTACAGTAACAACTTCAAAGTTAACGTGTCTATCTAACCATTTTTCAGAATGATTAAACACCAGAAACCATTGTTTCCCCTGTTACAATTACAAAAAGGGTTTAGGGAGAGGACTCTTAATGCAACCACATCGTATCCTCACTGTGGAAAAGCAATTAGATCAACAGTTGGGGGGAGGTTGATGCATCAGTGACAGTTGTGAAATGCAGTTTTTACGTTCTTGGCAAAAAGTGAACGTATATATATATATATATATATATATATATATATATATATAAGAAGCTCCTGCACACAACATCGATTTCTGGTATTGTAGTAGCAAAACTGTCAATCGAAACAGTGCGTATTGCTTTTAGTGTAGGGACACTTCTTTCATTTCTTCTGATATATAGTGAAGTCGTAACACTGCATCGAGGCAAGAATTTGTCAAAGGCTTCTCGATGCTAGTGACCTGGCTCAGAACCTTGTCACTGACACTGTTACTTTGAACAAAACTATCATCATCACCTATTAAAAAAAACCACACACGCACGCACGCACGCACGCGCGCGCACGCCACACACACACACACACACACACAAATGCAACTTCAGCAACCCCCTATATCATCATCAACAAGAGGTATAATATCTGACAAGCCACCAGTGTGCATTAAGTACTTTTTATCATCAAGTAAACTACCTGGTGAGCACCTGATAGTGTCGCCTTCTTCTTCAAGAGATTCATTCATCCCCGAAGTCAGATTTCGGCTACCTTAATTAATGGTGGGCTAAAAACGGTCCCATAACGCAAAATCTCACCATTGGTGAACCTCGGAGCTCTAGCCGAGGAACGAAAAAATTATTTGTTGGAGATAATGTATCTGAGCCACTTCCATCATCGATCTAGCTTTTTTGCCCACCCATCAATCCACTCCATCTTGATTCTCAAGTGATGTGGTTGAATCGTGTATTCATCACCTTCATATAAAGATGGTCAGCATATCTGTCACCCGTCTCCATCATCTTGAGAAGAAGAAAGAAAGATGGTTTTTCTGAGAATCATCCACCTTTGTGCATCAAACATGTTATTAAGTGATCTACTTGGTGACTACATGACTGTGTTACTTTCTTCTTCTTCATCAAGAAATTTACCCGGGAACCATTTTGTTTTCTGTGCCATCAACATGAAGAGGCAGTCTAAGTGTTATCTATCTTTGATTTGTTGCTTTACAAGATTCAGCGCTATATAAATTCCATACATTATCTATCCCTCTTTTGCCATAGATTTTGTGATGAATCCGGTATTGTATTCTGTTGTCTACTGCTTTCAGTCGCGGCAGATTTCTGTGATTTCTCTGTGTGAAATCAGAGCTGCTCTCCTTTGGGGACGAGCGCGCGCGTCGCCACAAGAACAGCGCCACCCATAATTATTACAAACAGATTTTCTCTCTGCTTGTGTATCTGTTTCCTTAGGAGAGTAGCTTTCTGCTGCAGAATCTTGTCTTTGACGACAGTGGCATTTTTGAAAAACAGAATTTTGCCAGGAAAAACTTTCTTCTTGCCATGAGTGTTCTTTTTACGTGCGCTGAATGTGTTGCGCACGGGACCTCGGTTTATCTTCTCATCCGAAAGACCCAAACCCAGACCACCACTCAAGGTCTGGCTGCAACCAGTCTCCACCATCCCTTTCATAATAAATTATCATCTAGTCCACCTGGCGACCGCTTTTCTGCGTTCTCTTCCTCATCCGAAGGCCAAACTTGGCAACTACCCATTTCGTCGTCTTTCTCGTGAAGTGATCTACCTGACCAAACCGTTCAGTCTTCTTTGACAAGTAATGATGTGAGTGGCTACCATCCTTCGGCACCTTCTTCCTCATCAGATCGTCTGTCAGGTGGTCAGCTGTCTTCATCTCGTGATGGTCAACTCGATGACCGCTTGCCAGCGTCCTTGTTCTCTACGAGGGATTGTCTGTCAGTGCTTGCACTGCACGTTGTCGTGTTGTTCAGCTATTCATGAAGGATGAAAAACTACGACTGTGTTTCATAGTATAGGCACTTCGGTGCATTGTCATCATCCTTATCATCATCATAATCATCATCATTATTATCATTATTTTTTAAAATTATTATTACATCGTCATCTTCATCATGACTATATCATCATCGTCATCATTACTATTAGGTTTTTTTACAATTAGAATTGTTATCAGCATCATCATTATTATCAATATCATCGTAACCCGTATTCTTAGTATTACTATTATCATTAGTTTTAATATCATCATCATTACATTACGTGTGCGATGAAGACTTCCTGTGGAGCATTAAGTATTCTCCCCCTTTGCATGCAAACTCGACATTATTTTTATTTTTTTAACCTCTGGAAGCTTCTAAACATATGTGACCAGTTTCATGTAATTATTATTATTATTTGCTGCGAGGGGGGGGGGGGGGGTGGATTGTTTCATCGTCTATAGCTTTTTTCTGTCTGTTAATTAGGTGGTTGTTGCAGCTGTTGTTGTTGCTGCTGTTGTTGTTGGTTTTTTTAATGCATATTCTAGTTGGTAAATTGTTATAATCTCTCTTTCTGTCTCTTTTTTAATGGGAAGTTGGGGTGGGGAGGGGAGGGGGATGGTATGGCTATAGTTATATAATATTATAGTAGTTTGTTGCTGCTGTTGTTGGGGTTTTTCATGCCTATTCTAGTTGGTAAATTGTTATAACCTCTCTGTCTGTCCTTTTTTTAATGAGGATGGGAGGGGGGGGGGGTTTGTATGATATATGTGACTGTCTCTCTAATCTATCTATCTATCTACCTATCGTCCATTCATTCATCTATCTACTACCTACCTACCTACACACACACACCACACACACACACACACACACACACACACACACACACACACACACAGAGGAGAGATTTCCCATTGTGTTAGGATTGATAAGAAGTTCGATAATTCAGTTTTTGTTATATCTTAAAGTTAGTTTTTATTAAGTACTGTTATCTGACACTTTTTTCCCGTCTAAAATCACTAAATTTGAATAGACGTTAAACTGAAGATATCACACAGGAGAGACAGACAGACAGGCAGAGATGGAACGAGATGGGTAGGGGTGGGGAGGGGGGGGGGGGGGCTAGGAGGGGAGGGGAGGGTGTGAAGAAGTGACAACAAACGAGCCAAAGAAAACCACGCTAAACAGAAGACAGAGAGCCAAATATATATAATATATAGGCCTGAGGGCCAACAGTTCGGACAGCAGACAACACGATAGAAGAAGAATATTCTCTCTTTCTCTCTCTCACACACATGTATAGGGACTAAGAGTTCTTTGTTCGTTCTCTCTCTCTCTCTCTCTCTCTCTCTCTCTCTCTCTCTCTCTCTCTCTCTCTCTTCTCTCTCTCTCTCTTTGTCACACACAGACACACACACACGTACGTGCACACACACACTAGACTAATGCACCACTCTACATCTCTCTCTCTCTCTCTTTGTCACGCACACGCACACATAGACTTGTGCACCACTCTACATCTCTCTCTCTCTCTCTCTCTCTCTCTCTCTCTCTCTCTCCTCTCTCTCTCTCTCTCTCTCTTTCTTTCTTTCTTTCTCTCTTTCTGTTTTGATGGAAAGACGGGAGGTGTATGCATATCTCGGCGTGTCACACACATGCGCGTGCGCACACACACACGCACACCTACCCACCCACCTACCTACCCACCTGTTTGTCTACCTACCTACCTACCTATCTATCCACCTACTACACACTTGTACCCACGCAACGCATACACACACGCGCGCACAGACGCACACTTGTACACGGGGACTGGGTGGGGAAAAAAACAACCCACGAGTGCTCCTTCTGTGATACTCGAAATAAAACAATAAACGAAAATACACATTTACCAATACCTACTTAACTACCTGTCTATCTACCTTCCTACCTACCTACCTATCCACCTACCTACCTAACTATAAGAGACTCCCCCACCCCCATACCCACCCCACCCCCACCACCACCCAGTTTGTCTGAGAGGGTGTTGATTTTGAAGTGAATGGTGACACGAATTCACGAAAGTGAATAAAGTGACAGTCCTACAATCGACTGAAAGGGGACGATGACAATGACAATTGTCCATTGTGGTAAAGCTTTCAATAAGCACCATTCATAAGGAAACAGTAAGGAAAAGGGACTGGGAATACAAAAATTATTTTTTTTAAAAACACGGTTTAGATCTACGCATGAGAGAGAGAGAGGGGAGGAGAGAGAGAGAGAGAGAGAGAGAAGACAAGACACGACAAGACAGATTTATGAAATTTTATTTTACTGGGAGTAGTAGATTAAGTACAACGACTTTCTGTTTTTCATCCTGCCCTAAAAAAAAAGAGATAGA
>CM054140.1:57124140-57126640 GCA_028751875.1 Rapana venosa | reverse complement strand
AAACGGGCAGAGGCGGGCGCCACGACGCCAACGCGCCCGGTCAGCCCGCCAGCGCGCCCAAGACCACGACCACGGGCCAGCGCCTCAAGCGCGTCCTCCGCAGCAACCTCCTGGTCCTCCTCCTCATCCTCTCCCTCATCCTGGGCATCGTGCTGGGCATCTGCCTGCGGCTCCGGCCCGAGCCTTACACGGCCCGCGAGCTCATCTACATCCGTTTCCCGGGAGAGCTTCTGATGAACATGTTGAAGCTGCTCATCCTGCCCCTCATCGTGTCCAGTCTGGTGTCCGGCATGACCTCGCTGGACACGCGCGCGTCGGGCAAGCTGGGCTTGCGGGCGGTGGTGTATTACCTGACCACCACGCTGATGGCGGTGGTCCTGGGCATCGTGCTGGTGGTGGCCATCGCCCCGGGCAAGCGAGGGGACAAGCCGGAGGGAACGACGCAGTTTCGGCAGGTGGAGCCGGCGGATACGTTTCTGGACCTGATTCGGTGAGGAAGGGGTTTGTTTGGGGTTGGGGTGGGTTTTGGGGGTTGGGTTGGGTTTTGGGGTTGGGGTGGGTTTTGGGGTTGGGTTGGTTTTGGGGTTGGGGTGGGGTTGGGTTTTGTTGTTTTGTTTGGTTGGTTGGTTGTTGGGTTGTTTTTTTACATTCAGGTGTGTTGGGATGGGAGGGAGGGATGAGATGGGAGAGGAGGGAGGGAGAGAGAGAGATATAGATAGATAGATAGATAGATAGATAGATAGATAGATAGATAGAGAGAGAGAGATAGACAGATAGATAGATAGATAGATAGATAGAGAGAGAGATAGAAAGAGAGAGACAATGACAAATTCTTTCTCTTTTGTCTGTTTTGGTTGGAGGGGTTTTTTTGGGGTTGGGGGTGTTTTTATGAGAGAGAGAGAGAGAGAGAGAGAGAGAGAGAGAGAGAGAGAGAGAGAGAGAGAGAGAGAGAGAGAATGAATGAATGAATAAATGAATCGATCTTAGGGTTAGCGATAAGCATCCACGTACTATTTTTTTTCTTATTTGACCGTTGCCTCGATTAAGGACTGCCAAAAACAACAACAAGAACAACAAAAACGACAACATGACTGACAAACAAAAAAACTCAAGCTATGGTTTAAAGGAAAAGAGATTAATGTACTTCCACAAATTACCCCAACATTAATGTCAAAATAAATAAGACACTGATTATAATCATCAAGTAAACCAGAAAAAAGTGAAAATTGAAAGGCGGTACAGAGGAAGCGAGAGAGAGAGGAGGGAGAGAGGGAGGGAGAGAGAGAGAGAGAGAGAGAGAGAGAGAGAGAGAGAGAGAGAGAGAAGAGAGAGAGAGAGGATACCTCCAGATTGCGTCAATATCAAACAAACCCAACAATATAAAGTGTATAACGATGAGAATGCTGACTGTTATCATCATGTTTATTCTTGTCATATCCATCTCTGTTATCAGTGATTATTGTTAATTACCATTATTATTGTTATCATTGTTAACACCATGATCATTATCCATCAGCATCATTATTATCATTATCACCATCATTTTTTTTTTGCTGGCTCATCTGAAACAAATGTAATGACACATTGTTCAATGTTCTTAACGCTTTTACACTAAGTGCCACCTTTGAAATTTTGAGGCATAGTGCAACAGAACTAAGCTACATATTTTTTTCATCATTATCATCATCATCATCATCATCATCATCATCATCTTTTATTTTCATTTTTTCATTATTAATACATTTCATCATAATATTTTATCATTATGAATATTATCATTATCATTGCTTTTGTTGTCATTATTAATATTAAGTGTGTGTGTGTGTGTGTGTGTGTGTCTGTGTCTGTGTGTGCATGCGTGCGTGCGTGCGTGCGTGCGTGCGTGCGTGCGTGCGTGTGTGTGTGTGTGTGCAGGCAAATGTTCCCTGACAACATCGTGGAAGCCTGTTTCCGAAAGGTATGGGTACTCACTGGCTTGGCTGCTGGGCTGGCTAACTAGCGAAGTGTTTGATTGACTGGCTAATGAGCGAAGTGGTTGGTTGGTTGGCTGGCTGGCTGGTTGCTTGCTTCACTAGCTGGTTGGCTGGCTAGTTTCTTTCTGCAGGCATACCCGCTTATACTTAACCAGCTCCTACATTGCCAACATCACTGAGATCAGTGGTCTGGGAGGAGGGCTACAGGAGATGGTAGAACTCAACAGAGACAGACATAAAAAGATGGTGAACCCTGGTGGCATTGCGTGGAGCTCCTACCGACGACAGCGGCGATGGAGACAGTTGAGTTGAGTTGAGATGAGTTGAGGTGAATTGAGTCGAGTCGAGTATCCCACTTATCCAGCCAGGTTGTTTAGTAGCCCAGCATGCATCCTTGTTCGCTGGTTTAAAATGTTACTGCCGCATTTGAACTGATTCATAATGTGAAAGAAAAAAAAAGAACAGATAAACCGAAAGAAAAGATAATGGAAAGAAAACGAAAATTTAAATTTAAAAAAAGGTGGAAA
>CM054140.1:57081640-57121640 GCA_028751875.1 Rapana venosa | reverse complement strand
CACCTCCTAAGTTTAAGAAGTATTCCTGTTTCTTTTTGCTGGGTACCTTCGCACGTTGGAGTTTTTTCAAATGAGTGGGCTGACAGAGCTGCAAAAAAGGGGGCAAGACATGATATGGAATCGATAGAACTGCATGTTCCCCTATCTATACAGGCAGGATACCGTATAATTATTAGAACAAACGTCGTGGGGAAAGTTTCAAGAATCTGATCAATTCAAGGAACGATCTTTAAAGAGTTGTCTGAGTAATGCCCATATTTCTTGTTACACGAATCCCTCTGAAAGTGATACAAGTTTCGTAACCGCAAGAAGAGTAATTGCACTATATTTTAGAATGAAATTGAATGCATTTATCACAACATTTTGCAAAAATATCAGGTGTCCATGTGGAGATCATATTTCCAATACTCATATCCTATTTGAGTGCCCGGTTGTCAAACCCTTTTTACCTAGAGTTTCAGAGCAAAATTCAAAGTTAGCCTTTGCCATTGCTAGATGTCTATTGGACAGCCCCCTTGAACATTTGTTGTAGTTGCAGTATTTTTTTGGCTGTTGTTTTATGTTCACACGTTGTTCAGTTTTGTTCATGTTAAAGACAACTTCTTTAATTATCTATTATTATTATTTAATATTTCTAACTCTAAAGCACAAAAACACCAACACACACGCTCTCTCTTCACGCTTTCTCCTTCTACCCCGTCCTCTACTTTCTTGAACTTCCACTGTCCACCTTAAAAGGTAAAGGAGTAAAGGAGTCCCATAACCTATAAGGTCGTAGGGGAGCGAGGCGTCAGAGACCTCACTTCTCTAGGGCCAGCATATTGAGGGCGGCGCCCATCTCCTCTCCCTCACTGCTTTACCTTCCATGACCCTAAAAGAGGGCAGGTACCCATTTACAGCTGGGTAAACTGGGGGAACTGTACTGAAGCCAAGGCGCGCAAACGGTCACCCATCCAACTGGTAACCACGCTCGACGCTGCTTAACTTGGCTGGGGGAAAGCGAGTGCTCCGACCACTGAGCTATCCCGTCCACCTTACTCGTCTAATATCACTAAGAGCGAACAGACGTTAAGTTGAAGACAACAACACTCACTCACTCACTCACACTCACCTCACTGGCACTACGGCAGAATCGGAGGAGGAGGAGGGGGAGCTGGTGCCGGTGTTGGGGGACGTGAACGGCATCAACATGCTGGGGCTGGTGGTCTTCTCCATCGCGCTGGGCATCGCCATCAACCACGTGGGCAGCGGCGGCCAGCCCCTCAAGAAGGTCTTCGACTCCCTCTCCGAGGTCACCCTGGTCCTGGTGGGCGTCGTCATCTGGTCAGTTGGCTGCGTGGGATTTTTGAAAAAAAAAAAAAAATTTGCGTGGTGGTTGGTGGTGGTGATGGTGGTGTGTGGTGGTGGTGGGGGTGTGTGGTGACGGTGGTGGTGGTGGTATAGTAGTAGTTAGTAGAAGTAGTAGTAGTGGTCGTGGTGGTGGTGGTGGTAGTATTAGTAGTAGTAGTGGTGGTGGTGACGGTGGTGGTGGTGGTTAATAGTAGTAGTAGTAGTAGTAGTAGTAGTAGTAGTAGTAGTAGTAGTAGTAGTAGTAGTGGTGGTGGTGGTGGTGGTGGTGGTGGTGGTGGTGGTTGTTAGTAGTGGTTAGTAGTAGTAGTAGTAGTTGTTAGTAGTGGTTAGTAGTAGTAGTAGTAGTTTGTTAGTAGTGGTTAGTAGTAGTAGTAGTAGTTGTTAGTAGTGGTTAGTAGTAGTTGTTAGTAGTGGTTAGTAGTAGTAGTAGTAGTTGTTAGTAGTGGTTAGTAGTAGTAGTAGTAGTTGTTAGTAGTGGTTAGTAGTAGTTGTTAGTAGTGGTTAGTAGTAGTAGTAGTAGTAGCAGTGGTAGTAGTGGTAGTAGCAGCAGCAGCAGCAGCCTGTGTGGGATTTTAAAAACATGTTTGGTGGTGGTGGTAGTAGTAGCAGTAGTAGTAGTAGTAGGGATTTAAAAATATTGTTCTAGTAGTCGTAGTATTAGTAGTCGTAGTAGTAGTAGTAGTAGTAGTAGTAGTAGTAGTAGTAGTAGTAGTAGTAGTAGTAGTAGTAGTTGTTGTTGTTGTTGTTGTTGTTGTTGTTGTTGTTGAGGTTTTTAAGTCGATTTGGGTTGGGTCGTGTCGAGTCGAGTCGAGGTGAGTGGACGCGAGGCGAGTAAAGTCAAGTCAGATAAAAACTTCAGTCAATTTGAGTCAAATCAAGGTGAGGCGAGGCAAATCAAATTAAATCATACCAAGTCAAATCAAGTCAGGTCAAATCAAGTCAAATCAAGTAATAAAAAAAGAGGAAGAAATCTCACCATTGGTGAACCTTGGAACTCTAGCCAAGTAACAAACAAAGACACACACACACACACACAAACATAAACAAACACACACACACACACACACACACACGTACACCAATTGGGAATATACAATGTGGAAAAAACCCATTGACTAGAGAGCTCATCCCAGCCTTGCTAGCGAACAACTAGGGGTGCTAATTAATATGATCAGCAAGGAGCTGACCACGCTTGGACTTGGTTAAAAAAACAAACGACAACAACAACGAACAAAGGAGCAGCCGCTAACTTTAGCACTGGGTCCTCCTTGCACCCTTCGACTGAGTGATGCTGGATTTGTGCACTGTGGTAAAGGTACAGGTGTCCCATAGGGGAGCGAGGCGTCAGAGACCTCAGCTTCTCCAAGGGGCCAGCATAGTTAAGGGCGGCGCCCATCTCTCTCTCTCTCTCTCTCTCTCTCTCTCTCTCTCTCTCTCTCTCTCTCTCTCTCTCCTCTCTCCTCTCCCTCGCTACTGTTACCTTCCCTGACCCTAAAGAGGGGGGCAGGTGCCTACCCATTTACTGCTGGCTGAACTGGCGGGGGTGACTGCACTGAAGCCAAAGCGCGCAAACGGTCACCCATAACCACGCTCGATCAATGCTGCTTAACATTGACCTTGGGTGGGGCGGGGGGGGGGGGGGGGGGGAGTAGGGAGTAGTACTCCGACCCCTGAGCTATCCCATCCCCCGTATAATTCTAATGCAAGGTATACAATGTTATACAGGGCACGGGATAGCTCAGTGGTCGGAGCGCTCGCTTTACCCCCCAAGCCAAGGTTAAACAGCATCGAGCGTGGTGCTTACCAGCTTGGATGGGTGACCGACCGTTTGCGCGCCTTGGCTTCAAGTACAGTTCCCCCCAGTTCACCCAGCCGTAAATGGGCACCTGCCCTCTTTTAGGGTCAAGGAAAGTTAAAGCAAGCGAGGGAGAGGCGCCACCCTCAAAATATACTGGCCCCTTGGAGAAGCTGAGGTCTCTGACGCCTCGCTCCCCTACGTTGAGGTCTCTGACGCCTCGCTCCCCTACGTTGAGGTCTCTGACGCCTCGCTCCCCTACGTTGAGGTCTCTGACACCTCGCTCCCCTACGTTGAGGTCTCTGACACCTCGCTCCCCTACGTTGAGGTCTCTGACACCTCGCTCCCCTACGTTGAGGTCTCTGACACCTCGCTTCCCATACGTTGAGGTCTCTGACGCCTCGCTCCCCATACGTTGAGGTCTCTGACACCTCGCTCTCCCATACGTTGAGGTCTCTGACACCTCGCTCCCCCATACGTTGAGGTCTCTGACGCCTCGCTCCCCCATACGTTGAGGTCTCTGACGCCTCGCTTCCCATACGTTGAGGTCTCTGACGCCTCGCTCCCCTTGGTTGAGGTCTCTCGACGCCTCGCTCCCCTACGACCTTACAGGTTATATGGGAACTTCTTCTTCTTCATGTGCCAGGTCTGTTGCAGACATCGGCGATCATGGCCTTCCATTCCTCTCTGTTTTCAGTTCTCCTGATGAGTTCATTGTTGGGGGGATTCTTTCCTCGTTGCGTAGCTATTCAGACTGCCTGTGTATTTTTGTGCGTTGTCTTCCTCTGTCTTTGGTGCCACAAATCTTTCCACACAATATTTGCTTTTCTATTCCATCAGCTCCGTTTATGTGCCCCCCCAAAATTGTAGTTGTCTTTTTCTGATGGTTTTGAGTAGGGATCTTTTGTACCCGGCCATTTCCATTCCTTCTTCGTTTGACTTCTTTCCAGTCCACGATATTCTCATAATTCTTCCGATATACCACATTTCTCCTGCTTCACGTCTTCTTTCGAGGTCTTTTGTCAGCGTCCAGCATTCACATCCGTACAGAAGGACGGACCGACCATATGTAGGCTTTCACTCAAGAGTGTTGATTTTGGGTGCCGAGTCTTATATGTCTGTTGGGAACACCTTTTTCTATAAAAAAAAACCAACCTGGTATGCCGGCGCAGGTACTCCCCTATCGGCGTGCTGTTCCTGGTGACGGAGGAGGTGGTGTCCATGAAGGACCCGGAGAAGACCTTCGAGCAGCTCTCCTTCTACTTCATCACGGTCATGGCCGGGCTGGCCGTGCACGGCTTCCTCACCCTGCCCGCCCTCTTCCTGCTCACCTGCCGCCGCAACCCCTACCGCTTCATGTGCGGCATGCTGCAGGCCCTCATCACCGCCCTGGGCACCGCCTCCAGGTGAGGGTGTGGGTGTGTTGGGGGTTGTTGGGGGTGAGGGGTTGGGGTGGGGGAGGGGGTTGGGGTTGGGGGTGGGGGTGGAGGAGTGGGGGTGAGGGAGAGATTTGGGGGTGGGTGGAGAGAGAGAATGTTTGGGGGGGGTGAGGGTTGGGAGAGGAGAGAGTTTGGGGGTGGGGTTGGGTGGGAGAGAGAGAGAGTTTGGGGGTGGTGGGAGAGGAGGTTTGGGGGTGGGGTGAGGGTTGGGAGGAGAGAGAGAGGTTTTGGGGGTGGGGAGGTTGGGAGGGAGAGAGAGAGTTTGGGGGTGGGGTGAGGGTTTGGGGGGGAGAGAGAGAGTTTGGGGGTGAGGGTTGGGAGAGAGAGAGAGTTTGGGGGTGAGGGTTGGGAGAGAGAGAGTTTGGGGTGAGGGTTGGGAGAGAGAGAGAGTTTGGGGTGAGGGTTGGGAGAGGAGAGAGTTTGGGGGTGAGGGTTGGGAGAGAGAGAGAGTTGAAAGGTGAGGGGAGAGAGAGAGTTTGGGAGTGGGAGAGAGAGAGAGAGAGAGGAGAGAGAGAGAGAGAGAGAGGAGAGAGAGAGAGAGAGAGAGAGAGAGAGAGAGTTTGGGGTGGGGTGAGGGAGAGAGAGAAAGAGAGAGAGAGAGAGAGAGAGAGAGAGAGAAGAGAGAGAGAGAGAGAGAGAGAGAGTTTGGTAGTGGAGAGAGAGAGAGAGAAGACTTTGGGGAGAGAGAGAGAGAGAGAGAGAGAGAGAGAGAGAGAGAGAGGAGAGAGAGAGAGAGAGAGAGAGAGAAAGAGTTTGGGAGTGGAGAGAGAGAGCGAGAGAAAGAGAGAGAATTTAGGGGTGGGGTGGGGCGTGGGATTTGATTTTTTTTTATTGTATTCTTTTATATCGAGGATAATGGAATAACCACTTTATGTGCTTTTTTTTTTACATCCTGTCCCGTGTGTATGCGTTTTTTTGTGAATTCTATCATCTGTTCCCAGCGAGCGGCAACACAATGGCCTACTCCTCTCTTCCTGGGGAGAGCAGCCCGAATTTCTCCCTCTCGTCTGTCTGTCTCTCTGGCTTTTGTGTTTTTTAAAATTTCAATCCTATCCACCCCCACCCCATCTTGTCAACAGCTCAGCCACCCTACCTGTGACCATGCGCAACCTGGAGGAGAACAACGGGGTGGACCCCAGGGTCATCGGCTTCGTGGCTCCCGTGGGCGCCACCATCAACATGGACGGCACGGCGCTGTACGAGGCCGTGGCCGTCATCTTCATCGGGCAGGTGGAGGGCTTCGACCTGGACATCGGCAACATCATCATCATCTGGTCAGTTTGGTTTTGGGATTGGGGGGTGGGGGTGGGGTGTTGGGGGTGGGAGGTGTGGGTGGGGAGGGGTAGGGTGTGTGTGTGGGGGGGGGTAGGGGTAGGGTGTGTGTGTGGGGGGGGGAGGGGTAGGGTGTGTGTGGGGGGGGGGGGGGTAGGGTGTGTGTATGTGTGGGGGGGGTAGGGTGTGTGTGGGGGGGGGGGAGGGGTAGGGTGTGTGTGTGTGGGGGGGGGGCGGTAGGGTGGGGGGGAGGGTAGGGTGTGTGTGGGGGGGGGGGGGAGGTGGGGGGGAAGGTTGACGGTGGGTGGGGAGTTCGGGGGGGGGGGGGGGGAGGTGGGCGGGAGGTTTGGACAGGGGTGTGGGTGTGTGTGGAGGGGAGGAGGGGGGGGGGTTGGAGAGGTAGGGGGGGGATTGGGGGGGGGGGGACAGACAGGGGGTGGATTGGTGAAGAGTTGGGGGGGGGGGTGGTAGTAGGGGAGGATTGGTGAAGAAGAGGGGTGGGGGAGGGTTCGTGGGGGGGGGGGGGGGGGGATTTTTTTTTAAGTGACTTTATTGGTGTGGGGATATTGATGGTTACTGGGTTGTTGTTGTTTTTATAAAAATGAAAATATCTTTTTTATTTCCTTTTCATTGACTTTTTTGTGCTTATGTCTCTCTCTCTCTCTCTCTCTCTCTCTCTCTCTCTCTCGCTCTCTCTCTCTCTCTCTCTCTCTCTCTCTCTCTGGTTCCATTTATATCTGTTCGTCTCTCCTCGTTTTCTCCCTCATTCTGCTTCTGTGTCTCCATCTCTTTCCTTCATTTTCTTCTTTTCTATCTACTTATCTCCCCCACCACCACCCCCCACCGTCTCTCTCTCTCTCTCTCTCTCTCTCTCTCTCTCTCTCTCTCTCTCTCTCTCTCTGTTCACTCCTCCCTCCCCCTTCTCTCTTGCATAAACGTTAAAAACTCGTTCCGCCTTTTTCGAAGAGTAGGGCCTTTTGTGCCAGTAGGAATGGATGACAATTTTTTTTTAAAGAAAGAAAAGAAAAGACAACCGCTGGCACGCAGGCGGTTTGTTTAGACACCATGCTGGAAGTCGGAATATGGCTACCTTCATGGTGGGTGAAAACGGTCGCATACGCAAAATCTTACCATTGGTGAACCTCGGAGCTCTAGCCGAAGAACGAATAAAAACAGCAACAACACAATACAAATACAGAATACAGTGCAGCAATACAAAAATAATTTTTAAAAATCGAATACAAAACAACACTACTCTTGAACTACATTGAAAATAATTATCTGAATGTGATTTGACATGAGGGTACGTGGCTGTTACTTTCCAAAAACAACCAATACTAAACGTACACAAACCATGGATACATACCACTTTAAGTAACATAGGCTATGCATTTAAAGAAAAGGTAACAATAATAGCACAAATAACAATAATAATAATAATAATGATTTGGAAGTTTCACAGCGCTGAAGCTTGTTCAGGAAAGAGATCAAAAGCGCTTTGATATAAATATTTACAAACATGGTGAGATTTTTTGGGGGGCGTATGCGACCCCAGCCTGAAGGTAGCCACATTCCGACATCATCAGGAAGGGCGGGAGAATCGACTCTAATGTGACCGCAGGCAGCCAGCTAGCCCTATGTCTCGTGTGTGTGTGTGTGTGTGTGTGTGTGTGGTGTGTGAGTGTGTGTGTGTGTGTGAGAGAGAGAGAGAGTGTGTGTGTGTGTGTGTTTGTGTGTGTGTGAGTGAGTGTGTGTGTGTGTGTGTGTGTGTGTGTGTGTGTGTGTGTGGAGAGAGAGAGAGAGAGAGAGAGAGAGAGTGTGTGTGTGTGTGAGTGTGTGTGTGTGTGTGTGTGTGTGTGTGTGAGTGTGTGTGTGTGTGTGTGGGAGTGAGTGTGTGTGTGTGTGTGTGTGTGTGAGAGAGAGAGAGAGAGAGAGAGAGAGTGTGTGTGTGTGTGTGTGTGTGTGTGTGTGTGTGTGTGTGCATAGTTTTTTATAAAGTACCAGGCAAAAGAATAAGTGTGAGCTGTGACATGATGGGTGAAAGGGAAATAGTGTTAACACTTTTTTCAAAAATCAAAATGTTTTTGTCACGTTTTTCTTTTTAATGTCAAGTTACTTGTGATAATTATTTGTAGTGATTGTGCTGATGGTATTTCATGAGATGGGTTTGAATTTTTGTTGTGTTGTGGTTTTGCTTTGCTACTCTTAACCTTTACTGGTGCGTGCGCACGTGTGTGTGTGTGTGCGTGTGTGGATGTGTGTGTGGATGGGTGTGTGAGTGTGTGCGTGTATGTGAGTGAGTGAGTGTGTGTGTGTGTATGGGTTTGTGGGTTTGTGTGTGAGTGTTGTGTGTATATGTGTGTGTGTGTGTGTGTGTGTGTGTGTGTGTGTGACGTAGATTGTTATCAGCTTTTTAAAATACTGTGTTATTTCTTAAATCTGTATTGTTTTAACAATACATGCTGTGCAATTATAGTTTCAAACTGCCACTCGTAATTTCTCTAGTTGAGACATAAAAGTAATCTTGAGTCTTGAGTCTCATGTGTGTCTGTCTCTGTCTTGTCTGTCTCTCCTGCCAGCATCACCTCCACAGCAGCTGCCATCGGGGCTGCTGGCGTGCCCCAGGCGGGTCTGGTGACCATGGTCATTGTGCTGACCTCCGTGGGCTTCCCTACTGACCGGGTGGGGCTGATTCTGGCCATTGACTGGCTCCTGTGAGTCCGGGTCTTGTTCGTTGGGTTTGGTTTGGGTTTTGGGATTTTTTTTTGGGTGGGGTGGTGGTGGTGGGGGGGGGGGGGAGGGGGGTGTTGGTGGTGGTGGTGGAGGTCGAGATGGAATGACATGATTAAAAGGTTGAGGGTGGAGTGGTGGGGGTGGGGTGGAGGTTGAGATGGAATGACAGGATTAAAAAGGTTGAGGGTGGAGTGGTGGTGGTGGGGTGGAGGTAGAGATGGATTGACAGGATTAAAAGGTTGAGGATGGAGTGGGGTGGAGGTCGAGATGGAATGACAGGATTAAAAGATTGAGGGTGGTGTTGGGGTGGTGGTGTGGAGGTAGAGATGGAATGACAGGATGAAAAGGTTGAGGGTGGAGTGGTGGTGGTGTGGGGTGGAGGTTGAGATGGAATGAAAGGATGAAAAAGTTGAGGGTGGTGGTGGGGTGGAGGTAGAGATGGAATGACAGGATTAAAAAGGTTGAGGGTGGAGTGGTGGTGGTGGGGTGGAGATGGAATGACAGGATTAAAAGGTTGAGGGTGGAGTGGGGGGGGGTGGTGGTGGTGGAGGTTGAGATGGAATGACAGGATTAAAAGGTTGAGGGTGGAGTGGGGGTGGTTGTGTGTGGGTGGAGGTAGAGATGGAATGACAGGATTAAAAGGTTGAGGGTGGAGTGGGGGTGGTGGTGATGGTAGTAGGGTGGAGGTAGAGATGGAATGACAGGATTAAAAGGTTGAGGGTGGAGTGGGGGGGAGGAGTGAAGTGTGTGTGTGAAGTCAAGTCAAGTCAAGTCAAAATGATCTTTACTGAGGGCAAAAGATTTAAGTTTATACAACTTGTTTTTTTACCCTGCCCTCACACAAAAAAAGAAAATCAAGAATATTGACATATAAAAGCAACCAAAATACAATGTTCACACAATCATGTTGAAGACAAAATCTATGTGTGTGTGTGTGTGTGAAGGGGAGGCGTGTGTGTGGGTGGTGGTGGTAAGGAGTGTTTGTAAGGGTGTAATCGTCCGTGTGTGTGTGAAGGGTGAGGGGTATGTGTGGAGTGGGATGGAGGAGTGTCTGTAAAGGTATAAAAAGCTTTAACGTGTGTGCGGGAGGGAGGAAGGAGTGTGTGTGTTAATGTGTGTAAGGGTGTGTTGGGAAGAGTGGTGATGGTCGTGGAGGAGAGAGAGAGAGAGAGAGAGAGAGAGAGAGAGAGAGAGGAGAGAGAGAGAGGGGAGAGAGAGAGAGAGAGAGAGTGAGTGAGTGTGTGTGTGTGTGTCTGTGTGTGTGTGTGTGTGTGTGTGTGGTGTGTGTGTAAGTAAGAGGGTGTGTTGGGAAGAGTGGTGATGGTCGTGGAGGAGAGAGTGTGTGTGTGTGTATGTGTGTGAAGGTAGTTGGAGGGGAGGGGGTTGGAGGTGGGATGGGTCGTTAGGAGTGGACGTGTTTGTGCGTGTACACGTGCATGTATTTCACACACACACACACACAATCTCCCCTCCTAACGGTAAACCACCCCCCACCACACGCACACCCTCCCCACCCCACCCACCCACCACCACACACCATTACTCTACAAAACCATTACCACTCCAACACCCTCTCACCTTCTCCATCCATCCATCCATCCCTCCCTCCATCCATCTTCTCACACCGGTTTTTCCTTTCCTACCTACCCCTCCTATAGGGACAGATTCCGAACTGCCATCAACGTGCTAGGCGACGCTTACGGCGCGGGCATCGTCCACCACCTCTCCAGAGCCGACCTCAAACGCATGGACGACGAGGATCGACAGGAGGAAGCGCAGGAGGCCTACGCGGTGGACAAAGATCCCCCGCAGAGGAAAATCCCCCCGAGGAGAAGAAGGCGGGAGTGCCCAAGGATCCCGTCGTCGTGGCTGCCGCTGCTGCTACTACTACTACAACAGAGTCGGGATCCGTGGACCCTACTGCTGCTGCTGCTAACCACAGCGGTACTGGTGGTCATGTAAACAACTCGTTTGTCGAAAAGCTGTGAGAGAGAGAGATATGGTATAAGATTATATATATATATATATATATATATATATATATATACTATATATATATATATATATATATATATATATATATATATATATAATTTGAGACAAAAAAAAGAGTGAGGAAAAACAAGTGCAGGTAACCAGTTATTACAACTTCATTCTCATCATAAACATGAGTTTAAGTCCCAAGATTCGAAAACAAAAAAAAAAGGTTACTACAGGATAAAACTTTGAAGGCAGCATTAAGGGCATATTTGGCTTGACCTGACTCAGAGTTTCGGCTCCTGGTCGGTTGAGCACTCTTCAGAGGTCCCGGCAGTGTTTGAAACCTCACCCATCCATCCTTTGCGGTAGGTAACAGCAAGACATCCTCCAGAATTTAGAAGTGTGTATTGCCACCCTAAGAATAACTTGATATTTTTTGTGGCCTACCACCGCTGCCAACAAAAGATGAAAAACAGAAAGAGAAGAAAACTATGTATATGTATATATATATATATATATATATATATATATGTATATATATATGTATATATATGTATATATATATGTATATATATGTATATATATATATATATATATATATATATATATGTTTGTATATAGTGCGTTTTAGTTGCGTTACAAGCGCTTGTTCGATCTGCTTGAAAGATCGTTGAACGATTTTTGTGATATTATTCTTACGGTTTGTTGGGTTATTTTTGTTGTTGTTGTTGTATATAAATTGAGACTTTTGTTACGGTTCGTTATATATTGAGTCTATGGTTGTTGTTGTTTTTAAATTGTTATTTTTTTTATTCCTTGTATTTCGTAGACGTTGGCATAATCCGAGCCTCGTGTGGTTTTTTTTTTTTTTAAATAAGTCTTTTATCCCCAAAACAATAATACTAAGTAGTGAAATAAGTCTAATATTAAACAAAGAGTACTAGAACTAACTGACGGTGTACATAATTATGACAAAAATTGAAACAAAAATTGTCAGTTAAGTCTTCATCTTCAAGGGGCACTTCAGAGCAAAGACAACAGTCAAAGGCTTTGGTAAACAAACAAACAAACAAACAAACAACAATGCAATCGGTCTGATATCTTTGTCCTTGCCTTGGTAAACCAGGGTCATCACAGACAGACAGACAGACCAGGGTAACTGCATGCAGGATAACTGCAGTTATACAAGGACAAAACACAGTAAGAGTTGGTTTTAAATCACAAGACCCTGTTTTAATCTGTACATAGTTGCACAGTTTTAATCTGAGATTCTGCGAGGCGACTGCCCCTGATATCGCTTCTGTGATCGGCGGGGCTATTTGAACTACAAGAGAGGATTGGATTGGAATTGCATGCAAATCCAGAATCTTGCACGTGAGTCAAAGATCATTGGACGTGGATCAGAATTAAAGCGTAAGGATCAGGTTCATTGCATGTACAGTCCAGGATTATTGCATGTAACTTAGGATCATTGCACAGGGACTAGGATCATTGCACATAGATCAAGATCACTGCACGCAAACGAGGATCATAAAGATCATTGCACACAAGCGAGGATCATCACATGTGGGCCGGGTTCATTGCACATCAAGACTATTGCACGCTGATAGGGATTATTGCACGTGGGTAAAGATCATTGGACGTAGATCAGGATCGGCGCATATGGATCATGATTGTTGCACCTAGGGATCATTGCATTAGGATTATTGCACGTGGATCAGGATCATTGCACGTAAATCGAGATCACGGCACGTGAAACAAAATCATTACACTTGAATTAATATAATTACAATTACACTTGGATCAATATCAGGGCTATAAACTTTACATGTAAACCTATTATTATTTTTCAAAGATCAGGACATAAAAGGGATCTAATCTCATGACTCCTCCACCCCTCCCCCCTTCTTTAATTTTTTCTCTTCATTACGAAAAAAAAGAAGAAATTTTGATCCCATTCTAGTGTATTTTATCACAAGAGATTTACACAGTATTTTACATCAGTTATACATTACTGTACATCTCAACAACATTTACAGAAGCCCCATATGTGTTGTCATCATATTGCGTAACTATTTTATTTGAAAAGAAAAAAATGATAGAAAAAAAATCCTGGGTCGACAAAGAAGGGAAATAACTTGTGAAACGGTATCGCAAATGTTGAAGTCAAAATGGAACCCCTTCACACCCCTCCCCCCCACCCCCCGAAAAAAACCGAAAAAAACCCCTCAAAGCTAAAGCTAACAAAAGAAAACACACACACACACACACACAAAATCGTAGGCTTTTTTTTTTATCACGGGCAAAATCCACCCTAAAAAGTAAGTTAAACATAGAAGACTATTTTGTCAGTGTAATAAGGGGAAAATATGTTTATCATCTGATGTTTAGTAATATCTTTAGATGGTATGGAAAAAATGAAGTGTAAATAAATTGTGTGACTTGTTTTAATATGCAGAACCAGCCGATTCCACACGTATGTGTGTGTGTGTATGTGTGTGTGTGTAAGGTGTGTGTGTGGGAGTGTGTGTGCGTGTGTGTGTGTGTGTTTCATTTCGAGGATGATGAAAGAAGCCCCCATTCGCCTTTTTTTGCATCCAGTCCCCATATGCATGCGGTTTTGTTAATTTTGCTGTCATCTGTTCTCTCCAGCACAAATGGCCTACTCTTCTGAAATGTGGAAAAGTTGTGTGCGACTGTGTGTGTGTGTGTGTGTGTGTGTGAATATCTATAACCTGTTCATATATAATTATTCCAATCACTGACATGCAAGTGTACTGACCTTGAGGTGTGTGTGTTTGTGTGTGTGTGTGTGTGTGTGTGTGTGTGTGTGTGTGTGTGTGTGTGTGTGTGTGATTATGATATCAATGTCTTTCCCAGTTTCAGCACCAAAAGATCGTAGGATCAGGGAACAGGGCCTAATAGTTTTGACCTTACCAACCGGGGCATTGCCCCCATCGATTCCCAATACTTTTAATTGCCGTGGGTTCTTTTACGTACGCATTAACGTGAAAGCACGCGAGTCCCAAGTATATGTGTGTCAATGTGTGTGTGTGTGTGTGTGTGTGTGTGTGTGTGTGTGTGTGTGTGTGTGTGTGTGTGGTACCATGTCTTCCATCTACTAACACTGATGTATAACCATTTTTCCTTGGAGATGAGGCTGAAGCATGAAATAAATTCATATTTTTAATGATAAAACGTCTCAAGTCTAAGTTGATGTGTGCTTGGCTGCAGCTCTGCGTGCGTGCGTGCGCGCGCGCGCGTGCATTTATGTGTGCGCGCGTGTGTGTGTGTGTTTTGTAAAGTTTGTTGTCATCTGTATCCCTCCAGCACAAATTAATGGCCTACTCTTCCAACAGGCGGAACTGGTTTTAATGTGTGCCGCAGCGTGTGTGTGTGTGTGTGTGTGTGTGTGTGTGTGTGCGTGTGTGTGTGACACAGAGAGGGGGGTGGGGATGGGTGGCAAAGACCAAGGTGAAAAAAAGTAAATGCGGTTTTGGAGGAAAGGGGGGGGGGGGGGGGGGGGAGGTGAAGCAGGACAAAGCAACAATACCACACAAGTACAAAAATTCACCGTGTCCTGCATACCGTAAAGATCTCATATCAATATACTGAATTATGACGTTGCTGTGCCAAAACTGAAACCGGCATAACCACCTGAAATGTGTCATCTATTTTGTCGTTACTTAAGTAGATCCTAGTCTCTTTTTTATAATTATGATCAATATTTTCAGGACTCAGTTTTGCGAGTTGTTAGCGAACCGATGACAAAATACTTGAAGGCAGCAAACGTATATATACACATTTTTTAATACACATAGGAGTAAACACACAAAAAGTAATCACACCATTAAAAACAATCGCAGGCATCACGACCACACTCTTCTCCCAACCCTCCTTCCGCGAGCGACAGCTTTGTAAGGGGGGATAACCGCGTCAATAACATGCTATAAGTAGATTACTTCCCTTACCCCACATACTGACAATGACAAATTCTTTTATTCCGAGGATAATGAATAAGCACCTATGTGCTTTTTTACATCCACTCCCCCTTAAGGATTTATATGAAAATAAAATAAAGCCCAATACTAATGCACCAAGGCGCCTGTTATCGATTCCTGTTGCAATTTTGATGGTCACAATTTGCTCATTGGGACGGACAGGAACACACTCGCACACACACACGTGTTTTTGTACGTTTTCTTTTCCTCTTCTTTCTATGTGTGAGTGCGCGCACGAGTAGGTTTTTTTTTTTTTTACATACTGATGCAAAGTAAATAACTGCTGCTTTCTCTCCACAAAAATGTAACTGGACATTATTATCAACTGACGAAAGTGCCATTTTTCAGTTGTTATCTGTTGAGTATATTTTTCGCTGTTTATTTTGTCACCAATATCCTCTGTTTTAGTATTCTTGATTTTTTACTACGCCAACTGTTTTGTTGTTGTTTTTTGTTTAATAGCATTTACCGCATAGAACACCCATTTCAATCCAGTCTTGTTTAAAGTCGCGCCAACTGCAGAGGTCATATTCTGAATCTCTGATGAAAACTGTGCAACTATATACAGATAAAAAACGGGGTATAAAACTAACTCTGCTGTCGTTCCTTGTAGCAACGCCCTGGTCAACCATAAGGGTCAACCCAGGACGGGCACCGCGTTGTGGGAAAAACCACATCAACCACACATAAAATGAGATAAAACCTCAACTAGATTCCTCAAAACCACCTTTGTTCTAAGTAATAGATATGGTCAGTGCCTCTGATCTGCCGCATTCTGTAACAAGATGACGGGGGAAATAACTGCTGCCCTGCATATCATCATGCACTTTCTCGTCAATTCACATCTAATAATAATAATAATAATAATATATGGAATTTATATAGCGCTGAATCTTGTAAAACAAACAAATCAAAGCGCATCTACATCTACAACAACAAACAACCAAACCAACTACACAAAAGAACACACACACACACCTCTTACTACTGTACATAAAACCAGATTCGTTTACTACTTTACTTATTTTCTTCTAAAAATGTGTTGGTGTAAAATCTACATAAAATCTTCCAGCAGAAGATCAATACGCAAGATTTTCCAGCCAACAGCAACTCGTGTTATTTTACGCAAAATTGATGGCAATCACATTACCGTCTTGCTTTTTGGTGTCACATTTTATATGATTTGGAAAAACAACAACAGACCACGTCGAAGTTGGATACGCTAGGCCTGACTTGTCAGGCGCATAACGGCAGCGCAACGCATTTTCGCTCATAATTATGACAGATAACTGTAGTTGCTGTCTGAGCGAGGTTTTTTTGTTTTTAATTTTATTCTTTTATATTGAGGATAATGGAAGAAGAAAAAGACGAAAACGAAGAGACTACGCCCACAGTTTTCACACTATTATATAAGTGATATTTTTTTCCTTGTCAATTCACATTTAATCTGTTCTCTTTTTTTAGGTGGCACTTAACGGTTAATTTGAAGGACATTTTCGTTTCTCGCCCTCTAGTGCAGCTATTGAACATGAAATTTGGCACACAGTAAGTACTTGACAGGAGCACTTTATGCACCAAGATTTGATACATTAAATACGATGTTATTAAATGGTTTATAAATAATTAAATGAAAAAAACACCGCTAAAATATTGTAGCCCCGATGTATAAAATGGGATGTGTACATGGATGAAGTCCTGCTTCATTTGAATGATCTTGTATCATTCTATGCCCAAAAGACAAACAAACCGATCAGTGGCTTACAGATTAAAAATAAACATTTTAAACTTGAGGTATTTCATGCATACTCACTATGATGAATTTTTCCTGTTCGCAAGCAGACCACAACAATACTAGTATGATACAAAAGATGTAGAATTTCCGACAGTATCAGAACATGAAGCAGTCTCTGTAACACAAGTGTGCCAAATTTCAGGTCTGTAGCTATTAACCTTTAGCCAAGGAAGCCAGACACATCATACAATAAAAAACGAGTTTTGACCAAAATGGTTTCAAAGACTATAATCACTTCTAAATATTTTCCCCTCTCATTTGACATTCTATACAGGTAGCTTATATTTTGCATAATAAAGTTTTCTTGTCAATGTACGTATTTTTCTCTTTGAAAAAGTAACAAAAATGAAAAAAAGAAACACACAAGCCCACTTTCCCCAGTACTAAATTTAGAGATAATAGCATACATACATTTTTCGTATATAGGACGAGATTTGTTTTTGGTATTCACACTGTATGTGACTGGGGGGGGGGGGGGGGGGGAAGGCGGAAAAAACCCAACCCACCTATCTCCCTACACACTTTCCATACCATTACACAAACTCTTACATCTTTCTTGTCAATTTACGTTTGATCTAATTAACTTCTTTAGAAAAGCAATAAAAACAAATCACACAACCAAACTTTTACCAACTGCTATACTTAAAATTATGTCGCATTAAACTTTCATGTACTTTTTTGTGTTGGTGTAAAATCGACATCAAATCTTCCAGCGGAAGATCAGTACACAGATCTGCCACCAGTATCAACTCAACTTATTTCACGCAATATCAACGACGGCTGGATTCCTAAAGACCTCCTCTACAGAGAACTTGTGCAGGGAAAACATCCCACAGGCAGACCACAGCTGCGATTCAAAGTCGTGTGCAAGAGGGACTTAAAAGCCCTGAACATCGACCAGAACTGGGAAGCAACAGCCTTCGAACGGTCAGCCTGGAGACAGACTGTGCAGAAAGGTCTCTCCAAGTTCGAAGACACACTCGCTCAGCAGCACGAGGCAAAGAGAAGGAGAAGAAAGGCTGCAGCCCAGGCAGACAGACAGACCAGCATTGTCAGACTTCATATGTGCCCTCTGCCATAGGGACTGTCTGTCATTCCCGTGTCGGACTGGCCAGCCACAACCAAGGCTGTACCTGATCAAACAACTAAAGCGCAAATTCATAGTCTTCCGAGACTGAAGGATGCTGTAATCAAAGGCAATCACAGGACCAGGTTTATTTGTGCCTTTTGCAGTGAATGTGGTTTGAGGAAATAGACCCGTTCTCCCCACGCCCTTTCCTCATCATTATAGAAACAATAACATTTTTCTTCTCAATCTATATTTTATCTCATTATTTTAAGCAACAAAAAGAGACAGGCACACTTTACCCACTACTATACTTTAAACAAACTTTTTTAATACAGAATTTTTGGTACGATGTATCAATGTAAAATCTTCATCAATCAGTACACACAATTTTTCTTGCCAATTTACATCTGATCTCGTTATTTTAAAAAAACTTAAAGAAAAAGAAAACACAGGCACACTTTACCCACTACTATACTTAACATGATCTACTATTTGTCTTTCACAAACATTTTTTCTCAAGATCTGTTGGTGTAAAATCTGCCATCAATCTTCCAGTGGAATAATCAAGTGCACAGATCTTCCACCAACATACAACTAAAATAATGTCAAGCAACATCACTGGCAATCACTGGACCATACTTCTATTCATTGTTACATTTACTGTGGATTTAAAAGAAAAAAGGCCCCCTCTCCTCACACACTTTCCCCACATTTATATAAGCTGTTAATTTTTCTTGTCAATTTACTTTTCCTAGATTTTTATAAGATGTTACATTTTTCTTGTCAATTTACATTTCATTTGATTTTTTACTTTAACAACCAAAGAAATCAAGAAACAGATATCTATGACAGTCTAAAATATTTGTACAGTATTAATCTGTCATAAACACTCTCATAAGAGAAGGGATAAAATCTGCATTGATCAACCAGCGGAAAATCAGTACATAGATTTACCACCGACACAATCTAATGTCATTTCACACAAAACTTATTTCATTTCTCCAACTTCTCAAAAGTTATCACATAATCAGCTTTTGTTTGTTTTCATATTGGATGCGATTTTTAAAGAAAAACAACCTCCTCTCCCCACACACTTTCCACACATTAAACAAACTAACATTTTTATAAATATAACAGGCCATCACAGGACTTGATGTTGTTCCAACTACTGTCCTCAATCCTTAACAAAAAGCAGGACAATGGTATTTCTGGCATTCAACATCATACAAAAAATTATTGTTAAAAAAAAGAAAAGAAAGAAAGACCCCCCCCCCCAAAAAAAAAAAAAACCCACAAAAAACCTAAAGCTCCCTCCATGAGCCTTCTTCTCCTCTGTCTCCCATTCTCACCAATCCAAATAATTATTTTTGATGCAAAGACTAGCGTGAACACGTGTATGCACATATGAATGCACATACTTGTGCCCCTTAATTTAACCTCCAGACTAACCCCACCCCGGAAATTTCCTGGGGCTAAAATTTTTAATGTGCTCCTACAAACTGGAAAATGTCCAGGGTTTCCTTCCTCCACTACGGTTAAAGGGAAAGAACTCCAAAATTAGTGGAGATCACTCTCCCGTTGCTTGGCAACATCCAGCTGCAAAAACGATCGGTTTTTTTAGTTCGTATTTTGTGTTACTATGCATGACTGCTTGGGCAGTTCTTGTTCAAAATGGCTGACACTTCTCGTTGAAGGTATCAATAACTTTACACAGCTGAAAAAGTGGCAAATAAAACTTGAGATATACCTGACAGTGATGAAAACGATCGTGTTTGATTCAGGGGACAGTGCATTAAAAAAAAATGAATGAGATTTTGCCTGGACTTATGTTTGACATTATTTAGATGGGGGTACTCAGAATGACAGTGGTGATGAAGAAAGTATATTTTTTGTCGATATTTTACATTTTAAATATATTTTCATAGTGAAATATCATGCTAACTAATTTGAGCTTGCCTCAAAGCAATCTACGATATATATACTGTCATTGGGTGGACTATCAGGATTATTCATTTGGTAATTTCTGAGTAAGAGGGACATGAACATAGCAAGTGGTACATAAGAATTTTATTCCCCGGCATATAGGATGCACTTGCACTCGGCAGTTAAGACAGTATTTGGCGTTTTCCCCCAATCATTTACCAAGATGTAATCAAATGTCGTTATCTTTACATCACAAAAGCGTACAATGCAAAATCTACGACAGTACATCGGTATATTCTTGCCTACTCTTATGACCTTAAAAACTCTGGCCAATTTTGTGATTACCACAGAACCATAATTACTATTTTCAGCAGGTATGTCATCAACATCAAGAAAAAGCTGTAACATTTTATTTTTTAAAGATACCAGTGGTCAGTGGTAAATAAAACTTCAAACCAAAGCTCATGGGAATGTATGTCAACTTAAAATAAATTCACACGCACGCACGCACGCACGCACGCACGCACGCACGCACGCACACACACACACACACACACACACACACACACACACACACAGATTCTTATTGATCTGAACACATTAAAAAAAAATTAAACGCCTTTTTAAATTGCGCTGTATCCTCACTTTCTATTTCCTGCACTTATACACGCTTACACACATTTATACACACACACACATTTACACACATTTATACACCCACACACACACATTTACACACACACACATTTACACACATTTATACACCCACACACACACATTTACACACACACACATTTATACACCCACACACACACACATTTACACACAAACACACACACACATTTACACACACATACACACACAAACACACACACACAAACACACACACACATTCACACACACACACACACACACACATTCACACACACACACACACACACACACACACACACACACACACACACAAACACACATACACACACTACCTCTTACTGTAAACTACAGAAACTTGACACCGCAGTAAAATCATGGAAAGATACCCAGAGGCAGATCACCACATAAGATTGGTTCACAATACTGTAACAGTAAACTACAAAAGCTTTATACTGCAGTAAAATCATGGAAAGATAACCAGAGGCAGATCACCACATAAGATTGGTTCACAATACTGTAACAGTAAATTACAAACGCTTTAAACTGCAGTAAAATCATGGAAAGATAAAACCAGAGATAAAATCACCATACATACAGACTGGTTCACAATATTGTAACAGTATCACCAATCTTGCTAACATCAAACACACATAATCATAGTAAATTCCTTTAGCACCTGCACTTTCCACTCCTAAAAGCAGCACATATGAAAACCAGTCCTACATGGATTGATGGAGCATCAGCAGGTATTATGCCAAGTATTTTCCAATAGCTCTTTGGGATTCAAGAAAAAATATATATAAAAAGAGTAAAAATAATGAGAAGGGGGGGGGGGAGGTGGTGCATTACATATTGTTGCCAGTCCACCAATAATAATAATAGTAAATGGAATTTATATAACGCTATATCTTGCAAAAAGAAATCAAAGGCAGGTTTTGACCCCCAAAAATGTCTCAGCCGATCATAAAATCCGACTTGTTTAAAGAAACAAAACAGGGGAAAAAAAGTGGTTAAAATAAGCATCACAAATAATTGCAAGTATCAGTAAGACATACCAGGATGAGAGTGTTTTCTCAACAAATTAAAAGATCTGATTCATTTAAAAAAACAAACAAACAACTTTCATCAAAAAGTTGTCACAAATTCCAGTGTTGATTCATACAAATAAAATTCTTACAAAGTTCATAACAAAAGAAGCACAGATTACCCCCTCTCCTATAAACTTAAGGACAAGAGAACTTCTTCACTTTTCCCCCATCATTCCAGTAAATCAAAACTTATTAAACTAATTAAAAGATCTGATTCATTTAAAAAAAAAAAACATTCATCAAAAAGTTGTCACAAATTCCAGTGTTCATTCATTTAAAAAAAATCTTTAAAAGTTCATAATAAAAACAGCACAGATTACCCCCTCTCCTACAAACTTTAGGACAAGAGAATTTCATCACTTTTTGTCATCATTCCAGTACATCAAAACTGCATTAAACAGCAGGACAAATGATTGCTAGTCCTATAAACATAGACAAGCACGGACAATTATCTGAAACAATTAAAAAAAACTGCCCCAAAAACTCTCAAGGAAAAAAAAAACCACAACAAATTACTGCAAATCACATGTTCCCAACCAACGATTTGATTGGATTCGTTAAAAAAATCACCCCTCTCATAAAAAATATACATTATGTCCTGTTCTCAATACCGTGAATTCTGTCGGGGTATTTTCTAAACCAGTCTTTTAATATGATTCATTAAACAACAACAGCAACACCAAAAAGCCCCAAAATAATGCCAGTTCTGCATCCTCAAGGGACATAACCTGAATAGTCTCACACAAGTTACCAATGAATCTCGATTCATTCAAAAATATAAAAAGAAAAAAAAGAATTGTAAGCCCATCCTTAACCAAAGTATAATATGAGGACAAGGTTATTTTCTGAAGCAATCAGTTGATCTGATCCCTTTTTTATGAAAAAAAATGTGAAACTCAAACAAACAAACCTGTCAGTCCTAACGTAAAAAAAAAGCATGTTTGGACATTTTTCAGTTCCAGTCACTCCATTCAAACAATTTGGAAAAAAAAATTACGTGAAAAGGTAATAACACTTTCCACACACACACACACACACACACACACACACATGTGCGCTCCATATATACCCTCGAACCTACTACTACTACTACTACTCACACCACTTTACCCTGATTCTCCCTAAAATAAACACTAGTCATGACAAAATTGAAGTCATGCAACAAAAACTTTAACTCACGACCATCATTTCAATAAGTGTGACACACTAATCACCTACAATCACCACGATCAGCGCACAGAGTTGCCACGGAAGCCATGAACACACCCATGCAGAGATTTCCCGGCAGCATGTGAATTGTTGCTGTCAAATCTAGCAGTGAAGTATTTAAAGCCAGTGGTGGCCACGGCAGAAATTTACCGGGATCATTCTCAATCTTGCTAAGAGTCATCCTTACACTGATAGAACTAATAAGCAGCTGCTTAAGCGTGGACCCTCTCAAAGTAAAATCAAGATCTACTTCAGCTTTTAAACTAAATGTTTGCGCTAACACAAACCCTCTCAAACACACTACAAAAAACATTCACTTTCATCAAAATCAGTTCTGCTTCATCAAGAATGAAAATACACATGGACAGACACAATCAGTAAATTAAAAAAACAACACACAGTAAAAGTCGTTGTCAACAGCCACCTGTCTTTCCGTTTGTTTGTGTGTGGCTTGTTTTCAATGACTTTTCCTCATATATTGTAAAGCACAATCGTTTTTGTTTCGTTGATATAATTTTCTTTTCTTTTTTTCATGTTTTCTTCAGTCTTTTTTTCTGTTTTTGGTTTTTGGCTGGGTGGGGGGTCCTTTTTCATTTATTTGTATGTTTTTTTTAATCACTTCTTTTTGTAGGGAATGGGTGCTTTCACACTTCAGCAATACATCAGGCCAGGCAGACAGACCGAAGTCAGATTTCCATCTGTGCCCTCTGCCACAAAAGACTTGTCTTTCCCGTATGAAACTGACTGGCCAGCCCACAACCAACGCTGTACCAAAACTTAACACCTAGAGCTTGGCAAACTCCTCACTCTTCCGAGACCGAAGGATACATGTCTACTACAATACATCAATGCTCTTTGCTTTTACATACAATTGATCACATCAATAGTCTTTTGCTGTACATAAAAAATTGTATCACAGGAAGATAATAATTATTATACTCTGCAGTGTTCTAAAGTTGTTGTTGTTGCCGTTGCACTTTTCTTTCTTTTCTTTTCTTTGAGAAGTGTTTTTGGTGTGTGTGTGTGTGTGCGTGTGTGTGTGTGTGTGCGTGCGTGCGTGCGTGCGTGCGTGCGTGCGTGCGTGCGTGTGTTCTTTCTCTTTTTTTTTTTGAGAAGTGTTTCTGATGTGTGTGTGTGTGTGCGTGCGTGCGTGCGTGCGTGCGTGTGTGTGTGTGTGTGTGTGTGTGTCCGTCCCAGCCTTACCCCAAGCTCCCCCAAGGAATTTGTGGCGCTACGTTGGGGGCTCGGTGGATGCGGGCGGCGTGGAAATCTCCTCCTTGATGTCCACCTCCACAGTGTTACGGCCAATGTCCACCTCCACCGGCACCATGTCCTCCTTAGTGCCGTCCTCCGTGGTCTCCACCTGCTCCTCCTCCTTCAAGAAGGAGGAGTCGTGTCTTCCTCCTCCTCCTCTTCCTCCTCTTCAATGACCTGGGTGTCCTCCTCCTCTTCCTCCTCCTCTTCAATGACCTGGGTGTCCTCCTCCTCTTCCTCCTCCTCTTCAATGACCTGGGTGTCCTCCTCCTCTTCCTCCTCCTCTTCAATGACCTGGGTGTCCTCCTCCTCTTCCTCCTCCTCTTCAATGACCTGGGTGTCCTCCTCCTCTTCCTCCTCTTCAATGACCTGGGTGTCCTCCTCCTCTTCCTCCTCCTCTTCAATGACCTGGGTGTCCTCCTCCTCTTCCTCCTCTTCAATGACCTGGGTGTCCTCCTCCTCTTCCTCCTCCTCCTCTTCAATGACCTGTGTGTCCTCCTTCTCTTCCTCCTCCTCCGCCTCTTCAATGACCTGGGTGTCCTCCTCCTCCTCTTCAATGACCTGGGTGTCCTCTTCCTCCTCTTCAATGACCTGGGTGTCCTCCTCTTCAATGACCTGGGTGTCCTCCTCCTCTTCTTCCTCCTCCTCCTCGTCGTCTCTCTGGGTGATTACTGATAAAAAGACATTACATTGCAATCGTCAGTATCATTACTCCCTATACCTTATGAAAACTGTTAAGTTGTATTATTATTGTATGGGCTTTTCCGTATCATTAACTCACTCTATGAAAACTGTTAAGTTGTCCTATTATTGTATGGGCTTTCCCGTATCATTACTTACTTATGAAAATTGTGAGTTGTATTATTTATGGCTTTTTCCATACCATTACTCACTATACTTATGAAAACTGTTAAGTTGTATTATCATTTTATGGCTTTTCCGTACCATGACTCATTCTACTTTATAAAAACTGTAAGTTGTTTTATTATTTTATGGACTTTTCCGTATCATTAGTCACTTATGAAAACTGCGTTGTACTATCTATGGCTCTTTACATACCATTACTCACTATACTTTATGAAAACTGTAAGTTGTATTATTATTTTATGGGCTTTTCCGTATCATTACTCACTCTGCTTTATGAAAACTGTTAAGTTGTACTATTCTTTTATGGGCTTTTCCGTATCATTACTTACTTTTGAAAATTGAGAGTTGTATCATTTATGGCTTTTACCATACCATTACTCACTATACTTATGAAAATTGTTAAGTTGTATTATTATTTTATGGGCTTTTCCGTATCATTACTCACTATACTTTATGAAAACTGTGAGTTGTTTTATCATTTTATGGACTTTTCCGTATCATTATTCTACTTATGAAAACTGTGAGTTGTATTATTTATGGCTTTTTCCATACCTTAACTCACTATACTTATGAAAACAGTGAGTTGTATTACTTATGGGCTTTTTCCTATGCTTCAACTTGTTCCAAAGGGAATACTTTCAGGCTCAACTTAACTGTTTTGGGATGGTCAGAATATGTGATCGGAAATTATTTGTATAATCATCATTTTCTTGTCACACACCCATGTCATAAAGAACTACAAAGCAACAGAAGCTAATGCAACAAGAAAAAGAAGAAGAAAAACTAGCAATATTGATCAGATACTTTTTTCTCCAGTTTTGTGGTTATTAACATTGAAAAACAATCTCACAAATTAGCGACTAGGTCTCACAGCTAGGTCTAATCCTTTGCAGTAAAACAAGAGGGGAAGGAGGAATAGTCACAGTCTCAAAATTGAATGGTTTCTTACCTGTTTTTTCTAGAGTCTTGTTACAACGATTTAGGATTCCTCGAAAAAATTGTACATGAATGCGCGCCCTTATTCTTTTCAAGCGACAAATGCCCTTGGCTCAACTGCTGATACGAATCAGAAACCTAACAAATTGGAGCACCGACATCAAATCAAAAATTGCGCATGGGAAACTAACTCTCTCTCTCTCTCTCTCTCTCTGGAAGGAAGGAAGGAAGGAAGGAAGGAAGGAAGGTGGCAGGATGGTTAAGACGTTCGCCTGCCAACAAGTTAACCGTGAGGTTGTGGGTTCGATTCCCAGCCTCGCCCTTTCTTCCCAGTTTGACAAAAACATCGAACTGAATGTCAAAGTCCTTCGGGTGAGACTATAAACCGAGGCCCCGTGCTCGAACGCACGCAGAACATCTTGCGCACACGTTAAATCCCGTTCCGCTTTTCGGAAGAGTAGGCCACTGTGTGCCTGTGGAAACAGATGACAAAATTTACAAAACCACATACACACGGGGACTGGATGTAAAAAAAAGCACATGAGTGCTTATTCCATTATCCTCGATATAAAAGAATAAATAAATAAAATAAATAAATAAAATCTCTCTCTCTCTTGATGGCGTGATAAAATCTGTGGGTGTAGCCAGACTCAACACTCCAATCTCTGTTTCTGTAGCAATATTCTTTCTTTATCGTGCTCCGAATCCTATCTTTAAAAAAAACAACAATAACCTTTCCAGGCAAACTTCGCGTCATTTGTCCTTTCAAGTGTGCTATGATAACAGTGATGTGATGGGTACAGTGACTGGTCAGAACTAAACCACTCAGAAGCTGGTTGCAAACTCTGCAGTGGCGAGCCAATGAGCGACCAGACTACGGGATAGATGGAAGTTCAAGGTAGACTCAGTAATGGTGCTTAAAGGGTCAAGGTGACCCATAACCTAAGTGGTCGTAGGGGAACGAGGCGTCAGAGACCTCAGCTTCTCTAAGGAGCCAGCATATTGAGGGCAGGCGCCCATCTCCTCTCCCTCGCTGCTTTTACCTTCCCTGACCTTAAAGAGGCAGGTACCCACATACAGCTGGGTGAACTGGGGGGACTGTACTGAAGCCAAAGCGCGCAGTCACCCATCCAAGTGGTAACCACGCTCGATGCTTAGCACTGGCTTGGGGAAAGCGAGTGCTGTGACCACTGAGCTATCCCGTCCCCGTGTATGGCTAATCAAAACAATAAATATGAAGCTGCAACTGTGTACCTGTTGCTCAGTGGTTCGTTCTGAATTCACATACAGATGGGCCACATTGCGTAACATTGCTTAATTGGAGGGGGGGCGGGGGGCGCTTGGAATTAGTATGTTCACGATAATGGTTTGGTTTTATGTTTTACCTTAAAAGTGTCCATCAGCTCAAGAGGTGGGTGAAAAGAATTAAAGTTGCCAACAGACCTACAATATAAATGGCTTTGTTGGATACGTTCAAGGGAAAGAAAAGACCCTGGTAAAGGAGTTTTTTGGGAAAAAAGGTGAAGAGTTCGCGATTTATAAAAAAAAAAGCCCTTTTGCTTGCCTTTTTCATGTCCAGCCCTCAAAATGAATGATGTACGTCTGGAAACGACCTTTATCGAGACCTTTAATATAATTTTATGACCCATTATAGAAACACACTAAAGCCTGATACAGTGCAACTGTTAGTGATCAATTTTTTTTGTTTTATTCCAAGAAAGCACAAGCTCTCACTGACCCTAAATGACAAGTGTTTAGTCACTAATCGGCTGAGAGCGCAGATATCCACCCTTACCCCCTCCATCAACTTCTCAAAAGGTGCTTTGTATCCATTTTCTGTCCAATTCATACTGAAACAGAAGTTGTTTCCATCAACTTCTCAAAAGGTGCTTTGTAGCTATTTTCTGTCCAATTCATACTGAAACAGAAGTTGAATTTTTAGCACTTTACTCATTTTGGGGGGTTGCAGTTTCAAGTACAAATATTACCCCACCACAACTGTTTTAGAATTTGATAAAGAGCAGAAAGCTAAAAATGGTTGCTGATGCCAGCTCAGTTCATTCACTACAACACCATTTGACGCCCATGTTTAAAAAAAAAAAGTTCAACAGTCAGTTGCTTTGAAATGAAAATTACAGTGATTTTGAGGTGGAAAACCTGAAAGTGTGACTGAATTGGGTAGTAAAGCATCGAAAAGGATGTGACAAGTCCGAAAGTTGACAAATGCATGCTGCCCGTGTGCATGGCGATTTTGGTCAATTTTTGTTTGTTTTGTTTACTGATTTTAAAGATTAATTAAAAAAGTTAGAGAATGGTAGAGAACGAACACAGATAAGGTTTTTTTTCATTGCCAATATAAGCTGAGAAGACTGCATCATTCTTAACTTCAGACTATACAGCACTCTACACAAAACGATTTCTTTCCTCTATAAAATCGGCTATTTTTAAACTGGAATTTGTCTTGAGACTCGAGATTTAACTTCTGCAAGCAGATGAAATATCAGCGTGCTACAATTTGCGGAGGAGAGAATGGAAAAAGAAAGTCAACAAGGAGGAAAGCATGGCGGGAATCTGGGAGCTTAGGCTTGGTGGGGGTCAGAGAGTAGGGCCCCTAAAGCTGAATAATCTTTTGACATCTGAAAATAACACTGGCCTTTACTCAATGCAGAGATAAAGAGATATGCAGAGATAAAGAGATATGCAAAGATATTCAATGCAGCAAAGATACAGTCCTTCGGATGAGACTATAAACCGAGGCCCCGTGTGCGAACGCATGCAGAACATCTTGCGCACACGTTAAATCCTGTTCCGCTTTTCGAAAGAGTAGGCCATTGTGTGCCGGTGGGAGCAGATGACAAAATTTACAAAACCGCATACACACGGGGACTGGATGTAAAACAAAAGCATCCTCGATATAAAAAAATAATTTTAAAAAATGATTAATACAAAAAAAAGTCATATGAGCGCTTTGATTTGTTGCTTTACAAGATTCAGCGCTATATAAATTCCATACATTATTATTATTATATTATTATTATTGTTATTAATGCAGCCCGTGCTGATACTATTTTACATCTGCGCCACTATTGCATACAAACCCTGCTTCTTTTGAATGAAACCAAGTAGTTCCAGACAGACACTCATGTACTGATATGTTTTTTTTTAAGTCCAGATATTCGTATCATAATCAAACCGGTTTTACCAGCTATTGATGTTCATGCTACAGTTTCTTTTTGTCATCTTTTGTTTTATGATGACTTGAATGTAGATTGTGTAAGCACTGGGCATCAACAACCCGCCGCAAGTGTGAATGTGACTAACTGATTTGGGAACTGCTGCCGTGTGTCTATTTGTAACCTACTTGGTGCTTTGAAACAGGTATTGAAATAATATGGTGTTTTCTACCTTGGTCTTTTTTTTGGTCTTTTTTTTTTGGGGGGGGGGGGGTAAAGTATTTCTCTGCCTATGCACTCTTGTTATTTCATACTGCATGCCTACTTTTTTTTACATGTATTTCCATATATTTTTCTACATTTTTGTACACTTTCCATTATGTACAGTGACTTCTGAAGGGAGAATTTAAACTAATAATATCTTGTCAAAGGTGCTTCCCCCCAAAAAAAATCCATTTTAATTTACACTTTGAACAATTCTATCTCAAACAGCTGCCAAATGTTAAGACTGAACTCCCCATTGCTGTTGAGCACATTATAACCTTTTATCTTCTTGTTGCTGTATTGTAAGTGTGTATATGTACAATTATTTTTAGATAAATTTTTGTTTGAACCAAAATAACAATGGAAATCCACAGTTTGAATAAAACACAGGAATTTTTGTAACAAAGAAATATCAGAAAAAGACATTGTCGTTGTAACAGGAGATTTGAATGGACACGTTGGCAAGGACAGAACTGGATATGAAGATGCTATGGGCAGGTACAACTTTGGAGATCGAAATCAAGAAGGCGAAACAATTCTTCAGCTATGCCAACAGAATAGCCTACGATCTTGAATACGTTCTGCAAGAAAAAACAAGAGCACTATATCACCTTCAAAAGTGGTGAATCGGAAACTCAGATTGACTTCATTCTCTTCAAAGGAGATGCTGCAATGGCGACTGACTGTACAGTTATTCCAGGGGAAGAATGCTTCTCACAGCACATATTTGCTGTGCTCAGATTTTCAAATAAAAGATTTGATAAGACCAAGGAAGAAAGCAATCGAGAAGAAACTGAAAATTTGGAGGCTCAAAGACAAGAACATAGCCTTGGAATATGAGCAAAAAGTGAGAGAAAAAGCGGCTGGACAAGACCATGACTGGAACCAATTGAAAGAAATCCTCATGGAAGCAGCAAAAGAAACGTGTGGAGAGACCAAAGGAAGAAGACATCGACAGATTAGAACGCAAAGGAATGAAGGTAAATGTTGACAAGACCAAAGTACTGACAGTTGGAAAAGACCGTAGAACACAGAGAGCAAGGCAAATACCCGTGTGGTGTCTGCCACAAAGGTGTATGGAACAATTCAATCAAATGCTCCAAATGTCAAGATTGTGTGTCACAAAAGATGCTCAAAGTTCAAAAGTCTGAAGAAGGAGGATAGAGTATTTGTCTGCCCCAGTTGTATGAATAAGAAGGGAGAAGACAATACCGATGCAGGAAAGAAGGATCCAGAATTTGAACAAATGAAGATAGAAGTGGTAGACGAATTCTGCTACCTGGGAGAGATGATGAGCTGCGAAGCAAAATCTGAGTTAGCTGTCAGAATCAGGATTGCGAGTGCATGGAAGAAATGGAAAGAAATGGCAAGTCTGCTCGGAAATCAGAAAATCCCACTGGAGAAACGTCTGATAAGGCCTGCATTAGACCTGTTCTCCTGTATGGTTCGGAGACGTGGGTTTTCACAAAAACCGTCGAATGTTTGTTGAAGAGCTGTGAAAACCGAATGCTACGCTACATGACAAAGATCAAATGGGAAGACAGGATCATGAATGAAGACCTATGAAGAATGTGCAAAGTTGATGATCTGAAGTCTGTAGCTAGTACCAATAGACTGCACTGGTTTGGGCACGTTCAACGGAAAGCAGACCACCACATCATGAAAAGAGCAATGAACTTCGTAGTGGATGGAAAGAGGCCTAAGGGAAGACCTAGCAAAACCTGGGCTACCTTTATTGCAGATGATCTTAGAGAAAGGGACATAAATAAGGAGGAAGCTCAAAACAGAGAGAGATGGAGAAGGCTCATCAATGTCAAACCTCCCTTGGGAGAAACATGACAAAAAAGGAAGAAGAAGAAGAAGTTTTGTAACAAAGACTTTGCTAACTTTAATCCTTCTTTGCTCCGTCTTCTGGTTGATTCTTGTACACTTAGAAACAGATTTTCACTGGAAATCAAGTGTTTTTAAAGTGCCTATTAATATGGGTGCTCTGAACACTGATTCCCGGCTGTGAACAATAATGATGTGTGCATTAGCCTTTTTATGCAGAATCTTCAATGGGAACCAAAAATGCCCACCGCTTGCGCTGGACCAGAAAGGTCCAGTCCACAGCACCTCTGTTTCTTTGTTGAAAGGAAAAAGACAGACATGAGGGAGGAAGGGAGGGGGGAGAGAGAGAAAAGAGAGAGAGAGAGAGAAGAGAGAGAGAGAGAGAGAGAGAGAGAAGAGAGAGAGAAGAGAGAGAGAAAGAGAGAGAGAAAGAGAGAGGAGAGAGAGAGGGGAGAGAGAGAGAGAGAGAAGAGAGAGAGAGAGAGAGAGAGACAGACAGACAGACAGACAGACATAGACAGACAGACAGACACAGAGAGAGAGATCCTGAATCAGACTTTGAATTTGCCTCAAAACAATCATGTTACTTTCTTCAGAAATTATGTGTGTGTCGGTTAAGCCAACGCCTTTGACTCCAAAAGTAACCCAAAAAAAGTAATACTGTTTAGGATTATATGATGGGAGTTTTTTTCGAAGATGGTATACATCTTAACACTAAATTAATAGTATTGTATCATCATTGCATTATCACAGAGATTGTTAGGTACGCGCTGGATGTGAAGTTTGCGCGTATGACACTTTTCGATTACTTCGCCTTATAGGCAGCCATATTCAACTTCCGAGAAATTTTCTCATTTAAAGGCGAGCGCATGCTATGAGCTTGCTACAGCTGAGAACAATCTCAACATGTTTTAAAACCTAACACCATTTCAGTCTCGACCTTGGCACCTAGCTCACATAACTCAATAACTCTTCAAGCTTTCGCCAGGGCCAGAAAAGGAATGGCTAAATGAAACTTGATGTTACCTCGTCACGTCCTGGCAACTGACATGTGGTGCTGGATGGCGTGTCTCTTCTTTGACACTGGATTCCAGGCCTGGAGTTCCTGAAAGCAGGTAAGAAATCATCAGTGACAGGGGAAATGTTCACAGCTCTACTAGCTTAAATCTGATTTCAACTTAATACTTTTACTTGACTTCAGTTTTCGATTTATGAGCTGAAATATCAAAAGTAATCTGATCTTTTCTTAGCAACGAAATAAATTTACAATTACTTTTAAAACACTAGTATCTTATTTCGTCTTTTACTTCATTAGCTAAAACCAAACAATCACATTCATTCCTTACAAGACATTATCGGATTTCATCTTTTAGCTTAAAATGCTACAAAAATGTCCCTTCTTCAAACTATAGCCATACCATTCTTCTAAAAAATAAAGACCCCAGTTCATGATGGCTGCCACTGCACAGGTGGCACTTGGTTCCATTCCCACAGCCCCTGAAAGCAAGGGAAACACCATCAACCACACTGAAAATTCACTTGGTTCTTCTTGGACAGTCACCTGATTATATTACTTTTAAAAAAATGGTTTGGCTACAAATGAGATCAGCAATTTTCTAACCTGGTTCTTGATTCGGCTTCATGCAGGAAGGTTCGCGGAACTTTCAGCTGTGATGCTTCTCCTCATTCATTGACTGACAGTGCGGGACCTGATTGAAGCTGTTCTGGTGATTCGACTTTGGCACAGGTGATGCTTCCAATCATTCTGTGACTGATGGCGCTAGACTTGAATCATTCTGGCTCTTATTGTACCTGGTTAAACAAAAACAAGTGCCACACTTTAAAATAAAAGCGAAAATAAATTAACATACACTAGGCATAGCTAAATGTACATAAGGTGTCCCATAACCTAATAAGGTCGAAGGGGGGCGAGGCATCAGAGACGTCACTTCTCCAGGGGCCAGCATATTGAGGGCGGCGCCCATCTCCTCTCCCTCGCTGCTTTACTTTCCCTGACCCTAAAGAGGGCAGGTACCCATTTACAGCTGGGTGAACTGGGGGACTATACTGAAGCCAAGGCGCACAAACGGCTACCCATCCAACTGGCAACCACGCTCGACACTGCTTAAGTGGCTGGGGGAGGGAAAGCGAGTGCTCGACCACTAAGCTATCCCGTCCCCAAATATATATATATATATATATATATATATATATTATATATATATATATATATATATATATATAAATACATACATACATTCACACCCTTAAACGTTTTGAAAGTCTCTGTGCTGGCTCAAACCTAGGCAGCCAAATGGCAAGCTCAACACTCTAACCACTATGCTATTTTAAACCCTTCCACCCCGCCCGCCGCCCCCCCCCCCCCCCCCCCGGTATTTCCAAAAATGAATAGCAGGCTCTGAGAAAAACAAAAAAGCGCAAACACGTGACAGTAATGGAAACAGTCATACAGCAAGCGCAAGCGAATGAAGCAAAGCAAGCACAGTTTGACAACTGGCAAACACATCACACAAAAACAAAGGAAGCTTTTGTTTATTTTATTTTTTATTCATATTTTTCTTATTTCAAGGATAATCAACACATCACACAAAGACAAAGGCAGCTTTTGTTTATTTTATTTTATTCATTTTTCTTATTTCAAGGATAATCAACACATCACACAAAGACAAAGGTAGTTTTTGTTTTTTTATTTTCTATTAATATTTTATTCGAGGATAATCGATAAACACATCACACAAAGACAAAAGGCAGTTTGTTGTTTATTTTATTTTTTTTAACTTTTTTTGTTTTGTTTAAAAAACAATCGATAAGCACCCATGTGCTTTTTGCACATCTAGTCCTCGTGTACAAGCTGTCTGGTAAATGTTGTCGTCTGTTTCCACCAGCATACAATTGGCCATCAGATCATGTGCACAACAGGCTATCCCGCCTCCATGCCACCCCCCCCCCCTCCCCCAAGTTACTGTCATGTTGTGAGAACACAATTAATGGTACCTGATTTGATTTTTGTTGTTGTTCAACGTGATGTCAAAGTGCCTAACAAGAGGTTGGATTCAAGTAGTGGTTTCTGGCCTCGTATGGTGGTTAACTGGTAAAGATGTCCACCATAAATGATAGGAAAAACAAGCAAACAATCAAAGCAACAACCACAAAGGAAACAATGATCGACAAAACAACACACATGATGACACAAAAGAGTCAAGTCCAGACCAGGGGATGGTCAGATGAAGAATTAACAAAATATAACAGAAAAAGCGAGTGGCTAAGTATTCAGTTCCAACAATCTCTTCAAGTTACATGGAAAAAAAGCACTAAATTGTTTGGGTTTTTTTGTTTTGTTCTGCGGCTAAATTCCGTGGTTCACAAATGGTGAGATTTTTGTATGCACCTTTTTTCTTTTACCCACCATTAAGGCATTCACATTCAAATTAGAAATAATGTTTAAAACATAAGCGATTATGGGTAGAACCAATAAACAAATGACTGGCCAAAGATGAAAACTGGACTCCAAAAAATTTATCCTGTCAGTAATCAAAGACAAAAATAGGAATACAAAATGTGAAGTACGTTACCTGTCTTTTGAAAACGCAGATAATGATGGTTGCTACCACACATGTCAGGTCATTGCCACTTGATTCCATCCCTGGAGCCTCTGACAGCAATAAGTCATCATCAGTAAGACTGAAAACTCCAGTTGATTTACTAGCTCAAATCATTACTCTGACAGACTCACTTTACAATTCTTTTTTTACAGAGCTTTTCACACTTTAGTCAAACCTGAATGAAAGTTTATGGCAAAATCAATTCTTACGCATAACCATGGACTTTGAGGTTATTCTAGCTAATACAATTCTTTTTAAAAAAAATGATTTGCTACAATGAAACATAAGTGTGTGTGTGTGTGTGCTGTGTGTGCTGTGTGTGTGTGTGTGTGTGTGTGTGTGTGTGTGTGTGTGTGTGTGTGTGTGTCTGAGTGTGTGTGTCTGAGTGTGTGTGTCTGAGTGTGTGTGTGTGTGTGTGTGTGTGTGTGTGTGTGTGTGTGTGTGTGTGTGTGTGTGTGTGTGTGTGTGTGTGTGTGTGTGTGTGTGTGTGTGTGTTGTGTGTTGGTGGGTGGGGTAGGGGAGTATGTGCGTGGAGTGCATGCATGTAAGCTTGTGTAAAGTATTCTCATGCCTACATAACTGTGTTCTAATTACTGTGTTCTTTTCATTCAAGGCTCCTTCTTAGGGAAAACAAAATTCTTTGATATTTTAGTAGTGACTATGAACATGCTGCCCCAGAAAACACAAAAAACTGCATATACAATAATGCAACTTAAATTTGTTCCATTTTACTGCCGTTACTTACAAACCTTTACTTCAAATTCAAGACAAATCTTGGGAATTATGTGTCCATATCGCTTATGTATACAAGTCCATTTCATTCACACACACAAGCCAAAAGTTAGTGTGTAATAATGAACACTCGAAGCTCTTACAATTTTCTTATTCAACTCGAGTGTAAACTTTACTTATCTTCCCAAGGTCAGTCGCACACACATTTCCAGCCCTTTATTCATCTACCGACATCAAATATTGTTAGCAACACTTTCGTTTTGTGCTGTTCGTTAAAGTGAATAATGCCGAAAATATATTACATGGTATGTAGCTACAGTGTTAACTATTGATTTTACTTGAAATGATTTTTGATACTCCTTGCTGTGTTACAGATTTTATTATAGTCCCAGACTTGATTGACAGAAAAATAATTTAATACCAAAATGCTTCTTCCATCACACAACACATATCTCCTACAAGCAAAAAGACACCACTCATTCTACTTTCGGACTTGCTCACCAATCACTTGCTACAGGGTGTTGCCTCCAGTTTTCGCTCAAAACCATCCGATGGCAAAATGAAGCACAAAAGTCGCTTCATTATAGGTTTATGTCTCTGCCGATAAAAAAAAGACCACATCAGGACTGTCGCCTCTACACAAACCCACCTGAAATTCACAAAATATTAATTTTGATAGCGTTATGAGACCGACCAACTACAGACTGTACTTTCTCACGAACACCCTATAAAACACTATTTTGGAACCAAAAAAAATCCTCCACAAAAAAACAAGATAATACTCACTTGTCATGAACAAAACGGACTGTTTCTTGCACAAGACCCTGGCAGACGACGTTGCATTTCAGATACAGAAGCATGAGGTCTGCTGAAACCAGTCCATACCACAACAGTGGAAGCTTCATCTCTGCAAGTGATGTTTCGATCTGAAAACAGATTGTCGTTCAATACAGTTTTATTCACAAGTTGTTGTTTTTACTAAAGGCGGTGTCAGTGTGTAATCAATTTCTTGTAACTTATCTGAACATACGCACACACAGTCACACAGACAAACACAGACAAACAGACACACACACACACACGCACACACACGCACGTACGCACGCACACACACAATTTGTATGAGGCCATAAACCAAGGCCCCGAGTGTGAATGTACACAGAACACCTTGCGCATAATGTTAAAACCTGTACCGCCTTTTAAAACAGTAGGCTATTTGTGCCAGTGGGAACAGATGACAAAATTTAAAAACAAACCGGGGCTGGGTGTGAAAAAGCGTAGGAGGAGGAAGGGAAAAAGCGTATGCATGCTTATTCCATTATCTTCAAAATATCAAAATAATGTTATTACTACATCTTATAATGACAATACAAAATTCAATAATAAAAAGAAGAAGAAGAAGAAGAACAACAACAACAACAACGTAAAACCTGGAAAGATAAGTTTACTACTTTTGACAAATAAATTTTAATGACAAAAAAGTGGCCAAGATATCTACCCAGTAGATGCTTTACAAACTGCACAAATGAGCTTACTATTACTATCTGCAAGCAGAGTAGTTTAGTTTCTGCAGCCCACTAAACGCTGACAGAGACTACACTTTTTTTTGGTTGCAGCCATAAGAATGCGTGCATTTGTGCGTGCGTATATGTGCGTGCGCGTATGTGTGTACATATGTGTGTGTGTGCGTGAATGCGTGCGTGCGTGTGTCTGTGTGTGTGCTTGCGTGAGTACGTGTGGATATCTCAGACACACAAAGATCCAATACATTTTTTCTCCGAGGTATTTTTCACAGTTAACATTTGAATTAGATTATAAATATATCTTGTGCATGTATTAGGGAAACCATCTTTCACAGAACACTAAGCTGGGACACGGGTCTAATTGTGGCCAAAATCATGTGGGTTTGGGTTTTTTTAGTATAAAAACTGATGCATACATGGAGGTTTCCATTCGTAAATTTAAAGAATTTATGTTGTAGAACAAGTCTGTAAAAATAGAATTCTTATGCTTGTTAAAGGCTACATGAAAAAGCTTATAAGTTTGAAACATCCAGTTTTGGTGGCCAAACTGGTTTGCTTTCGATGGTAACAGTGCACAAAACTAGTAATTTATAGATTTCTATGCTTTACAAATGATGCACTTTCAATACATAATACAACTCGTAAACAAAAATCTATTTCCCTGAGCTACTAGCATGACAGAACACAGGCTACTTTGCCCAGTCTTCCCACAGAAAAGGGATCCACTTCGCCAGGCTCAATTTGCCCAAGACACACTGCCTAAAGGTTTCAGTGCAGAGTTCCTAACTCTTCGAGTTCAGAGAGAACGAACAAAAAAAAAAAAAAAAGAAATCCGTTCTCTTTACAAGGCACGCAGATGGAATATACTAGTAAAGGTAAAGGTAAAGGAGTCCCATAACCTATAAGGTCGTAGGGGAGCGAGGCGTCAGAGACCTCACTTCTCTAGGGCCAGCATATTGAGGGCGGCGCCCATCTCCTCTCCCTCGCTGCTTTACCTTCCCTGACCCTAAAGAGGGCAGGTACCCATTTACAGCTGGGTGAACTGGGGGAACTGTACTGAAGCCAAGGCGCGCAAACGGTCACCCATCCAACTGGTAACCACGCTCGACGCTGCTTAACTTGGCTGGGGGAAAGCGAGTGCTCCGACCACTGAGCTATACTGCATTCAATTTTCCACATTTTTAATAAAATATAACATAGCATGATAATATAGTACTATAGATATAAAACAATGGCATTATGAAAAATACAATATAACACAATATAATGTAGTATAATACAACATATAACATGACATGAGGAAAGCTCAGAGCCTTCTTAAAGTTAAAATGGTGAATTCACCGTGTGGTGGTAGCAGACGACAAATTTCAGTCTCTCCTGTAAAGGACTGGGTCTGTAGTTTTAGTGGCTGGCCGGTTGCACTTATTGTAAGATTTTGTTTTACTTTTTCAAACACAGGGCATCTCAAGTTGAAACTTTTCAAGAACATTTTTTATCAGAACAAAATGAATATCACGCCCAAACGGCCAGACTGAATGTTGGAACTCCAAACGTGTTGAGCCATGAAGTCAACAACTGGGAAGCCATAGCATACAAGACTATGATGGACTAATGGGAGAAAAAATACCAACCCTTGTAACAAACCGCAAGCATATTATCTGCTTCGTTTTATTCTGAACTTGTTGGAAGATCACAGAGAAGAGCAGCCAAAGTTTCAAATCAATGTTAGTCTCTCAGTTCAAAACAAATCTGCCTGAATCTGCGAGCACATAACCTGCGCATGTGTAGTGCCAAGGCGGGATAACTCTTGTCTTTGCTCAATTTTGCAGGGCTGAGGGAGTTATCCTATAGCCCTAGGCTATTTGACAAATCAACCACGAGCTTTGACATGCTGGAATAAATGTATGGAGCCATTTTGTACAAAGTTTATGGGTTGTACATTCCTTATTTCACTCTTTGTTTCCCTTTCAGTTTCATTGGGGGTTTTTTCTGTTTGTTGGTGGAAATACGTCCATTTTCGATGTTCAACAGCTCCGCTCAACGCTGGCACAGTACACTAATGCGAGGACACAGGAAAGGGGAGAAACTAGTAATAGCTGCTTGTAGATGAACATCCCCTTCCCGCTCACCTCACTTTCCCAACCAAGTTTATAAAAGATTTTTTTCCCAGTGAAAGTAAGTGGTTTGAAAAAATTTCCAACTATGCCCATTTCAGTCGCTTTCTAACGACTAGATCTAAAGGTTATTTCTATCTATGTAGCCCATCTCTGTTCCTAATTGTAAAAGTTTTCTTTTTCTATTTACCAGTTAAATTACTTTCAGTAAAATATCATAAAGATTGATCTAGATTCCAACTCTTATCTAAATCTAGAGACTTATCTGATATTCTCCATTAAAAAAATCTACCGAGTAGGCTACATAAAAATAGATTGAAGAACGCTAGGGTTGGTTTGTTGAGTGTGTTTTTGTTGTTGTTGGTTGGTTGTTGTTTTTTTTTGGGGGGGTGAATAAGGGGTAGAGAGGGCTGAATAGGAGTAAAACTTGAGAGGAAGGCTTAAGGTTTGTTAGTCTAGTTCAGGAATTGTTTTAAAAGTTTAGTTGAAGAAGAAATCTAACAGTCATAGTCTTACCTATAACCGCACAGCTTTGCATCTGCTAAAACTCGTGATCAACACATTTATTACATGAAAATGTTTTGAAATTGAAATCATTATAGATTTTCCAAGCTAATGTTTTCTTTTCCCATAGGTGCTTGTCTAACTACGTGTAAACATAAACAAATATTCTAAAGTGTGCGTGCGTGCGTGCGTGTATGTGTGTGTGTGCATGAACACGAGTCTTGTATAACGGGAGTTGCGTGCGTGGAATGCCAGCGTAACTATGCTGCATAAATATGTGTGGGAGCATGTCGGATATGTGTTGTTTGCACAGAGAGCATAATGTGTTGATTTTGTATGGTACTGTGAGCTCTGTGATGACATTTTGTGGTTCATTCTTTTATCCTTAGATGTTTAATCCTTTTGCCCTGTACGACGTAAATGATGGGGATTTTTTTCTGGTTTGAGATATCAGAGTATTTGAATTTGAATTTCTTTTATTTCATTTTGTTTTGCTTCCTCGGTTAGCGCTGCCAGCCAGGTTCACCAATGGTGAGAGTTTTGCGTATGCGACTGTCACCACCACCACCCCCCCCCCCCCCCCCACCACACACACACACACACACCACCACCACCATTTAGGGAGCCGCATTCCGACTTCGGGGATGAATTTGAATTTAAAACCAGATGAAAAGCAGATATTAGGATTAATATATGGAATGTGTGTGCTTGTTGAATCTTGTAAAGCAAACAAATCAAAGCGCTTTGCATTCAAAACATGCAACACGCGTGCAGCCGTTCACAAAAATGTAAACAAAAGCACAAAAAAAAAAAAAGCAGATTAACATAGAGCACGCATGTGTGTATATATGTCTAAATCTACATACACACATACA
>CM054140.1:57056640-57079140 GCA_028751875.1 Rapana venosa | reverse complement strand
CCAACCCCGATGAACTTACATAACCTCTCTGCCCGTTCACCCCCCCACCCCCCACCCCCACCTCCACCCCCACACACACACCAACCCACACTACCCTCAAGATTTCCAACCACAAAACTTTTAAAGACTTTTCACCTTCTAGGGTCACTCCTGTTTGAAAAGTCACTGTACTGGAGGGAAGGGGGGGGGGGGGGGGTGTGGAGGGGAAGGGGGGGGGGAGGAGGGGAAGGGGGGGGGGCACAATCTGGCATCTAAAGTGTGGGCAAAAGCGTGGGACTTTTTGTAAAAAGGACTTCGACAAGTTAAGTCAGTCCATCTACGATGACCAAGTTTTAGTAGTGAGAGCGATAAGATTGGGAACGACTTCACTGGTCCCTTACTTCACCTAGCATTAACAGCAAACTGGCATCAGGCTTTTAAACGTCTTGCTCACGCCGGGGCTTAGTCTGTGTGTGTGTGTGGGGGGGGGGGGGGGAGGGGGGGCGACATCAAAGAGAGAGAGAGGGGGGGGGGGAAATCTTGTCAACAAGCCGCTCTACTATACAGGTTAGGGTACCCTGTGTATGAGAGAGATGGGGGTAGGCCTTAGTGATAAAGTACTCGAAGCATCCCTGGTAAGATAGGCACGGGAGGTTTTGATCGTAGCATGGGGGAAAGCAACAAAGATTACATCGTTCAAAGTTTCAACTGCAAGATGTCGTTGACAACGGAATGCACGTGCGGCCCCTTTGATTGTTATCTGCACAGAGAGAGAGAGAGAGAGAGAGAGAGAGAGAGAGAGAGAGAGAGAGAATAGTGGATGGAGAGTGGGGGTCGAGATTTGAGATACAGATCCAAACCCTTATGGGTGGTGGTGGTGATGTTGATCTTGTGGACAGTATTGTTGTGGGAGGGGTGGGGGGATGAAGGGAAGGTTGGTGGGGGTGGGGGATGGGGAGGGGGGTAGGGCTGGCGGCAGACAGACGGTTAAAGATTGGGGGGAGGGGGAGAGATGGTTATCAGAGGGTGAGCTTTGAGCTAAGGCTAGCTCCTTTAAGGGCCGCAGGATTTCAGATGGTGGCTGACAAATGACTGTGTTGACTTCTTCAGTCTGTGGGGGAAGGAAGGAGCTTCCTTGTCTGACTCGTTCGCTCTGTGTCCCTTCTTTTTCTCTCTGTCTTTTTGTCCTTCTTTACTTTATTAATCCATCCGCTTTGTCGATGTGTTACTTCTTTTTTTTCTTTTTTTGAGGGGGGGGGGGGGGGAGGGCATTTTAGCTCTACGGTGGTATGGCAAAAGAGAGGTGGATTGCTTCCTGTGGTTTAAGATTGACTGTTATCTCCTTTTTTTCGGTTTAAATGTTCTTCTCCACTTCCCTCTATTTGTTGGTTGTGGTTGTTGTTGCTCAGTCTCTTTACAACTACAAAAGATACACGCTACGAACAATAAATACAGTAGATTTCAAACGTTTCTTCTCTCTTTCTATCCCTATCTCTCTATTTATCTATCTATCTATCTATCTATCTGTCTGTCTATCTATCTATCTATCTATATATCCATCTATCTATCTATCTATCTCTTTCTCTCCGTGATATGACGACTTTTGAAGCTGCAATGTGGATAGCTAACAATGTGTGGAAGTTTACAGTCATGAAATTTCAGCGAACGAAGATAAGCAGGGAAGAAACTTAAACCGAAGATTCAAGAAAATAGAATCAGACGTTTGTACGTGTTGCATTGTATCGTACTGTATGGCATGGTACTATATTGCATTGCATTGTATTGTATTATATTGCATTGTATGGTATTGTACTGTACTGTATACCACTAAATCAGTCACAGCAGATCATTCAGGCTGCTCTTACTAGGGAGAGAGAGCTCGTTAACGCAAAAACCAGCATCACCCATATTATTTTCAAAAAACTGTCCTCTCTGCTTTTAACACTACCAGTCAGAGTGACTTTCTTCTACAGAATTTGACCACGGACTTCTCTGCTGCCGCGAACGTTTTCTTTTACGGGATAGCTCAGTGGTCGGAGCACTCGCTTTCCCCCAGCCAAGTTAAGCAGCGTCGAGCGTGGTTACCAGTTGGATGGGTGACCGTTTGCGCGCTTTGGCTTCAGTACAGTTCCCCCAGTTCACCCAGCTGTAAATGGGTACCTGCCCTCTTTAGGGTCAGGGAAGGTAAAGCAGCGAGGGAGAGGAGATGGGCGCCGCCATCAATATGCTGGCCCTAGAGAAGTGAGGTCTCTGACGCCTCGCTCTCCTACGACCTTATAGGTTATGGGACTCCTTTACCTTTACCTTTTAAACACACGTTGTACACGGGACCTCTGCGTATTGTGTCATCCAAAACACTAGCACACAAACCATCACTCTTACTCTAGTGCATAGGAAGAGGAGGTGGGGGGGGGGGGGGGGGGGGGGAGGGGGGTGAGGAGAGGGAGAGGGGGAGGTCCTAGTTCAACCAGGATTCGAACCCGCGACTTCTCGCTTTCCAGACCAAGGAGCGTTACCCACAAGACCAATCGCTCCATCAAAAAGGTAATTTATAGACATGAACAAACAAAACGAAAAGTAGCAACCAGCAAAAAGAAATTGAACGATAACCAACAACAACAAAAAAAGAGAAGAGGACAGACGATCTAACTCCGAATCTCACATCCAAGTATATACCACCCAGAAGAAAACAGTTTCGGTCGTGACACAAGAAACGAACACGGAAACTAATTAAATACTAGAACACTATAGTGACCAACCCAGTACACACACCAGGTGCGTCTGTGCTCTCTCTCTCTCTCTCTCTCTCTCTCTCTCTCTCTCTCTCTCTCTCTCTCTCTCTCTCCTTTATGGATAGTCCAGCAGTCGAGAGTACTTGAAAGACTGGGTGGTCGCTTGATGTATTGGAGAGAAGGGATTGACACCTCGTAAAGAGGCCCTTCTCTTGGGGGGACTGTCTGCTTTGTATTTGGGAGGGGGGGGGGGGGTGCTTTTTTCCCCACCCCATGAACGGGTTAGGTTAGGTGCCGTTTTGTTGGGGGTCAGTTGTTTTGTTTTGTAGTTCGGGGATTCCAAGTTTATAGGGCGGGTTTGTAGAGTCTGATGTGTGGTCATTTTTTATCTCCTGTTCCTCTGTCTGTCTCTGTTTCTCTCTCTCTCTCTCTCTCTCTCTCTCTCTCTCTCTCTCTCTTCTCTCTCTCTCTCTCTCTCTCTTCTCTTCTCTCTCTCTCTCTCTCTCTCTCTTTCTGTCTCTGTGAGAGTGCGTGTGTGTGTGTGTTGTGTGTGTGTGTGTGTGTGTGTGTGTGTGTGTGTGTGTGTGTGTGTGTGTGTGTGTGTTTGACCCTGTCTGTCTCTGTTTCTCTATCTCTCTCTGTGAGAGAGAGAGAGAGAGAGAGAGAGAGAGAGAAGAGAGAGAGAGAGAGTGTGTGTTTAATCCTGACTGTCACTGTCGCTCTCTAATTGTCATTCTTATCGATGTCATAAGAACAGGATAAGATGCTTTGTATCATTTATGACATAACAAGATAGAACATTGGATTTTTTTTCTAATTTAACAGTTTTGACTATTTCTTATCTTACAAAATAGCACCCAAAAAAATATTTAGCTAAAAATAACCCAAACAGGAAGCTATTAACACCACTAAATAACCTTTTTTCCAATATGACAGTAACAGACTACCCCCTCCCCCCCCCCCCCCCCCCCCCCTCTACACACACACACACTTACATCCCACAATCAATAAACTAGCCATACGAAAAAGAGAGAGAGATAACAAGAAAAACAAAGGGGAAAATCAACAACAAAGCAATTAGGCAAATGAACTTCCCAAGCAAACAAATATACAACAAACAACAACAAAAAAACAGCATTAGCACCAACAATAAAACACCCCAACAAAACATCAAAAGGAAACGCATTTCGAGCAACAACAAAACAAAATAAAACTCTTCTTTAATTATGATCCTCTCTCTCTCTCTCTCTCTCTCTCTCTCTCTCTCTCTCTCTCAACACACACACACACACACACACACACACACACAACACACACACACACAACACACATACAAACACACCAAGACGACCTCTCTCTCACACTCAACACATGGGGAACGGGATAGCCTAGTGGTCAGAACATTGCGCTGGCAATATGACGACCCGGGTTCGATTCCCGTTCAAGGGGATATTTTCCCCTGGAGTTAACATCAGTGCAGACTCCACTCTCCCCAAAAGTCCTTCGGATGAGACTATAAACCGAGGCCCCGTGTGCGAACGCACGCAGAACACCTTGCGCACACGTTAAATCCTGTTCCGCTTTTGTAAGAGTCGGCCATTGTGTGCCGGTGGGAACAGATGACAGAATTTACAAAACCGCGTGCACACGGGGACTGAATGTAAAAAAGCACGTGAGTGCTTATTCCATTACCCTCGATATAAAAGACTAAATAAATCACACACACACACACACACACACACACACACACACACACACACACACACACACACACACACACACACACACACACGACAAGCGTCTCCATGCAAGCATAAAACCATGCACATTCTTTTTTTAATTTTTTTTAACCGCTTTGGCTTTTGTATTTATCGATTTATTTTTTTTTTGTTTTTGCTTTGGTTTCAGTAATTCAATACATTTAGCAGGATACCATTCCAGCAACAATAACAATGACCACATCAATCAAAATATACACTCATTCATTCTTAAAAGAAAATGCACCACAACAACAACAACAATAACATTATCCTGAAGCATGTACAGACACTCCATCGATTTTCTTTTTAAAAGGAATTGCTGGACATGCACGAAGAGAAGCAAAACCAAACAAAATAAAAACAAGCAAAAAGAAAAAGCAACAAAAACAAAACCAAGGTAGATATTATCAAAATGATAGCCTAACCAATGAGGGCGCATGATAGAGAAACAGAGTCAGTTTATTTATTTATTTATTTATTTTATTTTATTCTTTTACATCGAGGATAATGGAATAAGAACTTCTGTGCTTTTTTTTTTACATCCAGTCCCCGTGTGTATGTGGTTTTGTAAATTCTGTCATCTGTTCCCACAAGGGCCTATTCTTACGAAAAGCGGAACAGGATTTAACGTGTGCGCAAGATGTTCTGCGTGCGTTCGCACATGGGACCTCGGTTTATAGTCTCATCCGAAGGACTTTTCATTTTCCTATACATACTACAACATAAAAATTATCTGCCAGAAAATCAAGTTATCAAAATGCTGAACCACCAACAAATACCGAATACCCTGGCGCGAAACCTCGGGTTCGTCCTTTCTATTTTTGGGTATAATTATGTATCTGTTTGTCCGACACCCACCATATCCTTAACATGAACTACAGAATCTTTAACGTCAATACTTGATATTCTGCATTGGTGTATAACACGGAGGATGTAAAAACTAGGCAACTCGCAGGCTTGTATGTTAGTTAATGTTGATTCTTGGGATTCTTCAAATCTTCTCTTTAATCCACCAGCTTTAAACTCTCAACTCTATGGCTGCTTGGATAATAAGTCTGTTCGCCTTTTTCGATCACCTATCATTGCATACCCTCTGAAGCAAATGAAAAAAAACAACAAACACCCCCCCCCCAAAAAAAAAAAAAACCACAACAACAACCCCACCCAACAACAACAACAGCAACACAACAACCCAAAACCAAACTAAAACAAAAAATTCAAATTAAACCAACCAACCAACCAAAACACAAGACAAACAAAAAGGAAACAAAAATAAACAAATAAATAGCTCAGACACGCAGGATTAAGACTTCTGTTAAAAAGAAGGAAACAAGATATTTTCTATGAGAAGAGCTATAAAAAAAAAAAGGAAAGACAAGACAAAGAGACAGCAAATATATTCTTGTCTAAGTAAAAGAAACAGAAAACTATTCTTGTCTGAGAAAAAACAAACAGAAAACTATTCTCGTCTTCAGCATTACATGCATCAAAACACCTTCATAGAAGCTTTTAAAAACAACTGAAAAAAAATTTCCAAAAGTATCTAATGCACCCCATGCATTCAACTTGAACCACCAACCAAAACAACAACAAAAAAACAAAAAATAGAACCAGAAACTTATCAAACCTCAGAGAAAAAATCTATAACAACAAACAAACCTGATAAGATATGTAAAGTGAACATAGAAGCGCAAAAGACAAATTACTCACGCAACAAATCAAGCATTTAGTGTTAAAATATCGTGAAACAAAAACGAATTATTCGACAGCATAATCTGGTTCACACACTGTGTTCAGTTATTGCTATTTTGTCGGAGATGAAACAAACGGATCAATTTTGTTTCCTATTTTGTATGCTGAACATATTGCATTTTGATCCTCTCTCTCTCTCTCTCTCTCTCTCTCTCTCTCTCTCTCTCTCTCTCTCTCTCTCTCTCTCTCTCACACACACACACACACACACACACACACACACACATATGCTGAACATTTTGATTCCCTCTCTCTCGATCGATCGCACGCACGCACGAACACGACCCCCCCCCCCCCCCCACCCCACACACACACACACACAGAGGCTAAGAAATTTAATGCGCGCGTATTTGAGTTCAGTGTATGTTTAGAGAACTATGTGTGAAGTATTGAATTAGTTTCCCTGACTTTCCCTTTGGGGGTAAGAGAAGTAGTTTATGAATGGTGTTATGCACGTAAGTGCGACAACCCCAACCCCCAACCCCAACCCAACAGCCCCCCCCCCCCCACTCCTCTCTCTCTCCCTCCTTCTCTCTCTCTGTTATTGTCAATAAAACCATTGTCTCTCTCTCTCTCTCTCTCTCTCTCTCTCTCTCTCTCTCTCTCTCTCTCTCTCTCTCTCTCTCTCCTTCTTCTTCTTCTTCTTGCGCGTTAACTTTTGTTTGGTTTCACCTTAGTCATAATTATTAATTGACGTGGTTGATTTACTCTTTGGTACTAGTAATTCACTTCTCCCTGCTGGTTGTATAAAAAATATCTGTTGCATGCATATATATATATATATATATATATATATATATATATATATATATATATATATATATATATATATATATGAGTGCGGAAAGGATGAGTGAGGTCTCAAATACTGCCGGACCTCTGAAGAGTGCTCAACCAGGAGCCGAAACTCGAGTCAGGCCAGGCCAGGCCAAAGGCATGACCCTTACTCAAGTATGCCCCAAATGGTGCCTTCAAAGTTTTATCATGTAGTGAACTTTTTTTTTCTTTTTTTTTCCAATCTTGGACAAAAATCATATTTATTATGGGAATGAAGTTGTAACTGGTTACCTGCACTTGTTTTTCCTCACTCTATTTTCTCAAGTTATATATATATATATATATATACTCTGTCTATCTCTGTTTGTCTCTGTCTGTCTGTCTCTTGTCTCTCTCTCTCAGTTTCAGTTTGATATCCATTCTTGCCACCTCTACAAAACACAGCCCCCCTCCCAGTTCACCCCTTCCCCCTCCCCTCCCCTCCCTTCTCTGAGATCTGAACACAAATGACTATGAGCTACAACAGATCCTCTGAAACCCAAGGTCTCCACACAGTATTCACATTCATCACATTGTTGTTGATGTCATTCCCCACAGTGGGCGATTCCACTCTCAAAGGCGCGAAAGGAGGCAACAATCCAGACTGCACGGAACTATGCAGAGTGAAGGTTCCTGTTGCCACGTCCAGGGGCGCTGAAGCGTTGAGAGAACATCCGGTCACGTGACCCGCGACAGGAAATGACGTCACAGATCCCCCAGGGACAGGAAACGATGTGACAGGAAGTGAGGTCACAGGTAAAGCTAGGCCTGCTGGGGCGAAAGCGTTGACTTGAGGTAGTCCCAGGGCTGCAGCAGCCGGGATGTAAGCAGCAGCCACTCCTGGTGGAGAAGAGTAGGTCTGAGGGTGACAGAGCACTTGGCCTGAAAGACTAGGCGTGGGAGAAGGTTGTGGCTGCGTTGCTGTAACAGCAGCAGACACAGTCATGCAGTTAGACACAGGTTGCTGCTGCTGCTGCTGCTGTTGTTGTTGGTCCACCATGATAAACACGTTCCCGCCACAAATCAGCTTCAAGGGTCCAGCCAGCTTAAGCCCGTTATTAGGCTGACTTAGAGACGATCCATTCTGAACAGCCAGAGATTGCGGGCAGGACACCAGCGAAGCCGTATGCACGAACGGAGCCACGAAAGCCGTGGCTGGAGGTTCAGACACAACAGTTTGGGCAACATCCACACCGGTACCATCACCAGGCAGTTTCAGCTTCTCCTCATCCTCGCTGGTGAGGTCGGAAGCAGAGTCAGTCAGATGCCTTCCTGGTGGGTCCTCGCACGGAGAAGCGGAGCCCAGAGAGGATAGGGGGGAGTCCTGCGAAGGAGATGCGGGTTTCAGCGCGAGGTTCTTGGTGGAGAGCTGTTGCTTGCAGTGGGAGAGGAGCTTGTGGCGGACCTCAGGTTGCAAGGGGAGCTGGGTGTTGAGGAAGGTGTCCACCTCTTCCAGGCAGCGGCTGAAACCGTTCAGGAAAGGCATCCCTCCGGGTCCTCCTGTTGTCTTATCCGTCAGGCATTCCTTGTCCGTAGATTCTGTGGAGAGAGGAGAAAAAGAAGATAGAATATAGACTTTAGTCGAATCGTTTCATTAAGAAAACCGTATATAGGAGTCTTCTTTTTGGTAAAGCTTAATGCCATAGCTTAATGAACACTAGCCTTATTTTTCATTTCTCGATCAGTGTTTATATAACTTTATTAATTTAACTCTTAGCAAAAATATTGTTTTGTACCAGTCTTGAATATTTTCAGCGTTCAAAATTAGATTTGAAGTAAAAGAAGAAAAGTTTGTGCTTTTATGCTTCTACAGTCTATGAATAAATCTGTTCTCTTTTTTTTGCGTGCTGATGATAGTGATTTCTTTTCAAAATTAAGATTCTTCCATTTCTTTACGGCTTTACTAAGTTTCTACTGCATTGTCAATCATCAGAACCTCGCAGTCAAGTTAGCCTGCATGTTTTGTCCTTGTTTTTCTTTGTCGTCATTGTCTTCTTCTTTTTGCTATGTCTCTGTTTCACCAAATCTCTAAATCAACTCTGGTAAGTTACCTGTATGACTTAAGTGTTAACCTCCATGAAGTCTGTTAAAAGTCTAAGGCATGACCACAACTATCGTTTCGTGGAGACACCAACCTGGTTTCCTGTCCGCCATTTTCTTGATGTAGTCCACAGTCATTTCCAGAATGTCGGCCTTCTCCAGTTTGCTGGGTCTGGAGACTGAAACATGCAACGCAGAGTTTGGAATAAGATGCACAAAATGTGGAGTTTTATAGCATTCTTTTTCTACATTTTGTTCCGTTTTTTGGGGTTCGATATTCTCATGTAAGCGCATCTGCATATCCATTTAATATGCCTGTTTTGTCTTCTTCATGTAAAAGTAGCACATGTAGTTTATACGCATACATGTATATGTGCCTGAATTGATCGTGTTAGTGCAGGTGCTTGTGTACATGTAGAAACGAAAGATGCACATGCTCAAACAAAGAGAGACACACACATACGAAGACAGACACAGACAACAAATTAATGTACATATATGTAGACACATACATACGCAGGCAGACACAGACAACCAATATAGACTCACACATCGCACACACACACACACACACACACACCACACACACACACACACACACACACACACACACACACCACACACACACACACACACACCACACACACACACACATACACACACACACACACACACACACACACACACACACACACCAGTGCACAAAGGGCAAATATGATGATAGGAACAGCAATACACTGACAAGGCATAAAGACAATAAAAAAAAAGGTAAAGGTAAAGGAGTCCCATAACCTATAAGGTGGTAGGGGAGCAAGGCGTCAGAGACCTCACTTCTCTAGGGCCAGCATATTGAGGGCGGCGCCCATCTCCTCTCCCTCGCTGCTTTACCTTCCCTGACCCTAAAGAGGGCAGGTACCCATTTACAGCTGGGTGAACTGGGGGAACTGTACTGAAGCCAAGGAGCGCAAACAGTCACCCATCCAACTGGTAGCCACGCTCGACGCTGCTTAACTTGGCTGGGGGAAAGTGAGTGCTCCGACCACTGAGCTATCCCGTCCTCCATAAAGACAATACATAAGAATATTGTGACATTTTACAAAATATTTGGTCAGAAGGGGCACGATATCATTCTTCAGCAGTAGATAAAATCCTTAACAAAACAGTTTTAGTTCGCAACGAAGATCAGAGACATTGTTCTATTCATTAAAATATATCTGCTTTTATTCGAGGATAAAGGAATAAGTTATCGTGCGCTTTTTTACATCCAGTCCCCGCGTACATGCAATTTTGTAAGATTTGTCATCTATCCCCAGCAGTACAAATGGGCTACTCCTCTGAAAAATGGAACAGGTGTTAACGTGTGCTCAAGATATCATGCGCGAGTAGTGTGTGTGTTGTTGTGTGTGTGTGTGTTGTGTGTGTGTGTGTGTGTGTGTGTGTGTGTGTGTGTGTAGAGAAGAAGAGGAGAGAGAGAGAGAGAGAGAGAGAGAGAGAGAGATGAGAGAGAGAGAAGATGGAGAGAGAGAGAGAGAAGAGAGAGAGAGAGAGAGAGAGAGAGATCGTCAGTATAACGTTATACATCAAGAAAAAATCAGAGAGATCTTCAGTATAACGTCTATTTACACGAAGAAAAAAAATCAAAGAGGGACTAAAGAAGACCTATAAAATGTGGTGTGTGTGTGTGTGTGTGTGTGTGTGTGTGTGTGTGTGTGTGTGTGTGTGTGTGTGCGCTTGCTTGCTTGCTTGCTTGCTTGCTTGCTTGCTTTCGTAGTTACTAGTATGTGCGCGACAGAAACACAACTGATGCAAAGAAAGAGACAAACACGCCGATGATCTACAAGTCCACAACAAATTTCCCATGTGACATGTGAAATGGCGTATACGACAAGGAGAGAGGCTTTCCTCCTTTGGTGATAATAACGCAATAAAGGGGATTACGCACTGCGCGACTGGCCATTACAGCTTAAGCCCCTGTCACACTACTTCAAACAGGATCCCAGATACGGCACGCACATGTCACAGGCCGACATTTCATTTGACCGTTCCCCTATATGAGATTTCACTCCAAATAACCAGTGACTTATTGCCCGGTTCAATCTCATCTTGACCCATCTTTCTCTGCGACGCACGCAGACAGAAGAAGAAGAAGAAGAAGAAGAAGGAAGCGGTTGTAAAAGGAGGTTTGGTATCAGAGATTCAGATGTTACAGGAAAAAATAGTATCGATTTATGTCGAATATTATTAAGGTTACTTTGCTTTTATCTATAGCAGCTCCGCTTCAGTTTGAGAAAGCAATGAGCATAGACACAGAATTAAAAAGCTGGACTCTTTTATTAGTCTTTCATGTAGCATAATTATAGTTAATGTTTGTACTGCAAGTATTTCATGACTGTTTAGAATATTGAATTTCAGCTTGTGATGTGGGATTGTCTTGACATGACCCTCGTGGTCAGCTTGCTTTGATAACAACAGTCAACTTTTTTTTTCTTTTTCAAGTTGAGCAATGGATCCTGTTCTTTTACAAATCCACTCACTCTGGTTGTACCCAGTTATGATACTGCTTTATATGAGATTATCAACAAAGAACTGTTTGAAATTGAAAAGAAAAAGCAAATCTATTATTAGAAGAGATTTGTATACATAGAATTGGCAGACAAAAGATATAATAATGCTAAGAACTGTTCATTTTGTTCAAAGTAGACTTAAATTGTTTATGTGTTTGGTCGACAAAGATGATTGGAGTGATTTATAGATTGTGTGTGTGTGTATGTGTGTGTTGTGTGTGTGTTTGTGTGTGTAGTGCGTGCGGTGTGTGTGTGTATGTGTCTGTGCGCGTGTGTATGTGGGGGGGTGGGGGGTGGCGCTATCCTCTTTAAGTTGTGCTGATAACTTCACCTACAATACCTACATTATTTTCCCCCATCTAGGGAAAAAATTCTGACCACCACCAAAAAATTTTCTCGTTTAAAAACTGAAGATTTTGCCCGTTATGTCACCATGACCATTCTGGCTTCAGCAGGGTTCAAATACACACACACACACACACACACACACACACATACACATGCACGCACGCACACACACACACACACACACACACACACACACACACACACACACACACACACACACACACACACACCATTCTGGAGGTATGGGGAGGCCAAAGTCTTCATGCAAGCCCGCTACTTCACCACTTAAACGACAACAGGTTAGTTTGGTGGGCAGAAGAAACAGCATCTTACAAGTGGCCCGGGATTCAAATTCGCAGCCCGCTGATTACAGCCCCCTTCTAAATCAACAGCGCTATGCCTGCACCTGCACAGGGCAAATAGTAACAGTACCTGCTCCAAATCATTGATGAAGTGCTGGATGGTTTGAAACTTGGTAGACTCTAGTTCTCCACCCATCTCTCTGTCTGTCTCTCTCTCTTTCTCTCTCTCACTCTCTCTCTCTCTCTCACGCACTCTCTCTCTCTCTCTCTCTCTCTCTCTCTCTCTCTCACATGCACACACATACACACGTGTATACACATACACTCTCTCTGTTTCTCTCTCTTTCATTCCACACACACACACACTCTCTATCTCACTCTCATACACACGTGTATACACATACCCTCTCTCTGTCTCTCTCTCTATTTCACTCCACACGCACACACACACACACACACTCTCTCTCTCTCACACTCTCTCTATCTCTCTCTCATACACACACACACACACACACACACACACACACACACACGTGTAAACGCATACACTCTGTTTCTCTCTCTTTCACTCCACACACACACACACACACACACACACACTCACTCACTCTCTCTCTCTCAGACACACACGTGTACACACACACACACACACACACACACACACACACACACACACACACCACACCACACACACACACACACACACACACTCACTTTCTCTCTCATACACACACACGTGTATACACACGCGCACTCTCTCTCTCTCCCACACTCTCTCCTCTCTCTCCTCTCTCTCTCTCTCTCTCTCTCTCTGTCTCACACACACACACACACACACATGTACACACAAAACACCCACACAACACACAACTCTAACAGGTGTGGAGGACAGGCAGCCAGCCGGCCAGCCCAGCCAAGCCCAGCCAAGCCATGCCAAGCCATCTCCCTCTTTAGATCACCACTCAGGCCCCACCTGTGGAAACAAAATGGTCCCTTCCTGACCAACAAAGACCCTAGGGGCTTGAAGCCTGTGCATACGAACAGAGCTTATCGTGTCTCCGCTGTAATCCCAACACCTTTGACTTTTGACATTATTGCTCTGTGCAACGGCAGCAGCCATCGGGTAGACAAGACTATAATATATAATTCACAGCGGGGCAAAAATGTTGTATGTATGGGCTCTGGCTGGCTCCATTCTCTTTGGACAGGAGTGTGGGATGTAATAAATTATATAAGGGGTTATGGGAGGGTTAGATAACGTCTGTCCTTTTTTTTTTGAAGAACTGATCGGCGGTCTGATTTGTGTAAGATAGAGTGCACGTTATTTTCTTTTTGTTTTTGGAAGAAAATAATGCTAGTAACATGGGTTTGATATCTAAAAATGCTGTTTGTTTGGGATTTTGTCGGAGTGTTTTACCACATTGAGGTCGCTTCACCTTTCTCTCTCTCTCTCTCTCTCTCATCTCTCTCTCTCCTCTCTCTCTCTCTCTCTCTCTCTCTCCTCTCTCTCTCTCTCTCTCCTCTCTCTCACACACCACACACACACACCACGCACGCACGCACGCACGCACAACCACACACACACACACACACACACACACAACACACACACACACACACACACACACACAACACACACACTACACACACATATTATATATATATATATATTTATATATATATAACACAAACACTTTATTTTTTGATGAAAGAAAGTTGAATCGCAAAAATGTTAAAAGCTTTTTACTTTAAAAGTACCTCATTTTTGTAGCTATACAGTACAAATCTAGAGTAAACAGGGCAAGCATCTGGAACAATAACAAAATAATGAGAACACCTGGAAAAAAAATTGACAAGTACCCCCCCCCCCCCCAATTCAGACACATAAGTGGCTACATAGTATATTATATCCTTTGAAAAAAATCTATAAACAACTCGCTGTGCCATTACAGAGCGTTTAAGGCAAAAAGCGAAATTGGAATACATCTATTTTCCTGTCTTGAATGGAGATGCTCGAAAAGTAAAACCTTTGACATATCATGAGTAACAAAGAGTTGTTTTGGCCTTCATCAGGGAAAAGAAAGTACGCCATTTAAGGATACTATTTTGCATGCTTTTAGGTCTTTCACTTCGCCAAAAGCCATCATTATTTGATACCTTCAAATCCAGCCTCAAAACACACTTATTTCCTACCTGAGACTTTCCTCTCAAATCTGTCCCTAATTTTCAACAGCATCCTTCACCTCCTAAGTGTGTTCCAGAGAGAGAGAGAGAGAGAGAGAGAGAGAGAGAGAGAGAGAGAGAGAGAGAGAGGGTGTGTGTGTGTGTGTGTGTGTGTGTGTGTGTGGTGTGTGTGTGTGTGTGTGTGTGTGTGTGTACGTGCGTGCACGCGCATGGATTTGAAATCTGTTGTTCATTATGTTTAAGGAGAGTTGCATGTGTGTAAATGATGTGAGAGTGCAAGCGACTCGATTTGTTTGGATTTTTTTACAAGATTCAGCGCTATATAAAATCCATATATTATTATTATTATTACAAGCAAAAGTAGAACTTTACAGCTCTAAATTCTGCACGTTAGAAACAAAGCTACAATGATCTCTTCTTTGTTTCTTCACACATTTTTTTTTGTAAGAAATGACTGCATTCAATCGTTTGGTGTTGTGCAGGGTACAGATGAGCACGTAGGCTTGACTGGTTCTTGCTTCTGAGTAGCTGATGTCAAAAGACGTTAACTTCAAACCACATGAAATATCAAATGGTAGACCCTACCTGCCACAATAAGGCTTTCAACTGTTGTTGTTTTGTGTGTGTGTGTGTTCCCGTTCAGCAAATGCTATGTCCTGGTAAAAAAAAATCACAAAATATGTTTAAAATAAATGTAATTTTAACTGCTTAAACATGACTGCGGGGTTTTTGTGACTCCATACTGCTGATCTATATGATGAAATATGTTCATCACATTCTTCCATGCTTACATTCGCTGGCTACTTTCAATATTTGATATGTGTGCATGCTGATGGGATCAAGGCTGACTGTCAAGAACAAGAAAAACAAACTTGTCAAAGAAACGCTAAAAAAACCACCCAAAAGACCAACTGAAAATCTGTTTGGAAAGCTGCTTAAAGTGTCATAGATAAAATAAACCCATCGCGGGCTGCAAGTGTACACTGTCAAATTCAGCACTCAAAAAGGAGTAAATTAACACGTTCAAGACGAACATTCAAAAACTGCGATGCCCCCCCCCCCCCCCCCCATAAGAGAGTGCTGGCGCAAAAGGAAACCGTTCCATGTGTACACACCATCACTCTTGTTTGCTCTGCGTGCTTCTGCATCTTTGTGAAGCTGAAAGGAGACGGCCATGATACGTGCGTGGCCAATGACGCTCCCTCGCACGTGGAGCCACGTGCACTTGTGACCTTTGCGCATGCGTCCTGTCCTTCCTTTCACAATCTACCGGTGGGAGCAGGACAGAGAGGCGCGTTTACCCCGGGATTTGGTCGGCTTTGGTCGGCTTTTTTCAAAGATTCCGACAGACTCCGACAAGTTTGCAATTTGTTACGCGCATTCCTTGCCGCAAGTGAACTCTAACTCTCTCTGTCTCTGTCTGTCTCTCTGTCTGTCTGTCTGTCTGTCTCTCTCTCTCTCTCTCTCTCTCTCTCTCTCTGGGTGTCTCAACGCGTGTGACCTCCCCTCCCTCCCTCACCCTTCTCTCCCAGTTCGTTAATTAAATGAAAAAAAGGACATCTGATTTTTTTTAAAGCAAATGTTACTATTGCAGAATACAAATTAAGAAGTTAACTACTGCTTCGCAACTGCTGTACCTGTTGAAGTGAAATAAAAGTAAGATTACTACACTCTATAACACACATGCAGATATACATAATTATGCCCCCCCCCCCCCCCTCTCTCTCTCTCTCTGTGGGTGTCTCAACGCGTGTGACCCCCCCCCCCCCCCCCTCCCTCACCCTTCTCTCCCAGTTCGTTAATTAAATGAAAAAAGACATCTGATTTTTTTTTTAGCAAATGTTACTATTGCAGAATACAAATTAAGAAGTTAACTGTTTCGCAACTGCTGTACCAGTTGAAGTGAAATAAAAGTAAGATTACTACACTCCATAACACACATGCAGACATACATGCGTGTGAATGATTTGAATGCAAGCGCTTTGATTTGTTTACTTTGCAAGATTCAGCGCTATATAAATTCCATACATTATTGTTATTATTATTATTATTATTATTATTATTATTATACACAATTATACCCCCATCCTCTCTCTCTCTCTTTCTCCGTTTCAGACCGCAACTTGCGCAGACAGTTTGATAAACGAAAACAGGCATCAGCAACTCCAAACAGACAAAGAACTACAAAGAAAACGGCTGCACCAGAAACTGTCACAAGATAACAAGCTTAGCGTTTTATTAATGACCAAACCCCACTTTTACCAGCCTGCGAACCAACCAACATAACCATGGTCTATTTGCACAAAGGGAGGTAACCATCTCTCTGCCTACAAACGGAAAAAAAAGACAAACGACATAGAAAGCCTATTTGCTTTTTTTTTCAAGAAAGAAACTGGGGATTTACTTAGCAACAGCTAATACCGTAGCATACTTCTGTTGTAATGGGCGGTATTGGAGAAAAGTAAAAGTGGAGATGAATAAGTGTAAATAATGTAACGTTGATCTGATGATTTTCATCCCTATTACTACAGATTTGCCCTTCTATTCTTCGTTTTCACATACGAAGAAGCAGGATGACAAGGAAATTTGCCTTTTGCAATCAAAAGTGTTAACTGTTTTTTTCGACATGATTGTGTTAGTTTATCTTATGGTGGTGTTTTGCTTTTCTTCCTTAAGCATGTAAAGCCTGGACTTGAAGTAAACTGTGATGATTAATGCTGTGTTATTTCACTTAATATGTTGGCTTCATCTAGTGAGATTTACGAAAGTTGTCAGCCAAGTAGTCTATTTTCGTCATATAAAACGGTCTAGGATCATGTTTCAAGTCTGGTTGCTTTTTGTTGTTTGTTGTGTGTTGTTGTAAAATATACCCTGACTACATTGGTTGACCTTTTTCTTTAAAGTAATGAATCGCTTTTTAATTCCTGAGATGATTTCGTTGTTGTTCTATGTGCATCTCTCTCTCTCTCTCTCTCTCTCTCTCTCTCTCTCTCTCTCTCTCTCTCTCTCTCTCACTACACACACACACTCACTCTCTCTCTCTCTCTCTCTCTCTCTCTCTCTCTCTCTCCCTCTCTCTCTCTCTCATAAATGATAATCCCAATTTAATGTAAGGGCCAGGTAAAAAAAAAGTTTGTCAACTCTGACCACTTACTTTCCTTCACAAACAAAGAATATCAATCAAGTACTCTCTCTCTCTCCCTCCCTACCCCCCCCCCCCCCTCTCTCCCAGTGGGACAGTCATTCATTCAAACGCACATACATGCACGAATACGCGCATGAAGTGCGGAATGCCTTCTCTCAATGTCAAAAAATGCACAAACACGCGCATGAAGTGAGGAATGCCTTCTCTCAATGTCAAAAAATGCACAAACACGCGCATGAAGTGAGGAATGCCTTCTCTCAATGTCAAAAAATGCACAAACACGCGCATGAAGTGAGGAATGCCTTCTCAGTCAATACAAATGTGAAAAATCTTTAATGCACACAAACACGCGCATGAAGTGAGGAATGCCTTCTCTCAATGTCAAAAAATGCACAAACACGCGCATGAAGTGAGGAATGCCTTCTCTCAATGTCAAAAAATGCACAAACACGCGCATGAAGTGAGGAATGCCTTCTCTCAATGTCAAAAAATGCACAAACACGCGCATGAAGCGAGGGATGCCTTCTCTCAATGTCAAAAAGGACGCGGTTTCAGCCACGCCACCATTCACCACCACCATCGGACATCTCAGTCTGCCTGACTCCCAGACAGCCCCTATCATTATCCCCAGCAGACGACTTAGGAGGTGGCATATGACCCGCTACCCTGGATTAGCAAAGGCACCAAGTGGACGCTACCAGCATGACCTTAGGGCGTGGCAGGGCCTCTTGGTCAGTGGGTGCTCATGGCAGCCCGGAATTAAACGCTTCTTGTAGACTGCTGGTCGTGGAGGTTGTCACAAAAGGTGAACAGTGGGAGTGGCTGGGTGGGTGGGTGTGCTGAGAGATCAGGATAAGCGACGTAGGGGCAGCAGTAGACTGGCATGTCATAGAAGAGGAAGCAGCGTGGTTAAAAATTAAAAGTTTTTTTTTTAATGTTAATTAAAAAAATTTTTTAAGTTGGTTTTGCTTCTTTTTCTGTTGAAAGTTCTGCCGGTTATGATGTCGTTAGAACAAGCATCAATGCACGTGTATTTGATAACAGTAGCCAGTAAATCCAAAACCTATGTGTAAGTAATACCGTAGTGCATAAAAACATCTAGCCTTTTTATTTGATATAAATTAAACATAGATCCTTGTGCTCTTCACTTTTGATACTACGAGTGCGTTGTCTTTTCTTTCAGAGCAGCAGTTTCACAATGGTATCTCACGATTCTGCGGAAATCAAGAAAACGTAAATTAGACATATATCTTTGTGCTCATCACTTTGATACTATGGGTTAGTGGGCGCATCGGTTTTGATACTTTGGGTGCGTTGTCTTTTGTTTAAGAGCAACAGTTTGATAATGGTCTCTCATAGTTCTGCAGAAATTCAGAACTTGTGTTTGAAAAAGGTTTAAGTTTAAAGTGAATAAAAGCGGCACTAGACAAACATTCAAATATACATATTTACACTTTTATGTTCAGTGCTAACACCGCGATAATTGTTACACAGATTTCACTTCAGCTCTAAAAGGTTTTACCGGTAATCAAAATCGAGAATGGACCACCATGGAAGTTTCCTTTGTAATCTGCATCAGCCCTCAAAACCACGGAATGGATGTTATTTACTGTTTCGTAGAGAAAGTTTGTGATTCATACAAACTGTCCATCTGAAAAAAGGGGGTTGTAGTGCGTGTCAGACAAGGTTCCTTGACAATGCTTGGTTACTATCGAACCAAACTTCACTTCAGCTTGCGATACCAACCCACCCAATTATCGTGTTGTCAAATCCGTCCATTAACAGACACCCGTTTCTTATTCACATATTTATCTTCACTGTCATAGTCACTAATGTACTCAATCTGTTCAATGATTTGGCGCTGATTTTAACTTCCCCATATACTTGGGCTTAGGAAACAACAACAAATCTCCAAACAAATAAGACAGGGAAGCCTGGTTATGCGCGTTCGTTTCACCAGGTCACTGACACCAGAAAGAAAAAATAAGCTCAAGGTTTCGTTTTAACCCAGAATGGTATTTCGTGTTTTTTTGTCACGCTGTCAAAAATTTCATGACAGCCGAAAGTATGTGTCCCTGCAATTATTATGAAGAAAACGGAAGAAGAGAGAGAGAGAGAGAGAGAGAGAGAGAGAGAGAGAGAGTACGCACTCGCGCACGTGCCCATAGTATGTGTGAGTGAGACGCTGTGTGTGTCCCTGGTCCCTTTGTTCTATTGCTCCACAGTTCACGGTCGATCCGTCCGTCCGCAGACCAAAGATTTATGGTCCAATTATTCAAGTGCTGTCAGGCAACCTAGTGAGTTAGCCTGTGGTCGTCGCTGGGTCCCCTCCTGTCAAGCGTTTGACAATACGCATCGTTTCTTTCCCCTCTCCTCCTAAGGTAAACAGACAGAGACTCCCTGGGACAAAAGTGGACCTTCTACAAGAAGCCTGTCTACCCCTGGCAGTTCTCCTTTTCTCTCTCTCTCTCTCTCTCAGTTTTTTTTAATTCATTCTTAAGAAATTTGTAAGTGGTCGAACCGGTAGAAGCACGTTCTTTTTTCAGTAAATTCTACCCTCTTACCGCAAAAAAACAGGATGGTTAAAAAAGGGGAAAGGTGTCCCCTATAACCTACCTATATTGGTCGTAGGAGAGCGAGGCGTCAGAGACCTCAGCTTCTCTAGGGGGATCAGCATATTGAGGGCGGTGACCATCTCCTCTGCCTCGAAAAACAGGATGGGGACAGTTACTGAAGTTTTTGTTTAAAAAGGGGGGAGGGAGGGAGGAGAGGAAGGAAGAGTAACTAGCTTACTACCATACCACAAAAAAATCCCCCAAAACTATCACACCTTATTGGGTTCAGAGATGTAAGTCTATCTTTTTTTGCAAGAAGATGCTGTTGCTGCTGCTGCTGCTGCTGATGATGATGATAATGATTACCGTAATTATGACAACAATCCACACGACAATGGAAAATAACTGCAGACTTTTTCAAGACATAACTATATGCACTCCACAGAAAATCGGTATACACTAACGGAAAACGTTTTAAAAGACATGTACACCAATGCTTTGTGTAAATCGCCTTTAAAATGGTATAGGCAGGAGTTATCTGAGAAACCTTGTTGAGTAATTTTCGGTACTGAATGATGACAAAAATGTCAATTTGCAGAAAGATGGTTGTAGTTATCTAACAGGTTAAGTTTGTGGGTTTGTAAATAATTCCTTGAGATGTGCCTTTGGAGGTAAAGGCCATTTGAAATTTTCAACATGATCAATAATCCAGCTTGGATGGCATTCAAGAATAAGGGATCTAGGTGGATAAAATGTCAGTATTCAGTGAACGAAAAGGTTGGACATTTTAGTGTGTTTTGGATGTTTGTTTTTTGTGTGTTGAATTTAAGTTTTTTTAGTTTTTCCTTCTTTCTTACTGGATTTTTGTCGATGTTTTTCCTTTTTTCAAACTGGTTTGCTGTTTCTTTCTTTTTCTCTGATTTGATTTATTGGTAACGTTTGCCATTCTTTGTTTTGATGTGGTTTTATAGTTTGTTGCTTTTTCTCTTTTTGGGGGGTTGAGATAAGATTTTCAGTTTGTCCATTGTGCAACTACGAAGTGATGAGATCACATTCGTTGGCTAAGGAGTACTGAAGTAGGAATCTTTGCTTTTCTATTGCTATTGTGATGGACATGAATGGAGCATGCATTACTCTCTCTCTCTCTCTCTCTCGTTGGGTAGTCTTCTTCTTTTCTTTAGTGTTCCCGTGGTGCTGTTGGTGGTGTTATAGTTTGTTGCTGTTGCTGTTGTTAATCTCAAAGCGTGTCACTGAAAGAATATTTCTGATCCACAAAACCCTTAACTGCAACCTCCATTCACCACCAGCATCCTGACTTAAGAGGGAAAACCTTTAACATACCCTGAAGGCCCTCCCCCCTTCCCCCACACACACACCACAGTACGTACACCCCACCAATATCGTGTCACATATGTGATTGCAATCCAACCAAACACGAGATTTAAGACCCCATAGAGCCTCCCATCCACCCCCACCACCCCTCCCACATGCCAGTAAAACGTCCATCCTTAACCTGTAACTAGCAGTTGAAGAAAAGTGCTAGCCCTTACAATGATTAATCCACTCACACCTCGGGGTCGTAAAGCAGGTCAGGTCAGATGTGGTTACCTCCCTTGGAGGTAGCCACCAAAACCATCCGCGGATCTAATCATAGGTCTAGGAGTATACATTGGCCACGCCCCGCAGGGGTTAAAGGGACAGTGAGTGGTCTACAGTTTGTGCTGGAGTTATACATGTATGTATACCCTCTCCCCCCATTGAATGACCAGCTAGAATTATTGTCTTGGAAGCAGTAGGCCAGAAGTGGACTATAGATTGTAGGTGGTACAGTGGCAGATTAACACTGTCTTGAATGTGGGGAGGGGTGGGGGGTGGGGGAGGCGGGGGGGGGGGGGGGGGGGGGGTGATGGTTGGAGGGGACATCTTTCTTCTGCAGTTACTGCCGAATTGGTACAGATTGACTACACACATAAACCTGCACGCACGCACGCATGCACGCGCACGCACGTACGTACACACACATACACAAACATACACACACACACTCTCTCTCTCTGTCTGTCTGTCTCTGTCTCTATGTCTCTCTCTCTCTCTGTCTCTGTCTCTCTCTCTCCCTCTCTCTGTCTTTTGGTTGACGAGATAGCCTAGTGGTTTAGAACATTGCGCCCGCAATCTGACAACCCGGGTGCGATTCCCGTTCAAGGGAATATTTTCCCCTGGAGTTAAAATTAGTGCAGACTCCACTCTCCCCAAAAGTCCTTCGGATGAGACTATAAACCGAGGCCCCGTGTGCGAACACACGCAGAACATCTTGCGCATACGT
>CM054140.1:57046640-57054140 GCA_028751875.1 Rapana venosa | reverse complement strand
GTTTTGCTTTTCCCTACTCCACTCGTGTTGAGTTGTTCTCATTAACAAACACGAAATCTGTTTGTTGCTGTTACAGGTAAAAGTTGCAGTATCCTTACATATCCATATACATTACAGTACTGTACACCTCAGCAATATTATAGCCATATGAAAGAGATGGGCACATGAAGCAAGGACACCTAAACCGCACTAAAAAAAAAAGAAGATACCATAAACATGATCGTAAATATGACGGTAAGACTGTCCAACAAACTGCCAGTTATAGCGTGTGTACCTATCAAAATGAAGTACAGATCTACGTGTTTGTCTAACAACCTCTACCATCTATGACAAAACAGCCAAATAAAACCGGCCTTAGGAAATCTGCTAACAAGAGAACAAGCACGACCGAGATACCCCACCAACGGCAAAATGTCATCACTAGCCTAGGTCAGAATTTGAAGACAGCTTCTCAAAAAGGGACAGCTGAAAAGATCAGAGGGTGTAAGCAAGGTCTTTTTGCCAGGGATTAGGATGTTATCAGTATGTTGGTCCACCCTCCAGGTCACCAACTTGCCATCACTGACCTGTATTCTCTCTCTCTCTCTCACTCTCCTCTCTCCTCTCTCTCTCTCTCACTCTCCCTTGCTATTCCTCCTCCTCATCTTTCCTTCACGATTTGGGTCCCACGCCGTAGGAGGTCTTTCTTCCAAGTTTCTGTCTTCTGTAAAATCCTGATACAAATCACTCCTCATCTGTCCTAAAATAGGTCTATCTTTTCTGTCTTCTTTAAAATCCTGATACAAATTACTCCTTATCTGTCTCTGAAAAAAGGGTCTATCTTTTCTGTCTTCTTTAAAATCCTGACACAAATCACTCCTCATCTGTCTCTAAAAATAAGGGGTCTATCTTTTCTGTCTTCTTTAAAATCCTGACACAAATCACTCCTCATCTGTCCTGAAAAAAGGGTCTATCTTTTCTGTCTTCTTTAAAATCCTGACACAAATCACTCCTCATCTGTCTCTAAAAAAAGGGTCTATCTTTTCTGTCTTCTTTAAAATCCTGATACAAATTGTCTTGAACAGTCTTGGAGATACAAATTACTCCTTATCTGTCTCTAAAAAAAAGGGTCTTTCTACCTTTTTTCGTCTTCTTTCAAATCCAGATACAAATTGTCTCGAACAGTCCTGGAGATACAAATTACTCCTTATCTGTCTCTAAAAAAAAGGGTCTTTCTACCTTTTTTCGTCTTCTTTCAAAGCCAGATACAAATTGTCTCGAACAGTCCTGGAGATAAAAATTACTCCTAATCTGTCTCTCAAGAAATGGGTCTTTCTACCTTTTTTGTCTTCTTTAAAATCTAGATACAAATTGTCTCGAATAGTCCTGGAGATACAAATTACTCCTAATCTGTTTCTAAAAATGCCTCCAAACTGTTTTTGAAGAAGTTTTTTTAAAAGAATACTTACCATGATGTTGATACTGTCTTGTCAGTGATTTCGTCTAAAAATCTACTTGTGTATGTGTGTGTGTGTGTGTGTGTGCGTGTGTGCGTGCGTGCGTGCGTATGCGTGCGTGCATGCGTGTGTGTGTGTTGTGAGTACAAAACTACTATGATTTACGAGAGCTCAAAAATTCTCTCTTGAGATGCTATCTAAACAAGGGAACACATGTGAAACGCCACCCTGACAGCCAAATGTCATCGCCACCCAGGCTGGAATCTTGAAGGAAAGCTGCTCAGAAGTGGACAGTTGAAAGGAGGGAGTAAGCAAGGTCTTTTGTCAGGGATTAGGATTTTTATCGGGTTGTCAGGTTGTTATCACTGACCTCCATTTTGGTCCATGATTTCTGGGTAATCTGTACTAGCATTAACGACCTACACTTCTGACCTACACTTGTGATTGTGTTTTTTTTCTCTTCCTTTTCTTTAGTGTTATTTTTCTCTTCTTCTTTCTGTTCTCACTCTTAAAAATGCATACTCTGTGGTGGCACACTTTCAGAGGAACACTTATTCTAATTCAAGTCAATTTAGCATGTTTCCCCGAAGTCGAACTTCGGCTGCCTTAGTGGCGGGTAAGAACCATTACATACTTAAAATTCTCACCAATGGTGAACCTCAGAGTTTTTGCCGAGGAATGGGGAAAAAATTATCATGCAAAAGATATTTTAAAAAAGTTTAGTCCAGGTTTCAGAAAAAAATAAATTTGAAAAACACTCCACTCGTTTTCTAACCCACTAGCATTAATTTTGTCTTATACTAAGTACAGATTTATTGAAGAAAATTATAGTAGTGAGGGAAAACAAGGGCAAGTAACCATTTCCAAAGTACAGGTTTTGTGTGTTTATTCGGAAACAAATAATTGTCCGCGAACATTTTAAAATTTTTATCTGGGACAATGGTTTTAACAAGGAGGACACATTCACAGCGCCATACTAACGGTGATATGTCATCAACCACCCTGGTGGTGGTGGTGGGGGGGGGGGGATCTGTGTGAAAGCTGCTCACAGGGGCAGTTGAAAGGATGGGGTAAAGCGAGGTCCTTTTGCTAGGGATTAGGTTTTTATCGGTGAGTTGTTCCCCCATTGTCGTCAGTTTTTCATCACTGACCTCCATTCTCTCCGTGATTTCTTGCTGGCGCCAGGATGTCTCTGGTCTTTCTGTTCCTAAGATGTGTGTGTGTGGTGGTGTGTGTGTGTGTGTGTGTGTGTAGTGTGTGTGAGTTGTGGTGTGATGTATGTGTGTGTGTGTGGTGTGTGTGTGTGTGGATGCGTTGTGTGGGGTAGTGTGTGTGTGGTGCGTTGTGTGGTGTGAGTGTGTGTGTGTGTTGTGTTGTGTGTGTGTGTGGTGTGTGTGTGAGTGCGTGTGGTGGTGTGAGTTGTGTGTGGTTGTGTGTGTGCGTGTGTGTGTTGTGTGTGTGTGTATGTGTGTGCGTGTGTGTGTGTGTGTGTGAGTGTGTGTGTGTGTGGGGTGTGTGTGTGTGTGTGTGGTTTGATTGGCCTGTTACAGACCGATTACACGGTGTCCTTTTTTAAACTTTCAAATAAAGAGCCAACAAGGTGGGTTCTCCCACTTCTTCTCAGCTCATCTAGGGTGAAGACAGATGTTGTTGCTAAGTTACAAACGAATAAGAAAGGAAGAAAAGATTACAATAAAAAAACCCAAGATCAACACCCTAGGTGTGAACTTGTTATCACAATCAATAATGACTAACTCGCAAAACCCGCAACAACAAAAAATCTGCACACCTATTAGTGCACGATCACTGTGCAAGGAAAAGATACTTAAGAAAATGGAAACGGTGCAGGGCCTCTCTGGCTGGTGGCCCCACGGTGGCCTGATGGTGATGGGCTCCCTGTGGAATTCCGACCCTGGGGTTGAGACATAACAACTCGGGGTATGGATGTGACAGGGAGATTGGAATGAGCGGCATGGTAACAGCAGGACGGGGGTCGTCACAGAAGATGAGGCAGCAAAAAGAAAATGGAAAAGAGCTTGAAACATGAAAGGAAACAAAGGGTCAATCGAGATATTCAACAAAATATGCATCACTATTCTTCTTCCTACCTTTAGTTATTTTAAGTTTTGGGAACCGCCTTCTACAATTCTGATACAAAATCTTAACCCTCGAAGATGCAACTTTTCTCAACATAGCCCAATACCTGAGTTGCTTTTACGACTTGTAATTTTCAAAATGGTTTATCATTTCATAGACTCGAGATAGGTCTTGATTCTTTTATGTCTGTACTTGGTATGTTACAGTTGTGCGTTGTAAACTGTACGTATTATGTAACTTGTTGCAGGGATTTGAATCTACTAGTTGTTTTGGGGTTTTTTTATTCACGGAAAAGTCATATTTACTACCTTCTTGTTGTTGCTTCCTGCTGTCTTCAGTGATTTTTTTTTTAATGTGTAGGGACAGAAAACAAAAACAGATTTTTTGGTGGAAAATATCACACAACGAACAAGGAACTGGTATTGTATTCCTGCCCTTGTTTCACGCTTATACCGTATTTCCAATATGAAAAACCCCCACTAAAACACGACTGCTATCTCTCTGCCCACACACACCACCTCTACTAAAACACCTCTCTCTCTCTCTCTCTCATCACTCCTCATTCTCTCTCTCTCTCTCTCCTCTCTCTCCCCTCCTCTCCTCTTCTCCTCCTCTCTCCTCCATTTGCCCCCCCCCCTCCCCAAACCCTCCATTACTATACCCCATTCAGCACCATAGACAATTTTTGTGACACGTTTACTTTGGTCACTACCGTGGACACTCCTAAACTGGTGGACAAACAGGATGAGCATTCTATCTGTCTGTGCGGACAATGGTCAGTGCACGGCTGACTGGCCTGAAGACTGGCCCATAAGCAAGGAGCTGCCTGACAAAGACACACTGCTGACGGAGGGGAGAGAGAGAGAGAGAGAGAGTAAGGTGGGGTGGTGAGGGGGGTAGGGGTTGTAGGGTTGAAAGGAGTGAAGAACAGTTATATAAATGATATTTTGTTCGTGACGGTACGGTATCATTGTGGTGTGGAAGGAGAAGGATTGGAGTGGAGTGGAATGGGAAGGAAATGTTACTAACGATATAAACAACATTGGACTTATGTAACTGATATAAACAACATCTTGCGCACACGATAAAACCTATCCCGCTTTTTCGGAAGAGCAGGCAATTGTGTGCCGGTGGGAAATGGATGACAAAATTTACACAACCGCATACACACGGGGACTGGATGTAAAAAACACACGAGTGGTAAATCGATTATCCTCCAAATAACAAAAATGTGTGTAAATGTGTGGTATTATTATGAGACATATCAGACTGAAATTGTAAGATGTTGGTGTAGTATGACTTGAAGGAAAAAGATATAGCAAAATCAAGAAACAAGACGCAAAAAACTCAAACCTAACGATTCAAATCTCAGGAATAAAACATAATTAAAGAAACTACCATTGAAAAGGTTTGATTAGATGAAACTTATGAATCGAAAACACCAGTTATTCTAAATTAGAATACCACTGAAATTTTGACAGAAATGCTTTCAGATATTGAAAGAATACAGAAGAATCTTCGGGAGGTAGGGTAGGCCTATACTGCAGAATATGCTTTTGGAGAATTTATCTGATAAGTTGATTCATCGATGAAGTTTTCATTCCTTCCTTATTGCCATACAAACCACGGCAGCAGTTAAAAACTGTTTGATGGCAAGAAGTTTTCCTTCAGATATACTCGTAATTATGTTCTCCCTTGTAAGCACGAAAGAATAGATAGTAATAAGAAAGGGTGGCCTGGCACGTTGGCTATCTTCTTTTCTTTTCCTTTGTCTTTATTGACAGAGAACGTATACACCTCATCTTCCCACAAACACTTCACCTTCCGTCACCTTCACCTATCCCGTAGCCCCTTGGACTGTGGGGGGGCACCACTGAAGATTTTGCAACCAGCTTCCTCCACTCCCTGAGGTCCTCTGCTTTCCCACAAATACACACTTCCATCAAAAGATACTTGAAACCACCGGGACACTCCTACGTAGACCCTCGTGAAACAGAAAGCACATCCTCCCACAGTGGGCTGTGTTTCTGCCCCTCAAAAAAAACCCAACCATCCCAGCTTCAAGGGGTTAGGGTTACGCACGGAAAACACGAAGGCCTCATCAAGTGTCTCAGATTCCTACCACTACATCCTTCAGTACCTATTTGATGACGGACTTTGTGGTCCAGAGTGGGATAACATGACAGCATCAAGAATGCACTTCCCAAATCAACCAAAACCAAACCCTACCCAAGCTGGGTGGACTTTTGGGTTTTTATGATCACTTTGTTAAGTGTTTGGTAGCCAGCCTGTGGGGGTCAAGTTTTAAGGTCCCTCTAGGATGGGTGTTTCGGGTTAAGGTTTTACAGCTTCTGATTAACAGCAGTGACCCTGTGTGACACCCTAAGAAAGGGAGTGACTTTGGTCCCGTGAGAATGTGAAGAGGTGTGATATACCCAGGGAGAGATATACAGTAACTGGTGTGGCTGAGAAATAGGATATTTTGTGTTGGAAGTAGGTATTTTCAGATGCAGGGGTAAAGTAATTTATCAACCTTAACCCCCGCAGGTTTCGTTTTCTTTTTCTCTTCCTCTTTTTTTGTTGTTAGAATTTTCTCTTCCGTCACGTTTTCCACCACTGTTGTTTCTTTTCTTGTTTATCCACCCCCCCCCCCCCCCACTTTTCTAAGAAAGTAAAAGAAAAGATAAAAAGAAGAAAGTAAAACCTTTCACCTCAAAATTGTAGGAACTGATTTGAGGAGATTTTATCTAATACTTTTGGAAACAAAGTGTATACCAATATTTTGTAGACAGGAATGCTCCATACCTCTGTACAGTGACAGAAGGCTAATGTAATGAATTTTTCTGATTGAAATGGCATTTTCGTATTTACTCTGACTGAATGGCATTTTCGTCTTTACTCTGACTGAAATGGCATTTTCGTCTTTACTCTGACTGAAATGGCATTTTCGTTTTTACTCTGACTGAAATGACATTTTCGTATTTACTCTGACTGAAATGGCATTTTCGTCTTTGCTCTGACTGAAATGGCATTTTCGTCTTTGCTCTGACTGAAATGGCATTTTCGTCTTTGCTCTGACTGAAATGCCATTTTCGTCTTTGCTATGACTGAAATGGCATTTTCGTATTTTTGCTCCGATTTCTGCAGTTAGTATAACTATCCTGGTCATCATTTTATGAGAGTGATAACAGTTACGTAAAACCAAAGACATTAGCATCCATTAGTTACAAATAATTACACGCTTTGGAAAAGAAACTCTTAATTTTTGCCATATTCGATGTTTATCAGCCTCCTGACGAAATTTGTCATGATTCACGTCAGAGCACAATAAAACCCTTTTTTTGTTATATAGGCTTACACAGTACTCTTATGCTTTGCATGGCCATATTGCTTGAAGAAGTGCACTATTTTTAGGGTGGCCCGCGGCGCCAAAGTGGGATGACTTGGGGTTACCACAGTCCCTAAATAGGACATCGCCACTGGGACTATAATACAACCGCAACAACATCATCATTTTTTTTATACGTTTCTAGCATATTCACAAAAGCTGGCCTGGAAAACAGTTTGTCAGGGATAATTTCTACAGCAGGCAGAGGAGACATCACTTGGTCTAGCTCCCTGACTTTGTTACTATGTATCAGGACATCACTTGGTCTAGCTCCCTGACTTGTTACCATGTATCAGGACATCACTTGGTCTAGCTCCCTGACTGTGTTACCATGTATCAGGACATCACTTGGTCTAGCTCCCTGACTGTGTTACCATGTATCAGAACATCACTTGGTCTAGCTCCCTGACTTTGTTACCATGTATCAGGACATCACTTGGTCTAGCTCCCTGACTGTGTTACCATGTATCAGAACATCACTTGGTCTAGCTCCCTGACTGTGTTACCATGTATCAGAACATCACTTGGTCTAGCTCCCTGACTGTGTTACCATGTATCAGAACATCACTTGGTCTAGCT
>CM054140.1:57031640-57041640 GCA_028751875.1 Rapana venosa | reverse complement strand
ATCAGAAAGAGATAGTAAATGAGCTTCTTTATAAGTTTACTGTATTTGCATGCGCCGGAACACCAAGAGCTATCTTACTGCTTTTAACTGTTCTAGACTTTGTAATTTTTTAAGTAGATAATCTGCAGCAGAAAAATAAACTTCTTGTCCGTTTTAAATTTTGAACGTACCAAGGACAGAGCCAGAGTATCAGAGTCGTAGTGTCTTGACTCCATGCCTGAGAACTTATTTTTCTTAGGAATTAAGTCTTTCCTAGCTTCAGTTATCATTTGGTTGATGTGCATTTTCCCAAAATTCAACTTTCTAGTTAAAAATACACCTAAGAATTTGACACTTGTTTGTTTTGAAGCACCTTTCCTTCTAATTTCAGTTTTGGGTAATTTTAATGCGTTGTCACCGTTATTAAAAAGCACAAGACAACGTTTTTTCTGCTGATAATTCTAATCTGTTTTCTTTCATATAACTACAGAATTTATCTAATTTTTCCCTGAATATTTTTCAACATAATTGATCACTCTCTTTTTCGTGTTTTTCCTAAGTGACGTTTTAAATCCAAATAGCAAATCATCTGCATACTGAACAACTTGAGTATTAGGTGACAAAGAGCTAGGGAGATCATGTACAAGAATAGAAAACAAGATAGGTGAAAGGGTACTGATCCCTGTGGTAACCCAAGCCCGATAGCTTTAAAAGATGAGTAAAATGAACCTAATTTAGTGCAAAATTGATCTATCCGACAAGAAATTTTTGCAGATTTTTATATAATATGCCTTTAAATTACCAATGTATTTTAATTTATGTAGCAATTGATCATGACAAACTCTATCATAGGCTTTCTTTACATCAAAAAATTGGCTAACACACTTTTTCGTTGGAAAATTGCTTTTTAATTTGATGTGTTAGTTTAACTAAGGGTCAAAGTACATTTTCCCCCTTTCGAAAACCAGCTGATTTGTTGGGATCACATTTTTCTTTCACAAAAATGAAATAAACGCTTATGTATAATTTTTTCCATTAAACTTTACCCACATGAGACGTAAGAGCAATTGGCCTGTAGCTATCTATCGATGACCGCATTTTTACCTTTCTTCAGGAATTGGGACACAATCGACTGCCTCCAGATTTTAGGAAGAGCGCCATTTATCCAACATTTCTGGAAAAATGAAAAGAGTACCTTTTCATTTAAAGGCATATGAGCCAGCATTTGATAAGATATACCATCAGCCCAACAGCCATCTTGTTATGTGTAAATGAACCCTAAAGTTTCACTAAATTCATCATATTGAATGGGGGCATTTAATATCAGCATTAAAGATGACAATTTGTTTGTTTTATTTGCTTTTTCAATTCGATATTGATTGTATTCTTACTGATGAACTATTATCTGAAAACATTGAAACAAAAGCTTCTGCTTTTTCAATTATGCTTGGAATCTATTATTTTCAATTTGATTGGATGTGTTGGAAGCTAAAATTTCCATTTTTCATTTCACTAACTTTCTTCCAAACTTATGTAAATCCTTGGATTCTGATACTTCATTTATACAGAATTCGTCCAATACTTGTTTTTTTGCCTGAGCAATTATTCTTTACATTTAGTTTTAGCATACTTTATACAAATAAAGTTTTCTTCTGATTGATCTTTTTAAAAACCATATTTTGAATCGTTCTTTTTATGGTTACTGCATCTCACATGATTTAGTCCACCATCTATTGCCCTAGCTTTCCATTTTTGTTGCTTTTGTGTTTGGGAAAAGAAAACTCAGCTGCATGTATGAGCTTTGCCCAAAATGGAATAAAACTGATCTACATCATCCTCTTCGATCGTTTCAATATCAGTAAACCTGAAGGAATTTATTGAAAAGAACTCCAGTCAGCCAATTTATATCGAAATTTAGGAAATTTTATCCTCAATATGTGTTAGGTCGATATTTCAAGGTCCTCAAATGACAACGTAATAGGGCAATGTCACTTCCAAACATCTCTTCAACATTCCAATAGCAATTGATCTAACCTGGAGATATTAATGTTAAATCAATAGATCTTGGGTTTTGACTAGAAACATCAGGAATTTCTGGTTACTCTACCATCATCTTTAATAATTAAAGCTTTGATCCACATATTTTCTACCAACTGTTGCTGGGGATAGTAGAGCACCCAGAATCCCAAAAAGGGCATGAGAAATTTAAATCGCCCAGAATAATCCATTTATGTTTTTGAAGTCTGTGTTTTTTTAAACCAGTCGTGTTGTCATTTTTTGGACCTTGAGGTAAATATACGAAACTATATTTAATATGTCATCTTTGTTAAATTTGACTGTCACCCCTAAAATGATATATATCGCTGTAGTTGCATAATAGGAAAAAACACAAGTTTATCATACTCTAAGCCCTGCCTGACATATTGGCAAAATTTTACTTTAGAATTTGTATCAAAAGTCCACTGTGGGGGGTAATAATAATTTGTTAATTTAGGCATTTTTGCTTTATCCACATTCAGGGATTTTAAGTGCTAATATTGAGTATTATCAGTAGTTAAAAACTGTGTAAAACCCAACAAGTTGGTGGCTAGCTGCGAGCATTCCACGCAAGATTTTTAACACCTCTAGAACGTTGTAATGACATGACCAAGTTTTTGTGGTTTTTTTTTCTCTCCATGGTATAGAACTTGTAATACCCAATGTTGCTGTCAATTGATTTGGGTTTTAAAAATATCGCTACATAAGAACAATTAAACTGAGCGTGGAAAGATCAGTGACTTAATATATAAAAACAAACGATAAAGTCCAGTACTGCAAAAAAATAGAATCGGAAGTCAACGGTAGAATAAAACAGTGAATGCGTTGGTAGTTAACAAGGAAAAAAAAATAAATAATTAAACCCCCAAACCAAACCAAACCCTGGCTTGAAAAGTCATGGACTTTTCCATGAATGTGCGTGAGTGAGTGCATGCGTGCGTGTACATGTGTGACAGTTGATGAAGCATAATGTTATTAAATGGAGAACGCCCATGGAGGTGGTGGAGGTAAGCTCAGGTGGCAGCAGGTGTTGAGGGCTGTCGAACCCAAAAATGCCGTTAAAAAAACGGCCAGTGTTGCTGGCACCAAAACCCTCCGCGTCTCTGTCTTTTTCGTGGCCGTTCCCAAAACAGGGTGACTCAGGTGACGTCCCAAGGTTCTGGCAACATTGCCAGCACCATGATAATTTAAATGAATGTCATCTTGCAGGTGTTTTTTAAAAGGGCGAATGTTCTCATGGGGCCAAGTTTGGAAACGTTTTTGATGTTTTCTTTCCACAATTTCCGAGAATGCATGGGTGTTGTGAGCACCCGTTTGCTTCCAGGGGTTGTTGCTTGACTGGGATCGCCCTGCTGCATACAAGATGTGACTTCGGGAAATTTCCTGAACAGCCTTTTACAGCCGCTGCCATGGCTTTGCCACATGCTGCAGGATCCTTCCCTTTTATGTCGTTGATGCCCGTAAAGCAGCACGACACAGTCTGGGGCCGGTTCTAGCTCCTGGCTTTGCTTCTTCCGCCACTTTCTTGATGTTGTTGAAGTATTTGGCTTTTTCGATGCTACTTGGAGGGCCAAGTGTGGTGTGGTGTGTGTGCCGTGTTGTTGTGTGGGGTGGCGGTGGGGTAGGGGAGGGGGAGCGGCGTGCATGTGCGTGCGTCGTGTGTGCGCGCTCGCGCGGGTGCTTCGGGTGCGTGCGTGTGTGAGGGGGCGTGGGTACGTGCGTGCGTGCGGTGCGTGTAGGAGGGGGGGGGTGAGGAGCCATGCACCTCGCGACAAAGATCCTTGAGCAAGCGCGCGCGCCCACACACACCACACACAACACACACACACAACCCTTTCTTCTCACACACAATAACGCGCGCGCGCGCGCACACACACACACACACATTTTCCTCGAAATTTAAGCAAATATATTTTTTTAATCAAACACCCCCCCCCCCCCACAACCCACACACACACGCCCGCGCTCTCGCTTTCTCTCACTTTACACATACACTCTCTTCTTTTCCCTCCCTCTATCTCTGTTTTCTATTTACTGTGTGAGTGTATGGGTTTGGCCTTATTCTTTTTTTTATAATTATTAAAATATATATATATTAAATATATAAGGGCGGGGGACTGGATGTAAAAAGCCCAGAGTGCTTATAACTTTTCCTCGAAGAAAAGAATTGTCATTCTCTCTCTTCTCCTCTCTCTTCCCTATCCTCACTCTCCTCTCTTTTCTTCTCCTCCCCTCCCTCACTCTCTTGCTCCCTCCCTCTCTCCTCTGTCTCTCCCTCTCTGTCTCTCTCCTCTGTCTCTGTCTCCTCTCTTCTCTTTCTCTCTCTCCTGGGGTACACGCACTCTCACACACAAACGCATGACACTCCCTTCAACACAGAAAAATCATGTTTTTTCCTCCTTGTTTTGGAAAGAAAGGAAAAACCTGCCGTGATGACCCGTGAAAAAAGTTCCCCTCAACTCGGTTTCCAGGAAAAAATATTAGTGAAACAACTTTATTGTCAGCCTAACAGAACGCTTGAATAAGGCCTCCAAAACATACGGCATGGAAATCAGTGCAGAGAGAAACCAAACTGTTTGACTAATAACACCAAGGGCATTAGCACTGATATCAGGGTTAATGACCAGAAGTTTGGAAACAGTTCAAAGCTTCAAGTACCTGGGAGCCATTCTATCAGACCAGGGATCCAGCCAGAAGTAGTATGCAGGAACTGCACAGACAATAACAGCTTTGTCAAAACTAAACACCATCTGGAGAGATAAAAAAAAAATCTCACTTATCTCCAAGATCAGACTAATGCGCCCCCTGTCATATCCATATTTCTGTATGCCTGTGAATCATGGACCCTGACTGCAGATTTGGGAGAGAAGAGTACAGGCGGTGGAGATGAGATGCTTTCGGAGACTCCTTGGCATCTCCTACAAAGACCACATAAGCAACGAAAGCGTGCATAACAGAATCCAGCAAAACCATTGGACCCTATGAGAACCTTCTAACGATCGTGAAAAAACGTAAACTTAAATGGTATGGGCATGTCACAAGATCCAGAGGACTTGCAAAGACAGTTTTTACAAGGCACTGTCCAGGGAGGAAGAAGAGGAGGCAGACAAGGAAAAGCTGGGAGGATAACATCAGCGAAATGGACAGGCCTAGAACTCAACAAAACCCTGAGAAAGGCAGAACAGAGAGAGGATGGAGGGAACTGGTTGTTGAGTCTTTGAGGGTGCCCCCACGGTCGTCAGACTACGGGACAGATAGATAGAATGACGAAAGATAACAACAACAATACTAGTTGTAAGGGGAAAAAAGGATCAATGACGGCAACAATAATATTTTGAAGGAAAAAAATATTTGATGATAACGAATATTATCTGACCTCATCAACCTCGATTCTAATGTCATAATGAGTACGATATAAAACACAACAACAATACTAAGTTTCATTTCTTGTTTTCTATTCAGCCGTGAAACACTCGGGTTCGTCTTGTATGTATTATTCCATATTTTTTCTTCGATATCATTTGTGTCTATTTATCTACTTCGGAAGTGTGTGTGTGTGTGTGTGTGTGTGTGTGTGTGTGTGTGTGTGTGTGTGTGTGTGTGTGTGTGTGGTGTGTGTGTGTGTGTGTGTGTGTGTGTGTGTGTGTGTAGGGGGGGGGGTCGAGGAGGAGAGTTTGTTAGTAGTGATAACTATGAGCTCCAAGGCTCACCACGATGAGATTTTTTGCGTACGCGACCGTTTGTTGCCCTTCTTCATGGTAGCCGCATTCCGACTTGGGGAAATGACGTCTTCAACACGACACCGAGTACATAATAATAATAATGATAATAATGTATGGAATTTATATAGCGCTGAATCTTGTAAAGCAACAAATCAAAAGCGCTCAGATGACTTTTTTTTTATATCGAGGATAGTGGAATAAGCACTCATGTGCTCTTTTACATTCAGTCCCCGTGTGTATGCGGTTTTGTCAATTTTGTCACCTGTTCCCACCGGCACACAATGGCCTACTCTTTCGAAAAGCGGAACAGGATTTAACGTGTGCGCAAGATGTTCTGCAAGCGTTCGCACACGGGGCCTCGGTTTATAGTCTCATCCGAAGGACATTGCGTTTATTCAAAAATGAATATATATATATTTTTGCTACCCTTTCTTACAGTTAGGATGGACCTGCTCTTTTGAAAGGCAAAACGGCTTTTAATGTGAGCGCAAGATTTTTCAGCATGCGTTCGCGCGAACACGGGGCCTCGGTTTATAGTCTCATCCGAAGGACTTTCTGAGGGGAGGGGGTGGGGTGGGGGTGGGGGATGGAAGCCGGAGTGGAGTTGGGTACTGATGTTAACCCCGAAGGAAACAAAATCCCCTTGAACGGGCATCTCTGTGATGGATCGAACCCAGGCCCCGATCCAGTGTCGTCAAATTGCCAGTGCGCAAGGCTCTAACCACTAGGCTATCCCGCCCTCTGTGTGAAGATGTTATAAATCAATTCACTCCGTGTGTACAATCTTGGTCATTCATTTTGTATGAAATTTTCTGACTGATGTCCTTAGTTGTTATTGATTGATTTATTTATGTATTTATTTTCTACTCTTTTTCCAGACTATTCACGACGATGAGGGTTCTTCTCTTGTTTTAATATACGAAGTATGGTGTTCTGTTTTAGTTTGGTTTTTAGTCTTTATTGGTTGAAATTTTTGATGATGTGCTAATTTATTTCTATTATTATTATTACTTTACTTTTTTCCGGGACTCTTTAAACGATGAGCGTTTTTCTTGTTTGATTATGAAGAGGGTGTTTGTGTAGCTTGGTTTTGGGTCATTTTTTGTACGTATTTTTGCTGACGTTATTTATGTTTATTCAATTTTTCTCTTTTGTTCCAGATCTTAAACGTAAGGGTTCTTCTCTTGTTGATATTAAAGGGATAGTTTTAGTGTGCTTTGGTTTGCGGGGGGGGGGGGTGGGGGGGGGTTGTCGTACATAAAAATTTCTTCTGTGACTGACTCTGATGTCACTTAATGTGCTGGCCCTAAAGGTCGGCTGAGCGAAAAAAACAGCACTTACAAGACCTTTTTTTTAACAATAATGTTGTGCCCTAAAAAGCAGGTGGTTTTGTTTTTTTGTTTTGATTTTTTTTTTGGGGGGGGGGATGTTGGAGTGGAGGGGGAGGTTGGATTGTCGTATGTTTGTTGATTCATCTTTGTTAATGTTTTTATGCTTCTTCCTTTTGTTTTTACTTGTTACTTGGGTGGAGGGAGGGGGCAGGGGGGGGGGGGGGCAGTTACCCTTTGGTGGTTAGAGCATGCGGGTTCGAGCCACCACTGAGACCCCCGTTCACGGGATTTTTCTTCCTGGAGTTAACATCGTCCCGACTCCACTCTCCCCAAAAAGTCCTTTGGATGAGGCTGTAAACCGAGGTCCCGTGTGCGAACTCACGCAGAACTCTCGCGCACAAGTTTTAACCTGTTCCGCATTCGGGAAGGTAGGCCTTTGTGTGTCGGTGGGAGAGGATGACAATTTTATTTTTTTACAAAACAGCATGTACCACACGAGGAGAGAATGGAAAACCAAATAAAAAGCACAACAAGTGTTTTTTTATTATATCCTCGAAATGAAAGAAGGAGTATTTCAGCGTATGGCATTCTTACCGAATCCTTTGCGAGTTAAACAAAATTTAGGCTATCTACATTCAAAGTGCTTTACAATGGCAATACATTTAGAAATGATAAAAACTTATCAACAACAACAAAAAACAACAACAAAACACACACAAAACTTAAACAATACTGTGCTTATATTGACTTGACTTCTTTCACACAACACACACACACACACACACACACACACACACACACACACACACACACTCACTCACTCACTCATAAACACACAAACACAACACACTCACAAACACACACACACACATTCACACACAAACACACACTCACACACAAACACACACACACGACACAAACACGACACAAACACACACCCCACACACACACTCAAACACACAAACACACCACACACAAACACACACTCATACACACACAAACACAACTAAACCACACACCACACAAACACAAACCTACACACATACAAAAAGACACGACACTGACCCTACCTAACCAACCTGGGACCCTTTGCCAAAAAACAACAACACGACCAAATCAAAAGTAAGCCATTCGTCCCCAACCCCACACGACCCCACGCTACCCAGAATCCCACAACCCTTAACAATCACCTTACAAATTTCCCTACCACACCTGTACACACTCGCCTTACAGGTGGAGGGGAAAGACCAAAGAGAGAGAAATAAATCAAGCAAACTTTTAAATTTCCAGTTCCCCTCCAGAAAAAAACCCCCCCCCAAAAAAAACAAAAAAAAACCAAACCCAAACAAACCACAAACCCAGGTTTTTTCTTAGTCGCTGTACATCTCCTCCACCGATTTCTGGCTTTAGAAGGTTAAAAAAAAAGATACCTATCTACTTAAAGAGAGACAGAGAGAGAGAGAGAGGGGGAGAGAGAGGGGAGAGAGAGAGAGAGAGAGTGAGAGAGAGGAGGAGGGGAGAGAGAGAGGGGAAAGAGAAGAGAAGAGAGAAGGGGGGAGAGAGAGAGAAGGAGACCGGGAAGGGGAGAGAGAAAAGAAGAGAGAGAGAGATGGGGAGAGAGAGAAAAGAAAACAAGAAGAAACAAAAACAAATGGAAATAAATAAAAACGTGGCTTTAAGCCCCAAGTTGTTGTTCTTAAGCTTGCAGACAAGTGGGGGGAAAACAGTAGCAGAGTGGGGAGAAAATAAGAGGGCAGGGATCAACGCTGGGATCAGGGAAATGGGAAGTTTGTGGCCAGCAAATGCCGCTACTAATGCTTTAATGGCTTTATAAGCTTGACCTATACAGCGGCGTTAAGCTTCTCCCCAAATTAACCTCTTTAGTTAGGGATTCCCCCCCTCTTCTCTTTTTTCTCTCTCCCCCCCCCCCCTCTCTCTCTCACTTCTCCCCCTCTCTCTCTCTCTCTCTCTCCTCCCCCTCCCTCCTCCTCCTCTCTCTTCTCTCTCTCCTCTTCTCTCTTCCTTTCTCTCTCTCTTCCTTTCTCTCTCTCTCTCTCTCTCTCCTCTCCTCTCTCTCTCTCTCTTCTTCTCTTCCTTTCTCCTCCCCCCCCCCCCCCCCCCCCCCCCCTTCTCCCCCCTCTCTCTCTTGTCTCTGCTTCTGCTTGTCTTTGGTCTCGAATTTCATGGCTATTTTACATTCCACCCAGTTTGTTTTGGTGGTACTATGTGGTTATATTTTTTTGTCTTGATTGTTTCGCTGTGTGTGTGTAAGTTGTTAAAAGGAAAAATTTTTAACGAAACTTAATGTGTTTTTATTTTTTTCATCGCTTTTGAGTTGCGTTTGTGTGTATAAACTATATAAAAAGGGTTAAGTGAATCGAAACGATTTAAGACAGTAAGATAAACAATAAAAGATTATTATAATTTAGATTGTTATTCTCTCTCTCTCTCTCTCTCTCTCTCTCTCTCTCCTCTCTCTCCTCTTCTTTAACCCCCTCTCTCTATCCCTTTCTTTTCTTCCCGCGCCCCCCTCTCCTCTGTATGTATGTGTGTGTGTGTGTGTGTGTGTGTGTGTGTGGTGTGTGTGTGTGTGTGTGTGGTGTGTGTGTGTGTGTGTGTGTGTGTGTGTGTGTGTGTGTATGTGTGTGTGTGTATGTGTGGTGTGTGTGTGGTGTTGGCCACCCCAAACTTCTTCCAGAAAATTTTGTACCTTTTCTTTCTTTTTTCCATCACTAAAGTAAAATAATGTTCCACCCAAACCCTGGAAACCCTAATTATTTCAAATTTTGACACACACACACACAACACACACACACGCACACACACACACCCCACACACACCCCACACACACACCCCACACCCCACACACACACACACACAACACACAATCTGTCTAACTTTTACAATGAATTGTAACCCCTTAACATAGT
>CM054140.1:57021905-57024405 GCA_028751875.1 Rapana venosa | reverse complement strand
GTACAGGCGGTGGAGATGAGATGCTTTCGGAGACTCCTTGGCATCTCCTACAAAGACCACATAAGCAACGAAAGCGTGCATAACAGAATCCAGCAAACCATTGGACCCTATGAGAACCTTCTAACGATCGTGAAAAAACGTAAACTTAAATGGTATGGGCATGTCACAAGATCCAGAGGACTTGCAAAGACAGCTTTACAAGGCACTGTCCAGGGAGGAAGAAGAGGAGGCAGACCAAGGAAAAGCTGGGAGGATAACATCAGCGAATGGACAGGCCTAGAACTCAACAAAACCCTGAGAAAGGCAGAACAGAGAGAGGAATGGAGGGAACTGGTTGTTGAGTCTTTGAGGGTGCCCCCACGGTCGTCAGACTACGGGACAGATAGATAGAATGACGAAAGATAACAACAACAATACTAGTTGTAAGGGGAAAAAAGGATCAATGACGGCAACAATAATATTTTGAAGGAAAAAAATATTTGATGATAACGAATATTATCTGACCTCATCAACCTCGATTCTAATGTCAATAATGAGTACGATATAAAACACAACAACAATACTAAGTTTCATTTCTTGTTTTCTATTCAGCCGTGAAACACTCGGGTTCGTCTTGTATGTATTATTCCATATTTTTTCTTCGATATCATTTATGTGTCTATTTATCTACTTCGGAAGTGTGTGTGTGTGTGTGTGTGTGTGTGTGTGTGTGTGTGTGTGTGTGTGTGTGTGTTGTGTTGTGTGTGTGTGTAGGGGGGGGGGTCGAGGAGGAGAGTTTGTTAGTAGTGATAACTATGAGCTCCAAGGCTCACCAACGATGAGATTTTTTGCGTACGCGACCGTTTGTTGCCCTTCTTCATGGTAGCCGCATTCCGACTTCGGGAATGACGTCTTCAACACGACACCGAGTACATAATAATAATAATGATAATAATGTATGGAATTTATATAGCGCTGAATCTTGTAAAGCAACAAATCAAAGCGCTCAGATGACTTTTTTTTTTTATATCGAGGATAGTGGAATAAGCACTCATGTGCTCTTTTACATTCAGTCCCCGTGTGTATGCGGTTTTGTCAATTTTGTCACCTGTTCCCACCGGCACACAATGGCCTACTCTTTCGAAAAGCGGAACAGGATTTAACGTGTGCGCAAGATGTTCTGCAAGCGTTCGCACACGGGGCCTCGGTTTATAGTCTCATCCGAAGGACATTGCGTTTATTCAAAAATGAATATATATATATTTTTGCTACCCTTTCTTACAGTTAGGATGGACCTGCTCTTTTGAAAGGCAAAACGGCTTTTAATGTGAGCGCAAGATTTTTCAGCATGCGTTCGCGCGAACACGGGGCCTCGGTTTATAGTCTCATCCGAAGGACTTTCTGAGGGGAGGGGGTGGGGTGGGGGTGGGGGATGGAAGCCGGAGTGGAGTTGGTACTGATGTTAACCCCGAAGGAAACAAAATCCCCTTGAACGGGCATCTCTGTGATGGATCGAACCCAGGCCCCGATCCAGTGTCGTCAAATTGCCAGTGCGCAAGGCTCTAACCACTAGGCTATCCCGCCCTCTGTGTGAAGATGTTATAAATCAATTCACTCCGTGTGTACAATCTTGGTCATTCATTTTGTATGAAATTTTCTGACTGATGTCCTTAGTTAGTTATTGATTGATTTATTTATGTATTTATTTTCTACTCTTTTTCCAGACTATTCACGACGATGAGGGTTCTTCTCTTGTTTTAATATACGAAGTATGGTGTTCTGTGTAGTTTGGTTTTTAGTCATTAATTTTGTATGAAATTTTCTGACTGATGTGCTAATTTATTTACTTATTTATTTATTTATTTACTTTCTACTCTTTTTCCAGACTCTTTACAACGATGAGCGTTCTTCTCTTGTTTGAATATATGAAGTATGGTGTTCTGTGTAGCTTGGTTTTGGGTCATTAATTTTGTACGTAATTTTCTGACTGACGTACTCATTTATTTATTTATTCAAATTTTCTACTCTTTTGTTCCAGACTCTTTACAACGATAAGGGTTCTTCTCTTGTTTGAATATATGAAGTATAGTTTTCTGTGTAGCTTTGGTTTGCGGGGGGGGGGGGGGGGGGGGGGGGGGGGGGGGGGGGGGGGGGGGGGGGGGGGGGGTGTCGTACATAAAAATTTCTTCTGTGACTGACTCTGATGTCAGCTTTAATGTGCTGGCCCTAAAGGTCGGCTGAGCGATAAACAGCACTTACAAGACCTTTCTTTTAACAATAATGTTGTGCCCCTATAAAGCAGTGTGGTATGTTTTTTGTTTTGATTTTTTTTTTTGGGGGGGGGGATGTTGGAGTGGAGTGGGAGGTTGGGATTGTCGTATGTTTGTTGATTCATTCTTTGTTATGTTTTTATGCTTCTTCCTTTTGTTTTACTTGTTACTTGGGTGGAGGGAGGGGGCAGGGGGGGGGGGGGCGAGATAGCCTGGTGGTTAGAGCGATGCGGGTTCGAGCCACCACTGAG
>CM054140.1:57009405-57014405 GCA_028751875.1 Rapana venosa | reverse complement strand
ATCTGTAATAATACAGAGGAATACATTTTCTTCGCAATACAGCATATCTTCAACTCCTTCTTTGTTTCCTCTTCAGTTTGTCCTTGACAGCGATAACTTCACAGCCCCCCCCCCCCCCCCCCACCCCCAGCAGCTAGTAGTACCACCATGCTTCAGAACTGACGGCGGAGTGTCAAAGTACAAGTAGCCCTGTTAACCCTTTCCGCCTTTGATGACAAAGCCAGCAAAGATGTTTGCTTACACTCCCCCGGCCCTGGATAGAGAGAGTCAACACGCATAGCCCTGTCTCCCAGACTCATGGATGATGTCTTCCCTATCACAGTTCAGTTCTTGAGTCCAAAGGAATCTTTCACAGTCTGTGTGCAGAACAGACTTGAAACTGTGTCATAATTATAGAGATGGTATCTTCAGTTTTGACGAGTCTATCTGCAGGACACAGCAAGACCAAAATAAAGAAAAGGTTTGTGTGTTCTTGTGGGTTTTATTTTCTTGTGTGCTGGTGAGACCGCGAAACTTTGACAGTGGGTGCGGAAGGAAAAATCAAGTCGTGGAAATGACGTGTGTTTTCCATTCACGATATCCAACAGGAAAGATTCAAAGAATATCACACACAAAACCCCCACCCAAATGTGCCATGTAAAAGCGATTTTCAACATCAAAGACCCTCAGCGTGATTATAACAACAATAAACAAATGAGGTAAACTTTCAAATGATGCATCAAACTTCCTTCTTCAAAAAAGTTACTGACTATCTTGCATATGGATGAACTATCGTTGAAGCCCGTTTTACCTGTGGGTGGTGTGTTTTAAAAAAAATGTACTTTCGTTTACATCATTACATTTTGTTATGTAGTTCTTCCATTGGAAGAGCGCAGTATAAGATCTGAGCTTGTTGTTGCTCTCATTACAGACTGTTAATGTAATAATATCCTTATGAATAAACACACTGAACCAAATAGCGCACTGGTCTATACACAACTCTAATAACGTTAGTTAAGAAACGGTAACTGAACTGGCATGGTCGTTTGACAAGATTCAAAGACCCTTCTAATAAAACAACTCTCAAAAGACACTGCTGAGAGAGGGATTTAAAGGATAGGTTTACAAAAAAAAGCAACGAACAAACAGTGGACAAAAAAAATGTTACAGGAAGGACAGGTAAGCCATTTGTTGAGACGCAGGCTTTGGCACAAAGCAAAAAACAGAGAAATCTCGCGGATAGCTCTTTAGTGCAACATCTGATGACTCCCCAAGAAGTTCGAGAAGGAAGAAAAGGAAGAAATAAGAAGAAAAAAAGCAGGTGGAGGAAGAGGAGGAGGAGGAGAAGAAGACAGAAGAGGAGAAAAGAGGAGGAGAGAGGAGGAGAAGAAGGACAGAGGAGGAGAAGAAAGAAGAGAAGGACGAGAAGAAGAAGAAGAAGAAGAAGAAGAAGAAGAAAGAAGAAGAAGAAGAAGAAGAAGAAGAAAAGAAGAAGAGAGAAGGAGGAGGAGGAGGAGGAGGACAACAACAGCAACAACAACAATAAGAACAAGAACAAGACCAGGAATTTTTTTAAAAACCAATCCAAGAAGAAATGCAATTTTATAGCTATAAATGTTCCATCTAAACAACATCCATTTGAACGAAGCAGACTACAAACACGCAAGAGCCTAGGCTAAGTCCAGGCCAGCGGTACTACCACCTATTCAGAAGGTTGCAAGGTTCTAGTTAGGCACTAACTCTTATTTTTTTTTTTTTTTCTTTTCTCCTTGGATGGGCCTTAGCTAGTGATAGCCACGTACTTCTCTTCTTTTCCTCATGAGACTATTGATCAAGATCCATTTTGCGACCTCCATTCTATGTACAAGAAAAAAAAACGGACAAGATATGGCTTTGGAAAAATTAAAGAGAGAAAAACTCCATATTGTAATAAGATAAAGCCCTTAATTAGGACATTTCCTTAAGACGTAAGGTCACTACAACGACAGCTATGGTGTTATGCACCAATCATTCACCGAAGGAGTTCACACAGAGAGAGAGAGAGAGAGAGAGAGAGAGAGAGAGAGAGAGAGAGAGAGAGAGAGAGGAGAGAGAGAGAGAGAGAGAGACAGACAGACAGACAGACAGACAGCCAGCCAGACAGAGAGAGAAAGACACAGAGAGAGAGACAGAGACAGAAAGAGACCGAAAGATACAGAGAGAGACAAAGAGAGAGACAGACAGACACAGACAGAGAGAAAACACTAAACATTTTTATCAGCCTTGGGCCACTATACAAGACATTGGAGGATGCAGGAAAGTGAAGAGAGAGGAGAGAGAGAGAGAGAGAGAGAGAGAGGAGAGAGAGAGAGAGAGAAGAGAGAGAGAGAGAGAGAACAGAGAGAGAGAGAGAAAGAAGAGAGAGACAGACAGACAGACAGACAGACAGATAGACAATCAGACAGACACAGAGAGACTCTCTGCTCTTACATCTGGTATGGTTTTTCGTGCTGTGCTCTATGCTCTACCACTGAGAGCTAAGGTAAGATGTGCTGCAATATTGTAAAAACATAAAAAACAACCACACACACACACGCACGCACACACACGCACGCACGCACGCACACATCACACACACGCACGCACGCACGCGCGCACACACACACACACACACACATTTTGCGCACGACAGACCGACAACACAGACGTGAGAGTGGATGTGTGTGCCTTACCTCTTTCTTCAGATCCTTCATCAGAATGGCTTTCAGCTGCAGAAGACAGTCGTTGATTCGTGCGCGACGTCGTTTTTCTATCAGAGGCTTGTTTTGCTAGAAGGACAGAAAATAAAATGACAACACTTTATTTTTGAAATAGCGTGAATATTGTACACTTTAAACGATGCATGAGGTTTTTATTCGGGAAATGAATGAGGGAAGGGGGGGGATGTGAACAAGTTTTACTTTTTAAATGAGAAGGTATTATAAATGTTGGGTGATGCTATGAGACTTTCATTCTGAAGTGAAATAGAAAAAAAGATAACACTTTTATTCTTGAAATGATTATAAACAATATGAACTATGAACGATGGTATTCGCCTTTCATTTTTTAAACAAAATGAAAAATACTGTTCTGACAACTATAATTATCGTTGGAATTATTAAGTAGCAGGACACACCGTTTCAATAATCTGGCACTTGTTTGCATTTTTATAACTTTTTGTAAAGGTTTTTTATGGGAATGCTTTGCAATAACTTTTTTTCTCTGCTGTTTTTCTATTTTCTGGGTTATTTTACTTTGAGTTTTGCATGTGATGCAGAATAAACACATAGAATCACCCAGACTTGGAAGTATATTCATCCCCCAAATAGTTGTCTCTGAAAATTAATACTGTCAGTGGATGGAAGTAGATGACAGACAAGAATGTAAGACTTTTCAATCCCGGCCATCCCTAAAATCAACACTAATGTTAAAGCTGGTAGATTTTCCTTATTACAAAGCATAACAACATGACCAGTCCCGATTAAATCCAGGGTTAAGCTGAAAAAGTCAACGCCGTTTCAAGGCAATATAATGGCTTTGAAAGGAAAAATAACAACAAACGAAAAGCAAAAATCTAATCAAAGATTAATAAAGTTAAAATAGGAAAGCAGATGACTTCTATATGTACGACATTATTTACCAAAAAAGTAGCCAAAACATTTTTCTTCTTTTGGGGGTGGGGTGGGGGTGTGGGGTGTGGGAGAGGGTTGACTTGTACATTTTCAACAGTTAGAAAAATAATGTACAGTTCCGTCTTTCTGATATATTCTAAACAAATTTTCGTATAACAGCTTTAAGATATCATCAGCCGAAACAAAAATGGAATGCTTCGTACAATGACCTTGCGGGAAAAGGGTGTTTGTGGCATATCAGTTCTAATGGCGATTCGGTAAATGTAATGTCCTTGTCTTTGTTTTGTTTCATATTTGCTGGTGTGTTTTTTTCTTTTCTCAAAACTGTTCATGCGACAGACTGTCGCAAAGTCGGGTTACAGCACGAAAACGACATTTTGAGAATAATCCATCTCTCATTACGTTTTTTTTTCTTTTGAACAAAAACATGTAACTATTTCGTAAGTATTCTGAAGCAATATTTGTGTGAAAAAAATGTACATGAGCTCAAGCCGAACTGTTTAAGACTTAAAATTTGCATCCTGGGAATCACTTGTATCTGAGGTTTTTTCACGTTTACTTAGCATAGCACAAAGTTTTAAAGGAACAAATTAAAGAGAAATAACATATTAATATCTATAAAGCGATGCATTTGATTAAAATGAGGCGAACAGAACACAGTTTACCTGCAAGCAACGATAACAAGATCAAAAGCATCTTGACATACAAACAAAAGCATTTTTCTATGGGAATGATAATCGAAACAACTGCTAGGTCGATCAGTTAAGCAAACAATCGAATAATTGGTTGGCTGACTCAACCGTTCATTCATATTTTTGTTTATATTTTTCTGTCCTCTACGTGAAATCCATAATGACTTGTTTCATCAGATTTCAAACTATGTATCGAACTTCGTCGAACTTAATCAAATAAACAACCAGTTGTTCACACAAACAAGCAATATTCGCTCAAGAAAAAAAAAGCTTCACACAAATTATCTACCCGTCCTGGCATTTCACAGGTCCGTGATTCAATCAATCAATCGTTTGTTCGCTTCACTCAAAATAATTCGATTTATAAATAACCAAGACAAAGTAAATCACACATTATTTACCCGTTTCTGGCAAATCGCATGCATCCTTTTCCGCGACAAAGGTTCGGTCGCAGAATCGGCAGCCGCAGCAGCAGACGACATCTTTCAAAGGGACACCATACACTCCTACAGGCCGACCATCTATCTACCACCACCCGCTTGACTTGACGGTGATCACGCGCCCCGCACGAGACTGTACACTGGAGAGAAACAGACGACACACTCCCACACAGTAGACCAGACCACAACATACAAATCGCTTCAAATGTCACAGAAACCAAGGGTAAGTAGCCCCAAGT
>CM054140.1:56986905-57004405 GCA_028751875.1 Rapana venosa | reverse complement strand
TTTTGCATTATATAGCAGAAATAATCCACCTTCTCCGATAGATGAGAGGGGTAAAAAAAACCCACCCAAAATACAACACACACAACCCCTCCCCCCCGCCCCTTCACATAAAACTACAAAATTAAACCCCAAACCAAACAGAAAACATGACCACCACCAGCTACTACAACTACCAACAACAATACACACACACACACTCGGACACCCCCCCCCCCCTCCCACCACTACCTTCCTAAAAAAAAAAAAAGAGGGATCGTGGCCCCTTTTTCTCAACAAAAACAAGAAACTGGTAGACTAGGGAGAGAGAGGGGGGTTCTCCCTACCACCATCTCACATCAACCACCATCAGTAGTGGCATCGAGAGCGAGCACGTACCTCCTCCTCCCTTAATGCGGGAAAAACTGCAGTGACAAAGAAAAGACTACCCCCCCTACCCCCCTACCCCCCCCCCCTCACCCCCGACCCCCCCCCCCCTCTCTCCGTGTTTTCCCCCTGACAAGGGACAGGTAAGAGCCTTCCTACCTATCCGTTTCGTTACCCCCGCATTAGCATCAGGCCACGTGTGGCTAATTCACCAGCACAGATGCATTGAGAGTTTAAGCCCGTGTGCTGTATGCAGATTTACAAAAGATTACTCCAGCTCCAAATTGTTAGGAAGGGGGGGAGGGAGCTTACTTTTCCCTTTCCACTCTCTGCTCCAGAGATGGGTGAGGGGGTGGGGTGGGGTTGAATGGGAAGCAAGGGGAATTACTCTCATTGTGGCACGGAGCGATGCCCGCGGCCATGTTGAATGAGGGTGGCGGACGGACATTCTCCCTGTCAAAGAGAGAGAGAGAGGGAAAGGTGGACGGACAAAAGGAGAGGAATACGTAATCTTTTCCTTCAGTGCTGTCATGATGTAGAGCTGAGTGGATTTTTGCTTTGCTTTCTCGATCTCCAGACCTGGCTGGCCGGTCCTGCTACGGTCTGGTAGCTGATGGTGGCGATACTAGCTTGTCTCTCTCTGTACCTGATGTTTTGACCCTCCAGCCGTCCTCATAATAATGATTTTTATAGTCTTGCTTTTTTTTCCCCCATTTCATTTCGGGTTATTGATAGCCCTGCTGATCACGAAAACCGTATCTGAACTGTCACCTCAGTGGCTTAAGTAACGTTCCCTTCAAGCTCAAAACCAACCCCTCCTGATCCCTTCAAAATACTATGATATGCAACCCCATCAATCTGCTTTCTAGTAACAATAAATATTAGCTGAAAGAAAGAAAGAATGTTTCGTGATCTGTCGGCCCGGGATCGAGTCATCACGGACACGCTCGTTCTTAGGGAATTTACTTTTAGGTAAAACAACAGTACTGACTCCACTCCCCTGAAAGTCCTTCGGGTGAGACTTATAAACTGAGATCCAGTGTGTGAACGTACGCAGAACACCTTGCGCCTTTTGAAAGAGTATGCCATTTTGTGCTGGTAAAAACAGAAAACAATTCTTTTATAAAATTTAAACGAATGCACACAGGTGTGCTTAAACATTTTCCCCGAAGTCGGAATGCGGCTACCTTAAGTTGGGTTAAAAAAACGACTGCTTGCGCAAAATTTTACCATTGGTGTCCATCCAAGCTCTAGCCGAGGAAGGGAAAATGATTTTCTCATATATATTCGGGTGGAAAAAAACTACATTAGTATGGCCACTAAAAAAACAAAGGCTTCACTAAAATTCCTTTTTGGGAAGAGCTATTGAGTGGCAGACAGGGGGAAAAAGTGGTCAGGAACCGACTCCATTGTCAGAGACCCAGGTTGTGGCCCCCAACCGACATAATATGTAAATAATACAGTGAAATATTCCTCGATGTGCTTCGCAAATAAATCCCAGATGAGTTAAGGGAAAAGAAAACCGACAATTTCCTCCCTGTAAAAAGTTAATTTAAACTTGATATCAAACACATCTAGATGTACCCTTATGTATGTCATGATTTTTACGCCTTCTTTAATCTCCGAAGTTGGAACACGACTCCCTTAATGGTGGGTAAAAACGGTTGCATACGCTAAATCTCAACATTTGTAAACACCTATATCTTTAGCCGAGAAACGAAACGAAAAACAATACCACAAACAACATTATCTAACATTTCAAGTTGATTGCGAAAGATGACTTTTTTGTTGGTGGTTGAACGTCAAGCGTTTGTTGCACAAGGTCGGGAGACAATGACTCGCACGTACAGGCTCGCGCGCGCACGTGTATGCACTCCTTTAATTTAAAAAAATGTTGTTTTACAAAAAACCCAGGGTGTAACTTAAACCAAACTTAACTCTTTTTGCACAGCAAACTGGGGTTACTTTCTACTTTGCATGACTTGTGCAGGGCTTTTTTTCATGGGCAGATGACGCCCAACAGACAAAGAGATGGTTGTGCACACACCAAACAGGTCACTGCAAGAGGTAGGAAGCAGCAAAGCAGCGCACTCACCCCAGTGCATCTTCACCCTCTTCTCCTTAAAATTGTACAATTCACATCGAAAGTCTCCATCTTTTAATGAATAGTTCTCTTTTCGTGTCTCAAGAGCTCCCTAATGGACCGTGCCAGGGCCTGACGTAACCTTGGTCACCGAGATGTTGAAGAAGACAAGCCAGGAGACGGCGATCACTTGTGGTCATTAGCCGCCTGAAGGCTCCTCAATAGCGGTGACCGGCGAGCGTGACTAAGACCCATCCTTTAAACACACCTGGCCGGGGGCCACGAACCGCCCCCCTTCAGCACCATGGGCCACTCCACTGCAACCTCTGGAGGCACTGGGCTGGAAGGGGAAACAAGATGGTAAGGAACAAAGGGAGTGTAGCAGCAGTCTGGTTGTAGTCCACGGTTGGACAAAAACTAATGTAGTGTCTTTCTGGTTTTTTTGGTGTGGGAGGAAATTCTTGGTTGGGTTTTTTTGTTTTTGTTTGTTTGGGTTTTTGTTTTTGTGTGAGTGTAAGTATGTACTATGTGCTTACATTTCTTCTTCTTCTTCTTCTTCTTCTTCTTCTTCTTCTTCGTCGTCGTCGTCGTCGTCGTCGTCGTCGTCGTCGAACGCTCAGAAAGCAACGATTGTTGTCTGTTATAATTATGAGCAAAACCGTGTTGAGCTTACATTTGAGACAATTATATGACGATATTAGCTGTGACAATACCTACACCGAATGTTGAAAGGAGCATGATCTGGATATTTTGATGAGAACGAGTCTTACGACTTGATGCATAATTATGTCGTATTCGTCAGGGCTTTACGACTTAATGCATAATTATGTCAGGCAAGCATGCCGCATACTTGCAGAACGAATGAGTGACGATAATAATTATGTTGTTTACGCACAAAAAACGACAACACAAAAACAGAAGCGAGAAAAGTTGCAACAGAAGTTAACAAACAAGGACCAACATCAGTTGACAACAACAACAACAGATACCTTGCATTCGTGTTCTTGGCTTTCCTTCGGGGCTGAAGAAAAACAGACTGTTGGTCGCTTCGTCTGCTCTTCAATCAAGGACACCGATGACTACTTGTGTTGGGTTATGGCCATTGTGGAGGTGTGATTATGTCGCTGCGCTGAATGCCCAGGGCCCGTTTATCATCTTCGGTTTTATTTTCCTAATATTTTTATTTTATTATTTATTTTATTTATCCTTTTATATCGAGGATAATGGAATAAGCACCCATGTGCATTTTACATCCAGTCCCCGTGTGTAAGCGGTTTTGTAAATTTTGTCATCTGTTCCCACCGGCACACAATGGCCTACTCTTCCGAAAAGCGGAACAGGATTTAACGAGTGCGCAAGATGTTCTGCATGCGTTCGAACACGGGGCCTCGGTTTATAGTCTCATCCGAAGGACTTTTGATATTCGGTTCGATTTGTTTGTCAAACTGGGAAGAAAGGGCGAGGCTGGGAATCGAACCCAGAACCTCACGGTTAACTTGTTGGCAGGCGAACGTCTTAACCATCCTGCCACCTTCCTTCCCTAACAGTCCTTGTCGTTGTTTTCAGAGTATGGCGTCCTGGTGGACCGTAAGACTCTTAAGAGTTTTGACCACTATTGACAGCATATAAACGTTAATGTCATCACTGAATGAAATAGGCACCAAGAGATTTCTACAAGAAATCTAATCTAAATCGGGCTTGTTTATATTCGGAGAGAATCGCCATTAAACGCAAAAATTAGGATTGCGGCACTCCTTGAGCGACCAACACAAAATTAACAAAACCGCAAACACACGGGGACTGGATGTAAAAAAGCACATGAGTACTTATTCCATTATCCTCGATATAAAAAAATAATAAATAAATAATAAAAAGAACATCTCAGTATTGTTTACATCCTGTAACCCAAGGAAGTCGTCCGTAGAATCCCATTTCGACTGCGATTATTGTGTCTCATCTTTCGTATGCCCAGGCTTTTGACCATCAGCACACAGCCAGACAGTGTTTTGCTCTAAAAATGGAAAAGAGCGCTTTTGACAGCAGTGAGGTAAATCTTGTCAGAGAGGGCCCCCAAACCTTCTATACTCCCCCCGTTGCTTTAAGAAATTTTAAGTCTGTTGTCACCCGTTTTTGTTCATAATTGATTTTTTTGGTGTTTTTTTAGTCTCTTCCCCTTTGTCTCTTTTTTTTCTTCCTCGGTTGAAATTTCTAGTTACCAAAGGAAACAGATGACACAAATTTTCAAAAACCCCATACACACGGGGAATGGAGTCCAAAAAAACAAAAAGATGCTTATTCATTTTCCTCGATATAAAAAAATAAATAAAAAACAAATAAATAAAAATGGGGAAAATTTTCCCAATGGGACTAGGGGTTTTTTGGGTTTTTTTTTTTTTTTTTGGGGGGGGGAAAGGGGGGGGGGGGGTCCTAGTAAAATTTAAAAAACATTTATTCCCAAAAAAGTCCAAAAAAAACTAGGTCCATTTCAAAATAAATTTTTTTCACAGTTCACCCCAAAATGGCCAACTTTCCCCCAAAAACCAATTTTTTTTTCGGGCCAAACTTTCCGTCCCTTGAGGGGGGGTCCCGACAGCTATCCAAGGCTTTTTCATAAATTTTGGGAAAAGATCGGGGGTTTTTTTTGTGGGGTTTGGCACTTTCACAAAAGGAATGAATGGTAAAAACTTTCCCCGTGCTTCGTTGTTTGTGGGAAAAGAAAAAATCCGATATAAAGGGAAAAAAGGGTTTTTAGTGATGCTTTGAAGACATTAATGGGGGAAGCTATGGTTTAATCGTTTTAAAGATTTTGTTTTTAGGGGGGAGGGATGAAAAATTTGCAATGATGCTTATTCCATTATCCTCGATAAAAAAATAAATCAAAAATAATAAAAAAAACACCTCAGTATTGTTTACATCCTGAAACCCCCAAGGAAGTCGTCCGTAGAATCCCTTTTCGACGCGTTTATTGTGTTCCTTTCGTTGTCCGGCCCTCTGACCTATACAGAAAACAGGCCAACTAGCGTTAGCTCTAAAGGGGGAAGGAACGCTTAGGTCACATCTGAGGGGGGAACCTTGTCAGTGGAAGGCCCACCTTCTATACTCCCTACAATGTGACAGCATGCTGTTTTAAAAATTCTAAAGTTGTCATCACCCAAACAATGCTTTTGTCCCTTATTGGCACTGGGGCAGCAACAAAAGTTCTCCCTCCTGTCTGCCGGGCCCCAGCTTCTAAGGGTTCCCCCAGGATTTTGGAAAAGGTCTTTTACTTGCTTCAACGCCGACCCAATGTTCTTGGGGCCCTCGTTTGCTTTTTCCCCCTGGGGCCAGGGGGGGGGCTGTTCGGGCTTGTTTCCCCCCGAGGGCAGATATCCCCTATCCATCCCCCCATCCCCTATCATAGGTGTTGTCCAGCTTTCTTGGTTGCAACGGGCAAAAATTCTTTTTTGGAGATGGTCTCGGCCAGAAATCGCAAATTTTTCTGAATTTCTAGTGTGGAATGGGGATAGTTTTCGAGGTCATCTCATCCCCCCGCACTCCGACCCGTACAAAAGGGGGGAAAAGTACCACTCTTATGCTTAGTTTGGTTCTGGGCTGTATGGAACGTTTTCCCCACAATTTTCGATTTCTATAAGCATTTCTTGCTTTGCTAACCGGGTTTTTTTAGTCGCCCCTGCTCCGCCGTCATGCCTAACAGTGCCCCGGGGGACGTGAACTCTTCAGTTGTTGGTAAATCTTCTCTTTTCACGTGCCCCTGAGGGTTCTAAACGTTCATGTCACCCCTTTGTTTCTTCTGACTTTTTTTTCAGGCCCTACTTGCTGGCGAAAGTGCTGAACGGGATGCTTCTCTTAAATGTGAGGGTGGGATGCGAAGCAGTGCCAATCTCGGCAAAATTGGGTCTTCAAGCGTTAAAAGGGGGGTCCATCGAGCCCCGTGACGGCAGAAAATTTGTCTCATCACCCAATCAATGCGGGTTGAAGATAGTGCTGCAGGGGGCAGTCTTTTCTGACCCCGGGTTTTACACTGAAACGGGTTTTGCGTTTCCTCCTCACGGAAGTTGTTTTTAAAGTTTAATGACTTGGATAACTCCTGGGAATTCCCTTTTGCCGGAGTTGCGCCATACACTTTCTCGATGAATGCGTCAAAGGCTTTTCAAAAAACCCAATTATAACAGCTGTCCTCCCATTCCGTGCACTTTCGATGATTTTTGCGCGGGGGAAAGATTGGCTATGCATTTTTCTTCCTGGTCAAAAAAACCGCCTGTTCCTTTCTGAGTTTTTGGGTCCCTGCCTCTGAATTCGTCCGATGGCTTTCCCAAAACTTGCTGGGAACAGATAGCAAGTTTTTTCCTCTCCGTTTTTACAATTGTTCGGGGCCCCTTTCTTTGGGGGATCTTCACGATGACTCCTTCTGCCCAATCTGCTGGTACGTTTCTCCTCCCATATAGCTGAAAAGAGTGGGCGTAAAACTTAAGATGCAAATTCGGATCTGCCTTGAAAGTCTGCTTGGGGTTTGTCCTGGCCGGGGGTTTTTTCCATTTTTGAGAGAGCTGATTGCTGCTAAAATTTTTCCTTCTTTGGTGGTGAGCTGTTTACGTTGGATGGGCATCAGGATTTGTACATCTGCCCTTCATTTGGTGGGGGTCGTTGAGAACTTCGCTGAAATTTTCTGCCCCTTGCACTTGTTCGCTTCGTGGTAAGTATTTGGCCTTTTTTCTAGGATTGGGGTTTCGGTGTTCTCCGGTATTCCACTGACAGTCTTAGTATCTTTCACCGTCCTTGTTCCCTTTGCGGGGGCCCCTCTGCTTGTCTTGCAATATCATCCATGTGGGTACGCGGTCTTTTTTGTCATTCTCTTCACAGTTTGGTTTGCTTCTCTGACTGTTGTTTGTACCTCTCTCTTATCCGCTCAATTTGCCCTCTAAGATTTTCTTTTTTCGTTCTCTCCTGTTCTAAAGGGCTTGCCAGGTGTCTGCTTTCCCCCCTTTTTCTCTTCCTCTGTCCTTTCAAGCCGTTTCGCTGGTTTGTGTGTAGGCGCCCGGGATTTGTTTCCACAGGTTTTTATTTTAGTCGTGTCGGGAGGTGGTAGTTTTCATATCCCCCTGTGTTTGGAATTGTTTTTGAGCGGGGGGGAAAGCCCTTTACTTTGGTGTTTGCGCAGCTTTCCACATCAAAATTTGTTGTCTTGGTTTCCCAATCCTTTTTTTTCCTTCACTTTTAGGGTTGCAGTGACAAGGTGGTGACACTCCCAACATGGGCTCCTCTCCTTTACTTTACATCTGGAGCGATTCCTCTTGTCCCTTTGATCATAGGTGGTCGATCTGGTTTTTTGTCTCTTCCTTGGGGAACCCGGGTAAGCTTGGGGACTGGGGGTGTGCAAAAAATGTCCCCCCAAGGCCGGGTTTTGTTTGTCATGCAAAATTCCCCCAATTTTTCTCCTTTGTCATTTATGCTGCCACACCCTTTTTTTTCCATGCTCTTTCTTATTTGTGTGTCTTTTCCGCTTTGCATTTAGGTCCCCCATCACTATCCTCACCCGGGTTGGTGGTTTTCCATTTCAGCCTGTAATTGTTCAAAAAAAGAAATCTTTGCTTTTTCCCATGTCGTTGGTTGGTGCTAGCACTGTAGATTGTTATTAGCATGCTTACCTTTCATTTTTTATCCTCATCACCCTGCTGTTGATAGATTTCCACTCCCCGGCTTTTTCTCCATTCCTTTCTTCATGATAATTGCTACTCCCTCGGGTTTTGGGGGCTGTCACTCTCCCACGTACAGCACTGCTCTCCTGTGCGGGCTCGATTTCCCCTGATCCTGTCCATCGCTTTCACGTTTCCGAAAATATGAAAATTTGAGGGTTCATCTTGCTGAACTTGCGCTATTTTTTTCCTTTTCAAAAGGTCTCACGTTCCAAAATCTTTTTTTGGTCTTTTTTTGGCGCTTAAGACTTCCACTCCTGTCAGGGGGTTTCCTTTCGCTTTCACCACTGACATTCATACACCTTTTCCCGAGACTCTGGAAGCCCGTCACACCCAGTATTGTTTATTTCTTTTGTTGCTGTTTCCGTAACAAATGTTTTTTTACAGAACAGGGTTGTTAGCCCTGTGTCTAACCCCCTACCTGGGGGAAGGGTTCCACCTTAGTCGCCTTTTACGACATGCCTGGTTGGAGGGCAGAGATCCTATTCTTGCGATGCTCGCTTTGCAAGCATACCCCGGGAGTCCCACGGGGTCTGAAGTCTGTGGTCACCAGTTTTTGTTCATAGATTGATTGTTTGGTGTTTTTTTAGTCTCTTCCATTTGTCTCTTTATTTTCTTCCCTCGGTTGAAGTTTCTAGGTTCACCAATGGAAACAGATGACACAATTTACAAAACCGCATACACACGGGGAATGGATGTCCAAAAAAAGCAAATGAGTGCTTATTCCATTATCCTCGATATAAAACAATAAATAAATAAACAAATAAATAAAAATGGTGAAAATTTGCCAATGGGACTAGGGGTTTTTTTGGATGTTTTTTTTGGTTTTTTTGGGGGGGGAGAAGGGGGGGGGGGGTCACTAGTAAGATAACCACATTCCGACTTCGTGGAGGATGATGTCTGCACATGACATCAGTGTGCATGCGTTAATTTTGTTAATAGAAATTTTTGTCATCAGTTCTTACCGGCAATAATGGCCAACTCTTCCAACAAAGGCCGAACGGGTTGTGTTTTTTTTTAACGTGTGCGCAAGCTGTTCTACATGCGTTAGTACTCGGGATCGCGGTTTACAGTCTCATCCGAAGGACTTTTTGCGGGAGTGCAGTTATACGAGTTATACAAGAGTCAGGTTTTTTCTATGTGGGAGTAGGCACTTGTGCAGCAAGGTAATGGCAGCATCATCTGTGCTTCTGTTGGTCTTGTGTGCAAATTGAAAAGAATCCAGATATGAGGAATGTGGAGAAAAGAAGCCGTTTGAGAATGATGTTTTCGAAGTATTTCATTAGTATTAGGGTGAAAGCTACTGGTGTGTAATCGTTTAAATATTTTGTTTTTACAACACACATTTAGCACACGTTAAAAAACAAAAAAAGCCTATGGTAACAATAGTTGTTGCTGTGGAAAAAAATGTGTAGAAAGTAGACACTCATGGGAAGAAAATCAATATAATTATGCTAGCCAGGACACCAACAAGAAAAAAAATGGGTGGAGCTACTCTTGTGGCGATACACTCTTTTCCCCCCGGGAAAGCGTCACAAATTCCACGCAGAGACATTTTACCGTACCTGAAAGTAGTATGCAATACAATCCAAAAAAACTTAATAGCTGAACATTAGTTTTTATTAATGCAGAAACAGTAGTGGGGGAAAACAAGGTAACTACCTACCACTTGAAACATTTTTTTTCTACGAGGGTTCAAGTCAATGGCAGATTTATTTCCCCTTGTAGGACAGTCATGGCCAGTCCAGAGAGATGTTCGTGTGACGTCCCCCTACCATTTCAGTTATGCGTTTTTTTCCACTGAAGTCTTGAGCTCTTCCTATGGCAGACAGAGAAAAGGATGGGAAGACAGCGGTCTGGCTTTGTGTGGAGCGACAGTCAGCGTAAAGCTGAGAACTGCGCGGAGTGGAGGAAGCTGGTTGCAAAATCTTCAGTGGTGTTCCAACGGTCTAGTATAGCAGGATAGGTAAATGTGAAAGATTTATCAAAATGAGATTTTATATATCTGAAAGAGAGAGCGAGAGATTTATCAGATTTTATATATCTTGTGAGAGAGAGAGAGAGAGAGAGAGAGAGAGAGAGAGAGAGAGAGAGAGAGAGAGAGAGAGAGAGAGAGAGAGGGGGGGTATGTGCGCGCGTATGTGGGTGGAGGTATTAAAAGGCTTTTATACTGTTGGTGTTGTGTGTGTTGAAAGCCAAAGTCAAAGGAAATTTTTTTTTTTTTCAGATGGTATTTTGAATAAAATTGGTGTTGTCTGTGTTGTTTTCCCCGGAAAATGCCCTTTTTGTAAAAAATTTTGGGGGGTGGGGGGGGTTGGAGTTTTGTTGGTAAATTTTGGGGTTGGGGAAAAAAAAAAGGGGCCCGATTGAAACAGTGAACGGGGCCAAACGATTTTTCCACGGTTGGGTGCAAAAAGGAAAAGTGGGTGGAATCAGAGCGTGTTTCATTACATCCTTCTCTTTTTCCCTGTGTTTTTCTGTCGGGTTTCGGCCTCTTGCTGTCTTCTGTCCCACGGTCCCTTTCTTCTGTCTTTTCTGTGTTTCTGCCTATGTATTCTGTCCTATTCGTGTTTCTGTTTTGCTCTCACTTCTCTCTGTTTCTGTCTGTGTTTTGCCTTGTCGAATTCACTCTTTTTCTGTATGTTTTTACTTTTTTTTTAACTCTCTGTACATATGTTGGTCTGTCTCTCCCTGCTTGTCTGCGCGCGCGCGCGCGTGTGTGTGTGTGTGGAAATTTCTTGAAACTCACTTTCATCAACTCGATAATTTCTTCAAAATTTTGCCTTTGGTAGGATTAAAATGATCTCACACACTGTGAGGTGATTTATACGAATGTTTTGGGGTGGTGTGTGTGTGTGGTGTGCGCGCGCCGTGCAAGTGTGGTGTGTGTGGTTCAATTCAAAGTCAAGTCAATCAAATGATTTATTTGTTGGGCCCCACCCATACAAATGGATTTTCACATCCGCATAACGCCATACAATTACACAATTCCACATTCAAGTGCATTTTTCCATTAATATGCTTTGAGAGAATTACAGATTTCAAATAATGTCTTTTTTTCCCGCAAAAACAGTAGCACAAATTTAAACATTGAGGGTTTTTTGTGAAATTTGGGGGGAATAAGGGTGAACGTAAATCAGTATCTTTGGACACCCCAACAAAAAGTGCATTTCTGTTTCAGGAGTTTCTGCAAAAAAAGGGCAAAAAGCATTGTTCAATTCACCGTACATACTAAACCAAAAAATGGAGCGCAACGGCAGTGTCCCAAATTTAAATCTTGAAAAATTTTTTTACGCCGTTAAAAACATGTCACAACCCCAAAAGTATGGACAAAAGGTAAAGGGAATCAAGTTGTAGAGAACACTCAAAAAGTCAGGATTCAGGGCAGAATGCCAGTCTTGTAAAACACGAGTAAATTTTAAACTGTGTTTTCCCCAACAACCCCCTAACCAAACATATACAACAATTCCGAACTTTGCAGCCCATTAGTAAATTCTGACTTTGCAGAAGCAAAGCATTGAGTAACGTTTTTTAGGATATCCAATCATCCAACCAACAAGCCAGCCAAACCTTATACACTGGCAAAAATATTGACCTTAACGGAAAACGGCCCAACTCTCCAAAACAAATGCTTGGAGTTCTCTAACTAACACACAGATTTTTCATGGGATGAGCACCCTTTCAATAATGTCAGGGTTTTTTTACAATCCCCCTATTTTCTCCCGTAAGTCAATTTTGGCGGGATCTGACTGCAAACAATTTAAAAAATAGTCGGGTGAATTTCCCAATTGATCAAGAAACCTCAGTATACGTGACCCCTTTCCCCACTCGAAAAACCCTTTTAGCGTGGATTGGAATGAAAGCCGGTAGTGAGAATAACCCAAAACTTTTTGTACATGTTTATGTCTTAACATACCCCCCCGTACCTCCTTTTTCGTTCCCCCGCCAAAATCCACCTTTTAAAGAAACTAGTTCGTTTTCGAGGTTAACAACCAAACAAAACGTTTGGGTGTTTGTGTAATACATTGATTGATTCTGTAGTCCAATAACGCTGTCGCAAAAAAACAACATCGTCTGCTGCAAGAAATCCCTGAGTCAAACGGGGGACAACTGAATCCCCATGCCCCATTTTCTTAAGTCTTTGGTTTCTTTTAATTTAAAATAAAGAAAACAAAAGGGGAGAACCCTTCTCCCTGTTTCAAACCACTGGACAAAAAGTGTCTTAGTTTTGCACCAGCTCGAACGGACTTTCACAACACATACTGCTTTTTGTGCTTTAAAAAATTTTTCCTCTATTCCGTTTACATGAAAAAATTCCCCCATTTCCCCTAAAACAGTGTCAAGGCTTTTCTGAAATCATAAAAGCCAAAAAAAAGTTTTCTTGTCTTAACGTTGCTTTTTGACCAAGCCTAAATAAAAACAGATCAGTGGCAATGTTTTCCCTAAACCCTTTCTTGTTCCCCGCCCAAAACCTCATTTTCCTTAACCACTCAAAAAACCGTTTATTCAAGATAAAGCGTACAGTTTTCTAAATGTTTTAAGAATTCCACGATAGTTATTGGGTGATTCAGGCACCCTTTTGTGTAAAAGGGTGAAGATGGATTTCCACATCAGGAAACATCCCCTAAGAATGGTTGAAAAACTTTAATAGGAACGGCAAAATTTCATTTATGCTGTTTTTTTAAAACTCGCCGATTTGTCCCTCGGACCCCGCTTTCGACTTTTCAAGGCTTTGACACACAACAATTTTCGACTCTGTTTTTTACTGTTCAACCACCACTTTTAAAGGGTACTACATTACATAGTAATTCAAGTTAGTGTTGCTGGTACAGCATGTAGGAGGTACTTCTTAAAAAACATTTTGAAAGTGGGGAAAACCCTGTACTATAGTTTTGGGGGTTGTAGCTAGCCTGGCCTAACAAGCGAACTGTGGGGCCCGACTGTTTGCTGTCATTTACATGACGTTTTAGTGACCCCAGACGTTCCCTCTGTGTGCCCTTTTTTTTTAACCTATAATCTCTGGGACTCTTCCTCTTTTTTAAAATTTGCAGTCGAGAAGCATTCAGCAGCTCATTAACTTTACGGAGGTGCCCCTTAAAACGTTCTGCTCTGTTTTTCATTCTAAATCAACCCAAAACCCTTACGTTTTTTTACAGCCAAAGACAACCGTTTTTTTTTCATTTTTCTCCTGCAAAATGAAACATTTTTGATTTTTTTAAAGCTTGATTTAATGTCTTACCCACAAATGTTTGGGCTTCATTTACTATACTGGGAACTTTTTTAGTTGTATTTTCCTTTGAAAAGTCACTTTTTTCTCATCCCATTGAAATTTTTTAATAGAGGTAATTTACTCTTTCCTTGGCTACTAGGCAAGGTCTGTCTTTGCACACACAAAGGACAACCGACAGCAGGTCTTGGTTTCATAAAGGGCAAATTTTTAAACTACAGCAGGATGACAACAGAGTTTGGATGAAAAAAATTGTCTATGAAACAAACACCTTTTTGTGACAAATTATAATCACAGGGCAATCAACATCTTAACCATTCAAAAAACCCAAAACTAAATCATTGCACATTTTTTATCAAATAAGGGCCCAAAGGCATTGACTGCAGTATCCTTTGACACTCTTTTAAAAGGCATCAGTCTGCCCTGCTCGTCAGCTGACTCGTCCTGTCTAGATTCACTGTTTTCATCCCAGGTCAGGAAATCACATTTAGTGCACCATTCTAGCATTTAAAAATCCACAAATGATCAAAGGAAATCAAAAACCTCCTTAATTACTCCAAAGACAGTCTTCTAATATGAAACGCCATGTAATATAGTTCTTCATAGTTTTTAGAATTTTCGGGGGAATGTAAGCCCAATTAATATCAGTCTGTCGGTTACCAAGACTTCCCCCCCAAATTTCAATACCAAAATTTTGTCCTTTTTTTCGATGTTTATTTGTTTAACATAAATCACAGTTCTTTTTTATTGGGAGAACCAGTCCACCCGACAAACGACCAGCACACGCCGACCTTTCACCCCGGAAAGAAAAACACTTATGCAAGGGAAAAAGGGAAAATGGGGTCGGTTTCATGAATGTTTCTAAACAAAACAATCATTTTTTTTTAACAAAAGTTAGTAAATCAAATCTTTTGAAGCCCCAAAGACCCCTACATTTAAAATACTAACTAGCTTATCGCTATTACGTACAAACATATTTGGGCCTGTCGTCTGCAAAGCACCCGCATTGGGGGAAACCCACCCCCACCAGGCCCCGGCCTCCAACTGAGAGCGTGCAGGGCCCCCGGCCTGACCGCGCGAGGGGCAAACCCTGCCTTGCTCATGCACTGCCTGAACCAGAAAGGCAACAGGGGGCTGTTTTTTCTGAAAAACCCCCACCCATTCTTTGACAGACACCCCCCCTGCTTTCTGGCACGCTGGGACTCTGGTGACGACTTCTTGTGTGTACGGTTTTAGAAAACCAGGCGAAACCCCCCCTGTTGCGTTGCCTCTGTGGGGGAAAATCGCCCCGCCCTTCCTCTCCGGTCTTCACTACGATTGGAACCGTCACAGCCATCCACCGTCCTTCCTGGGGTGTTCGGGGGTCCCTTTCCCCCCCCGGGGTGGGTAGCTCCCTCACTCCCCAAAAGGGCTGGCGGAACTTTTCCTCTGCTGCCCACCCATCCCCCACCCTCCTCTGAAACCGCGCCTCTTCGTCGCTCCCGGTGTGGGCTGTCACATCCTGTCGCCCCCAAAAGTAGCGTCTGCTGTGCGCTGTTGTCGCTGCGTTCCGGTCACCCGCCGGTCTACTGAACAACCTCCCTCATGTGCCGGATTTGGAACCCTGCTCTTCTTCAACAAAAAGGGGTTCAAAGTTGTCTGCCGTGTTTTTCGTATGTTCTGTGTTTCTGGGAGTCCTTCAGTAAAAACCCTGACGTAGTTAGTAGTCCTGGTGGCTGCCTGCTGGATCTGTGAGCCTGCTCGGGGACATTCGCTCTCCTGATTTCTTCCTGCCTCTCTCTTCGCCAGTGCTTTCTCTCTGTACCCCCTCTCTCCCCCTGCTGCCGACCCCCCTCTCCTTGAACCTCTTTCCCCAGTTTTCTGTCGCTGAGTGCCCCAGTTGCCGAGTTTTGACCCGGGGGAATAAACCCCCCACTCCCAAAACCACACCCTTTTTCAGGTACCCCCCCTTTTTGCTTCCTTTCAACTTCTGCATCGCTGGTGCGGGGGCAGGAGTCCAGGGTCGGGCCCCCACTCTGATTCCCAGGCTCTGGTCTTTTACTCCCCCTCACCTTCTTGGGACATCAGGACTTGGGTCAGTTCAGGGGTCCTGAAGGGATGATGAGGTCTAGGTATCCTACCATTAGGATTCCCCAACACGCACAGATTTCAATGCTTGGCCCGGAAAAAATCACAGAAAAAAAATAGTTCAACTACCGTATTTGTCTGGAGAGATTCCACGTCTCTTTTTTCCTTTCTTCATCTAAGCCCTCAGCTTCAGGTTCTTTCGGCCGGGGTAAACTGGGGGACGGTCCAGCTGACGTGAACATGTCCGCGTATGCTCCGCTCCCGCACCCTGCTGTAGAGGTCCTGGATGTTGTCCTGCTTTTCTTGCACTTTTTTGGGTGAGCCATGTCAACTGCTTTTTAAATGTCTACATTCTTAGAAACAGCAAGTGTTTTCCCCGCCACGTCGCTGCTGTCACACCTTGCTGACTGACCCCGACATCACGGACAACACTGACTGCATTTGCTGGCACAGGCCGGAAGGTTGGCATTCGCCTGGGGATAAAGGGGGGCGGGGTGGGGACCGGATTCTTTTTCGATGTCCCCACACCCCATCATTTTGTCTTTAGAAAAATTAGAATGAAATCAAGGGCCCTACAAAAAAAGGGAACCCTTTTGATCATTTTGATAAATTTTGCTCGCTTTCCTTGCCCCTGCCTGCCTAAAAGCAATAAAAAGTCCAGACAAAGATGCCCATACAACCCCCCAAATGCCGCCCCCTTAGCTTTTTCTTGCATTGGGAAGGGGAAAAAAAAAACTAAGTCGATTTTTCAACGGGTTATTTTTATAAAAATAAAAATAAAAAATGGAACTTATATAGCGCTATTTTTGCAAAGACAAATCAAAGCGCATCATTAAAACCCAATCCTCCCGTCATGCAATAAATGATAAAAAATCAAAATTTTAAAAACAAACAGATATTTAAAAAACATGGGCAATGCAGACAAAACTATGAAAGAAATTTTCGATAGTAAAATGTTTTTTCAAAAGCACAATACCCCGCACAGGCAGATATTTTGCGGGGTGATAGAACATGGGTTTAAATATGAAACGGGAGGTGGGAAGTTTAGGTTGAAATAAATATGTCTTGAGGCGGGTTTTAAAAAAGTGTCATAACTGGGTTTCGGGCGAAGAGAGAGGGGAAGGTTGTTCCAGAGGATGGACCAGAAATAGAAATGAGCGGGGGCCAAAATGGATTGGTTTTAATCTAGGGATTTGCAAAGGACAAGGCACTGAGCAGAGCGGAGAACGTGAAAGGGGTGTACAGGTTTAAAACTTCACATAGGGAGGAGGGGGCAGTTTTGTGGAGACATTTGTAACAGAGGGACGATCTTTAATCTACTCTCTGTGGCACAGGGGAGCCATGGAGAGATCGCAAAAGGGGGGTTAATGTCTCAATTTTTTTCTTTTTGAAACTGTCGAGCTGGGGAGTTTTTTATCGTTGAAGGGTGGATATGTTTCGGCAACCAGAAAAGAGAATGAAAAAGTCCAAAAAAACAGAGCGCTGGGGCCCAAAAACCTCGGCTCGCTGGTGAACTCCCCCCGTTTTGTGGGGTATTTTGTGTGTGTGGTGTGTGTTGTGTGTGTGTGTCTTTGGGGGTTTTGTCTGTGTGTGTGTCTGTGTTGTGTGTTGCTGTGTGTGTGTGGTGTGTCTGTGTGTGTGTTGGGGAGAGAGAGAGAGAAAAGAGAGAGAAAAGGGGGAAAAAGAGAGAGAGAGAGAGAGAGAGAGAGAGAGAAGAGAGAGAAGAAGAGAGAGGCAACGAAAAAGGAGCGCTGGAAGCGAAGAGCAACGCCATACCCTCAAGGGAAGCTATCCATCACATTCTACAAGCGAAATTGAAACTACCCAGTGGCTTAGCTCTCTTGGTTTGAATTTCTGTACCACTCATTCCAATCGAAGGTTTTTGGTTTTGCAGGGGGGTTTTCTTTTTGAAATTTCCTTCTCTGTCTGTCTCTGTCTCTGTACTGTCTGTCTGTCTGTCTGTCTGTCTGTCTCTCGTCCTCTCTTCTCTCTCTCTCTCTCTCTCTTCACTTTGAATGTCTTTCTCATCTGTCTGTCTGTCCGTCTGTCTTCACACTTTTGTGTCAT
>CM054140.1:56921905-56981905 GCA_028751875.1 Rapana venosa | reverse complement strand
TTTGGCTTTTTGATTGCTGTGGTTTCATTATTGTATTGTATCGTATTGTATGAGCGCTTTAATTTGTTGCTTTACAAGATTCAGCGCTATATAAATTCCATACATTATATTATTATTATTATCATTATTATTATTACTGAATTTTACACCACTCTCATCCAAGGCAGATCTCTCTGCGTAAAATTCGGGCTGCTCTTCCTGGGGAGAGCACATTGTTAGAAGAGTAGCGACACACATTTTTTTAATCTTTTTTTTTTTTTAACCTGTCAGCATGCATATGTTTTGTAGCGAGGGTGGCCTTTTCTGTGCGGAATTTCGCCAGGGACAGTTCGGTTGCAAACAAAAACAGAACACAGTGATTCAGTTATTGATAAGTTTGGTTGTGGTTTTTTTTTTAATTGGTGTTTAGTGACATGATAGATGGCTGGCTGGTTGAGTGTGTGTAGGTAGTTGCCATTATGATTGATTGATTGATTAATCATTAACTGATTGGGTTGGTTGATTGATCAATTTTAAGTATCTTGTCTATTAATTGGTTGATTTATTTGGTGACTAGTCGTTGGGATGGTTAATGAGTTGGTTGTATTGGCTACTCTCTCTTTCTTTCTGTCTGTCACTCTCTTTCTCTGTCTCTCTCTGTCTCCCCCTCTCTGCCTCTGCCTCTCTGTCTGCCTTGTGTGTGTGTGTGTGTGTGTGTGTCTCTTCTCTCTCTCCCTCTGAGTGTGTGTGTGTGTTCTCTCTCTCTCTCTCTCTCTCTCTCTCTCTCTCTCTCTCTCTCTCTCTCTCTCTCTCTCTCTCTCTCTCTCTCTCTCTCTCCCTCTCTCTCTGAGTGTGTGTGTGTGTACGTGTGTATGCGTGTGTGTGTGTGCGCGCGTGCGTGCGTGTGTGTGCGTGCGTGTGTCTGTGTGTGACATCAGGTGCTGTCGATTTTTATTTAAGATGCATATTACTCTTTAATCTATATTGCTGAATGTATGTTGTTCACTTTTAAGACGCCACTCATTATTTCTCAATATGAGAGATATTACAGCACTCCTCGAGTCTTGAGTCTCTGTTGGACACTTTGTTGCAGAACATGCACTCTTGTCCTCCTCATCCCACCCGAGAGTCATTGACACCTGGATACCACTGTGAGACTGTAAGTACAACACTGGATAAAAATTGTCTGTGTGACTGTTTTCATATAATGTATCCAGTTGTACTCTGACTAAAGAGGAATTTTTTAAAAAAATCACACTTAAAATTTTTAAAAAATTCTTTTATTTTTTAATTTCTTTTTATTTCGAGGATGTGAATAAACACTCTCTTGCTCTTTTTTATTTTTTACTTTTTATTTTAAAAAATTATTTGACAAAAGGAGAGCGCAGGTTGTTATTCCAAGAGCTTTTCACGGCTGACGACAATTTCAGCACAACATTCTGAAGCATAACAACAGTTTCATGTAGGCCTTAGCACACGCTACTTACATCAATAACCGACAAAGCTTTTAGCCTGGGCCAATATATCGGTCTGTTGACTGGCTGGCTAGCTATCGGTTTCAGAGCAAAGTAAGACAGCATAGCTCACACACACAACTCAGCTATGTGAAGGAATAGTTCGTTATGCAAACTTATTGAACTGATCGATTGCTGATGAAAACGGGTCTATCGATCTGTGTACATTTTACTTTAAACTCCCCCACAAACCAGTCAAACTGCCCCTGCGACCGGTTGTGGTTTGAAAAAAACAAAATAAAATAAAAAAGCAAAACAACCAGATTGTCCATCTGACCACTTCTGTCATCTAAAGTGGGTTTTATTTGAAAAATTTGGAACGTGATGTGAATTGAATCTCACTAACCAGTAATTAAGCCCATCCTGAAGTTTTGGGTTGTTTTGTTGGGAAGGGAGGGTGAGGGTGTTTGGTTTGTGTTTTTTGTGGTCTGTTTGCTTATGTTTGTTTTGTTTTTTTAAACCAGTTTGAGTGAAGGGATAAAACAGAACATAATATCCATTTTAACTTGCACGAATGGTTTGTTAGTTTAATCAGGGTTTTTTTAAACATAGCCCACGTAATAAGGGCATCTAAAGATTCCAAGTTTTCTCTGGACACAGAACTAGGGGAACTCTTTAATTGGGATGTTGGATTTGGGGGGGGGGGTTTCAAAACATATTTTACTTGTACTTTCTGCGGGTGACACGGCTTGACTGGCAAGCCTGAGCGACTGACAAGAACTGCCAGTACCATCCTACCACTTCCCCGAAGCCGGAATGCCGCTTCCTTAATGCGACCCTGGACCAACAATGTCTTTTCAACAATAAAAGCAAATCTTAACAAATCTAAAGCTGTTTGGGCGGTTAAAGGAAAACTAAAGAAAAAAAAGGGTTGGAAAAACTGGCGCACAGACTTAAGGGAAACAAACGACTGTTAAGGCACTGAATGATAATGAAACATAGATGTAAATACCCTCTCTCTCTTTCCGTCACTATGTCTCTGTCACAAACACACACACACACACACACACAACACACACAGACACACACACACACACACACACACACACACACACACAACACACACACACACACACACACACACACACACACGTGTGTGTATGTTCAGCTTGTTCAGCTAATATTGTGCAATCTTACAAACTTCTTACAGGTTTCAAAAATTGTTCGAATTAATGGTAAAGATGTCTTTTGTGAGATTAAGGAGATGATGTACCTCTTTTGATATTCAAAGTGATGCCCTTACTAAAAAGCGATTTTGTTTTTGGGTGCAAGTGAGAACGTCAGAGTGGGTACACTTTTAGGTATCATCAAAATATAGAACAACTGATCTCTGTTTCTCTGTTTCTTTCTGTCAGTCGGTCTGTCTGTTTTGTTTATTTTATTTTATTTAAATTTTATTCTTTTATATCGAGGATAATGGGATAAGCGTTTATGTGCATTTTTTACATCCAGTCCCGGTGTGTATGCGGTTTTCTAAATTCTGTCATCCGTTCCCACCGGCACACAATGGCCTACTCTTACGAAAAGCGGGACACGATTTCTCTCTGTCTGTCTGTCTGTCTGTCTCTCTCTCTCTCCTCTCTCTCTCTCTCTCTCTCTCTCTCTCTCTCTCTCTCTCTCTCTCTCTCTCTCTCTCTCTCTCTTCTGTGTGTGCGTGCGAGTGTGTGCGCGTGTGTGTGTGTGTGCGTGTGTGTTTGTGCGTGTGTTTGTGCGCGTATGTGTGCGCGCGTGTGTGTGTGTGTGTTCTCTGTCTGTCTGTCTATTTGTCTGTCCTGTCCTATCCTGTTTGTCTGTCTCGCTCCCTCACTCACTCACTCACTCATTCCTTTGCTTGGCTGCCAGCAAGACCCTTTTCTCAGCCGTGGAGTGAAAGTTTCTACTTTTTTGACGGTATCTGTTTTCAGAACGCCAGTTGAAGGATTTCCAGTGGCATCAGAATACCCGCTGAATGCAGCCCTGCTGGATCATATGCTACCCCCTTTCAACGTTTTTAGAAGGGCGAGGTGAGCAAACCATTGTTCTTCGATTGACTAATAAGATACTCATACGGATATTTATTCGTAAAACAGTTGTTAAAACCATACTATAGAACCCAAGCGATGATGTTTGTCTGGGCTGGCAGGACTATGTTCTTTACAATATTTTCAAATATGGGTGTGTACTTTCTTTAATTTAACGTGTGTGTGTGTGTGTGTGTGTGTGTGTGTGTGTGTGTGTGTGTGTGTGTGTTCCCAGTCCTGATCCCATTATCCTTTTGTCAATGGGGTTTCCAGCTTTACATAATAGGTCGTTGTCATTGTCATTGTCTTCCCCCTCCTCTCCCTCCCCTCTATATCTGTCTCTCTGTCTGTATCTCTCTCTCTCTCTTCTCTCTCTCTCTCTCTCTCTCTCTCTCTCTCTCTCTCTCTCTCTCTCTCTGTCGATCTCTCTCCCTCTCTCCTCTCACATGCACACACCATGCACACTCACACGCATACTGACACACGCATGCACATTATATATAATACATATACACACACAACACCCACATTCACTCACTCACACACACATACAACACATACACACACACAACACACACACACACACACACACACACACACACACACACACACACACACACACACAACATCTCATTCATACAACACACAACACGACATAACACAACACAACACACACCATGCAACCACACAACACACACACGCACACACCACACAACATAACAAACATACACACACAACACGACATAACACACACACACACAACACAACACACACACAACACACACACACACACACACACACACACAACACACAACACACACACAACACACACACACACACACACACACACACAACACACACCCACACCACACAACCAGTACTTTCCCACCCATTCACTCTCAAACCAACCCACACCAATTCCTACTCCCTCAATTTTCCAACAGCTTCATTACTTTGTTTACATGTTCGTTTCACTACCACAAAAAGAACACCAGTACTGCAACCCACCCCCCCCCCACCACCACCACCCACCCCCCCCCACCCCCACAAAAAAAAATCCCAAGAAACAAAAAAAACCCAGAAATGGCCATGTTTGCAGTGGTGGTGGTGGTGGTGAGAGTGGTGGTGGTAGCGGAAAGCTTTACCCAATAATTCCCCCTTGCTATCCGCAGGCGGACAGTCCGGCTATCAAGCCAGCTCCAACGATCGAATCAAAGCTGGTGGCATCGTCATCAGTCCTGACCCCCAACCCGTGTCCCTCCCTCCCTCTCACACCCCCCCCCCCCTCCTACTCCCCCTCTCCCTCCCCTCCCCCCCACCCCTTTCCTTTCCTTCCTCCAACCTACCCTCACCAGCAACCTCATCCGCTCTCCTCCACCCACCCCGACTCACTTTTTCGACCCTCCTCCTCCTCTTCCTTCTTCTTCTTCTCCGTCCGTCTGTCCTTTCGGCACTCAGTTGCTGCTACTGCTGCTGCTGCTGCTGCTGTCGATGTCGCGTTGTGTGTTGTGCCAGTAGCTGGTGTGGCGCTGAGGCAAGAACGTGCGAGAGAGGAGAGAGGAGGGGGGGGGGGGGGGAGAGGGGAGAGAGTGAGAGAGAGAGGAGAGGAGGAGGGGGGAGAGATAGAGGGAGAGAGAGGGGGGGGGAGTGAGTGAGAGAGAGAGGAGAGAGGGAGTGAGATAGAGAGTGAGAGAGAGTGAGTTCAGATGGACGGACGGATAGACGGATGTCTCGCTTTCTGTGCTCTTGTTTGTTTGTTTTTCCCCGGGAAACTGACTGTTTGGTGTTGGGGTTTGGGTTTTGTGTGTGTTGTTGTTTGTTTGTTTGTTTGTATTTTGGGAAGAGTCAGCATCGTATTATTGACGTACGTACGTACGTACGTACGTCCATTATTGCGGCCTCAAGGCGTCATCACAACCTTTGGTGCTAACCTTTTCACCGGACTTTAGCTTGCGTGTGTGTGTTCGTTCGTTTGTGGGTGCGTGCGTGTGCGTGTGCCTGCGCGCGCCTGTGCGTGCGTGTGTATGTGTGTGCCTGCGCGTGCGTGTGTGTGCGTGCGTGTGCCTGCGCGCGCCTATGCGTGTGTGTGTGTGTATGTGTGTGTGTGTGTGTGTGGTTGCGGTAAATGTATATTGTTGTTGGCGGCAGCGGATGGCGGGGATGGTAACACAGTGTGGTGGTGGTGGCGGTGGTGGTGGTGGTGGTGGTGATGGGTGGTAGTGGTGGTGATGGTGGTGCTGCTGCTGCTTTTGGCTAGTAGTGGCTGCCTGTCTCGGTGCTGTTGAGATTGTAGGTGGTCGTGGTGGTTTGTGATGGTAGTGGTTTGGTTTGCTTTGGTGCGTGTCTGTCTGTATCTGTTTGATAGCTAGCTCACTGTGTTTCTGCTACTACTGCTACTGCTACTGTTGCTGCTGCTGCTGCCTTTTTTAGTTCTGGACCTTGAAGCTGCAGCAGTGTCTTGTTTCTTCCAGGATAGCCTGCACTGGATTCGGTGACGCATCGATCAGCTGGAAGGGTTTCTGTGGTCCGGGGGTCTACGTGTGTGTCGTTGGTTGTGTAGTGGCAGACACACACACCCACCCACACCCACCCACACACACTCACACACACTGAGCAGGACAACACGATTTCGCTCGCTAACCCTGCCCTGCCCTGCCCTACCCTACCCTGGCCAAGTCTGGCCCAGTCAGGTTAGTTCACTGGAGAGGATGCATGGGGGGTAGCTAGTAGAAACCAGGGTGGGGTGGGAGGGAGGGTGTGCATGCGAGGTTTCTGTCCGAATGTTTCTTGCGTTGTTTCGTGTGTTTTTTTGCAGTTTTTGTCTTCTTCTGCTTGGTTGTTGTAGTAGTAGCCTTCCTCGTTACGAGTTGCAAGTCTGTTGTGTTGTGGAGGCTTGAGTGTGAAAGCGTACGTACGTACGTGTGTATGCGTGACGGGGTTAGTTACGGGTGTTTTCTAGGGGGGATGGTGAGTGCCTGGCGGTTTGAGTTCTTTTTGCCTGTGTATTTTATCAGGACGTTGCTCTCTGTGTCTTATTGGTGGTGATCTCTTGTGGGGTTGGTTCGGTTTTTTTTACCCCCTCTCCTGTCTTGTTTGCTAGCGATGATGCTTATAAGTAAACCATGATGGTTACTGTCACTACTATAGCTTCTGAGCTTACTACTATACGACAACGTCGACGACAGCAACAGCTACTACTACTGCTGCTGCTGCTGTTGCTGCTGCTGCTACAACAACGGCGACTACTATGACAAAACTACTACTGCTGCTGCTACTGCTGTTGCTGCTGCTGCTGTTGTTGCTGCTGCTGCTACACCCACCACTGCTACTGCTGCTGTTGCTGCTGCTGCTGCTACTGCTACTTACTAGTTGCCACTGCTACCACTACTACAACTACCACCACCACCACCATCACCATCACCATCATCACTACTACCACTACCACCACAACGACGTCAACCACTGCTTATAGTACAACATAATTGTTAGACGGCAATAACGTCTAGAATTAACACTACTGTGACGACGGTATTGACAGAACTGGCTAATAGTGGTAACCATGATAATTGTGACTGTAGCGGTCGTACTGCTGCTGTATGCTTTGAACGAATGCTGAAGGGTGGTAGGCATATCTTGGGAGATTGATCATTGAAAATGTGTACATGTCTGTGATCTTAATTTTTTGGCCGATTATCAAATGGAAACACACACACACATACGCACTCACACATGTACACACATACTCACACATGTACACACACACACACACACACACACACACACAACCCACACACTTACACATGTACGCGCACCCCCCCCCCCCCCACACACACACTCACACATGTACGCACACACACACACACACACACACACACACACACACACACACACACACACACACACACACACACACACACGTACACACACACACACACTCACACACACACACACACACACACACACACACACACACACACACACACACACACACACAAGACGTTGGAGCCTGAAAATACTTCTATTTTCAGACTCCTTTAATATAAGGATAGCTTCAAGTTTTATGAATTGGAAAGCTAGTATTTTAGCTGTTCGATATTGTTGTTGGTTGTTTTTTTTTCAGAATTCTTGTTTATGCTTTTTTCATAATAGTTGTTTATTGCGATTGATTAGTTATGTGCATACCCCCCCTACACACACACACACACACACACACACACACACACACACACACACCACACACACTCACACTCACTCACTCACTCACACACACTCACACACTCACACACACACTCACAACACACCACACACACACAACATCACACACACAACACACACACCACAACACACACCACACACACACAACACACACACACATACACCACACCACACACACAACACACACACACACACACACACACACACACACACTTTTCCGTCTGGTATCACTATTTAGTGGAAGGACGTTAAACTGAAGAACTACTACAAACGCGGGTCCAAATACCATGCTTGCTCTTACATGCTTTCATACACGCTGCGACACATAGATATACACACTCTTAGATTGGTCCATGCATATTGCTGTGTGTGTATTTGTGTGTGTGTGTGTGTGTGTGTGTGTGTGTGTGTGTGTGTGTGTGTGTGTGTGTGTGTGTGGTGGTTTGTGGTGTGTTTGTGTGTGGGTGTGTAATATCACTTTCCTGTGAACAGTCGTAAAACTGAAGACCATCCATGTCTGTAATCTTCAGTATAATTTCCAGCATTTCTGCAGAATGTGTGTGCATGTTTAAAGAAAAGGCCCTGCAGAGTTTCGAAGTTATTTTTTCTTTTATATCAGCTAGCAGCTTCATCATAGTTTTAGAAAAACAAAAGGATATCATCATGTAGGGCAACAAAACTATGGAAAATAAGTTTGTTTAGAAACATCAGGAAGTGCAACCCAACTATGAAAAGAAAGTTTTAGAAATATCCTGGAGTAAAAAAAAAAAAATTAAACTATAAAAATCAAGTTTACAAACATCGCGAGCAGTGAAACTAAAGTAGGAAATTTATGCTTGTTTACAAACACAAAACAACATATAATCCCTATGGGTAATCAGAATATCTTTTGTTCCTTTCTGTTGTTGATTTTTAAAATCATTTTATTTTTTTATCCTTGATTTAGCAGATACCTAGTATGACTAGTTGTAACATTTTGCAAGAATTTTAATTTCATTTGGCAGAGTACCATAACTCTGAAAGGAACGATCAGTTGTTTGTTTCATATATATATATATATATATATATATATATATATATATATATATATATATATATAAAATGAAAATAAAAACACAACTGTGTTCAGCTTCATTTCTCCTTTTATTTTTTTCAGCAAATTTTTGCTTCCCTCTGAAGCTTCCTCAGGCTGAATGGATAACCTAATGATAAAACCATCTTTTAAACTAGTGGATTACTGAGTAGTTGTTCAAAATCATCACCTACCCCACACGTGAAACATAAGCCATCTTCTGAGATCTTGTCATGGTTTCCCTGAATATTTCTCCCCTCCCCCCTCTCCAACATCCTCACCCCCATCTCCCCCCACAATCCCCCAAACAAACAATTGCCAAGAAGCAATGACAGACCTGTGAACAAAATCATACATATATATACATACACACATACACACACCCACATACATACACACACAACACTATACCTCTGATAAAATCCCTAGTAAATTTAAGAAAATGACTTGGTTATGATCAAATTCTAACTAACATCACAAGGATGACGAAGACCAACCTCCAATAAAATAAGTAAACCATTCTTCTGATAAAATCCTAGCAAGATTTAAGACCAAAAGAGAGAGAGAGAGAGAGAGAGAGAGAGAGAAGAGAGAGAGAGAGAGAGAGAGAGAAGAGAGAGAGAGAGAGAAGCATGTTTTAAAATGTCCATTTGATCTGATAGACTTGTGTGCAGTTTGCAACTGTGATTAACTAAATACTATATCAATCAGAAAACAGAAAGAGTAAGAGATCTTGTAAGATATGAAAAGCATGGAACATCTAACTTGCCCAGAGATTTTAGAGGACTTGCGCATGATGAAATGTGTGTGTGTGTGTCTGATTTGTGTGTGTGTGTGTGTGTGTGTGTGTGTGTGTGTGTGTGTGTATGTGTGTGTGTGTGAGTATGTGTGTGTGTGTTTGCCATATATATTGCCAATCAGCCTTTGGTATTTTCATTGGACACATTTTCATCACCACACTTGGTCCCGGCAGATGCCCTTTCATAAAACTATATGGATTTTTCGTTGTTGTAAAAGTAGTCTGTAAAAGGCATTTCTTTGTACAGAAAGAATTTGTATTTCAGTTTTAGCTATGTTTTCAGTTAACTCAAGCACTGTTTTCTCTCTCTCTCTCTCTCTCTCTCTCTCTCCTCTCTCTCTCTCTCTCTCTCTCTCTCTCTCTCTCTCTCTCTCTCTCTCTCTCTCTTACTATCAACTCTTCTCTATCATTAAACTATATAATATGATCAATCATATGCGGACTCTCTCTCTCTCTCTTTTTTACTATCAACTCTTCTCTATCATTTAACTATATAATATGATCAATCATATGCGGACTCTCTCTCTCTCTCTCTCTCTCTCTCTCTCTCTCTCTCTCTCTCTCTCTCTCTCTCTCACTCTCTCTCTCTCTCCTCCCTCTCTCTCTCTCCTCTCTCATCCCTCAACTCATCTCTATCATTAAACTATATAATATGATCAATCATATGCGGACTCTCTCTCTCTCTTTTTACCATCAACTCTTCTCTATCATTAAACTATATAGTAATCATAATCAATCATATGCGGATTCTAGTGTAAGCACGTGTGTTCAAATAAAGGATAAATAAGTGGGCAAACGGAGAGACAAAAGTACGGGGGGAAAGGTTCCCACAGGTTATAAACAACCGACAGGAGACAGAGAACGTGGGCAATGTTGTATGTACTGAGGTACACATACACACACACACATACTCACTCACTCACACACACATACATACACACACTCAGTCTCTCACTCACACACACACTCACTCACTCACTCACACACACATATATACACAACACACTCACTCACTCTCTCACACACACACACACACACTCACTCACTCTCTCACACACACCACATGGGAGAGAGAGAGAGAGAGAGAGACACACAATTGACACAATTTTATTGCTATTTAGCAATCAAGCCATATAGCGCTGCGGCGCGGTAACAACGATATCGAACGCGACGCGATTACAATGACATGGAAACCATGGCAGTGGTGGTATGTACATCAAGATTCGATACATTATTGTCTGTGTCTCAAGTGTCTCAATTTTCAAACCAGCCTTTCCTTTTCCAGTCTACAGCCAGCGAAGTCAGCCCATGTAAGACCGGATCAGGTCCCGAAGATGATGTAACTCCTGCTCAGCACTCGCCACCACTGTCTCTGTGTGTTGTGTGTTAGTACACTGTTTCCCTTTATGAAGTCTGGCAAGCCTGACGTTCTTCTGGCAACATGTTTTTCTCTTCTTGCTTGATGTACCAGAACACACACTTAGATTCCTCGCCAGGATCTCCATTCCAAGAGTATTCCAGGATGATGTCATCTGATTCACACATCACAATGTTTTGATCAACCGAACTATGTACCACCACCTTTCGAAACCGTGTGTTTCTCTTGCTGTCCCTTAATCGACGCTGTACACGTTTGTCAGTTAGAGTAGACACATACTGTTTCACAATACCAGTATCAGTATCAGAGTCATCCACTGTGCAGCCAACTGTCAGCTCTTCCTGCACATCAGGCGCCTCAGAAGACACACCGATCTTGCTGTCTGTTGCTGGATCACACAGTAGATCAAGTGAATCTGGTGTGGCTGAGGCATTCAATTCACTGCTGACACATAGTTCTGTGTACACACTGGTTTGTTTTCCTTCTGTTTCCACATCGAGCAGGGAGTCAATGTTACACAAGACCGGCTCTTCCAAGACACTGTTATTGTCACATTGGCGACTTGCCTGCTTTCTTGGTGTTGTCTACTTCTTTGAACATCGCGACGTCTTTGACAAGGGGGTTTCTTGCGATAGTACTGAACACGGAGTTAGGTTCAGCACGGGTCCGCCATTTCTGTTGACACTGGCTTGTCAGCTGGCTTCATTCGCAAGACGAACACAACACTGCCGCTCTCCCCCGCGACTTTCCAACTCGATACGACGTTGTCGATCAGCAGGGCGTTTAAAGTTGTTATTACAGTAGCTGGAAGGCCAGTAACTGACATTTTGAAGCTAAAATGCAAAAATTTGCAGCAGCTTACTAACAGCACACCCGTTCAGTTCTCGTCCCGGAGAGAGAGAGAGAGAGAGAGATTGTTTATTTATCTATTCTTTTATTTCGAGGATAAGGAAAATTAATAAGCACTCGTGTGCTTTTTTCCACCAGCATTTTTGTAAATTTTGCCATCCATTCCCACCGGCATACAATGGCCTACCCTTCCGAAAACCGGAACAAACAGGTTTTAACGTGTGCGCGCAAGATGTTCTGCGTGCGAGCGAGCGAGAGAGAGAGAGAGAGAGAATGCATGCACGCATGCATAAATACTTACACGCCTGCGTACACTTATGCGAGGTAACACAGTGAAACAAACATACGAACAGACATACATGCATACATTAAACAAAATGGAAATCCGTCCATGTAAACATACATTTTAAAAGTACATACCAGCATAACTTTCTATAAATACATCACACACAAAAAGAAAAGAAAAGGAAAGAGAAAACCACACAGCAATAAAACCACTAAGCTGAGTCATAAAATCTCCACTTGCGGACTCTTGAAGCGATTATGGGGTTCCAGTAAAAAAAAAAAAAAAAGTTATTAAGACTATTTTTGGTTCTGATGGACAGTGCACTGAACTGAAGCCTACGGTATATCTATCATGGTATTTTCGGCAAAAAAAGTATCTATGTTTAAAAATAAACAACTCACCTTTTTCTGTTCGTATTATGAGATGTTCCCGTCCTGCTGTTTCTATGTCGCTTATTCCGATCTCTCCACCCCAGTTCATGCTTAGGCTGTCATATTGTACCCTCAGGGTCAAACATCCATACCGAACCCATCAATGTTAGGCTACCGCAGGGCCACCAACCGGAGGATCCCTGCACTGCTGCTTTGTCACGTTGATGGTGGTTGGTTGTGCTTTGTTTTGAGCAAACATACGTAAACAAACTAAGCCCCCTAACGACAAGCCCCTCGTTGCGACGAGCAAGAGCTTAGTTGCGACCAGTTGATACGTACGTAAAGTCCTCAATCACAATCGTCCACTAAATATTATACCAAATTTATCTATTGACCTCAATAGGACCATTGCTCAGGGACACACATGGAAGTTTAAAAACCGACCGACTGGAACCGGATGAAACAAAAGCTAGTGCTTATTCTTTTCGTAAAGAATGTGAATAATAAACAAAACAAACTTACGTAGCTCATGAACCCGTAGTTTTGAGAACTGGCTGAGATTTACCTACGACGTATCAAAATGGCCTTTGTTTCCCCCTTGAATTCCGTAAAGTGTGATGTGGGAGCTGGATGTGAGAGCTCAGGAACCCAGCAAGTTTGGAGGGACGTTGTGGAGTACTCTACCGTGTATATTCATAGTCTGGCCCGGATACCTATAGGGTTCCGAATGTTGGGAGTTGGTATGCGAGCTCAGGGCCTTCTAGGACAAGTCGGAGGACGAGTGTAGCGCTATGCAGGGCCGTTTTGGATGGTCGCCCGCGCTTAAAGCGGTCATTGGGTTGTAGAAGTGGAGTCGATAGTGAGCAAGCCGCGATGGACTGGAAGTGGGGAGGGGGCCGAGGCGCGATGCAGGGCCCTTGGCATGGTGGCCGTACGGTGGCGTAACGATGACGCTCCCATGGACTTGTGACCTTAGAAGTAGCATGACAAGCCTGGGTATGGCTTGGAGTGGGGGGGGGGGGGGGGGGTGCGGATAAATGGGAATAAGCGGCGTGGGAACAGTAGGACAGGAGTGTGCCAGAAGATATTGAATAAATAAAAGAAGAGTGTTGCTAGTTTTTTCTTCTGTATTGTGACATAAAACAAAAACTTTTTAAAATAACGTTTCAACATATTCTTTTTATTAGACCTTTACCTTTATTTTCTGTCAGGACAATTTCAGTATAATCTTCTTTTTTTAGAGATGCTTTCTGTTAATCTTTTCTTATCATGGGGGTTATATCACCTTCAGGTTTTTGGATAAACCTTTCGACCAGGATTCAAAGACATGACTTTTGTTCATGAAGAAAAAAAAGTTTAGTTTTGGAGCAAGTGTTCTGATCATATATTATAAACATGTTTTGGTGATTGCAGTCAAATAAACACGATATTACATTTTATATTTCTGGAGAAAGATTACTGGGAATTGTTCATGGTAGTCTCAGTGTTTCCAGTACACATTTTAATGGCACAGTTTTTCTCCTTTCTGACTTGTCATAATTACTCCCGTTTCAAAGCGACACATTTGATAATGTACCACTAGCATTTTCCATCAAGGCAATCATTGTGACTCAGTGCAGTGTATGTTTTGTTGTTGTTATTTTTTTGTTGTGGTTGTGGTGGCGTGTATGTGTGCGTGTGCGCGCGTGTAGTAGTAGTAGCAGTAGCAGTTGTAGTAGTAGTAGTAGTAGTAGTAGTAGTAGTAATAGTAGTAGAAGTAGCAGTAGCAGTTGTAATAGTTGTAGTAGTATCAGCATCGGCAGGAGTAGTAGCAGTAGTAGTGGTAGTAAGCAGCAGCAGCAGCAGTAGTAGTAGCAGTAGCAGGAGCAGTAGCAGCAGCAGCAGGAGTAGCAGCAGCAGCAGCAGCAGCAGCAGCAGTAGTAGTAGTAGTAGCAGCAGCAGCAGAAGCAGCAGAAGCAGCAGCAGCAGTAGTAGTAGTAGCTCCATCAGCCTTTGTTTCTGTGTTCAATTGCAGCTACTGACCTTTATATATATATATATATATATATATATATATATATATATATATATATATATATATATATGTGTGTGTGTGTGCGTGTGCGTGCGCGCGCGCGCGTGTTTGTGTGTGTGTGTAAAGGTCAGTAGCTGCAATTGAAACCTGATTCTGTTTTGTTTAAAATATGAAATTCAATTATCAAAAAACAACAACCAAATGCTAATGGAGCTACTGTGTTTATTAGCTACTGCTTGTACAACCCAAAGCAAGCCTTAGCCATTCCGACTTCATATTCATATTTTTTTCCTTACAGTCGACTAAACTTGTATGACAAGGCGATAGAAACAAGATGTAGTGTTATGGCCTGATCTAAGAAAAGCAACACAGTCGCATTACTGATACCACCCCCCCCCCCCTCCTTTAAATATAGATCCAGGTGATTTTGCTGTGTCAAACACGTGACTGTTTACAAAGTGAAATAGATCTGATTAAACTACAACAACAACAACAAAAGAGAATATCGAGGAAAGACGGTAAGAGGACGAACAAGTTCTTTATAACGTCAACAAGACGATTGGCAGCCACGTGCAAACGTTGGCCGGGGGGGGGGGGGGGGGGGGGGGGGGGGGGGGGGGGTCAGTGCAGATGACATATAAGTAATGAAACTCCTTCCCAATTCACGTGGCAGATAACGGACGCGTAAGGAGAGCTATACTTCACGTGTCTTCAGCTCCAATCTGTCACCTGTTCCTTTGTAAACATGTTTTTTTTCAATGTTCAAATCTTTTCACTTCAGTTCAGCTCGTTTCAGGTTTTTGGTCCCGTCGACCACGAAGGTCATATCAGGGTTACCAACCTCCCCTCCCCTTCCCCCGTTCAACTTAAAAACTTGAATAACATTCACTTGAAAATCAAAAGGTACTGATTCCCTCAAATATCAAACATTGTCACCCTGAAAGAAAAATGAAAAGAAGAAAAGCACTCCCACACAGTAAAATTAATGGCATAGTATCGTAGCTATTCTCTTCACTTAAGGCAAAGTAGATTAAGCCCACAATGAGGAATCTACCAACCATTCCCCAGATTACAGAAAGGCATGAAAAGATTTATAAACATGAAATTAATGCCATGTGTACATGTAATACTTCCGAATGGGGGGAAAACAGTGCCGGCAATGGGGGGAAAACAGTGTATATACTGTGTTTAAAAAAAAAAATTGTTTAACAAGACTTGAGGATGGACTGGTAAGGGGGAAAAGTAAAGGGAAAGAGGACGGAAAGAAAGAAAAAAGACATAGCGAGTGATAGAAAAGGGGAAATTTCCAGCACATTTTAAGGGAAAAAGGACAGAAAGAAAGGTAAAAAGACAAAGCGAGTGCTATAGAAAAGAAGAAATTTTCAGCACAGTTTTCTCTCTCTCTCTCTCTCTCTCTCTCTCTCCTCTCTCTCTCTCTCTCTCTCTCTCTCTCTCTCTCTCTCTCTCTCTCTCTCTCTCTCTCTCTCTCTCCAAAAGATGGGAATACTACTTACGCTGGATCAGCCCTTGGCACGCCCACCAAGCAGTTTCAAATCAAGCATAAGAAAATAGAGGTGCAGGGGGGATAGCCTAGTGGTTAGAGCACTGCCCTCGTGATCTAACGGCTTAGGTTCGAGGCACCCGTTGAAGGGGATGTACCTCCCAGGAGCTAACACCAATACTGATTCCACGCTCCTTGAAAGTATCAGACTACTAAACCGAAGTCCCGTGTGCGAACGCACGCAGAGTCGTCTTACGCGCACGTGAGAACCCAGTTCTGCTTTTCGAAAGAGTAGGCCATTTTCGTGCCGGTCGGAACGGATAAGAAAAGTGCAGAAACGCGTGTACACTGGGGTCATATCACGTTTAGACACTCGTGCCCGAAGCGGGAATGCGGCTACCTTAATGGTAGGCAGAAACGGTGGCATACGCAAAAAACTCACTATTGGTGAACCTTTTTTTCTAAATTTTATTTATGTATTTCTTTTATATCGAGGATAATGGAATAAGCACTCATGTGCTTTTTTTTACACCCAGTCCCCGTGTGTATGCGGTTTTGTCAATTTTGTCATGTTTCCACTGGCACAAAATGGTCTACTCTTTCGAAAAGCGGAACAGGATTTAACGTGTGCGCAAGATGTTCTGCATGCGTTCGAACACGGGGCCTCGTTTTATAGTCTCATACGAAGGACTTTGACATTCAGTTCGATTTTGGGGGGGTCAAACTGGGAAGAAAGGGCGAGGCTGGGAATCGAACTCAGAACCTCACGGTTTACTTGTTGGCAGGCGAACGTCTTAACCGTCCTGCCACCTTCCTTCCTTCGGAGCTCTAGCGAGGAATGAAAGAAAGAAATAAGGAATCAAGACTAGCAAATATTCCTTCCGCATCTGTGAGCTGTATAGAAGAAGAAAATGCAAAATACTGTTTGTGGGTCATCCATATTTGTGTGAGGGTGTCGGGGGAAGGTGGTGGTGGTTGGACGAAGAAGTGTATGAGGTAGTTGGGAGGAATGGGGGGCCGGGGTGGGGGGAGGGTGTGTGAGGAGGATTGCCCTATTATCACCTCTCTCTCTCTCTCTCTCTCTCTCTCTCTCTCTCTCTCTCTCTCTCTCTCTCTCTCTCTCTCTCTCTCTCTCTCTCTCTCTAATTCCGTCTTATCTCCTCTGTCTGTCTGTATTTCAGTCTCTCTGTCTCTGTCTTTGTGTCTCTCTCTGTCTTTCTGTCGCTGTCTGTTTCTTTGTCTCTGTTTCTGTATGTCTGTCTTGTCTCTGCCTCTCTGTCTCTGTCTGTATGTCTGTCTCTCTCTGTCTCTTTTCCCCATCCATTCCGTTCTCTCTCCTCCTCTCTTCTCTCTCTCTCTCTCTCTCTTCTCTCTCTCTCTCTCCTCTCTCTCTTCTCTCTCTCTCTCTCTCTTCCCCATTAAAAAACCCAGTTACGCATTCTGAAACCCATAACGTGTGCATTCGTTTTACAAGAGTTAAAAACCATAGAAATACTATCCTTAAACCTTCCTATAACTTTTTTGGGTTTTTTGTTTGTTTTGTTTGGGGCATTTTTTTTTTTGTTATACCAGCTCATGTTTAAACTTTACAGTAAACGAATGTGTCTATTTTAGGGCCAGATTTTGAAAAAACAACTACAAGAGAGTTTTTGCGTGTAGTATATATTTTGTTTCTATCGTGGTGGCTTATACTAGCATGTATAAGTGGAAAGGTTGTGGGTTTTTTTTTAGCTAAAAATGGCTGAGATTTTTGTTCTGGCACTAGTTCAAGATCGGTGGCCTAGAGGTAAAACACCTGCCTAGAAAACGAAATTAGTGTTCGATTCCCTTATGCAACAAAACTTTTCCCCCATCCCTTAGGACCTAGAATGGTGGTCTGGGTGCTAGTCTTTCAGATTAGACGATAAATCGAGGTCCCGTGTGCAACACACATTCAGCGCACGTAAAAGAACCAACGGAAACAAGATAAGTCAGACCATCGGAAACCCCCCCCCCCCCCACAAAAGTTCTTTCAGGCAAAAATCTATGGAAAGAATACAAAAGGAAACGAATACACAGACAGGACATTCTCAATATTTAAAAAAAAGAAGAAAAATGGGTGGCGCTGCTCTTATTGCGACGCACTCTTATCTGGGAAGAGCAGTTCAAATTTCAGACAGAGAACTTTTACCGTGACTTTAAGGTGTGCAATAGACACACACACACACACACACACACACACACACACACACACACCTCCACACACACACACACACACACACACACACACTCTCTCTCTCTCCTCTCTCTTCTCTCTCCCCTCTCACTCTCTCTTCTCTGCCTCATACACCCACACACACACACTATCTCTCTCCTCTCACTCCCACTCACACACACACACCACACTCACATCACCACACACACTCTCATCTCTCTCACTCGCACACCTCACACACATCACCTCTCTCTCTCTCTCTCTTCATCTCACTCTCCTCCTCTCACACACACACACACACACTCTCTCTCTTCTCTCTCTCTCTCTCTCTCTCTCTCTCTCTTCACTCTCTCTGTACCCCATACACCACACACACACACCTCTCTCTCACTCCACCTACACACACACACACAACACATCACATCACTCACCCACTCACATCATTCACTCATCACATCAAACCCTCACACACACAACATATATCTCTATGTTCTCTCTCTCGTTCTCCTCTCACACACACACAACACTCTCTCTCTCTCTCTCACTCTCGCACTCACACACCTCTACTCACACACTCACCCACTCACTCATTCACTCATCCATCCCACACTCACATACACTCACTCACACACACACATTCACAACATCTCTATCTCACACACACACACACACCACACACTACACACACACACGACACACTACCACACGTCCAACACACTCTCTCTCTCTTCATCTCGCACTACACACGGATACACTACAGCCATCCACTCATCATCATTCACTCACTCACCCCCACACCCACACACCACACACACACACCACACAAACACACACAACGTCTCTCTCTCTACTCTCTCTTTCACTCATACACACCACACACACACACACACAAACACACGCCACACACCACACACAACACACACACACCACACACACACACACATACAGGCGCGCCCTCGCGATGTGAATGTCCCATGCTGAATAGTGTGATGATAATTTAGGATAACCCAAAAAGACTCGCGCCACACAGAAATTATAATCAATCTAATGTGTCACCACAATGTATGACCGCGTTCCGCTAAAGCCTGTTTCTTTCAATCCTCTCTCTCCTCTCTCTCTCTCCTCTCTCTCTCTCACTCTCTCTCTCTCTCTCTCTCTCTTCTCATTGACATCTGCTCATCTCCCTTCCCTCTCTCTCTCCTCTTCTCTCCTCTCCCTCTCTCCCCCCCCCTCTCTCTCTCTCTCTGAAATAATAATAAGGAATAACTGAAATATTGGTTGGCATTTATCTGGACTTTTGGATTTTTTATCATATCCTTTTATATTCTTCCTTGTTAATATGTTACTTACAATTACCCCTTTGACTGATGGGCTTGTAGCTTTTGTCAAATAAAATTCGTTCTCTCTCTCTCTTCTTTTCTCTCTCTCTCTCTCTCTCTCTCTCTTCTCTCTCTCTCTCTCTCTCTCTCTCTCTCTCTCTCTCTCTCTCTCTTTACAGCGACTAGCTAAATTTAATTTTATGGAGCTTCGAAAATTAGAAATACTGTTTGTACTTGAGGTATCATTCTTCTGTTTATAAAATGTTTCCTATGCAACATGATTTGGAATGTTGATTATATATACACACACACCGCCCCTTCATATGGGGCCAAGGCCTATAATGAATAAAACTTTCAATTCTCACTCTCTCTCTCTCTCTCTCTCTCTCTCTCTCTCTCTCTCTCTCTCTCTCTCTCTCTCCCCTCTCTTCGTTTCCTTCCATCCTTCTTCCTTTCATTCATATCTTTTATTCTTCTTTCAATTCCTTACTTTTTTCCTTCATTCCTTCTTTCTTTCTCTCCTATTGTTCAATCCTGCACTTGCACACACGCGACATGTATGTCTGAAGCTCGTAACAGTCAAGTCAGTGATTGCGACACATTTGCGCGTGGACAACATTCACAGTGATAACACAATTTCTACAGCCTTTTTTTTTTTTTCCCCGCACGAACAATGAAGATGTTTTCCAGTGGATCGGACTTTATGTGCTTGGTTAATCGTCTTCTCGTGCGAATATTTCGTGTGAATGTTGCGACATACCGTTGTGCGTTATGTGACTGTAAATTTTGGATTGTGACGTTACTGCGACAATCCTAGCGTCGTGAATGATGAGTGGGGGGGGCAAGGTTGATTGGGTTGTTACTAAAATATTAGCCGTTAACACCAGCGCTTAGTGTGAACGTAGGAAGGAATGCGTTGGTTTGATTGATTTGCACATTACTGAATCAGTCTGTCGTTTTATACGAGTGTCCGCTATTGTAGTCGCGTGACGTTTCATTACAGAAATATCAGGGCGATGGGGGGGGGAGGGTGCGTTTTGTTTCGTTGTTGGTTTGGTGTAGGGTTGGGGTTGTTTTGTTCCTCGTCTCTGGGGTTTAAATAAAGGTGAGGTTTTTTTGTGTAGGCGACTGTTTTTGTCCACTGTTAAGGTAGCCGCATTCCGACATCGGGGATGATATATATATATATATGATTATGTGAAGTCATTCTTATGACACTTTTAAATCCAGTCTCAAGACATAATTATTTATTTCAAACCTAAGATTGTCCTCTCCTGCTTCATCTCATAGTTTTTCCCTGCCTTCAACAGCCAAGATTCTATTGCCCTGCCAGGGTGTGTGACGTGTGTGTGTGTGTGTGTGTGTATGTGCGTGCGTGCGTGCACATTTGGACTTGGTGGAACTATTAATTGTTACTGGTTGTATGACTGTCTAAGAATTCGTTGAGTGCAAGCGCTTTGATTTGTCTCTGCAAGATATAGCGCTATATATGTATAAATTCCATTTGTTATTATTATTATTTCATGACAGAAATGTCAGTTTAACTGTCTTTGTAAGAATGTCTCTGTCGCGTAGAAATGGGGTGTCATTTCATGACAGCAATGTCAGTTTAACAGTCTTTGTATAAATGTCTCTGTCATGTAGTCATGTGAAGTCATTTCATGACAAAAATGTCAGTTTAACTGTCTTTGTAAGAATGTCTCTGTCATGTAGTCATGTGAAGTCATTTCATGACAGAAATGTCAGTTTAACTGTCTTTGTATGAATGTTTCTGTCATGTAGTCATGTGGAGTCATTTCATGACAACAATGTCAGTTTAACAGTCTTTGTATGAATGTTTCTGCCATGGAGAAGTATAACGTCGTTTCATGACAGAAATTTCAGTTTAATTGTCTTTGTATGAATGTCTCTGTCATGTAGTCATGTGAAGTCATTTCATGACAGAAATATAAGTTTAACTGTCTTTGTAAGAATGTTTCTGTCATGTAGTCATGTGAAGCCATTTCATGACAGAAATATCGGTTTAACTGTCTTTGTACAGATGTTTCTGTCATGTAGAAATGTGGAGTCATTTCATGACAGAAATATCGGTTTAACTGTTTTTATATGATTGTTTCTGTCATGTGGCAGTGTGACGTCTTCTCATGACAGTAATGTCAGCTTAGCTGTTTTTGTAAGAATGTCTCTGTCATGTAGCCGTGTTTAGCTGTTTTTGTATAAATTTTCTGTCATGGAGAAGTATGACGTCATTTCAAAATGTTAAAGACAAAGAAAAGAAGACATATTTTGTATTTGTTACTTTTGATTATTCTTGTTCAGATTCTAAAAACAAAAAAAATTGTTGCCACAATATCACGAAAAGTTCTGAGATCCTCTGTAGTATGGACAACGCTTGTCATTAACCAACAAAGCAAACTGCTGTCTCAAAACCAAAAGCAAGAAGAAAAAGAAGAAGAAAGAAGAACACAACAACAACAACAACAACAACAGACAATACTGTTACACGTTACAGACAGCAATAACAACCAAAAAAAAACCTCTGCGAAGCTTCAGTCATTTCATCACGACTATTCCAAGTAGTTTGTAAAAAATCCACGCTGACGTGAAAGTACACGTTACATCCGTTAAAAGTCGAATTGCAATTCTTAAGGGTGTTTTTCTCCCTTGTCATGCTGAACTAGGGTACAGTTCTTTGTTTGCAGGCTTTACGTATTCTCCATCAGTGTTTAGTTGAGTTTTAATGGGTGATAATTGGTGCAGTTGTCCATAATCCTAGAGGGATAACAGCAAAATAAATAACTCTGATGTTTGAACCCCCCCCCCCCCAAAAAAAAAAAAAAACCACAAAAAAACAAACAACAACCCCCCCCCCCCACACACACACAAATACAAAAAACAAAACAAAACAAAAAAACACAAAACAACAGAAAAAGTAGAGCAAAATAATGTAGAACAAAATTGCGACTGTGCGCACGTGCCGGCCTGAATCTTGTCTCTAAGAGAAAATGAGGTTAGCGCCATTCGTCTCTGCTTTCACACTGTGACAACATTGGAGTAAATAATGGACTATACGGTGTTGGTTCGAAAATTTGCTTACATTTCTTTTGTTTTATTATCTTGTTCCTTTATCTTATTGAAATGTTGCTTTCTGAAGACGCAAGCGTGTAAAGCTGATATTGGGCTCTTGTGTTTTTTGTTACCCCCTTGTAAGGGGTTATGTTTTTATTAAAAATAAGTATTCATTTCATTTCGTTTCATTTTTTTCATCCTCTCTCTCTCTCTCTCTCTCCCCCCTCTCTCTCTCTCTCTCTCTACACATCCTTCTCTCCCTGTGTGTGTGTGTGTGTGTGTGTGTGTTTACAAGCTTTTTCCCTTCTTCTTCGTTTCTTGATTTACTAGAACTATTCTTACCGGTCCTTGAACTGATTTGATTTCATCCTAGTGACATTTCTTCCCCTTTGAAAGGATTACAGTAAGTCTTAGAGTTTAATTTTTGTTTTGGCAGATTCAGACAAAACGGCTAAGGACTTAAGATTACTGTGAGAATACTGAGAAAGCTAATGATTATACAGTTCTTGTAGAAGTTGTTAGCGAATTTCTGGCTGTTTACTTTTCATCTCATTAAGAAGTTTTTAACAAGCATATAGACTTTACGTTGATTGTTATAATTATGTCCACACACGTTGTTGTACCATTTAATCGTGGTCATTTTTTTTTTACAAAGCTTATAGTTAGTCTCTGATATCTTGTGACACATTTTCCTGTATCTTATACATCATCATTCAGGAAAAAAGCACAGTTTTAAACTTTGAAAAAACAACAACACTACGACTAGTAGGCATACAACAAACGGATTGAAGTTAATGCGTGAACATTATAAGTAAACTTACAACCCGTCTCAAACGTTCTTGATATATTTCTGCTGGTAAGTACATTCTATTTTTTTAATCGAGCAAAAGAAAATTTTTGATATTTTTAAACCTCCTGACACGTTCCAACAATTCTCATGGTCAGTTTCTGATATATTGTGATATATTTATACTGCCGTCTGGATTATCTTTCAGGAAAAAACTACTACACAAAACTTGGTAATTTAACAAAGCTAGGTCTGTCAAAAACAAAAATGAAGCTTTTTGGTCGTAAGTTAAGGAACCTATGAGGCAGATTTACTCTGGTAACTCAAATGCTGTTATTAAAGGATTTCATTTTCTAGTTTTTTTCTTCATTTTTGTTCCTCACCTTAATCTTTGATAAATCATTTTTAAAATGATGGAGAAGTTGTACCTGGTTACCTGCACTTGTTTTTCTCCACCACTTAGGTAAAGGTGTCCCATAACCTATGTGATCGTAGGGGAGTGGGGCATCAGACACCTCAACTTCTCAAGGAGCCGGCATATTGAGGGCGACGCCCATCTCCTCTCCTTCACTGCTTTACCTTCCCTGACCCTTAAGAGGGCAGGTACCCATTTACAGCTTAAACTGGGGAACTGTACTGAAACCAAGGCGCGCAAACAGTCACCCATCCAAGTTGGTAACCACGCTCGATGCTGCTTAACCTTAGCTGGGGAAAGCGAGTGCTCTGACCACTGAGCTATCCCGTCCCCTCTCCACCACTATATTCTCAATAACAAACCAAAGAAGCGCCAAGACATTCCTCTGATAGGATCCAAACTAGCAACCTTACCAGTCAGTAAGACCATTAACTTTGCTGGGCTCACTTCTGTGACCAGTGCTCGGCAGTTAATGGGTTAACGGGTCAGCAGGGAAGGAGAGAGTTAACCTCTGCCGCTGAAAGTGAAAACACTGTGCTTTCTTTTTTTCGTGTGGAGTGCCTGTAATTGGATGTCCTCTGGGATGCCAGGCCCGTGAAATCTTTTGTGAACCCAATCACAGAAAGCCCCATCATCAAAGTCTGGTGCCAGTTGAACATTTTTGCGTTATGGAGCAGTGGTCGTTCCAGATCTCTGATGCTATTGTCCTTGGTGAATTTTTGTCTTTATTTATTTTTGCCTTTCTTTCTTTCTTTCTTCCGGTTATGCAGTGATGTGTATGCACGCATAAAAGGGTTGTGTTGTCGCTCACTCTTCCGTGTTCTTCACTTTATACTATCTTACGATGTCTTATTAAGCAAGCAAGCGCATATGTGTGTATGCATATGTTCCATTTTACATCTTATCACAAAATGTGATATTAGACACATACACACAAAACACACGACCCCCACCTCCACCCAACCCCACCCCCACACACGTATAAACATACGCACATACGCGCGCGCTGTTTAGATATTCTCATATTTGTGTGTGTGTGTGTGTGTGCGTGCGTGCGTGCGTGCGCGCGGGCGAGCGAGCGTGTGTATGCAGGCATACAAGCTATCAGCTGGTGTAAAAAAGTATGTTCTTTCGAGCCAGAAGGCCCATAGAGCCGGAGCTTATCCCGGTTTCTCTAGCGTTAAGCGAACTGATGGTTTTTCACCACCCCTGTGACAGGACGCTAGTCTGTCGCCAGATACTTCCCCAGCAGAGCTGGTACCCACTTAAACACCTGGGTGGAGTGAGGAAAATAGGAGTAAAGTGTCTTTCCCAAGGACACAACACCGAGCCGAGCGGGGATCGAACCCGCGACCTCTGGATCACGAGTTGACCGCCTAAACCACTCGACCACGGTGCCTCCCAATATCAGCTGGTGTATATGCCTAATATATAAGTTAACTGCTTATGGACGTGTGGGCATACATTATATTATATATATATATATGTGTGTGTGTGTGTGTGTGTGAGTCTGCCCCACATAACCTGACTCTTGGCCTTTGAGTTCTTTCCCCTTCCACTTCCGACTTTTGACAAAAGACTGCCATATAAGTCTGAGTCTCCTAGTTGTCTTCACACAAAGAAAGAAATAAAAGGAAGGAGAACAGATCAGAAAATAAAGAAAAGAACCATAAGGGAAGAAAGGAAAGGAAAAGATAAAAGGGGAAAAAGAGAAAAGAAAGAGATAAGAAATGGAAAAAGAAAAGGATGGGGAAAAAAAGGGAAGGGGAATTTTTTTAAAAATCAAGACGATTTTCTTTCAAGTGCCTGTCGTGGGAGGTGTTTTTCCTCAAAGCTTTGTAGTGGGCTTTCATTCTGCTTTGTTCGCAGCTTTCAAGTTTTTAGCCATCTTGTTCTTTGTTTTCTCTTTTAATTTGCTTTTATGTCGTTACATTGACAAAGCTGTACGCTTACCGGGTTGACTCTTAGCACTAAATTGCGTGAGTATACGAATATTCGACGTGTGTGTGTGTATTTGCATGCGTGCACGCGCGCGCGCGCGCGCACTGTAGAGTTGATGCGTCTGTCCTTTTTCTCCACTCTCTCTTTTTCTCACTCCACTCTCAGTCTCACTCTTTATCTATCTATCTCTCTCTCTCTCTCTCTCTCTCTCTCTCTCTCTCTCTCTCTCTTCTCTCTCTCTATATATATATATATATATATATATATATATATATATATATATATATATATATATATATATATATATATTTATGTATATATATATTCATAATCTATCCGTCTGCCTGCCTGCATGTCTCTCTCAAGATGTCTATCTATCCGTCCATCTATCTATCTTGAATGATTTGTTTTAATTTTTAACGGAGAGCTGGATGCATAAAAGCTTCATTGCGTATTTATTCCTTTTCCTAAGTAAAAGAAATGATTCGTCGCTCTGTCTGTCTGTCTCTGTCTGTCTGTCTTGTCTCTCTCTCTCCCTTTCCTCCGGCTCTCTCTCTCTCTCTCTCTCTCTCTCTCTCTCTCTCCTCTCTCTCTCTCTTATTCTTATTTGTTCATTGTCTTTTTTCTCTCCTCTTTTGACGAGGGCCTGGTGTAAAGAAGCCACTGGCTTATCCATATACTCTCATTTAAATATTCGAGTTCTCTCTCTCTCTCTCTCTCTCTCTCTCTCTCTCTCTCTCTCTCTCTCTGTGTGTGTGCGTACGTGCATGTACACGTGTGTGTGTGTGTGTGTGTCTCACTCTGTCTCTCTGTGTATGCGCGCACGCGCACGCCTACGCATGTGTGTGTGTGTGTGTGTGTGTGCTCATGTGTAAGCATGTACACGTGTGTGAATGAAAGCTAGTGTTTATAGTATTCGTGCACACAAGTTTAAACTGCTTCTGTACGTACGTATGTGCGTGTGTAAAGGGAATGATCAGTGACCTACTTCTCGCGACTCCTGATCTTTGTGTTTTCCCATTCTGCCACCCACTACCACAGATGGCGGCATAGCTTGGGTCGCCTACTTGCTTCCACGTCAAGGGATGAAGGAAAGAAGAAGAAAAGGACAGAAAAGAAAAGAAAGAAGGAAACAGACAAAGAAAGGGGGGCAGGAAGCAAGAAGAAATAAAAGAAAATTAAAAAAGAAAAACAGAAAGAAAGAAATAAGAAAAATTGGGAAAAGAAAGAGAAAAGAAACGAAAGAAAAGACCCCCCCCACACACACACACACACACCGCGCGCTCTTCCCCCGCAAAAAAGGTGAGAAAAAGAGACTAGAAAGAAAAGCATTGAGAAAAAAAAAAAAGAGAGAGAGAGAGAGAGAGAGAGAGAGAGAGAGAGAGAGAGAGAGAGAGAGAGAGAGAAGAAAACATTGTCTTTCAGATGCATGACGTTGGAGTTGTTCCTCAAAGCTTTCACAAAGAAAGAAAGAAAAAGAAAGAGAGTGAGAAAAAAGAAACGAGAAGAAAGAAAGAAAGAAAAGGAAGGAACAAGACAGAAAGAACGAAAGAAAAAGAAAGAAAACTTATTTATCTTCCAGATGATTTGTTGTGGGAATTGTTTATCAAAGCTTTCACAAAGAAAGGAAGAAAAAGAAAGGGAGAGTGAGAAAAAAGAAACGAGAAGAAAGAAAGAAAAGAAAGAAGGAAACAAACGAAAAGAGAGTGGAAAAAAGACACGAGAAGACAGACAGAAAGAAAGAAAGAACGCAACAGAAAAGAAAAGAAAGAAAAGACAGAAAGAAAGAAAAGAAAAGAAAGAAAAAAAGACAGAAAAGAAAGAAAGAAAGAAAGAAAGAAAAGAAAAGAAAAGAAAAGGAAGGGAAAAGAAAGGAAAAAGAAAAGGAAGAAAGAAGACAAAAATAAGAAAGAAAGAAAAGAGTAAAGAAAAAGAAAGACGAAACTGAAAGAAAGAAAAAGAAAGAAAGGAAGAAAAGACTAAAAGGAGACAGCTATCATTCTTGCAGATGTCCATCGAGGGAGTTGTTTCTCGAAGCTTTTACAAAGAAAGAAAGAAACACAAACAGGCAGCGAGAAAAAAAAAGAAACGGGAACAAAAGAAAAGAAAAAAAAACAAAAAAAAAAGAATGAAAGGAAAAGAAAAAGAAAAAAAACAGAAAGAAAGAAAGAACCGAAAAGAAAGAAAGAATAGACAAAAGGCAGCTTTCTTTCTTGCAGATGTCTGTCGTGGGAGTTGTTTCTCGAAGCTTTTCAAAGAGAGAAAGAAACAGACAGTGAGAAAAAGAAACCGGAACGAAGAAAGTAAAGATAAAGAAATAAAAAATAAAGAAAGAAAGGAAAAGAAAGAAAGAAAGAAAAAGAAAACAGAAAGAAAGAGAAAAGAAAAAGCAGCTATCTTCCTTGCAGATGTCTGTCGTGGGAGTTGTTTCTCAAAGCTTTTACAAAGAAAGAAAAGAAAGACAGTGAGAAAAAGAAACGGGAACAAAGAAAGAACAGAAAAAGAAAGGGAAAAAAATAACGGAAAAGTAAACAAACAAAGAAAGAAAAGACAAGACACAAAGACAGCTATCTTTCTTGCAGATGTCTGTCTTGGGAGTTGTTTCTCAAAGCTTTTACAAAGAAAAAAGAAAAAGAAACAGACAGTGAGAAAAAAGAAACGGGAACGAAGAAAGAAAAGAAAAAGAAACAAAAATAAAGACGGAAAAGAAAGAAAGAAAAGAAACACAGTGAGAAAAAAAAGAAACGGGAACGAAGAAAGAAAAGAAAAAGAAACAAAAGTAAAGAAAGAAGGAAAAGAAACAAAAATAAAGAAAGGAAAAGAAAAAGAAAACAGAAAGAAAGAGAAAAGAAAAGGCAGCTATTTTCCTTACAGATGTCTGTCGTGGGAGTTGTTTCTCGAAGCTTTCACAAAGAAAAAAAGAAACAGAAAGAGACAGTGAGAAAAAAAGAAAGAAAGGCGAACGAAGGAAGAAAAGAAAAGGAAAAAAACAAGAAAGAAAGAAAGAACGGAAAAGAAAAAGCAAGAAAAGACGTTTCAAGACAGCTACCTTCCAAAGGTCTGTGTCGTGGGAGTTGTTACTCGAGGTTTTGTTATCTGGGTCTTACACCGCTTCCTACTCTTGCTTTCAAGTCTTTTTTCCCCTTCTTGTTCTTGGTTCTACTAGAAAGATTTGTGTTTCATTGTGTTCCTTTGTTTGTTTGGGGTTTGTTGTTTTTTGTTTGTTTGTTTTTAACTCAAATCAAAATGGAAAAGCTCAATGTTACCTCGGTTTTTAAGTCTAGTACCGGATCGTGCGTGTGCGTGTGCAAAGTATTCTACGTGCAAGTAAGTGTGTGTGTGTTTGTGTGTGGGGTGTGTTTGTGTGTGGGGGCGTGTATGTGCGCGCGCGCGCACGCGCGTGGTGTGTGTGTGTGTGTTTGTGTACGTGTGTGCGTGCATGTGTGGGGGGAAGGGGCACCTGTATATGTGTGTTACTTTTTCCCTTCACCCCCCCCCTCTCTCTCTCTCTCTCCTTCTCTCTCTCTCCCTTTCTCTCTCCCTCCCTCCCTCTCTCTCTCCCTCTTTCTCCCTCCCTCCCCTCTCTCTCCCTCTCTCTCCTCCCTCCCTCCTTCTCTCTCTCCTCTCTCTCTCTCTCTCCCTCTCTCTCCTCCCACCCTCTCTCCCTCTCCCTCCCTCTCCCCTCTCCCTCCCTCTCTCCCTTTCTTCCCCCCTCCTCTCTCTCCCACCCCTCTCTCTCCCTCTCCCTCTCTCCTTTTCTCGCTCTCCTTCTCTATCTCTTTCTCGCTCTCTTCTCTTATCAGCCATCTCTTCTTTATCTGTCTGTCTCCCAGTCTCTGTCTGCGTCTGCTTCCCTGTGTATAGTTGTAGTAATAATAATAATAATAATAATAATAATGTAGGGAATTTATATAGCGCTAAATCTTGTAAAGCAACAAATCAAAGCGCTCAACATCAGTTAACATCAGTACCCACTCCACTCCCCAGAAAGTTCTTCGGAAAAGACTATAAACTGAAGTCCTATATGCGTACACACGCAGAATATCTTGTACACACTTTAAAACCTGTTTCACCTTTCAGAAAAGTAGGCGGTTTTATGCTGGTAAAAATGAATGACAAACTGAAAAATAAAAAACCAATCCACTTTTCTGAACAAGAGAAAAAAATATCGTTTAACATCTTTTCACAGCTGTGATATGGGGAGAGAGACAGACAGGCAGGCAGGCAGGCAGGCAGGCAGGCAGACAGGCAGGCAGGCAGGCAGGCAGGCAGGCAGGCAGACAGACAGACAGAGACAGGGAGAATCAAATCAAATCAAATCAAATTCGTTTATTTCGAGGTTGATGAATAAACACTTATGCTTTTTTGCATCCTACTTCCGCTGCTATCACGCATAGCGTCATGATAAACACACACACACACACACACACACACACACACAACCACACACACAACACACACACACATTCGTCTAATATCACGTAGAGTGAAAAGACGTTAAATTGAAGACAACAACAACAACAACACACACACACTCACACACACTGTCGTACACACATATTTACGCACGCACGCACACACGCACGCACGAACACACACACATAAACTCACACAACCACTACCACCACCACCAACAACAACAGCAACAGCAGCAGCAACAACAACAACAAACAAAAACCCCAAAACAAACAAAAAGAAAAGTAGCAAAACCAACAAAGAAACAAGAAAAACAGAATAAATCAAGAGAGAGAGAGACATAGGGAGAAAGGGGGGAGAGAGAGACAGAGGGAGAAGGGGGAGAGAGAGAGGGGGGAGAGACACAGGGAGAGAGGGGGAGAGAGAGACAGAGAGAGAGAATGCTGATATATACGAATACTTTGTTATGTCATAAACAGAGAAACCCATGTGAGTTACAAGCCATAAATGAAAAACACAGTGAACAGGAAAACATCCATCACAGAGAATACAAAAACGCAGTCTCCGAATATCAGCACAACTGCCTCTGTGTGTGTGTGTGTGTGTGTGTGCGTGTGTGTGTGTGCGCGTGCGTGTGTTTGTGTCTGTGTGTGAGTGTGTGTGTGTGTGTGTGTGAATTTCTTGATTCCACACTAAAGAGCAAATGCCTTACCTGGCTATGAATAATAGAAGTGGTAACAGCAATTGCGAGATCAAAATTGCTTAAAAAAAATCCCTCCAAAATTGCAGTAAGGTATGCTTGATTAAGATGGCAAATAATTATGCTTCCTGTTTCAAACACTCAAATAGGACATGGTTACTTGATCACCTTCCATTTTCACACACTCATTTCGCTGTATTGCGGTACTAGGTTTTCAAGACATCTAGCTTTATTCTCTAAAATGTGAATACACATTCCTTGTATAGATGCATATATGCAGATTGGGAGCATTGCGCATTACTTGTTCCAAAGAGAATAACTATATTTCACCATTAGGAACTGGCTTTGTTCTCAAAAGCTTTGATACGGTGGTAAGCTGCAATTTAGTTGAATCCCTTCCAATAAAGTGAGCAGAATATTCAACACCCTTGATTGTGTGCCCCAGGTTTTGCATATCTAACAGGAAGTTCGTTTCCCTAAGTCCCACAGTGTGTGAGGGAACCCAACAGAAAGTTAGCTCACTTCCCTTCCACGAATCAGATGGCATATTTTATGCAAAAAGAACATTATTTGAATTAGACTGAAAATTCCGTGTGGAGTTTAAAACATTCTTCATTGTCCGCACAAAAGACTGTTCTGAATACTGACTGAGGGAAGTCAATGAGGTATGTCAGTGACATTGTGATAGCTACCAGTTCAGCTACAAGCGCTTATCTGCTTTTTGCCAAGAAAACATAATGTCTTTTTAACTTTAAGAGATGCTGTCACAACGCTTGCCCCTGTATGTTTATTAGCGAGAAATGAGCCATCAGAATTAACTTTCTGATGATCTGGATAACTGTTTTGTGGAATATGGTAAAATGTTTGGATGATCAGCCTTGATTACGAGGGTATTGTATGATCAATATTAAGATTTGCTATGTGTCTCTCCCAGAATGGAACTATGCTGTTATTGCAAAAAGTCCAGTACTTTCTTCAGATTCTTCTAACAAATCTCCCGTTAAGAAGCGAGCGTAGATAACGATGTAATCTTCTCGGCTTACATAGGATAATTAACTTCAGACTTGATAGAAATTCCATTGTTATTTATGCCTTCAGGGGTTGAACATTTAGGTATTTAGTGACTGCAAGTTTTCTGTGTTCATTTTATAGTTTTAAAAAAAGTGTCTACCTCAGTATATTACGTTCTTATATGTATGAAATCAGACCCCCAGACATGATTCTAAAGCTTTACTGTCTGTGCTGTTCAGGTTTTGCAATGAATATTTGGAAGCATTATATTAAAGAAAGACTCTTGTGCATACGATAACATGATACGTATCAGTTTGCCTGTCAGTATGGTCTTTGCCCTTCATGGGATGATTAATTAGAGTGTTTTTGACTTTTGACTTTGAAAAAACATTGACCTGATAAGTGATGTTGCTAAACTGTTTTAGGGGGTGGGGGGAGACAGGGAAATAAGGATAAATGAAAGAGAAGAAAGAAAAGGAAAAAAAGAAAGAAAAAGACAGAAAATGAAATAAGGATAAATGAAAGAGAAGAAAGAAAAGGAAAAAAAGAAAGAAAAAGAAATAAAAAGACAGAAAATAGAGAAAAAATTAGAAAAAAGCAATAAAAAGCAAGGAGGGAAGAAACACACACACTCACACGTACACACACACACACACACACACACACACACACAAAGATGGGGGGAGACATAAGGTAAGGTAAAGGAGGTAAAGGAGTCCCATAACCTATAAGGTGGTAGGGGAGCAAGGCGTCAGAGACCTCACTTCTCTAGGGCCAGCATATTGAGGGCGGCGCCCATCTCCTCTCCCTCGCTGCTTTACCTTCCCTGACCCTAAAGAGGGCAGGTACCCATTTACAGCTGGGTGAACTGGGGGAACTGTACTGAAGCCAGGGCGCGCAAACGGTCACCCATCCAACTGGTAACCACGCTCGACGCTGCTTAACTTGGCTGGGGGAAAGCGAGTGCTCTGACCACTGAGCTATCCCGTCCCCATGAGACATAAGAGAAAGCTAGAAAGAAAAGCAAAACAAAACCAAAAGACTTCAAAAAGATGAAAAGAAGAAAATAACTCAATTAGAACAAAACCATTGTGCCGTGGAGTTGTTCATCAAAACCTTGTATGCCGCGTTCACAGCGCTTTGGTACGCTGCTCTTTCAAGTTCTTGCCGGCCTTCATGTTTGTTGTTTGTTTGTTGCTGTTGGTCTTGTGTTGTTCTTATCTTGTAATAATGAAAAGGATGAATGCTAGTCAGCGTAAGTTTAGCACTCGATGATGGTGACCGTGTACAAAATATATTCAACTTAGGTAGTAAGTAGGTGTGTGTGTGTGTGTGTGTGTGTGTGCGCGCCTGAGTGCATCTGTTTGCGTGGCACTTTCTCTCTCCCTCTCGAAATGGACATTGAATAACTGTTTAATGTACACAATTGTTTATTATAAAAAAGTAGATCATTTTGTGTCATTTTTGGATACTCCCATGTTCACATTAGTTATGTTTTGGCAGTTGCCATATATGTCATGTTTTGTTTTGGCTTCGTTTTGGTACAGACTGTACTGACTGCAGATTTGGAGAGAAGAGTACAGGCAGTGGAGATGAGATGCTTTCGGAGACTCCTTGGCATCTCCTACAAAGACCACATAAGCAACGAAAGCGTGCATAACAGAATCCAGCAAACCATTGGACCCTATGAGAACCTTCTAACGATCGTGAAAAAGCGTAAACTTAAGTGGTATGGGCATGTCACAAGATCCCAAGGAATTACAAAGACAGTTTTGCAAGGCACTGTCCAAGGAGGAAGAAGAAGAGGCAGACCAAGGAAGAGCTGGGAGGATAACATCAGTGAATGGACAGGCCTAGAACTCAACAAAACCCTGAGAAAGGCAGAACAGAGAGAGGAATGGAGGGAACTGGTTGCTGAGTCTTTGAGGGTGCCCCCACGGTCGTCAGACTACGGGACAGATAGATAGATAGATTGGTACATTTAGTTTGACCCCACTATAGGGGCTGGTGGCCTGAAGAATAAATTTTGTTCATTGTTCATTGATCTCGATTTTTCTTTTTGTTCTCCTCTTTTTCTGTGTGTATGCATCTCTCTCTCTCTCTCTCTCTCTCTCTCTCTCTCTCTCTCTCTCTCCTCTCTCTCTCTCTCTCTCTCTCTTCTCTTCCTTCTCTTCTCTTTCTCTCTCTTCTCTTCTCTTCTTCTCTCTCTTTCTGTCTGTCAGTCTGTCTGACTCTGTCTGTCTCTACTTAGCTGTAATCCTTGGTAATAAAAGCTCTCTCTCTACCACCCCCCCCCCCCCACCTTCCCCGCATCTCTATTTATTTTGTATGACAAGGACATGTCTCTTACATGCCTCATAATGTTAAGATATTATTTGATATAAACAGTCGCCCTTTGTAATTGCATAATAGAGTAATCTGGACTGATCTGCATTTTATCACTGTTTTGTCAACTGAACTGTTTTCTAATTAGCACATAGTTAAAGCTAAGATTGTCAAAGTTGTTGTTTTTCTTGACTCTAGAAACGCATAATGAGCAGAATTACCTTTGATATACACAAATTCAGAACCACGAGACAGACAAATTCAACTGGGAAGGAACCATTTTTGCATATCCCTTAGTCCTCTTGACAGCAGGGGCACCATGGATTACTTGACAACCAGCCCTTCTCATCTTTCTCTCTCTTCAGCTTGATAAAAAGCTGTTAAAGAGAAAAAGGGAAATGAAAAACAACAGCAAATAATTAAAAGCGATTGTTAAACAGTTCTCGGAATGATGATCATGACAATTTGTTTATGACGATGATGATGGTAGCTTTGATGTTGCCATTGTTGCTGCTGTTTGTTGTGATTATAATTATCGTCGTCATCATCATCATCATCATCATCATCATCATCATCACCACCACCACCACCACCCTTAGTGTCACCACTACCCTTAGTGTCACCATCATCACCACCATCATCATAATCACTAATGCTATAGATTCTTGTCCGAATGCATGCAAGCCTTCAATCGCGCATCTGTTTATCATTTTACTAAGATTTGAAAATCCATCCATTGTTTTCAGGTGAACTGAAACAGGGTACCCTGTACAAGTTCTGCAGTGAAGCGCACTGAGCACCACGAACGTCCCTCACGTCTTGACCACACTGCTAACAGCCAGAGGCAAGATCACCCTCCCCCAAAACAAGTAAAAAACATTGTAGCAGTGTGAAATTTTAGTACTGCAAACAACTGCAGAAGCATTCAGGATTTAGACACTCCGTACTTGCCCTGAGAAGACGTTTTTCTCTAACTTAATGTTTCAGACCATAAAAAGACAAATTTATCTAGAAAATTTATGACAATGAAAGAGTTGAAATGGATAATCGAGAAAAAAAATCAATGGACAATTCATGACATTTTGTGTATCTGATAACGTCAGGTCCTGAAAAAAACACCATGGGGTACGTGCTGCCTTGAACTGCACGATTTGTACCTTTTCCCAAGGCCAAAACATTTGACTGATTTATTCTAGCCGTAGTCTCTTGCTTCGTGACTGTTCCAAGTGATACCTCATCTCGAAGGGACGATTCCCCGCCCACTATCACATTACCACTATCACGTCGGAATAGGAGAGACGCGGAACGAAAGAATTTCACAGTGCTTCTCGCTGAGCAGAAGGTCTGGGCTGTATTCAGAAAACTTGAATTGACATACAGTAACTGTCACTGTTTTCCTCTTCGTTGGTCTGCCGTGGCATGTGGTTCTCGTGGTAGGTTTGGCCATAAACAGCATGGCCTTGAGCTGGCATCTAGACACGAGCTGATGTGTACAGTCTGACAGGTGAATGCAACATACGTCAGTTCTGTGGTCAGTTATCACAGGAAATTGATGGACATCGTCTCTTTTTCTCCCTTTATCATAGACTCCCAGAGTTAGGCATGATTTGTGATAGGTTCTATGAAGTAATCGACTAAGCAGCAGGATGTCAGTCACATAATGATAGAAAGTGGCTTTACGCTGACAACATTTATTTTGAAAAGTAATGATAGAAATCAGAATATAGTATGAAATCAAAGTAATGCAAATATAACTCCTCGTTTAGGATTTTGTATCGGTTTGATGAAAGATACACGAGAGGGAAAGTAGTTGACCATTTTTGCCGTCGTGGTTGTTGAAAATCACCAAGGCATCAAGATGTGCAAGTTTGGTCTTAACGCATTTATTACCTTTCTCTGGTGACTTTGTGCCTCAGAGACGCTTGACCCCATGCTTCTGAATGTCCACAACTGCCTCTGTGTGTGTGTGTGTGTGTGTGTGCGTGTGTGTGTGTGCGCGTGCGTGTGTTTGTGTCTGTGTGTGAGTGTGTGTGTGTGTGTGTGTGAATTTCTTGATTCCACACTAAAGAGCAAATGCCTTACCTGGCTATGAATAATAGAAGTGGTAACAGCAATTGCGAGATCAAAATTGCTTAAAAAAAATCCCTCCAAAATTGCAGTAAGGTATGCTTGATTAAGATGGCAAATAATTATGCTTCCTGTTTCAAACACTCAAATAGGACATGGTTACTTGATCACCTTCCATTTTCACACACTCATTTCGCTGTATTGCGGTACTAGGTTTTCAAGACATCTAGCTTTATTCTCTAAAATGTGAATACACATTCCTTGTATAGATGCATATATGCAGATTGGGAGCATTGCGCATTACTTGTTCCAAAGAGAATAACTATATTTCACCATTAGGAACTGGCTTTGTTCTCAAAAGCTTTGATACGGTGGTAAGCTGCAATTTAGTTGAATCCCTTCCAATAAAGTGAGCAGAATATTCAACACCCTTGATTGTGTGCCCCAGGTTTTGCATATCTAACAGGAAGTTCGTTTCCCTAAGTCCCACAGTGTGTGAGGGAACCCAACAGAAAGTTAGCTCACTTCCCTTCCACGAATCAGATGGCATATTTTATGCAAAAAGAACATTATTTGAATTAGACTGAAAATTCCGTGTGGAGTTTAAAACATTCTTCATTGTCCGCACAAAAGACTGTTCTGAATACTGACTGAGGGAAGTCAATGAGGTATGTCAGTGACATTGTGATAGCTACCAGTTCAGCTACAAGCGCTTATCTGCTTTTTGCCAAGAAAACATAATGTCTTTTTAACTTTAAGAGATGCTGTCACAACGCTTGCCCCTGTATGTTTATTAGCGAGAAATGAGCCATCAGAATTAACTTTCTGATGATCTGGATAACTGTTTTGTGGAATATGGTAAAATGTTTGGATGATCAGCCTTGATTACGAGGGTATTGTATGATCAATATTAAGATTTGCTATGTGTCTCTCCCAGAATGGAACTATGCTGTTATTGCAAAAAGTCCAGTACTTTCTTCAGATTCTTCTAACAAATCTCCCGTTAAGAAGCGAGCGTAGATAACGATGTAATCTTCTCGGCTTACATAGGATAATTAACTTCAGACTTGATAGAAATTCCATTGTTATTTATGCCTTCAGGGGTTGAACATTTAGGTATTTAGTGACTGCAAGTTTTCTGTGTTCATTTTATAGTTTTAAAAAAAGTGTCTACCTCAGTATATTACGTTCTTATATGTATGAAATCAGACCCCCAGACATGATTCTAAAGCTTTACTGTCTGTGCTGTTCAGGTTTTGCAATGAATATTTGGAAGCATTATATTAAAGAAAGACTCTTGTGCATACGATAACATGATACGTATCAGTTTGCCTGTCAGTATGGTCTTTGCCCTTCATGGGATGATTAATTAGAGTGTTTTTGACTTTTGACTTTGAAAAAACATTGACCTGATAAGTGATGTTGCTAAACTGTTTTAGGGGGGGGGGAGACAGGGAAATAAGGATAAATGAAAGAGAAGAAAGAAAAGGAAAAAAAGAAAGAAAAAGACAGAAAATGAAATAAGGATAAATGAAAGAGAAGAAAGAAAAGGAAAAAAAAGAAAGAAAAAGAAATAAAAAGACAGAAAATAGAGAAAAAATTAGAAAAAAGCAATAAAAAGCAAGGAGGGAAGAAACACACACACTCACACGTACACACACACACACACACACAACACACACACACACAAAGATGGGGGGAGACATAAGGTAAGGTAAAGGAGGTAAAGGAGTCCCATAACCTATAAGGTGGTAGGGGAGCAAGGCGTCAGAGACCTCACTTCTCTAGGGCCAGCATATTGAGGGCGGCGCCCATCTCCTCTCCCTCGCTGCTTTACCTTCCCTGACCCTAAAGAGGGCAGGTACCCATTTACAGCTGGGTGAACTGGGGAACTGTAACTGAAGCCAGGGCGCGCAAACGGTCACCCATCCAACTGGTAACCACGCTCGACGCTGCTTAACTTGGCTGGGGGAAAGCGAGTGCTCTGACCACTGAGCTATCCCGTCCCCATGAGACATAAGAGAAAGCTAGAAAGAAAAGCAAAACAAAACCAAAAGACTTCAAAAAGATGAAAAGAAGAAAATAACTCAATTAGAACAAAACCATTGTGCCGTGGGAGTTGTTCATCAAAACCTTGTATGCCGCGTTCACAGCGCTTTGGTACGCTGCTCTTTCAAGTTCTTGCCGGCCTTCATGTTTGTTGTTTGTTTGTTGCTGTTGGTCTTGTGTTGTTCTTATCTTGTAATAATGAAAAGGATGAATGCTAGTCAGCGTAAGTTTAGCACTCGATGATGGTGACCGTGTACAAAATATATTCAACTTAGGTAGTAAGTAGGTGTGTGTGTGTGTGTGTGTGTGTGTGTGCGCGCCTGAGTGCATCTGTTTGCGTGGCACTTTCTCTCTCCCTCTCGAAATGGACATTGAATAACTGTTTAATGTACACAATTGTTTATTATAAAAAAGTAGATCATTTTGTGTCATTTTTGGATACTCCCATGTTCACATTAGTTATGTTTTGGCAGTTGCCATATATGTCATGTTTTGTTTTGGCTTCGTTTTGGTACAGACTGTACTGACTGCAGATTTGGAGAGAAGAGTACAGGCAGTGGAGATGAGATGCTTTCGGAGACTCCTTGGCATCTCCTACAAAGACCACATAAGCAACGAAAGCGTGCATAACAGAATCCAGCAAACCATTGGACCCTATGAGAACCTTCTAACGATCGTGAAAAAGCGTAAACTTAAGTGGTATGGGCATGTCACAAGATCCCAAGGAATTACAAAGACAGTTTTGCAAGGCACTGTCCAAGGAGGAAGAAGAAGAGGCAGACCAAGGAAGAGCTGGGAGGATAACATCAGTGAATGGACAGGCCTAGAACTCAACAAAACCCTGAGAAAGGCAGAACAGAGAGAGGAATGGAGGGAACTGGTTGCTGAGTCTTTGGAGGTGCCCCCACGGTCGTCAGACTACGGGACAGATAGATAGATAGATTGGTACATTTAGTTTGACCCCACTATAGGGGCTGGTGGCCTGAAGAATAAATTTTGTTCATTGTTCATTGATCTCGATTTTTCTTTTTGTTCTCCTCTTTTTCTGTGTGTATGCATCTCTCTCTCTCTCTCTCCTCTCATCTCTCTCTCTCTCTCTCTCTCTCTCTCTCTCTCTCTCTCTCTCTCTCTCTCTTCTCTTCTCTTCTCTTCTCTTCTCTTCTCTTCTCTTCTTCTTCTCTCTCTTTCTGTCTGTCAGTCTGTCTGACTCTGTCTGTCTCTACTTAGCTGTAATCCTTGGTAATAAAAGCTCTCTCTCTTACCACCCCCCCCCCCCCCCACCTTCCCCGCATCTCTATTTATTTTGTATGACAAGGACATGTCTCTTACATGCCTCATAATGTTAAGATATTATTTGATATAAACAGTCGCCCTTTGTAATTGCATAATAGAGTAATCTGGACTGATCTGCATTTTATCACTGTTTTGTCAACTGAACTGTTTTCTAATTAGCACATAGTTAAAGCTAAGATTGTCAAAGTTGTTGTTTTTCTTGACTCTAGAAACGCATAATGAGCAGAATTACCTTTGATATACACAAATTCAGAACCACGAGACAGACAAATTCAACTGGAAGGAACCATTTTTGCATATCCCTTAGTCCTCTTGACAGCAGGGCACCATGGATTACTTGACAACCAGCCCTTCTCATCTTTCTCTCTCTTCAGCTTGATAAAAAGCGTTAAAGAGAAAAAGGGAAATGAAAAACAACAGCAAATAATTAAAAGCGATTGTTAAACAGTTCTCGGAATGATGATCATGACAATTTGTTTATGACGATGATGATGGTAGCTTTGATGTTGCCATTGTTGCTGCTGTTTGTTGTGATTATAATTATCGTCGTCATCATCATCATCATCATCATCATCATCATCATCACCACCACCACCACCACCCTTAGTGTCACCACTACCCTTAGTGTCACCATCATCACCACCATCATCATAATCACTAATGCTATAGATTCTTGTCCGAATGCATGCAAGCCTTCAATCGCGCATCTGTTTATCATTTTACTAAGATTTGAAAATCCATCCATTGTTTTCAGGTGAACTGAAACAGGGTACCCTGTACAAGTTCTGCAGTGAAGCGCACTGAGCACCACGAACGTCCCTCACGTCTTGACCACACTGCTAACAGCCAGAGGCAAGATCACCCTCCCCCAAAACAAGTAAAAAACATTGTAGCAGTGTGAAATTTTAGTACTGCAAACAACTGCAGAAGCATTCAGGATTTAGACACTCCGTACTTGCCCTGAGAAGACGTTTTTCTCTAACTTAATGTTTCAGACCATAAAAAGACAAATTTATCTAGAAAATTTATGACAATGAAAGAGTTGAAATGGATAATCGAGAAAAAAAATCAATGGACAATTCATGACATTTTGTGTATCTGATAACGTCAGGTCCTGAAAAAAACACCATGGGGTACGTGCTGCCTTGAACTGCACGATTTGTACCTTTTCCCAAGGCCAAAACATTTGACTGATTTATTCTAGCCGTAGTCTCTTGCTTCGTGACTGTTCCAAGTGATACCTCATCTCGAAGGACGATTCCCCGCCCACTATCACATTACCACTATCACGTCGGAATAGGAGAGACGCGGAACGAAAGAATTTCACAGTGCTTCTCGCTGAGCAGAAGGTCTGGCTGTATTCAGAAAACTTGAATTGACATACAGTAACTGTCACTGTTTTCCTCTTCGTTGGTCTGCCGTGGCATGTGGTTCTCGTGGTAGGTTTGGCCATAAACAGCATGGCCTTGAGCTGGCATCTAGACACGAGCTGATGTGTACAGTCTGACAGGTGAATGCAACATACGTCAGTTCTGTGGTCAGTTATCACAGGAAATTGATGGACATCGTCTCTTTTTCTCCCTTTATCATAGACTCCCAGAGTTAGGCATGATTTGTGATAGGTTCTATGAAGTAATCGACTAAGCAGCAGGATGTCAGTCACATAATGATAGAAAGTGGCTTTACGCTGACAACATTTATTTTGAAAAGTAATGATAGAAATCAGAATATAGTATGAAATCAAAGTAATGCAAATATAACTCCTCGTTTAGGATTTTTGTATCGGTTTGATGAAAGATACACGAGAGGGAAAGTAGTTGACCATTTTTGCCGTCGTGGTTGTTGAAAATCACCAAGGCATCAAGATGTGCAAGTTTGGTCTTAACGCATTTATTACCTTTCTCTGGTGACTTTGTGCCTCAGAGACGCTTGACCCCATGCTTCTGAATGTCCACAAATATTTGGCGACATGAACATCTAAAAACCCTAAGTTTGAAATTAAACTCCTCTGATGGCTTCAAAAATCTGTTTTTCTCCATGGATTGTAATGCACAATGAATCGTCTTAGGTGACTTTCAATCACATTTTTGATACATATGAAGAGAACAGAGCAAGTTAAATGCGACAGTTATTATTCCTTATAGCACTTCTACCACAAAGATTTTGTAAGTAGATTGAAGACTGCTGATGTGTGAATCGAAGAATCTATGAAACCATTGACGGAACAAGTGATCATGGATTTTACCTACGAATACTATGTGGCCTACGCCTATGGCTAACATTCGTCTCAGTGGACTACATGTTTGTGTCCATCAAGAAAGATGACCATACTATTGTGGTCTGCACCCTGATAAACGTTCTTGGCTATAGAAATGCAGTCTGCGTCTTGGTCATTGATGTGTAAACGGCGTTTGTGACAGAGAGTTTTACCCTTGAATCTATAACTGCATCTAGGACCAAAGTATCTGTCCATGGATCTGTTGAGGACGTCTTCAAGAGAAGTTTCTGTAGAGCACCAAATGTCCAATGCATTTATGGGGATCTGTGACCAGGATTTCAATCAATATTTTATGGACTGTGTAGATGGCCAGTTCAGTTTCTGCATCTGTATGGATTAGGGACTGAAACAAAGTTTCCACAGAAAAGTCAGTAATGTAGTCCGCGATCAAAGTATCTCTTTATGAATCTGTGAATAGTTCTAGAAGCAACATTTCCATGGACATGTAATCAACGGACAAGAAATAAACTCCTGGATTTGTAGGCTGTGTCTGCTGCGACGAAGGCTTTGGATCTATAGACGACGCTACCTGTGACCGGGATTTCTGTGGATGGATCTATAACAATAGACAAAGGGTGAATTTGATGTGAAACATCTTCGTCATGGCTGCCTCCGGGAGAGCGATTCGTTCCAACTCCAAATCGACGGGCATGAACGCCGATATTGAGGTGAGTGCATTACTATACCCGTCAGTGTGAGTCGTATGAGAAAAGAGAGGGAATGAATGAGTGTCATGTCCATACTCTCTGTACAGTGTTGTGAGTGAGTATTTTGCCTATGGTATCTTTCTAACCTCGCCTGACCTGTCTCATAGTCCAGTGGACCGTGGGGGCACCAATGAAGATCTTGTAACCAGCTTCCTCCACTCCCCGCGGTCCTCTGCTTTCCGTAGCAAATCGTTTCACTCAAGGCCAGTCCACTCTCTGATCGTATCTTCAGAGCGTCTAAAATGGATGTCTTGTTTAGAGTCTGTGTCTTGATTGTCAAAAATGAGTGCTCTGCTCAAGTCTTATGTCATGTTGGGAGTCCTGGTCATAGTCTTGTGGAACGTTTGGAGTCAATGCGTGCCTGTGATGAAAGTATCTGTTAACCATCATAATTGAGTGTCTTGCTTATAGTCTTTATGTAGTCTCAAAATTAAAAGCCTTGCCCATAGAAATAATTATAAAAAATCGAATTTATATAGCGCTATATCTCGCAAAAAGAAATCAAAGCACTTGCATTCAACACACCCCTACACATACAACCAATAACAAGAGTTAACAAGTTCAAATGTACATACACACACACGCACATAGTATTCATAACGCGTTATGAGTTCCTTGCCTGAAATCTCTACTCAAATGTTTTTCCTGAATGACCTTTTACTCTTAGTCTCCGTGGTGTACTTCGAATGAGTGTCTAGGCCCTAGCCTTCATTAGCTATGGAGACATCGCTCTTACCGATAATTTCTAAAAACTGTAGAAGCGGTAAAAGTGAGTTTTGTACCCATCGTCTCTATAGAGCGGTATGTGAGTGACTTGTCAAATCCAGTCTCCATAGAGTGTTGTGAATGAGTGACTTGCCCAAATCTCCATCAAATGGTATGAGTGAATGACTCGTTCAGTTTCCATAGTGTCCTAAGTGAATAACTTGCTCACAGTCTCCGAAGCATGAGTGAATGACTTTCCCACAGTTTCGGTAGAGTATTACCCCCCCCCCCCCCCCACACACACACACACACACATGCTGGAACGCACAGGCGCATACACTTATGCATACGGAAACACACAAGGATTCTCTCTTCCTCTGTTTGTCAGTCTGTTTGACTGCTCGCTCTCTCTCTCTCCCTCTCTCTCTCTTCCCTCCCCCCCTCTATCCCCCCCCCCCCATCTCTCTTTTCTTTCAGTCATTCTTTCCTTGTTTTCTTCCTTACTTTTCTTTTTTTTCTTGCCATCATTTTTTTCTCTTTATTATGACTTCGTATGTTGCCTGTCCATCACCAATCTTTCTTTTCTTTTCTTTCTTTCATTTTTTTCTGTCTTTCTTCCTTCCTTCCTTTCTTCCGTCCTTCCTTTCTCTCTCTCTCTCTCTCTCTCTCTCTCTCATCTCTCTCTCTCTCTCTCTCTTTCTCTCTTTCTTCCTTCCTTCCTTTCTTTCTTTTATCTTTCTTTCTTAATTTGCATGCTGTCCCCAGCAGCGGGAAGCAAAGCCGCTACAATACAATACGCTGATGCACTGTTAGATAGACGTAGACCTCAATGCTTATTGCGCAAACCCAAGCCATTGTGTAAATTCAGGGTAGACTTGCCTCCGGCTTGGGGGGTGAGGGTGGGGAGAATTCTGAAGCGACTGTGCCCATCCATATTCATGAACAAGGAAGGCGCAGAGAGAGAGAGAGAGGGGGGGAGGGATGGAGGGGAAGGGGAGGAAAAGAGTGAGATGGAGGAGGGGAGAGAGAGAGAGAGAGAGAGTGCATGATTGCGTGTACACGCTCTTGTGAGTAGTATGTGTGTGTGTGTGTGTGTGCGCTTGCTTGCTTGCTTGTGTGGATGTGCTTTCCCTATACAGACTATGTCCAAGAATCAGCAGTGCTTGTAGTGTTTAATCAAAACTTTGAGGGATCGGAATAACCTTGCGGTTTAAGAATCAAGCAAATGATCTGATGGAAAAACGAAGACACCCTTTCCATACTACTGAGCTGGCTGTCCTTTAGAGTGGGTTTTCCACTGAAGCTAATATTGGTTCCGACTTGGGGGAAGGGGGGGATAGCCTAGTGGTTAGAGCGTTGCACTCATGATCTGACGGCCCGGGATCGAACTACCACGGAGGCACCTGTTTTAGGGAATTTTACTCTGGAGTTAACATCAATGCTGACTCCACTCACCCAAAAAGTCCTTTGAATGAGATCATAAACCAAGGTCCCGTGTGCAAAATCACGCAGAACATCTTGCGTACTCGTCAAAAACCAATTTTGCTTTTTGGAAGAGTAGGCCATTTCGTTTTAACGCGTGCGCAAGATGTTCTGCGTGCGGTTCGCACACGGGACCTTGGTGTATAGTCTCATCCGAAGGACTTTTGGGGAGAGTGGAGTCTGCACTGATGTTAACTCTAAGAGAAAATGTCCCCCCTGAACGAGATTCAAACCAGGGTCAGCAGATCACGAGCGCAACGCGCAACGCTCTAACCAGCCGGGACATCCCGCCCATTTTGGTAGAAGAGGCCAACAACACGTACATGCCCTTGGGGTTTATCACAGTTCTTGATTAAACCATTGACGCTGGGGGCAACAGCAAAGTGAGAGGCTGTATGACCAGTGGCTTTTCCACTCATGGAATTCCACTTTACAGCTTAGTCTTTAGTGATCGACTATGACTCTCTGACTAGGAGGCTTGACTTGCACAGTCCTTATGTGCTGCAGCCCTGGGGGCTAGTTGGCCTTTGGAGAACATCTCCAACGCTGACTGTCCATATGCCCACTTGGCCGAGAGAGTGGGGATGTACTGTGGGCAAGGCATCTCCACTATAATCAAATTTCTGCCCAATTTCCAAAATAGCAGCTGCCTCCTCTGCTGTTTTGGCGGTCATCGTCGAAAACGACGGACTAACATACATAGTATCCCTGAGGGAATGGGGTACGACAGGTTCAACTGTACTTGCCCAAGATGCACTGCTTGAAAAAAAACCCACCCGTGTGCGGTGCCTTTAAATCAAGTCTTTACTTTAATCATCCCATGAAGGGCATAACTCCCATAAGGTTTAAGAGAGGAGTTAGGTCATTAACGCTTTGTGTTGTCTTTTAAATTGTTTATTATGTATGTTTGATGTTACATTCTTTCTTGTTCTTTAGTGTTAATAATTTTTTTTATGTGACAAACAGGAAAACGTAAGGGTAGGGCTGTACGGGGAGAGTGGGGGGGGGGGGGGGGGGGGGGCTGGGGGCGGGAAGGAGATGTTTGGTGGGTATCAACTAACAGGAAGTTTCCAGATGTTAGGAAGACCACGAATTGATCGTTTGAATTGTTCCTTGTCTCTGTCTGTCTATCTCTGTCTGTATGTATGTATATATATCTCTCTTCCCCTCTGTCTCCTCTCCCTCCCTCTCTCTCTTTTCTCCCCCGCCTCTCTCTCCCTCCCCTCTCTCTCTCTTTCTCTCTCCCCCTTCTATCTCACTCCCTCTGTCTCACTCTACCTCCCTCTCTCTTTCTCCCTCGCCCTCTCTCCCTCCCCTCTCTCTTCTCTCCCCCCCCCCCCTTCTATCTCTCTCCCTGTCTCACTCTCCCCCGCCTCCCCCCCCCCCCCCCCCCCCCCCTCTCTCTCTCTCTCCTGTGTTCGTGTCTGTGTCTTTCAGTCTGCGTACACACATAATTATTACATATAACCATCTAAGTACCAGTACATATTATGTTCTATGCGTATTTGTTTGCACTAGTCTAAATATCACCGTATACATAATTATATATTTAGCGCAAGGACTCTACTTGTAAAGTAGATTGAGAAAAAAAACACATTTTTTCTTAAGCTCAGCATTTTTTTTTTTGCCTGTCTGTATTTTTTTACTTATTGCATTTTTTATTTTTTTATTTCGAGGATAATGGAATAAGCACGCGTGTGCTTTTTTTTAATTTTACATCCAGTCCCTGTGTGTAGGCAGTTTTGTAAATTTTGTCATCCGCTCCCACCGGCACACATTGGCCTACTTCGTATTCGATGAGCGACGACTGTGCAGTTAGTGGGAAGAAGCGTCATCATTCCAGGAGAGAAGTCATTTACTTTCCTCATGCTCAGCGTTCTGAGGATCACATTCGCCAATTAGCCTGCTTTGTGTATAAAGGTAAAGGTGTCCCATAACCTATGTGGTCGTCGGGGAGCGAGGCGTCAGAGACCTCAACTTCTCAAGGGGCCAGCATATTGAGGGCGGCGCCCATCTCCTCTCCCTCGCTGCTTTACCTTTTCCTGACCCTAAAGAGGCAGGTACCCATTTACAGCTGGGTGAACTGGGGGATAGTCCTGTATAGTACTGAAGCCAAGGCGCGCAAACGGTCACCCATGCAAGTGGTAACCACGCTCGACGCTGCTTAGCTGGGGGGAAAGCGTGTATTCTGACCACTGAGCTATTCCGTCCCCACGGGATAATGTAATAATGCGTATAATGTAAGCATATTCATTGTTAGAGGTTTTAATAATGGGATAATGTATATCTCATACCTCAGCATCGATATTCCGAAGACTTTTCCGAAGTTTAACCTTTAAAAGAGTAGCTGAAGCACTTGTGTGTGTGTGTGTGTGTGTGTGTGTGTGTGTGTGTGTGTGTGTGTGTGTGTGTGTGTGTGTGTGTGTGAGAGAGAGAGAGAGAGAAAGAGTGAGTGTGCGTGTGTGTGAGAGAGAGTGTGTGTGTGTGTGTGAGTGAGTGAGTGTGTGTCTGAAAGAGAGAGAGAGAGAGAGAGAGAGAGAGAGAGAGAGAGAGAGTGTGTGTGTGTGTGTGTGTGTGTGTGTGTGTGTGTGTGTGTGTGTGTGTGTGTGTGTGTTCTCTCTGTTTTTCTGTATGCACGTCAAGTTTGTCAGCGTGCGCATGGCTATGATCACGCAAATATGCACATGAACGAGTGCCTGTGCTCACTAATGTGTGTGTGTGTGTGTGTGTGTGTGTGTGTGTGTGCAAGTATGTGTGTTTGCACGTTTAATCTTGCTACTGCTTTTCTGAGTACAGATTACAAAAAAATCAATGTACGTCTTTTCGTATTCTTATATATTATTTTGTATGAATGTGAGAAGTGAGCAGATGCGAGTGTTTGTTTAAACAAAGTATAATTTTCTTGGTTTTTCTCTCTCCTCCTTACTTTTCTTTCTTTATCCTCAGCGGTGTTTTTTTTACGGTTTATATAATCTGCAATAAACCACAATTATCACTCAATCTAAACTAAAACCCAACTGAAATGTGCCATCAAAACAATGCACCCGCAACAAATCAGTCTGCCCGCATAGAGATCAAAATCATGAATACATTCTCTTTAATGTATACGACACTCTTTTGTCAATTTAGTTTATTTTATGTTGTGTCATTTTTATTTTATCTCTATTATCTATATTGTTTTCTTTTATGTCTTGTAACTTTAATTTTATCATGCCACACATAATTCGCTACATTATAGCCAAACGGGGTCATCTCCTTCTTTGGGCGCATTGGAGATAACCTGGTTTGGCTCTTATGTAGCGAATTTCTCATTCTGAGTTGATAAAGTATTTTTTGAGTCTTGAGTCTTGCGTTACTTATTCCCCGCAACTTTACTTGCGGCCAATAACTATGTTCTTCCCATGACAAGGAGGCAGACGTGAGAAGACGGCAATAACGGTCTGGTCAGTTGCATTAGGTTGTCCTGCCCCTACGGCCACGGCCCAATGAATAGATTATGGAGAGAAGATTGTGTCTTCGTTCTCGGCTGATTAACAACCCCGCTCGATGCTCTCTACTGTTTGCCAATGTTTGCGTGCATATATGAATGGATGGACGAATGGGTGTGTTGTTAGTTGTGTTTGTGTCCCGTGTGTAGATGGATGGATAGGTTGTTTCTTGCGTGTTTTAAATGCATGGGTGCATCTTTTGTTACCTGTAGTTTGTATCCATGGATGGATGGATCCACGCATGTTCTGTTACCTGTACGTTTATGTGCATGTATGGATGGATGCACGTGTTGTTTTCTACATGTCTGTGTGTTCATGTATGGGTGGGTGGATGGATGGATTGATGTCAATATCGGCATATTTGTATGCATGATATGGATGGATGGATGTGGTCTTTCCCGTATGTTGTCAGTATGTGTATATGGATGGATTCACGTTTTGTTAATTGAACGTTTGTATGCCTTTATGGATAATTATGTTCGTTGTTTCCAGTATGCATCCATGTATGGAGGGACGTGCGTGTTATTTCCAGTATGTTCGTATGTATAAATGGATGAAAGCAAGTGTTGGTACCTTCGCGTTTGTGTGCAGGTATGGATGGCTGCATGTGTCGTTCCTTGCATGTGTGGATGCATCTGTTGTCACCTGTACTTTGTATTCCTGCTTCGCTTGTCTTTCTCCGCTTTTCTCTCTTCCGTTCTGAAGTTTGTATGTGCGATAGCAGATTGTCACAGAGACTTCTGCACCTACGTGATCGGTCGGATTTCTTTGAAAATCGATACAAGGCGCAAAGAACATGTGTATTGACGCGGTATGTCTCAACAACGCCGTATGTCTCAATTGTCACAAAGTGCGTTGACTCGACGCACTATGTCACAAATTGAGACATAGTGCGTTGTTGATACATACCGTGTCAGTACAACATGCACGGCCTGTGTAACAACCAAGCAGGCTAAATCAGAGACATAATTTCACATGCAGTATATACGTCATATTATAGAAGTAAGATAAAGTTTAGTAAGCCTATGCAAAATCGACAGTGGAGCAAATCTTTAGTTGCATCATTCCTTTCAAAACTTGGATATCTATCTGTCGCCAAGATAAGTTCTTCAGTTTTCACATAAAGGCATCACATGAGGTTAAATTTTATAAAAAAAACAACTCCCACCCACCCCCACCATGTATTATACAAGTGTCTGGAAAGAAATAGAGCATATGTTTTGTCAGCTGTTTGACTCAAAGCATTGGTGAAACCAAGAATACCTACTTGGTATTTTCATGTTTTTGTTTTTGTATTTATTATGTGCGAGATATTGTTCAGGTATACGACCTGGTTTTTAGGGTATATTCACGCGCGCACGCGCGAGTGTGTGTGTGTGTGTGTGTGTGTGTGTGTGTGTGTGTGTGTGTGTGTGTGTGTGTGTGTGTGTGTAAAATTTAAAACTTTTTAATAACACTAAAAAGGAAATACAGATCAAGAAAAGTGACTAAAACGTCTTTGAAAAACTCTGCGAAAAGATAAGCGAATAAACCCACATCGTATAATTATAATATCCTAAAAACCCAAGAAAGAACCTTATACTTTTGGTAATTTTCATAACCATCAGTACAAGCCAAAAGGTGTGTTTCTACCGAGTGTGACAGCCTCAGGCCTAACACGAGGAAGGGCAGGACAGGTTCCCACTGATCAAGATGAATCATTAGCTGTACGGATCAATACTGTGGCAGTCAGTGCTTTCTTTAGGCTACAAACTGGAACCGGATCAATGACTATTGACCCGGATCTTCGCGGCCTTAAGTAAAGGAGCGCCATTTGCTCAACACAAGCTGTAAGATTCGGGTTTTCTCTCCGTCCAGCTGCTCTGTTCAGCCAGCCAGCCAGCCAGCCAGCCGGCCGGGATCAATACACGGATGTAATATTCATTTTCTTGAACTGCAATGCTTTAATAGAGTATCTTGCGCACACGTTAAAACCCGGTCCGCTTTTCGGAAGAGTAGGCCATTATGTGCCGGTAGGAAAGAATAACATTTTCAAAACTGCATACACATAGGATGTAAAAAAAAAAAGCACATGAAATAAATCCGCGAAATAATAATAAGAAATTATATATATATATATATATATATATATATATATATATATATATATATATATATATATATATATATATATATATACACATATATATACACGTGTCAGGAAAAGGCCTTTTTTCTATTGTATTTTGTTGGATTGGATTGAATGGTATTGTACTGTGTTGCATTGTATCGTACCGTATCGTATTGTATACCACTGTCAGTCACGGCAGAGTTCTCTCCGTGAAATTCGAGCTGCTTTCCCCGGGTAGAACGCATCGCTGCGGGAGCGGCGCTACCCATCCCCCATATTTATTTATTTTTAACTCTCTGTATGCGTATTTGTTTCCCAATAAGAATTGTGGGGGGTTTTATGCGATATAATTTTGCCAAGGACATCTCTCTTGCTGCCGTGGGGTAATGTCTGTTGCTCACAGGATCTCTGTTTACCGTGTCATCCGAAAGAAAAGTCCACAGGCCACCATTCAAGGTTTCTGGGATGGGGGTAGGTTCGGATTCAACACGGATCACACCTGCACTTTCTCGCTTTCGAGACAGGTGCGTTACCTGTAAACAACCGAAGGTATGCGTGTCCTATCAGAACCTTCTGCTGGTCAGCTCCTCTCGAAATTCCTTCCTGCAAAGGTTTTCTTCAAACTGTACGAAAAACATGAGTTCCATTGCAAAATTTCTGTGATGAATGCGAAAGTATCCCTTAAAAATGACAAAAATAGCATAATGTGAGGATTCTTTTTAAAGTGGAAATGTACTCGTCTTTATTCACGGGGGATTGAATAAAAATTTTAATTAAAAGCCAAAAAAGATATTGCTTTCTTTTGGGGTGTGGGGATAGAATACGTGAGGTTTCATAATATTCGTGTTCATTTTCTGCATGGACAATCAGTTCGGGTTTTTCTTGAGTTTAAAAAAAAAAAAGATTAAATGTGTGTGTGTGTGTGTGTGTGTGTGTATTTTTAGGGGTGGGGGTGGGGGGGGGGGGGTGCTCTCTCTAGTTTGGATAACAGAACACGTCTATAAATGGTATAGTTAGCGCCTGGAACATGTGATTTGCTCATTAGCAACATAGGCCTACCTAGCTGTCTTTTCTTATAGTTTTAGTTTTTGCTTCCACACGTTGTTGTCTTTGCATTACTTGTGCTCAAGGTGACTTTTATATGGAAACTTACTTTTTTCCCTTAAGACACTGTACTGTAAAAAAACCCAACAACACATGAGTGCTTATTCCATTATCCTCGAAATAGAAGAATCAGTTGTTTTTTAAATTTAAAAAAAACAACGGAAAGAGGAAAACCCAACAACGTCAAAAGCAGTCACGAAATGTTAAAATTCATACTAGAAGTATTTTTTGTATTTGTGCTTGAAAACATATCGTAGATGCTTTTGATTTTCTTCTCACTGAAATATTAAATTTGGGAGGATAGAACAGGAAGAAGGGAAAGGCATGATGAGATGTTTGACCCATTTCACCGCCGGATGTGTGGGAGTGCTTTGCTCCTGATGCACGGTGGTCCGAGGACTATTTTTAGCCACAGGAGTCCAGATTCTTTGATAAGCGTGCCTCCAATTCCGGATGCAAGCCAGCCCCAAGAAATATTAGTCCGTGTATTTTTTCTTCTTCTTTTTCTTCTTCGAACGCTCAGACAGCAGCTGTTGTTGTCTGTCATGTGCACCCTATCCATCCCTTCTCTACCCTACGCTACCCAACCCTACTACACCCTACTCCACCATACCCTGCCATAATTCACCCTACCCTAACCAACCCTACCCAACCTGACCCTACTCTACCTACCCAACCCTACTCCAGCTACCCTACCCAACCCTACTCCACACTACCCTACCCAACCCTTCTCCACCCTACCCAACCCTACTGCACCATACCCTACCCTACTCCACCCTTCTCTACCCTACTCCACCCTTCCCTACCCAACCCTATTCCACCCTACCCCACCATTCACTACCCAACCCTCCTCCACCCTACCCTACTCCACCCTTCCCTACCCAACCCTCCTCCACCCTACCCTACTCCACTCTACCCAACCCTGCTCCACCTTTCCCTACCCAACCCTCCTCCACCATACCCAACCCTCCTCCACCATACCCTACCCTCCTCCACCCTACCCAACCCTACTCCACCCCACACCAATCGTACTCCACCCTACCCAACCCTACTCCACCCTACCTAACCCTACTCCACCCTACTCAACCCTACCCAACCTTACTTCACCCTACCCTACCCTACCCCACCCTACCCTACTCCACCCTATCCTACCCTACTCCACCTCACCCAAGCGCTTTGATTTGTTTAGATTCAGCGCTATATAAATCCCATACATTATTATTATTATTATTATTATAGTAGTAGTAGTAGTAGTAGTAGTAGTAGTAGTAGTAGTAGTAGTAGTAGTAGTAGTAGTAGTAGTAGTAGTAGTAGTAGTAGTAGTAGTAGTAGTAGTAGTAAAGTGCGTTGCACTGCCGTTAAGTGCCTGACAAGTCAAACCCAGCAAATCCGAGTTCGGCGAGGGAGAAAATTCTTTTTTATCGTTAAAAGTCTTTCTGGAAAAAAGGCAGAAGAAAGGACTAAGAATTCAGAAAATGGAAATGAAGGAGGCGACACGAAGATCAGGAACAAGACAGAAACAAAGGGAGGGATAGAAAAGAGGGAATTCCTAGCACAGAATTTCCAGAAGGTGGGGATTCTATTTAGTACTGATGGGCCCCGGGCATGTCCGCGGGTGTGCCCGTGTATTTCAAAAGAAGCATTAGGCAAAGTGTTAACGGATATTTTGTTAATGAAAACTCCTCAGGTGATTGGAAGAGAAAACTATTTCATGATTATACATTACACCATACCTGGAAAAAATGATAAGATTTGTACCTGCCAAAAAAAAGAAGTCCCAATCATACATGTCCCACAGGCTTTGACGAACACATAATCTCTCTCTCTCTCTCTCTCTCTCTCTCTCTCTCTCTCTCTCTCTCTCTCTCTCTCTCTCTCTCTCTCTCTCTCTCTCTCTCTCTCTCTCTCGCACATTATCTCTCTCTCAAAAATTCTTTTATTTTTTTCTTTCTTTCTTTCATTTGTTCATTCTTTCTTCTTTAAGCTGTCGTTATTTTACTACAAAAATAGTGTGAAATATATCTGGACATTATAAACCAAATTAATTTCGGTGTCGTAAAGATTGATATGGAATAATGATATGAAACCCATATATACTCGTTAAAATAAGATATTTTCAAAAATAACTGGCTCTATCTAGCTCGAAATTTCTTTATATAGCCATGTTTCCATATTTGGCATATTTTGGAATCTGTTTGTTGCTGTATTTTAACTTTTTAAAAAAAACTCCACTTTAATACAATGGAATGCCCATAACATGAACGGTTTTTGCAAGGTATTGTGACTGAAATATCCTACGCGCGTTCGTTAATTTCTATGTTTGTTTTTTTTTAATTCATATCAATACGATTCTATGTATCTCTGCTGAATTTTAGTGCCTGAATGATACGGCTTGTTGTCGTCATATTTTGCAAGGAAAAGCAATTAACTTTTGTTATGGCTCAGTAGACTGTTCAGCTTATGATTATTATGTTTTGAAGAGGCATTAAGCAAAATTAGATTTTATCCGGAGAAACGTAAATGGAGATGTAGAAGCCTGCGCCTTTTTTTTATTATCATGTTATCAGTATTCAGGAGAGAAAGCGACACGACTCTATTTCCCCATATAGAAAATACTAGCGTGTTTGCGAGTTGCACAATTCTTAGATTTGTGATTTGTATAAAGCATATGACAGATTACGAAAACGAACACGATATTGCTATAGCAAGACTGTGTACGCATCTCATGGAAAAGGCACGTTACAAACGAAGAGCAGTGTAGGATCAGCTCTTGCCGCCATCTGTTTTGAAGGTGCCTCAGAAGTCTTATCAGTAGTGCTTTTGTCTTCAAGACTAGATCAACACCCCAGAGAGCACATCTTTTCTAACCTGGCTGTAGGACTAAGTCTCATCATCGTCAATAGTGAGCTTATGTCTCTGTTTGCTGTATGCTGGGTCAGAGCAGGTATCACTGAACGCCACTGAAGTGACCCAGCAGCAGTGCAGGGTATACTGTGGTCTGTGGCTTCTTGGCGGCCAGGTTTTATTCATACGTCTCTGTGGACTACTTACACTGTGACAAAACAAACCAGACGTGGCAGTCAAGTCAGGTCAAGTCAAAGTGATCTCTATCAAGGGTAAAAGAGTACTCTTGCACAAACATGTTCTTTTCATCCTGGCTTCATAAAAACCCCCCACAAGAAGCATCTAATGCTTCACAAGGCACAATAAACAACTTAAGCAAATTATTTTAAAGCAAAAGGAGGAAGCAATACAATGACAGCATGAATCAAAGCCAGAAAAGAAGGGGAGGGTGGGAAGAGCAGAAAGGAGAGGTGTCGGAAAAATCGGAGTTTGAATGTTGCAGAAGATGAAATAGCCATTAAAAAAAAGAAATAACAGCTACAATAAAAGCAAACAAACAACTCAGTGCTTACAGAATTCAAAAGCAGTTAAAACTTTATGATAAGCCTATTAAATTTTACCATAAATCATACTTTTGTGTGAGTGACGCTGGCTGTAATAGTGTTTTGTAAGCCGTGGTTCCCAGCTGAATCAGTAGTTAACAGGGAACCGTATCCCTGACTTTTTTTTTACAATCCAAATCATTGTCATGATGAAGAAAGTTGTGTAAACTTAATCTTTTACCATCAATCAAGATCATTTTGACTTGACTTGACTTAACTTGACAGAAACCGGTAAAAGAATGTCGGCACATCACGGCAGCTAACCTCACATTTTATTTGGAATAAAGAAGATGACTGGATCCACAAGTGATTTCATGACTTCTGACTTCGGTTATTGTCAGTTGGCCCCCACAGTAAAATATTAGTCAATATTAGCCATTGTCATTTAGATTCTGCAATGAAATATACATTATTTTTGTTCCAACAACGAAAAAATAGTCGGCTGGCTTCAACAAGAAAGTATTAGTCAAATATCTCCAACAATAAAATATTAGTCAAATAGTTCTAACGACAAAATAGTCAACTGGCTTCAACAACAAAATACTGGTCAATTGGCTCTAACACGAAAATATTAGTCGCTTGGCTAAAAAAAAAGAATATATATTAGTCAGTGGGCTCAAACAATGAAAGCACAGTCAGTTGTTGGCTCCAATAGCAGTTTTGTAAATTTTGTCATCCGTTCCCATCAGCACAGAATAGGCCTACTCTTCCGAAAATCGGAACGGGTTTTAACGTGTGCACAAGATGTTCTGCATGCGTTCGCACACAGGACCGCGGTTTACTGTCTCTTCCGAATAACATTTTTTTAGGGGGAGTGGAGTCGCCGCTGATGTTAACTCCAGAGGCAAAATCCTCTAGAACCAGATTCGAACCCCTGGTCAGCAAATCACGAGCGCATCACTCTAACCACCAGGCTATCCCGTCCCGCTAACGTCACTCTGAGCTGAACGCCTAGGAAGCTTCGTGAAGGAAGACATGACCATACCGACCCCCCCCCCCCCCACCCCCCACCACCACCACCACCACTACCACCACCACCAAGGGAAATGTCTGTAAGAGTCGGAGGGACAGAGCAAGAGTCCAGCTATCTCTTTGAGAGGCTAGCGTGGCAAGGTATTGCCGAAAAGTTGTGGGCGGCGTTTGCAGAGGACGGTAAATAATTGATCAGTACTTCTGATGAGCGAGGCTTGACAACAGATGGTGCCCCCCCCCCCCCCCCCCCTTCTCCCCAGCTTCTGCTGCTGCTGCTGCTTCTTGTCTTGTCTTGTTTATTTGTTTATTATGCCTTGATTGTGGCGGGTTGTGGAGAGAGAGAGAGATGCTGACGTGTACGTGTGGATGCTGCTGTGTAGTGTAGTTGGATGCAGGAACACGAGCGCGAGTCTCACGCGAGTGCTCATAGGAGTGTTGAGGTGTGAGTGTATCCAGGTACATAGTTGTGTATTATACATGCTCCCGCCTGTGCGTAGGCATGCATACGCGCGGGCAGGCGCATACTCGCATGCAACAGACGCGCAAGCACACACACACATGTATATACAGATGGTTCCACCAATGTACACATATATACATACATGCATACATAATATGTATATCACACATACATACATGCATACATGCATACATACATACATGCATACATACATAAAGTGTAAAGACTTTAAATTAAAGAACATACATGCAGACAGACAGACGCATGCAAGCACCCACTTTCACACACACACACACACACACACACACACACACTTACTCACACACACAACACACACACACACACACACACACACACACACACACACACACACACACACACACACACACACACACACTTACACACTCACTCACACATACGCACACACCAAACACACAGATGCACATACACACGATTGCACGCGAGTGCGCACGCAACACAAATACACACACACACACACACACACACACACACACACACACTTACACACACACTCAAACACACACACATACACACACACTAAAACACACACACACACACACACACACGTACCCCTTCCTCCTCCCTCCCCCCCCCCCCCCCCAAACACACACAAGCAAGCAGACACACATACACATTACACACTTTTGACCGTTGGCACTCAACTCTCCCTATAATACTCTCCAGCATAACGGTAGCTTTTCTCGTGCACTTTAGTGGCCACACAGCACAAATAAAATATTTTTAAAAAATCACCAAAAACACAACAGAAGATAGCTAAGCACCCCCTCCTCCCCTATCCCCCCCGCCACCCCCACCCTTCTCCTCCTCCTCCTCCCTAATCACACCTTCCGCCAAACCCCGGTGCTGCTCTCCCTTCTCTCACCCACTTCCACAGCCAGTAGTTGCAGACCTTGGCTTTCAGAACAACGAGAACAGTGAAGAAGAAGAAGAAACAGAAGACGAAAAGCGGAAAAGATTCTAAGAAAGCCACACGGAAATCAGCCACGAAAAAGGCGAGGAAGGAAGGGAGGGGGGGGGGGGGGGGGTAGGAGAAGATGGGTGACAGGGAAAGAGTGGGGGAGAGAGAGAGGGGAGGTAGGGAAAGGAAAGAAAAGGAAGTAGGGAGGAGTGGGTGGAGGTTCCGGGTGCTGGGGTGGGGGGAGCGAGGGTGGGGTGGGGGTAGGGGTAGGAGGAGCTTTTGCCTGATCGATACGTCTTGTGAGACTTCTGGAAACTGTGCGTGTCAGTGTTACTTGAAGAAAATGCGGGGGCAAAAAGGTAAAAAGAAAGAAGAGAGAGAGCTTGAATGACCGTTCTCTTCTCCTCTTTTTCTCGCTCTCTTTCTTTCTTTCTGCATGCTACCTCTACTGGCTACATAGCCTGAAGAATAGAGAGAGAGAGAGACATAGACAGACAGACAGACAGACAGACAGACAGACAGAGAGAGAGAGAGAGAGAGAGAGAGAGAGAGAGAGAGAGAGATGGGGGAGGAGACAGACAGACAGATACAATATACTGAATGAGTATTCTTGGCAGTACTGTACGAAATCAGGGAAACAAGGACAGAAAACGATAAAAATGGACAGACAGATCGACAAGCAGATAGACAATATTATTATAAAGGTAACCGACAGACGGACAAACGGGCGGATAGACAGACGAACACACTGTTAGACAGACAGACAGACAGAGGGACAGATTGCCCTGCGTTATATGTAGCAGGAAGTCGGACAAACAGGTAAGTACGTGACTGGCTATTTTCTGCCTCTCCAGGCCATTCCCCTTTCCATTTTTAAGCCAGTATCGACACTCCTCCCCCCCCCCCCCTTCCCAACACGACCCTGGTCGACCATTGCCCTGAAAAATACATATTCCAGTACAAAACAAACACACAAGAACAAAAGAAGAATTGCTGTGTTAGTCAAGGCTGTCCCGCACGCTATAGGCATTTCTTTTGCACCTGCGGACATTTTGAAGCTTTCTGTTTTGGTCGAGTTGGGGTTTTTTTTGTTTTTTTGGCTGCCTCATATCTTTTGTGATGTTCCTATCCTGTTCCCTCGCCGCTCTGTTCAACCGCTCTGTCCCAACCATACCCAGGCTTATGATGTTGCCATGAGGCCACCTGCTAGTTGGGCCCTGCACTGCTGCTGGGTCACGTTAGTGATGGTGGTGAGTGGTGCCTAGTCTGAGCTAATTATTTAATTATTTATTTATTTATTTATTTATACCACTTTTAGTCACGAGATTTCTCTGCTTGAAATTCGGGCTGCTCTCCCCGGGTATAGCGCCGTCGCCACAAGAGCAGCGTCACCCATTCTTTTTTTTTTCTGCATCTGTATTTATTTCCCTATCAGAGTGGCTTTTTTCTAAGAATTTTGCCAGGGACAACTCCCTTGTTGCCGTGGGTTCTTTTACGTGCGCTGAATAATTTTGTGTACCACACGGGACCTCGGTTTATCGTCTCATCCGAAAGACTAGCGCCCAGACCACCACTCATGGTCTAATGGATGGGGGAAAAGTTTCGGGTCCAAACGGGATTTGAACCACCGCACACTTCCGACCCGGACTTTTCGCTTTCTAGACAGGCGCGTTACCTCTAGACCACCGATCCATTATGCGCAGTACACCACCTATTAAAGCCCCTATTGACGATACTGATAACTTAGTCGGGGAGCCAGACTGATTGAGACGCCCACCCAGGATGCTGGTCACCACAACGTCCCTCCAACGACCTCCTGTGAACCTTCAGTCTCGAAAGCTTTGACATGTAATCCACCACGGGTACAGAATGGTATGGGAAAACTGGAACTGAAGTCACTGTAAGACCAGAGCACACAGAGGCCACTGAGTCAGAAGCAAATTTCTTCTTTTTTTTTGCGTGATGATCAGTGGTGATGAGGATGATGTAATGCTACTGCTGTTATGGAAGTGCGTGTGCTTTGAGACTTCTTGACAGGGCTGTACTCTATCCTTACTATCCTAATATATCCCGTCGTCAACGGGGGTCCGAGAGATACAGACACCTGCAGTGCTAGTCAGGTAATTCTAAGCAACAACTCGAAACTGCCTCCACAAAGTGGATGAAGCTGGACTGTGTGGTCTCAGTCTTTCCACTGAGCCCATAGCAAACTCACTCTGGGTAGGAACCGCTGGAGTCCAAAAATCTCTATGACTCTTATAGGATATGAACCTGCGAGCTTCCAGCCAGTAGCTAACGTGCTAACCACTGCGCCACGTCGGCTGGTCTGACATTTGAAGCTTCGTTGACGAGAGTAGAGCCATCCTGAGTAGTTCCTCCTTCACGAAGAACGTTCAGGGCATATTTAGGATTCAGATTTGAATCGTTACCAACCTCAGCCAGTTTCGTTCTTTCATTGTCATATCATCGACAAAGATTGCCAGTTGCACAGTCAAATTATGGATTAATCATAGATTCTTATTTTTCTTTCATTTCTCGGCTAGAGCTCTGAGGTTTACCAACGGTGGGATTTTTTGGGGCGTATACGACCGTTTTTGCCCACCATTAAGGTAGCTGGATTCCGTCTTTGGGTATGATGTCTAAACACGATACCATTGTCATCATATACTATTATATAATAATAAATATAATATATATAATAGATAGATAGAAGAAGAGAGAGAGAAGATAGAGAGAGAGAGAGA
>CM054140.1:56911905-56916905 GCA_028751875.1 Rapana venosa | reverse complement strand
TGTAATTTTGGTTGAGATTGGACTTGCACTGTTGGTGATTAACTTGATTATCTCAACACTGATCTCCATGCCAAACTTTGATCTAAGTATTTCATCCAGCTGACAAGCTCTTCTTTCTGTCCTGTAAACCATTAGTGTCATCTGCAAATCAAAGATTTGTGATGATTCTCGCTGCGATAATGACTGAGCCCTGATCTTAAAAAGCATTAACTCATGATGCGTTCCCAGAAGATATTTAAGAGTAGCAGGGATAGAATATAGCCTTGACGTACACCAGTTGAAGTATAGAACACTCTTCCACAAATATTTGAACAAGAACTGTGCTGTGGATCTTGGTGTAAAGCTATTAGAGGGTTTTGAATCACATTCTGGCAAATTTGATACTTTAAACTTCCTCACAGCGCGTCCTGTTACACTCTGTCAAATGCCTCTTTGAAGTCAGAAAAGAGAGGATATGATTGTATTGTATACCACTTTAAGACTCGGCAGATTTTCTGCCTGAAATTTGGGCTGCTCTCCGATCCCCGGGAATGCTATATATTTTGCAGATGCTGCGAGTTTTTCTCGCAGAGAAGTCTTTGGTCGAGGATCTGTTCAGTGGTGTTATATTTTTCCATTGCCCAATCCAGCTTGTTCTTCTACAGTGACTTATGTATGTGTGTGTGTGTGTGGTTTCAGTCTGTTAAAGATGGTCCACAGCATCCTTTTGCTGGCATGGCTAATGAAGCTGATTGTGATATAGTTCTGACGAAGCTTCTTCGGGAGTGTAATAATGAGTGATTGAGTTCATGATTCTGGCCATTCCCGCTATGTGTTATATCTTATTGCAGATGCATATTAGTCATTCTTCCGCCGTTTTATTTACCCGAGGTTTGCTGAATAACTGTCAACACCAGCAGCCTTCCTATTGTTCATTCAGTAATCTAATTGCCGTCTCCTCTTTTTCCTCTACGAATGGGTATGTTATCCTATAATGCTGATTCTTGAACTTGCAGGATGTTAGGGTTTGTTTTGCGACTGGTGGTTGTGCAGTTCTTAGTTTAGGTCAGTCGACTTGACTGTGATACCCTTTTCTGTGAGGCGTTTTCCGTTTTTATCCTGAATGGTACCGACTCTTGACTGTTTCTGTTTGGTGAAGTTTGTTACAATCCGGAGTGTCTTTCCCACTGTTGTTTTAATTCAGTCTGCCTTCAGTTTGATTGCACTGTTGCTCAATCCATTCTTCTTTAGTTTGCTTCCTACTTTTCCTGATGCTCTTGTTGATTTGCTCCCTATTCGGCGACTCCTGTCGTGTATCTTATATTCTTCAGCTATTTTCTGGCATGGCACATGTAAATATTTTTCTTTTCTTTCTTTCATTTTTTCATTTTGAGAACAATAGAATAAGCACTCATGTGCTTTTTTTTTTTACATGCCATCCCTGTGTGCATGCGGTTTTGTAAATGTTGTCCATGGTCTCTTTTTTTTGCAGCGGTGATTTTTAAGAACTTTTTGGGGTCACTTTATTGAGGATTTAGTTGACAGTCTTTATCAGCACTTCTGCGTCTTCCTGAAGTGCCAAAGTTGAGCAAGTGTGCCATCTGTTTTTCGGTTGAATTATTCACAGATCGCAGAGTTTTTCATCTTTCAAGATCAAACTTTTGTCTCACAGTCTTTAGTTTCCACAGATTGGATCACTACAGGAAACATTGGGCTACCACGCGCAGAACGATAGAATAGCAGTAAACCAAACTAGCTGTAAAGAATTCTCTAGGGTTTTTTCTTCCAGTAGTTTCATAAGTGTCTTTGAAAACTGAGGCTGATTAAGTAACACAATCAAACTCAAAGTAGTTGAAAATTTGACAGAGCGTTTATCATGTTTTCTTTCAAACTTTGAGAAAACAGAGGTTATATTCAAATCGGCAGAGCAGCGAAGCTGCTTGGATAAAGAGTACACAGAAAAGTTCTGAGAGTTAAGATTGGGTGTGTGACTGAAAGAGTTACAAAGAACCGCAGTGTTAAAACATGCGTAGAGTTAAAACATGCGTGGTATGGACATAACTCGCTTACATCGTGTAGCTTGTCTTACATGTTCACGGTGAGAAAATGCAATAATAGTTCTGGATATTCTACATGGTAAGAAAAGTATTCTCTGAATACTTTAATGTCACGTTCTATGGAGACTGCAATTGAGGGAAAAGGTTTCAATTGGCAAGGGAGAATATTTTTGAAAGAACATATTTCAGTTGGGAGTGGAACTTTCCCGAGCTGTTCTCAGAATATTTACATATCAAGTTCTAGGAAGAATGCTTTGGAAGGAAAAGGTTTCAGCTGGCAAGAAATCTTGCCGTACCGTAATCAGAGATAATTTCTTTTGTCGTCGAACGATGATTTCCTTTTCATAGGACAAAAGACGATTTTATCAAGGATTGATAGGGTTTTTTTCTGTTTAATTTTTGTTTAATATTGGTGGTACGTTGCTTTTTGTTGTTTACCCGTTCTTTTTTGGAACTTTTGGGTTTGTTTAGTTTTTTGTTTGTTTGTTTTTGGTGGAGGGGGCTATTGCTCATTTGTTTAGTGTTTGTTCTTGGGGAGGGTACTTTTTGTCTGTTTATTTATGTGTGTTCTTTCATCAGGTCCATACGTTTTGTGTGGTTAAACAGGAACAGGTCTGTTACAGAAATGGTAAACAAAATTATCAGTTTTACTTACTTACTTACTTAATCCTCTTCATCCCATGTGCCGGGACACAAGGCGCCAACAAAATCCCTCCAGCCCTTTCTGTCTTGGGCAAGCCAGCTCAATTCATTCCAGGTCTTGCCCGCCTCTCTCATCTCCTCCTCTACTGTCCTCCTCCAAGTGCCGAGTGGTCTGCCTCGTTTCCTCTTCCCTGGTGGTGCCCACCTCAGCGCAGTATGAGGGAGTCTGTTCTTGCCCATTCGGAAGGTGTGTCCCAGCCACCTCCATCGCCGCTGTTTTACCTCAATGTTGTTAATGCCGGTGCGCTTTGACACTTCCCTGTTGGTGACATGCTGCTGCCAGTGAAGTTTCAGGATTCGGCGAAGACACCTTCCTTCAAAGCCTCTGAGCTTGCTCTCAATCTTCTTGTTGGTTCTCCATGGTTTACAGGTGTACTTAAATATTTCATATTTCTTCAGTTAAATGAAAATTTAAATTTTGGAAGCTTTTAGCGTAGAGCGTTAAACGGTTTTATATAACAAGGGTTTATATGATTACTTAGCGAACGAGCGTGTGTGTGTTTATGTGCGTGAGAGAGACAGACAGACAACCCTAGCCACAGAGAGAGAGAGACAGAGACAGAAGGGATAATGAAAAGATAAGGCAAAAAAGAGAGAAAGAGATCATTTTTCAAAATAACACATCACAGAGAGAAGATGATAGAGAAAATAAAAATCTATCGAAACCAGCTATTGGGGTGACATTTTCAATCAAAGGATTATTGCTTCAGTTGAAGTATGTATGATGTTACACAGCAATCATAGACCTGCTTTTGAAACTTCTTTGTTTCAACAAAAGCCAACATCTCATGTAAAAATACGCACAAATAAAGAGCTTATGTGTTTAAAAAACAACAGCAACAACGGCAAAACACTTTCTAATTTTTTCCTCACTCTGCGTACTGAGAACTGAGGTTTTAATTCTACAACCTAGTTTTAATCTGTATCTGGTTGCACAGTTTCTGATCTGAGATTAAACATTTTCAAGGTGACAGGCCCGATATGGCCTCTGTGGTCTGTGGGGGCTATAAACAACAGGATTGGATTGGACTGGATCCTAGTCAACAGTTTTAACATAGTTTGTATAATCATCCCAGACTTAGCCCATATCTCTCTCTCTGTCTCTCTCTCTCTGTCTCTCTCTCTGTCTCTGTCTCTCTCTTCTCTCTCTCTCTCTCTCTATATATATATATAATATATATATATATATATATATATATATCACGGGCATTTTCGTTTTTGATGAATTCTTTCTTTTGCCTAAAATAGAACACACAACTGCCTTGCTAGTAGTATCCCTATCCAATAAAATTTTTATCATTTTTTGTTTTTATAAAAAGAAACATCTGATAGTTAAACCTTTCACCACTGTTTGGTGGGTTCGGGTTAAGTTGTTATCCTACAGGTCTTAAAAAAAAGAAGAGAGGTTCATTGTTTGAACTGTTTTTTCCTCTGCAAGAATTAACCTGCCTCCCTAGTGATCTGACAGCCTAGGATCGAGCCACCATAGAAACAAAGGGATTTTTTCCACTGGAGTTAACATCAGTACCAACTCCACTCCCCCAGAAGTCTTTAGGATGAGACTGTAAATCGAGGCCCAGGGTTGCGATCGCAAGCAGAACACCTTAAAACACGTTCCGCTTTTCGAAAGAGTAGGCCAGTGCGTGCCAGTGAAGACAGATGAGAAAATTGATTAAAAATAAAAAAAATTCAAAAAACCGCATGCACACTGGTGCCGTGTCTGGACAAGATCCCCGATGTCGGAATGCGGTTACCTTTAATTGTGGACGAAACCGGTCGCTTACGCAAAATCTCACCTTTGGTGAACCTCGGGAGCTCTAGCCGAGGAACGAAAAAAAAAATCTTCCTACTAAAATTGAAAAATTGGCTCATAGATATGGCGCATAGTACATATACAATAAATGAATAAGTAAATAAACAAATAGATGAATAATTAGTTAAAAAAAACAAGATAAAATAGCTTGCTCGTTCTTGACCACACCTCCCCAGTGAGAAAAAACTGAACACAAAAAATAAACACACATAAAGAAACGAAATAAGGAATAAAACACACACACACACACACACACACACACACACACACACACACACACAACACACACACACACACACGAGAAACAAGGCTGTACACAAAATTTCAAGGCGTTTCTGTTTCTTAAAATAAAAAAAAGTGCAAAGCAGACATGAAAAAACACACCAAAAGACCAACAACAAACAACAAAAATTCTTCGGGTTGATTTGAGCCCGCTAATTACTGTGGCT
>CM054140.1:56881905-56899405 GCA_028751875.1 Rapana venosa | reverse complement strand
CACAACACACACACACACACACACACACACACACACACACACACACACACACACACACACACACACACACCACACACACACTCACTCACTCACTCACTCACAATGTATTATTTAATCGGTTTTCCTCTTTTTACTGGTTCAATTTATTGGTAAAGGTTGCAATAACGTAGTATTTTAGTATCATCATTAAGAAATTTGTTCTTAGATAGATGGCTTGATGAAAAAAGGCAAATGCGTTGCTTATTCATTGTACCATCTGGAAATAAAAATTTGACTTGACTTGACTTGACATAGGCAAACACACATATAGGCGCACACACAGAGGCACACACACACACACACAGGTAGGTACACACACACACACACACACACACACACACACACACACACACACACACACACACACACACACACACACACACAACACACACACACAAGCTAGCAAACAAGACAATAAATAACGAAGAAGATTAGACGTTATAGCAGTCGTTATCACCTATGAGATTATATTCTTCTCATGAAATAAAAGTTTCCAACGCCATCAATGCCAGGGTTGTATGACAATCTGCAGTGTGTTGAAAATGCTGGTTAGAATGTTGATCGTATTACTGCCCATGTAATGTCAAGGTTCGCCTTGGATGTAATGAAATCAGATACGTGTCTCTTTCTCACCGTGTTCTTGTTGAAGGGTAGGGCCAGGTGTGTGTAGTGTGTGTAGGTGTGTGTGTGTGTGTGTGTGTGTGTGTGTGTGTGTGTGTGTGTGTGTGTGTGTGTGTGTAGGTAGTGTGTGTGTAGTGTGTAGTGTGTGTGTGTGTGTGTGTGTGTGTGTGTGTGTGTGTGTGTGTGTGTGTGTGTGTGTGTGTGTGTGTGTGTGTTGATGTTGCTATATTGTCACCGGGTCGAATGCTATCAGTGTTTATTGTTAGTGCGTGGGTGAAAAGACAAGAAAGTTTATTTGTATGTGCCAGTATCTGTGTACAACGCGAGTCCAAGCCACAAGCTGATTTTTCTTTTCTTTCTCTTTTCTTTTTGGCCGCCTCATCTTCTGTGATGTCCCTGTCTTGCTGTTCCCACGCCGCTCATTTCAATCTTTCTGCCACAGCCATATCCAGATTCTTTATAATAATAATAATAATAACAATAATAATAATAATAATAATATATGGAATTTTAATAGCGCTCAATCTTGTAAAACAAACGAATCGAAGCGCTTGCACTCAAATCATTTAAACGCATGCAACTTTCCTCAAATAACATAAGATATTTCAAATTTATGTACACACACACACACACACACACACACACACACACACACACACACACACACACACACACACACACACACACACACACACACACACACACGCACTTAGGTGGTGATGGGGGAGATGACGGATGCTGTGGAAAAGTAGGAACAGATATGAGGGGAAAGTGTCAGGAAGGAAATAAGTCCGTTTTGAGGCTGGATTTGAAGGTATCAAGTGAAGGCTTTTGGCGAAGTGAAAGAGGGAGGTCATTCCAGGTGGATGGGCCAGAAACAGTGAAAGAGCGACGGCCAACAGTGGTTTGTTTGAATCTGGGTATTCGACAGCACAAAGTTTTGCAGCTGAGCGAAGGGAACGGGATGGAGTATACAGGTGAAGACAGTTACAGAGATAAGAGGGTACAGACTTGTGAAGACTTTTGAAACAGAGAGCATTGGTCTTATACTGCAGTCTCTGTGAGACAGGCAGCCAGTGAAGAGATCGCAGAAGAGGAGTGATGTGTTCAGATTTTTTCTTTCTTAAGACCAGTCGAGCTGCAGAGTTTTGTATGCGTTGAAGAGAGTGGATGGATGATGCTGGAAGGCCAACCAAAAGAGAATTACAATAGTCTAAGCGTGAAAGAATAAGAGCTGTGACAAGTTTGGAAGTTGCGTCAGTGGACAGATACTTGCGAATTGCGCTGCGTAATTGATAGTAGCAAGACTGGCAGGTCTGGGTGATGAATTTTTTCATGGAGAGTGTGTTGTCGAGAACTACACCTATATACTTTACAGAGTTGGCCAAAGGAACTGACGTATTGCCGCATTCTATTGAAGTTGTGATGGAGGAAAGTTTATGTTCGGTCCCTATGAGCATGGCTTCGGTTTTATCAGCATTAAGTTGTAACTTGTTCTGAGTCATCCAGTTTTGAATGTCTTGAAGGCAGTAGGACATATTTGTGTCAGGAGGGAAGGCAAGTTTTCAACAGTATCACTGCATTGAAGCTGAGTATCATCGGCGTAGAAATGATGATCAATATGATGGTGGTTTATTATAATTATGTGAGAGTGGAGCAGTATAGAGATTGAAGAGAACAGGGCCCAGAACTGATCCTTGTATAACTCCTCATTCCAGTTTGACAGGTTCTGATTGAATTTTGTTTACATTTACATTTTGTTTTATATCGCATCCCCAGGTCCAGAAGTGCGCCCATCAATATCAGGCTGCCATGGGGCCACTAGCCATAGGGGCCGGCCCTGCCCTGCCCTGCTACTGGGTCACTTTGGTGGTGCTCAGTGGGTGCCTGTTTTGAGCTTGACATACGCAGGACACCACAAACAGGGGGGAAAAGTTGATGTTTTCTTTTTTGAGTTTCTAATCTCTCAAGGGTTAGACAGCCAACTGGTTATAATGTCTTAACTCATAATCTAATGGCGCAAGTTGGAGTCACCACAAAGGTATTCATTTGTGGGGGAAAAAACCCTTTTATATGGGATCTGATTGTAAGGCCCTCAAGAGGAGGCAATGAATAAAGGTCCCATGTGTGAACGAACACATGCATAACGTTTTGCCACAGGCGTTAAAAACCCATCCACATGTTGGGGAAGGACGGGCTAGCCATGGCGTATGGTCGGGGCACTGGATGATGGAAACGTCTAGCATGCAATGTATGGACAGTCTTTAGAGAGTCTGGGTTTTTTGCCACATTTAGCTTGCCCAGAGAGACTGTCTGAAAAATGTGAATAGTGTCTGTCTGTCTGTCTGTCTGTCTCTCTCTCTCTCTCTCTCTCTCTCTCTCTCTCTCTCTTCTCTCTCTCCCTCCCTCTCTCCCTCTCTCTCTCTCGCTCCCTCTCTCCTCCCTCTCTCTCTCTCCCTCTCTCTCTCTCCCTCTCTCTCCCTCTCTTCTCTCTCTCCCCCCCCTCTCTCTCTTTCTCTCTCTCTCTCTCTCCCTCCATCTCTCTCGGGTGGGGGGTGGGGGGCGGGATAGCCTGGTGGTCAGAGTGATGTATTCGTGATCTGCTGACCTGGGTTCGATTCTCGTTCAAGAGGATTTTCCTCTGGAGTTAACATCAGTACCGACTCCACTCTTCCCAAAAGTCCTTCGGATGAAACTATAAACCGAGGTCCTGTGTGCGAACGCACGCAGAACATATTGCGCACACGTTAAAACCCGTTCCGCTTTTCGGAAGAGTAGGCCATTGTGTGCCGGTGGGAACGTATGAAAAAATTGACACAACACGGGGACTGGATGAAAAGCTCATGAGCGCTTATTCCATTATCCTCGAAATAAAAGAATAAATACAAATATATATCTCTGCCCCCCTCCTCTCTCTCCCTCTCTCTCTCCCCCTTCTCTCCCCCTCTCTCTCTCCCTCTTTCTCCCCTCTCTCTCTCCCTCTCTCCTCCCCCCCCCCTCTCTCTCTCTCTCTCTCTCTCTCTCTCTCTCTCTCTCTCTCTGTGTCTCTCTCTCTCTCTGAATACACTCTGAAAAATGAGAATACTTTGCCCCAGTGACTGGTCAAGGAGGTTAGAGACGTCAAATAAATTTCAGTGTGAGTGTGTGTTGTGTTGTGCTGTGTGTATCTGTGTGCATGTATACACTCGTACATGTTAATGCACATGCTTTTGTCATTAAAACAGAAATTTGCATAGACTCTAGCCAAGTTTCTCTCTCTCTCTCTCTCTCTCTCTCTCTCTCTCTCTCTCTCTCTCTCTCTCTCTCTCTCTCTCTTTCGCCCTCTCTCTCTCTGTCTGTCTCCCTTCTATCTTTCTATCTTCTCGCTGTCTGTTCTCCTCTTCTAGCTGATCTATCTTTTCTCGCTTCCTCCCTCTCTCTCAGCTACTCTCTTCTTCTCTCTCCCCTCCCCCTCTCTCTCTCTCTCTCTAAGTCCTTCCGATGAGACTATAAACCGAGGCCCCATGTACGAACGCACGCAGAACATCTTGCGCACACGTTAAATCCTGTTCCGCTTTTTGTAAGAGTAGGCCATTGTGTGCCGGAGGGAACAGATATGACAAACTTTACAAAACCGCATACACACGGGGACTGGATGTTTAAAAAAAAAGCACAGAAGTGCTTATTTCATTATCCTCGATATAAAAGATTTTTTTTTTAATCTCTCTCTCTCTTTCTCTCCCTCTCTCTCTCCCTCTCTCCCTCCCTCTCTCTCTCTCTCCCTCCCTCTCTCCTCTCTCCCTCTCAGTTGAATATTGTCTTCATCATCAACCCGAAAAACACCCAAGAAAAAAAAAACCAAAAAAAAAACCGATCGTCTGTAAAATGCCACCTGGTATCACGTCTGGTCATAACAGGAAGGATTATTTCCCTTTCTTTGGAGCGTTGTCCTTCAGACATGAAATAAATGTTAGTGCTCTTGTCCTCTCCTCCTTCAGTGTACTTTTAGAACGAAGAATTGTGACACACACACACACACACAAATAGGCATGCATGCATGCGCGCACTTGCACACACATGTGTGTATGCACACTTGTCGACTTCTCCTACAGTGTACTTTAAGAAGTAAATTGTAACACTAACATACACACACACACCTACACACACACCTACACACACGCACACCTATACACACACACCTACACACACAAACACACCTACACACACACAACACACACACACACACACACGCGCGCGCGCGCCGCGCGTTTCATTATCCTCGAAATAAAAATAAACAGCAGAACCACACACACATACATACACACACACACTCTCTCTCTCTCACGCACGCACACGCACACACACACACGAAAACGTCTTTCTTACAAGCTACTTCAGTTATCAAAAACAAAACATTTTCTGAATAACCACTCTCGCAAACTCTTTTTTTGCGGCCATATTTTGCCTATAGTTGACTATGCTTCATCTCTTTGGGACAGCTGCAGTGATACAAATTTAAAATTGATTCATAGATTATATAAAAGAGCACTGAAACTTGTTCTACTAAAATCAAGCTCCCTAACCATCAACGATTATAAGAAAACAAATATCCTAACCTTCAAAAACAGACTTTATCTAAATAAAGCTCTATTTGTCCAGAAAGTTGTCAATGGAAATGCCCCTCCAAAGATCACCAATAGCTTCAAAATCAATGAACACAGACATAATCATCTACTAACATTTCCGAGACCAAGAAATAATCTTTACAAAACAAGCTTCTTGTACTCAGGTAGTGACTTATGGAACAAGCTCCCAAAACGCTTAAAATGTATCAAAAACAAAAATCAGTTCAAGACACAGCTAAAAAGCCATTTAATGCATGAATGCCTAGGAATTGACTATAAGGCAAATCAACCATGATTAATACGGCAAAATCAACCATACTTACATTTACCAGCACTAATGGTATTCTCTACAACAACAAAAAATTCAAGTATATCTTACTGTGACTAGAAATTCTACAGTCACACGCTGTATATGTGTGGAGGGAGGGGGAGGCAGGAAAGAGGCACACTAATTATGCAAAGAAGTAAGAGAATCTATGCAAGCTAGTAAATAATCTGCAATGTTGAAACAAGTGGAAAGGAGGAAATTTTTAAAAATCTTTTTATGGTAGACCTGATAGCTTGATAGTGTTCCTTCTCTCTCTCTCTCTCTCTCTCTCTCTCTCTCTACTCTCTCTCTCTCTCTCTCTCTCTCTCTCTCTCTCTCTCTCTCTCTCTCTCTCTCTCTTCTCCTCTCCTCTCCTCTCCTCTCCTCCTCTCCTTTCCTCATGCCCTTTGTCTTGTCTAATTCAATAGATTTATCGTGGATGTTGTTTTTATTGCAGTTAGAGATGAGATTATTAGTACTATTATAAGCGATACTGTTTTAGTTTGATATTGTTTTAGTTTGATAGTCCAGTTGATTATGGGCTTTTGAATTCTGTATCGTATAGGGGTTCTACTTGTTTGAATAATTGTTTTTTTTTAAAATTATTATTTCTCTATTTGATTGAAGGTGTATTTCCCCTTCCCCCTTGATACTCCTCCCCCACCCCCATCCTTTCCAATGCTTTTCTGTTATCATCGTTATGTTGTTGTCTCATGGTGATGGGGATCATTTGTTATATTGTTGTCTCATGGTGATGGGTGATTGTTGTTATAATTGTATCTCTATTATAATAATCATTATTGTAATCTTATTTGACTTCTCTTGCTTTGATAGTTATTGTGTGAATATGTCATTTTTTTAAAAAGCGCTATTTGAAAAGTATGAGCACATAAAAAGCACACGTTTGCTTGGTGGAGGAGGAGAGGAGGGAGGTCATTGAAGGTAATATTATCAGTATTGACGAATGCCTAGTATTTTCTAACGTTTTATTCCTGTACCTTTTTTATTATCTAAAGTATAAACGTGAAAAAATGGATGAAACAGTAAGTGAAGTAATTTGTTTGTCCTGACGTTTTATGATTTTCTTTTTTTAATTCTTAAAACATTTTTATTTAAATGTGTGTGTGGACGTGAGCGCGCACGCGCTCAGGTGTGCATGAGTATGTGTGTGCGTGTATATGTATATGTGGTAATTTGTATTTTCAATGTATTTCCTTATCGATTTTTTCCTTTTTTTTTTTTTTTTTTTTTTTTACTGGTTTAATTTAATGGTAAATGATGCAATAATGTAATGTCTTAGTATAATCATTACGAAATGTGTTCTTAGATAGATGGCTTGATGAAAAAAAGCAAATGCATTGCTTATTCAATGTACCATCTGGAAATAAAATTTTGACTTGACTTGACTTGACTTCACACACACACACACACACACACACACACACACACACACACACACAACACACACACACACACACACACACACACACACACACACACACACACAGAGCAAACAATACAATACAATAAAAAGCATAAAAGTCAAACTTCTGTTATCACCAATAAGACATATAGCATCTCATGAAATAAGTTTGCAAACGCCGTGACTGTCGGTGTTGTGTGACAATATGGTTTGGCAGTGTCTTGAAAATGCTGGTTAGAATGCTGATCGTATTACACCCAGTAATGTCAAGGTTCGCCTTTGCTGGCGTAAACTGAGATCTCTCTCTCTCTCTCGTCGTCTCTCTCTCTCTCTCTCTCTCTCTCTCTCTCTCTCTCTCTCTCTCTCTCTCTCTCTCTCTCTCTCTCTCTCTTCTCTCCCTGCCCTCTCTTGATCACTCTCTCTCTCCTCTCTCTCTCCCTCTCTCCCTTCTTCTCTCCCCCCCTCTCTACCCCTCTCTCTCTCTCTCTCATTCTCCCCTCTCCTCTCCCCTTCGTCTCTCCCCTCCCTCCTCTTCTCCTCTCTCTCTCTCTCTTCTCTCCCTTCCCTCTCTCCCTCTTCTCTTCTCTTCTCCCTTCCTCTTTCCTCCTCCTCTCTCTTTCTCTCCCCCCTCACTCCTCCCTACTTTCTCCCCTCCTCCCCCCTCTCTCTCTCTCCCCCCTGTCTCTCTCACTCTCCTCCCCCCCTCTCCTTATCTCATCTCTCTCTCACTCATCGTGTTGTTGTGGAAGGGTAGAGAGCAGGGGGTGGGGATTGGGGGATGCTGCTGTTTGTAGGCCAGGTCAGTGATAGAAAGTGTTTAGTGTGATTGTCTGTGAGTAGGAGGAAAGGATGGACGAGAAAACGTGTGTACGTGCGTGTGTGTGTGTGTGCGCGCGCGCGTGTTTTGTGTGTTGTGTGTAAGAGAGAGAGCGTGTGTGTGGTGTGTGTGTGTGTGTGTATGTGTGTGTGTGTGTGGGATGTGTGTGTGTGTATGTGTGTGTGTGTGTGGTGAGAGAGAGAGAGAGAGTGTGTTGTGTGTGGTGAGAAGAGGTGGAGGTGTGTGTGTGTGTGCGTGCGTGCGTGCGTGTGTGTGTGTGTGTGTGCTGCTTGTGTCTGTGTGTAATGAGAGAGAGAGTGTGTGTATGATTGTGTTGTGTGGAGATAGAGTGTGTTTGTGTGTGTATGTGTGTGCACACGGCGCGCGCGCGCGCGCGTGTGTGTGTTTGTGTGTGTGCATAATTATGTATGGTGTGTGTATTGTGCGAGTGTGTGTGAGATAGAGAGAGTGTGTGTGTGTCTGAGAGAGAGTGTGTGTGTGTGTGTGTGCGTGCGCGCGCACGCGTGTGTGTTGTGTGTGGGGGTGTGTGTGTGTTTGTGTGTGTGATATGTGTGTGTGTGTGTGAGATAGAGAGAGTGTGTGTTTGTGAGTGTGTGTTTGTGAGTACGTGCGTGTTGTGTGTGTGTGAGTGTACATTGGTCACACATGTTTCTGTATATTTATGTGAGAGAGAGAGAGGGGGAGGGGGGGGGGGGTGGGTTGGGAGAATGGGAATGGCTGCGATGTGTTTATTCTTGACGCTTGCGTTTGGTTTGAGAAATACTTGCTCTGTCAACAGACAGCCGGTTTAAACAAATGCTTGAAAAGAACTGTGTACTTTTCTTTAGGTTTGTGTGAGGAGGTTCTTTTGGTTTGTGTGAGGAGGGGGGGGGGGGTGTTTTTATAAGGGCTTTGTTCATATCAATCAGTGTGCTTTGAAAATAGCGTTTTTATGCCAGAATATGCAAAAAGCGACGCTTTTGTGTTTTCCTTGTGTTTTTCCTTTGATGAACAATTCTGAACTAGTGTTCTGCTCTGTCATGAATTCATGCTTCTGTCACTAGTGGGCCAACAGTCTGTTTACTTAGTTTATAACATGTTTTCTTTCTTCACCCGTTTTAGGTCCTTCCCATAACAGTATCCTCCCACAGTCATGCGATTATATAATTCATGTCAAACCCGCAAATAGAACGGAAAAGTTGTGCTGCTTACTTAAAGGATCCCAGTCTGTCTTTTCAGAAAACGGCCCAGTTTATCTTTATTTATTTATTCATTAACTCATCTCTTTAATTCGTTCTGTAATGTTGAAGATAATGGAATAAACACCCATGTACTTCAGTTCATCCAGTTTCTGTGTGTATGCGGTTGTGTAAAATTTGTCATCCGTTCCCACCGGCACAAATAGCTACTCTTCTGAAATGCAGAAACAGGTTTAAAACGCATGCTTAAGGTGTCCTGCGTGTGTTCGCACACAGAGCTTCAGTTTATAGTCTCATCCGAAGGATTTTTGGGGAGAGTAGAGTCTGCACTTATGTTAACTCCAGGGGAAAATATCCCCTTGAACGGGAATCGAACCTTATAAAAAATGCTAGTCTCAAAAAACGGGAAAAGTTCATGAAGGTTTCGTTCTGATGGAGGCTTTATTCTCCCCCCATAAATTGTGGTGTGTGTGTGTGTGTGTGTGTGTGTGTGTGTGTGTGTGTGTGTGTGTGTGTGTGTGTTGTGTGTGTGTGTGTGTGCTGTGACAGACGTGTACAACCAAGCAGAGGGTGGATCAGTGGGCCTTTGATAGTGTCTTACTATGATATGATATCCACCAGCATGACTGCAGTGTAGGTAGCTACTGCGTTAGTGCAGGGGATCAATTATGATCTGTGGCTGATTTTAGCGTGTATGTCCTGTCTGTCTGTATGTTTGTCTGGCTGTCTGTGATTCTCTGTCTGTCTGTGCGTCTGTCTGTTTCTCTTTCTCTGTCTCTGTCTGTCTGTCTGTGTGTGTGTGTGTGTGTGTTTTGTGTGTTTTGTGTGTGTGTGTGTGTGTGTGTGTGTGTGTGTGTGACTGAAAACTGTCACTGTCACACTCATCTCTCTCATCTCTCAGTGTATCTCTTGGTGCCCTCTTTATGAAATCCTCTCCCTATGACTCTCTCTGTCTCTCTCTCTCTCTGTCTATATATTTCTTTCTCTTCCCCCCCCCCCTCTCTCCCTCCCTCCCTCCCTTTCTCCCTCCATCCCTCCCTCTCCTGTTTACTTTTCTCCCAAGTCCTCCCATGCAGTGATGCTCATCTCACTTTTCTGATCCGATTTTTATGACACTAAACCATTTCCAGCTCAGCCTGTCAGGCTTGATCCGTACAACAATCCATCAAGGTTAGAGTACCATATGTTTTTCAAGGGGGGGAAGGGAGGAGCGGCGGAATAGCCTAGTGGTTAGAGCGCTGCGCTCGTGATCTGATGGCCCGGGATCGAGCCACCACGGAAGGCCCCGTTTTAGAGGTTTGATTTTTTTAAAAATTTTACCCTGGAGTTAACATCAATATTGACTCTACTTCTCCAAAAGTCTTTCGGATGAAGCTATAAACCAAGGCCCCGTGTGCGAACACACGCAGAAATTCTTGCGTTCAAAACCTGTTCTGTCTTTCAGAAGAGTAGGGTCAATTCAAAGCACAAACGTAACCTGCCAGTGTCATAACTCACCTTCCTGTATGTAATTATGTGTGCAGAATATCAAATAGGCACGTTTAAAATCCCATAATTCATGCCAGCGCTTGATGGCACACGGAAACACAAATATACCTAGCCTGCACCCTGTGCCTGGAGGAAGCTGGGCTTCTCAGGGGAATAAAGAGAGAGAGAGACAGAGGCACAGAGAGAGAGAGAGAGGGGGGGGGGGGGGGGATACATGTCAGGTTTATAGTTAACTTCTGTTGGATCAGATAGCTCGGTGGTCAGAGCACACTCGCTTTCCCCAAAGTAAGGTTAAGTAGTGTTGAGCTTGCTTACCTCTTAGATGGGTGACCATTCGTGTGCCTTGACTTCAGCGCAGTCCCCCAGTTCACCCAGCTGTAAATGGGTACGTGCCCTCGTTAGGGTCAGGGAAGGTAAAGCAGCGAGGGAGAGGAGATGGGCGCCGCCCTCAATATGCTGGCCCCTAGAGAAATTGAGGTACTTGACACCTTGCTACCCAATGACCACACACGCACGCACGCGCACACGCATAGGGCAGGATGAAAAAAAGTTGTGTAAACTTCATCTTTTACCCTCAATAAAGATCATTTTGACTTGAATTGACACACACACACACACACACACAAAACACACAGGTGGGGGAGGGGGGGGGGGGAGCGGTGAAAGAGAGACTCTTGCTGAAATGCCTCCAATAACTGCCCTCTCTCTCCTCACCCCCCCCCCCCCCCCAACCCCTCCTCCCCCTCTCAATAAATATTCCCTTACTAAGCCACAGAGGCTGGTTCCTGTATTGTGTGTCACAGTGCTGTGTGAGTGTGATGTGGAGGAACTGCCGAGGGTTTTAGCATAAGCCGTTGTGCTGTGCTATGACGGGCAGGAGAAAGCATGTCTAGATGCATGAAGGCTCTGTCACATACACAGTGTCCTTAGCGCGACCCTGTCCCTGGCTATGTCGTTACAGTATGCAAACAAAGCGTCGTTGATATGTATTGGAATGATGCGTTGTTGATATGTATTGCAGGGATGCGTTGTGGATATGTATTGGAGGGATGCGTCGTTGATATGTATTGGAAGGTTATGTCGTTGATATGTATTGGAGGAAGGGATGCGTCGTTGATATGTATTGGGTGGATACGCCGTTGATATGTATTGGAGGGATACGTCGTTAATATGTATTGGAAGGTTATGTCATTGATATGTATTGGAGAGAGGGATGCGTCGTTGATATGTATTGGAAGGATGCGTCGTTGATATGTATTGGAGGGAGGGATGCGTCGTTGATATGTATTAGAGGGATACGTCGTTGATATGTATTGGAGGGATACGTTGTTGATATGTATTGGATGGATGCGTCGTTGATATGTATTGGAGGGATGCGTCGTTGATATGTATTGGAGGGATGCGTCGTTGATATGTATTGGAAGGATGCGTCGTTGATATGCATTGGAAGGATGCGTCGTTGATATGTATTGGAAGGAGGGATGCGTCGTTGATATGTATTGGAGGGATGCGTCTTTGATATGTATTGGAGGGATACGTCGTTGATAAGTATTGGAAGGTTATGTCGTTGATATGTATTGGAGGAAGGGATGCGTCGTTGATATGTATTGGGTGGATACGTCGTTGATATGTATTGGAAGGATGCGTCGTTGATATGTATTAGAGGGAGGGATGCATCGCTGATATGTATTGGAGGGATGGATGCGTCGTTGATATGTATTGGGTGGATACGTCGTTGATATGTATTGGAGGGATACGTCGTTGATATGTATTGGAAGGATGCGTCGTTGATATGTATTAGAGGGAGGGATGCATCGCTGATATGTATTGGAGGGATGGATGCGTCGTTGATATGTATTGGAAGGATGCGTCGTTGATATGTTTTAGAGGGAGGGATGCGTCGTTGATATGTTTTGGAGGAAGGGATGCGTCGTTGATATGTATTGGAGGGAGGGATGCGTCGTTGATATGTATTGGAGGGAGGGATGCGTCGTTGATAAATATTGGAAGGATACGTCGTTGATATGTATTGGAGGGAGGGATGCGTCGTTGATATGTATTGGAAGGATGGATAAGTCATTTATATGTATTGGAAGGATACGTCGTTGATATGTATTGGAAGGATACGTCGTTGATATGTATTGGAAGGATGCGTCGTTGATATGTATTGGAAGGTTACGTCGTTGATATGTATTGGAAGGAAGTGTCTTTGATATGTATTGGAAAGAGGGATGCGTCGTTGATATGTATTGGAAGGATGTGTCGTTGATATGCATTGGAGGGAGGGATGCGTCGTTGATATGTATTGGAAGGATGCGTAGTTGATATTATTTGAGGGATGGATGCGTCGTTTATATGTATTGGAAGGATGCATCGTTGATATGTATTGGAGGGATGCGTCGTTGATATGTATTGGAGGGAGGGATGCGCCGTTGATATGTATTGGAGGGAGGGATGCGTCGTTGATATGTATTGGAGGGATACGTCGTTGGTATGTATTGGAGGGATGGATGCGTCGTTGATATCTATTGGAGGGAAGCGTCGTTGATATGTATTAGAGGGAGGGATGCGTCGTTGATATGTATTGGAGGGATACGTCGTTGATATGTATTGTAGGGAGGGATGCGTCGTTGATATCTATTGGAGGGATGCGTCGTTGATATCTATTGGAGGGATACGTCGTTGATATGTATTGTAGGGAGGGATGCGTCGTTGATATGTATTGGAGGGATGCGTCGTTGATATGTATTGGAGGGATGCGTCGTTGATATCTATTGGAGGGATACGTCGTTGATATGTATTGGAGGGATACGTCGTTGATATGTATTGGAGGGATGGATACTTCGTTGATATGTATTGGAGGGATACGTCGTTGATATATATTGGAGGGATACGTCGTTGATATGTTTTGGAGGGAGGGATGCGTCGTTGATATGTATTGGAGGGATGCGTCGTTGATATGTATTGGAGGGATACGTCGTTGATATGTATTGGAGGGATGCGTCGTTGATATGTATTGGAGGGATGCGTCGTTGATATGTATTGGAGGGATACGTCGTTGATATGTATTGGAGGGATGGATACGTCGTTGATATGTATTGGAGGGATGGATACGTCGTTGATATGTATTGGAGGGATGGATACGTCGTTGATATGTATTGGAGAGAGGGATGCGTCGTTGATATGTATTGGAGGGATACGTCGTTGGTATGTATTGGAGGGATGCGTCGTTGATATGTATTGGAGGCATGGATACTTCGTTGATATGTATTGGAGGGGTGGATACGTCGTTGAAATGTATTGGAAGGAGGGATACATTGTTGATATGTATTGGAGGGATGTGGCTGGGAAGTTCTCTGTGGTGACTCAATTTCTGGTGTGTGAGAGAAAAGAAAGAGATTTGGTTTTCTGACTGTATGGTTGTTTGTTTCTTTATCTTTGTCCCTTTTTTATTTGTCTGTCTTTGTTGTTGATGTAGCAGACTCTCAGTCCTCTCTCTCTCTACTCTCTCTCTCTCTCTCTCCTCTCTTCTCTCTCTCTCTCTCTCTCTCTGTCCCTGTCTCTCTTTGTCCCTCTCAGTCATTCTCTCTCTGTCTCTCTGCCCTCTCTCACTCTCTGTCCCTGTCTCTCTTTGTCCTTCTCAGTCACTATCTCTCTCTCTCTCTGTCTCTCTGCCCTCCCTCACTCTCTGTCCCTGTCTCTCTTTATCCCTCTCAGTCACTCTCTCTCTCTCTCTCTCCTCTCTCTCTCTCTCTCTCTCTCTCTCTCTCTCTCTCTCTCTCTCTCTCTCTCTCTCTCTCATCGATATAGTGCACAGAATCAGAAGAAACAATGTCCATTTTGTAAACCCAAAGTTGAAGATGAAAAGCATTTCCTTTATGAATGTTTTGTGTATAATGATTTAAGAATTAAATTTTTAAGGGATTGTGTTGATACACCTTTGCATGATCTACTTAAAGCAGAAAACAGTAGCAAAAATCACTGCCTGTCTAGATATATATTCCATGCCATCAATAAGAGAAAAAGTTTGTTGTATTAGGATATTTACATCACAAACGAAGATACGGTTATCGTTTTGTTATGATTTTGAACAACTATATGTATATTGATTTTATCCAGACATAAGGAAGGTACATTTAGATCAAAATAGTGAAATGTGTTTGATACATATGTATTTTTATGTATTTGTGCATTGTCTTCATTATTTCTTTCACTGAAAGTGAGCTTGGTATTGTGTATGTTATTCGGTTTTTGCCCACTCTGTGGCATTGTCAATTTCTTCTACGCCAACCATGTGTTATGGCCTAAGGCTGAGATACATTAAATTTCTGAGTTCTGAGTTCTCTCTGTCCCTGTCTCTGCCCCTCCCAGTCACTCTGTCTCTCTCTTTCCCTCCTCCTTCCCCCCCCCCTCTCTCTCTCTCTCACTCTTTCTCTCCGTCTCTCTCTTTCCCTCCCTCCTTCCCCCCCCCCTCTCTCTCTCTCACTCTTTCTCTCCGTCTCTATAACACACACACACACTCTCTCTCTCTCCCCCAAAGCTGTGTGCGAAATTGTGGCTCCTGTATTCATAAATTATTAGGAGTAAACCTCTTCAGGAAGAGATCCATGGTTTAAATCTGAATATACTCTTTATTCGTTCGTATTGGTATTGTTCTCTCTCGGTCAAAAAGATATACAAAAATGAGTCCCATATATAAAACTAGATAGAGAAAGTGAAGTTCGTTTCTGTTTGTAAAATGAATTCCTTCAAAGTTTCAGAAGAGACCAGGAGTCTTTTGGTTAGCCTTACTTTCACCATCTGTCAATGGAAACATTATAAGAGATAGCGCTCTGTGCTTTAATAAAAAAAAAAAAAAATTAAAGGTAAAGGAGTCCCAGAACGTGGCAGAACGATCACAAACCTCCGCTTCGCAGATGACATTGATGGAATAGCAGGATCAGAAAAAGAGCTTGCCAGCCTAACAGAACACCTGAATAAGGCCTCCAAAACATACGGCATGGAAATCAGTGCAGAGAAGACCAAACTGATGACTAATAACACCAACGGCATTAGCACTGATATCAGGGTTAATGACCAGAAGCTGGAAACAGTTCAAAGCTTCAAGTACCTGGGAGCCATTGTATCAGACCAGGGATCCAAGCCAGAAGTAGTATGCAGGACTGCACAGACAATAACAGCTTTGTCAAAACTAAACACCATCTGGAGAGATAAAAATATCTCACTTATCTCCAGATCAGACTAATGCGCTCCCTTGTCATATCCATATTTCTGTATGCCTGTGAATCATGGACCCTGACTGCAGATTTGGAGAGAAGAGTACAGGCAGTGGAGATGAGATGCTTTGGAGACTCCTTGGCATCTCCTACAAAGACCACATAAGCAACGAAAGCGTGCATAACAGAATCCAGCAAACCATTGGACCCTATGAGAACCTTCTAACGATCGTGAAAAAGCGTAAACTTAAATGGTATGGGCATGTCACAAGATCCAAAGGACTTGCAAAGACAGTTTTGCAAGGCACTGTCCAAGGAGGAAGAAGAAGAGGCAGACCAAGGAAGAGCTGGGAGGATAACATCAGCGAATGGACAGGCCTAGAACTCAACAAAACTCTGAGAAAGGCAGAACAGAGAGAGGAATGGAGGGAACTGGTTGTTGAGTCTTTGAGGGTGCCCCCACGGTCGGCAGACTACGGGACAGATAGATAGATAGATAGAAAGGAGTCCCATAACCTATAAGGTCGTAGGGGAGCGAGGCGTCAGAGACCTCACTTCTCTAGGGCCAGCATATTGAGGGCGGCGCCCATCTCCTTTCCCTAGCTGCTTTATCTTCCCTGACCCTAAAGAGGGCAGGTACCTATTTACAGCTGGGTGAACTGGGGGAACTGTACTGAAGCCAAGGCGCGCAAACGGTCACCCATCCAACTGGTAACCACCCTCGACGCTGCTTAACTTGGCTGGGGGAAAGCGAGTGCTCCGACCACTGAGCTATCCCATCATTTCAAAGGAAGAGAAACAGTGTTGTTTGTGACTTTATTTTTCAAAGGAAAATGTATGCTAAGGTATGTGTAGCAGTCACATGACTAAAGCGTGGACTATGTAAACTGAAATATAAAAAAAAATGTACATCCTTTCAATTCTGGGCCGTTGCCTTTTCTTGAATATACATTATTCTCTCTGTCTCTGTCTCTCAGTCTCTGTCTCCCTTTCTCTCTCTCCCTCCCCTCTCCCCTGCTAAAGTGCCTCCAATAACTGCCCCTCTCTCCCAATAGATATTCCCTCACTACTGAAGCTCAGATGCATTTTTGTCTTGACCAGAAAAAGAAGGGGAGTCTCGAGCTGGCGCGCGCGCGCGCACGCACGCACGCACGCACGCACGCACGCACGCACAACACACACACACACACACACACACACACACACACACACACACACACACACACCAACTAAAACACTATAACACTAAAACACACACACACACAGGCAGAAAGACAGGCAGAGGGGAGGGGGGGTCTTTTTTCCATCTACCATATTTTCACTGCAAACGAAGAGGAAGGCAGGCAGACAGACACAGATCTTATTTTCCTGCTGTTGGTATAATAAGTTATGAATAACAATGGAATGGGAAAATCCGGCAATGCTGTTACGTAACTGGGCAATATTTACTAGTCAGCAACACACACACACACACACACACACACACACACACACACACAACGCACGCACGCACACACGCACGCACACACACACACACACACACACACACACACACACACACACACACACACACACACACACACACAGCGAACACGCGCACGCGAGCACGCATCTGCACACACACACACACACACAAAACACCCCTCTCGCTCTCTCTCACACACACAGGTATACACACACACTTACACAGATTTCATCTGAAATGCTCTATTTTGGATGAGAAAGGAAAAAAACAAAGGCACGCACACACACACACACACACACACACACACACACACACACACAC
>CM054140.1:56846905-56874405 GCA_028751875.1 Rapana venosa | reverse complement strand
ATTTCTCATCCAGTGTGTACTTAACGGTCTCACAGTGATTCCCAGGTGGGATGAGTGAGACTGCATGCATGAACTGATTTATGTTGGTGTGCGTCCATGAGTTGATAGCCTAGTGAGCAAATGACCTTTGTTTTTTCGTCTTTTTCCCCCTCTCTATTCTGGATGACCTCCCACCAGGGTGTGTTAAGCTGGGGAACAGCCAACAACGATACGTTTGACGCTTGATTCAAGACTGACAGGTTCAATTCTTACTGTCGACCATCAAGTTTAAAGAGGCGGTTGTTGCTGTTTTTCCGGGTCAACTCTTTGAGTACAGACTCTGGTCAACTTTGAGTTCATCGAATAAGACTTTACAACAAAAAACCGAGGTAGCGTGTTATAACACATGCATGGACAATTTTGCATGCTTCATCCCAATTGACCTTTGCGAGAAGAGTAGGCCGTTGCGTGTCTGGATGGATGAGTGATGTAACCATAACACACGTTTACTACCGAGAAGATGGATTGTGGTGGTGGCCTTAGTAGTGGGAAAATGGTGATATGGGATATGCTCTGTGTGTGTGTGTGTGTGTGTGTGTGTGTGTGTGTGTGTGTGTGTGTGTGTGTGTGTGTGTGTGTGTGTGTGTGTGTGCGTGTGTCTGTGTGCTTGAGAGAGATAGACGGACAGACAGACAGAGACAGTGTGGGGGTATGTGCGTCATTGATAGCTCATGTCTTTAAACATTATTTCGATTGATCGTTTAGTTTTCTGTGTTGTGATTGCTATCTCTATTGTCACGTCTAAAAATTGTCGTATGTGGTATTTTCGTTATTTTATGAGGTTTATCTGTATTGCTGTATCTTAGCACTTCGGGTTTTTTCAGAGTGGGGAGATGTGAGTTCCACTTGCATCACATTTCATGATTGCATTGTGAAATATGTTAGTTATATTGCGAGTAGTTTCACACGCCTGCATTTGCTGGTTGTGATGTTGCTAAATTTCATGCACCGCCGAAGGGAAAATAAATTCTTAAAGTCTTGAAGACGACAGAATGAACCCCCAAGAATTCTTGACAAAGAGCAAAAGAGAAAAAAAAGATTGGGGTCAGAAGAAAGAAAAAAGATAGCTGGAAGACTGACATCGCCATCATCATCATCATCATCAGCAACAACAACAACAACAATTGTTATATATGAGACAGTTTCATGTTGTGTTTTCCAGATTTTGTATGTCCCTCTTCCTTTGTTTTTGTAGAATCTGTGTCTTTAGCTGACTGTCTGTCTGTCTGTCTGTCTGTCTGTCTGTCTGTCTGTCTCTCTCTCTCTCTCTCTCTCTCTCTCTCTCTCTCTCATACAGACACGGACAACCAAACACACACGTGCGTGCGCACACACAGGTTCGTACTTTTTTTTCTTCCAATAACACTTAGTTATTATGTACAGACATTCTGTAACAAACACACGCGCGTGCATACACACGCGCAGACAGACTCTCTTTCTCTCATACACACATACTCACTCTCACACACACACATTCACACACACACATACACTCCCCCCCCCCATACACACACACACCTACCACCCTCACCCCCCACCCCCACACATGACAGAAAGAAGGATGGTACAGTTTCACGTACAGAGGAAGCAGCAACAACAGCTAGAGACCATCATTTATAAGGGCAGAGCCTGTCACTGGGGTACGTGTATATACTAGCCTAATGCCAGTACCCTCTGTATAGTGATGATGATGGTAATGATGATGAGGATGATGATATCGTCACCCACAACACACAGAGATCATCAACCGATCGAGGACTCTGGAATCAGGCAACCTTTCTAACAGTGTTTCCTGATTAGAGGGGAGGGAGGGTGGGGGTTGCCGAACGGGAGGGGGGGGGGGGGGGGTGGAGACTGGAGGATTGATTTCCATCATGTTTCTGTAACATCTGTTATGGTCATTCTTTCTAAAAACAAAAAAAAGTAATGAAGGCATTCTATGTGTGTCTTTGTCTGTCTGACTGTCTCTGGCTGTCTGTCTCTGTCTCTCTTTGTCTGTCTCTCCCCCTCTCTCTCTGTTCTCCCCCCCCCCTCTCTCTCTCTCACACACACATACATACACACGCGCGCACACATACACACGCGTACACACACATACACACACAAACGCGCGCGTGTGTACACACACACATCAAAGAGAGTGAGAGGGGTAGAGAGAGGGGGAGGTTGTCATGGAAATAACACTACATGTGAAACAATTTATTCACACAAACATCACTTATCCGTAGTAATATAGAATGGGGAGATAGTGTCGACAGAGGGAAGGACTGGGGATAATCTACAAGCCCCCCAGCAGATGCATAATCAATGCACGTGTCTGTGTGTGTGTGCGTGCGTGCGAGCGCGCGCGCGCGCGCGCGAGAGAGAGAGAGAGAGACAGACAGATAGAGCAAAAGAGATGGGTTGCTTGCTAATCAAATTACTTATAGTTACACATCTTCATAAGGTAGAGAGAAAGAAAGAAATTACAGTGATAGTTGATTCAGTTGGTTGATTGATTGGCTGGCTGGTTAGTTGGTTGGTTGGATGGGGAGGGTCTTTTTGGTTTATTTTTATTTATTGTTTTCTATTCTTTTATATCGAGGATAATGGAATAAGCACTCGTGTGCTTTTGTACACCCAGTCCCCTTGTGTATGCGGTTTTGTAAATTCTGTCATCTGTTCCCACCGGCACACAATGGCCTACTCTTGGATATAAGACAAAGGGTTACAGATGATGCGACTCTTGACACATGAGTAATCAAAGCCACGAGGATTGCACGTGAAAGGGATTTGCATAATTTCCCTTTTTATGCCCTTAGTATGGACAATAAAAGTTATCATAGAAAGGGAAAGAAAAGGGCAACATCTGGTTGAATATGAACGCTTCTTTACAAAGAAGAAGACGTGTGAATGAATTAAAACAGAGATATTGTCCTCTCAATATTGACCGATCTTTGTTTGCCAACTCTTTCTACTTATATTTTAGAGAATGAATGAAAAAATTCACGAAACCGATTTCCACGCGTGGAATGAATGTTTTAAAAAAGTACACGAGTCCTTGATCATTATCCGTATTTCGTCTAAAAAGCACTTAAATTATTTCATCTTAAATCACTAAAAGTGAATAGATGTAAAACTGAAGAAATCACTATCTTCGAAATTAAAGACTTTGAATTTCTTTTTAGAGTTGAAATGAAAGACAAATATTTTGTCATCAAAATCATACTTTGGCTCCTTGAATCCTTCAATGAATTTAAGCACGTCATCATTTTCTTTCATTTCTGCTTGTTTTATCTATTTCAGGGGTTTTTTTCTTAGTTTCTTTTCTCAGCGCTACTACTTCACTACATCCCATTGTCTCTCCTTCATTGTCAGCGTATTCGACCAATGTGCTTCATTCTCCAATCCAGTCCAATCCTGTTGTTCATAGCCCCACCTTCCACAGAGGCTGTCACCTCGTAAATCTTCTCTCTCTCTCTCTCTCTCTCTCTCTCTCTCTCTCTCTCTCTCTTTATGCCCAGTGACTTCATTATCTACCCGTCTTGCACCCAGAATGAAGAACGCGAGCACTGGGGCAATGTCACACCATTCCCAATTATTGGCAAGACACACCCCACTCTCTCTCTCTCTCTCTCTCTCTCTCTCTCTCTCTCTCTCTCTCTCTTTATGCCCAGTGACTTCATTATCTACCCGTCTTGCACCCGGAATGAAGAATGCGAGCACTGGGGCAATGTCACACCATTCCCAATTATTGGCAAGACACACCCCACACTCTCTCTCTCTCTCTCTCTCTCTCTCTCTTTCTCTCTCTCTCTCTCTCTCTCTCTCTCTCTCTCTCCTTGCAGTCAGGGCGTCTCCGTCTGTTTCTGCCAGCGTTTATTGTCAAGGAGAGACAAAGGGCACACACACCCACCACCCACCCGTTCTGTGCTCGTGGCAGTCTAAAAACATGCCTGTTTTTGTTCCTCGTAGCTAGCTCTGTCACTGTACTAGTGAGCACGTTGCCACCGCAGTCTTTCAGGCGAAGCTGAAACGGAATGTTCAAATGTAGGTATAAGGTCTTGTCCAGCAGGTGGACAAGAAACACGAAAAGTCTTAGGTTCACTTCCACCCCAACACACACATACTCACACACACTCTGTCTCTCTCTCTGTGTCTGTCTCTGTCTCTTTCTCTCTCTCTCTCTCTCTTATATAATAATAATAATAATAATGTATGGAATTTATATAGCGCTGAATCTTGTAAAGCAACAAATCAAAGCGCTCAGATGACCATTTTTTTAAATATTTTATATCAAGGATAATGGAATAAGCACTCATATTTATTATATCCCTAAGGTCGGGGACTGGATGCAAAAAAGCACATGGGTGCTTATTCATTATCCTCGAAATAAAAGAATTTGTCATTGTCATTGTGTACGTGTTCAAATCTCATCCTTTTTTCACAGAGGAGTTCGCCAGCTGGGGGGGGGGGGGGGGGGGGGGGGGGGGGGGGGGGGCGGGGGCGGTAGAAATAACACGAAATACCCAGCGTGTGTCAATTCAAGTCAAAAATTTTTATATTTCCAGATGGTACAGTAAATAAGCAATGCGTTTTGCTCTTTTTCATCAAGCCATCTATCTAGGAACAAAACTGTTTTTTATTTATTTGTCCTGTAGGTAGTAAACTAACGCCTCCTGGCCCCCCCCCCCCTCCTCCCCCAAAGCACAAGTGACCTGAAGATGTATGAGCGCCCTGCTTTTGATTTTGCTGTAGCTATATTACATGACAATTTCTGTGCATGCCGTGAGAAGGTATGGGAGGAAGAAAAGACTCGTTTCTCTGCCAGAAAGATGTTTTTTAAGACATAGAGATACAACGACTAGTAGGTACTGAAAGATACAAGGACACTCGTGATGATATTGTCAGTAAAAACAACAATAAACAGGTGTTATTTTCCTCTCGTTTACCTGCGTTTTACCCATCAAAACGTCTTTCATTTCTTCCATAACAACAACTACAAACAGGTTTTATTTTCCTCTCGTCTACATGCGTTTTGCCCATCAAAACGTATTTAATTTCTTCCATAACAACAACAACAAATGGGTTATTTTCCTCAAAAGCTCTCGTCTACATGCGTTTTACCCATCAAAACGTATTTCATTTCTTGCATAACAACAAATAGGTGTTATTTTCCTCGAAAGCTCTCGTCTACATGCGTTTTACCCATCAAAACTTATTTCATTTCTTGCATAACAACAACAACGACAACAAACAGGTTATTTTCCTCAAAAGCTCTCATCTACCTGCGTTTTACCCATCAAAACTTATTTCATTTCTTCCATAAGAACAACAGACAGGTTATTCTCCTCAAAAGCTCTCGTCTACATGCGTTTTACCCATCAAAACGTATTTCATTTCTTCCATAACAAAAACAACAACAAACAAGTGTTATTTTCCTCAGAAGCTCTCGTCTACATGCGTTTTACTCATCAAAACGTATTTCATTTCTTCCATAACAACAACAACTACAAACAGGTGTTATTTTCCTCAAAAGCTCTCGTCTACCTGTGTTTTACCCATCAAAACGTATTTCATTTCTTCCATAACAACAACAAACAGGTTATTTTCCTCAAAAGCTCTCGTCTACATGCGTTTTACCCATCAAAACGTATTTCATTTCTTCCATAACAAAAACAACAACAAACAAGTGTTATTTTCCTCAGAAGCTCTCGTCTACATGCGTTTTACTCATCAAAACGTATTTCATTTCTTCCATAACAATAACAACAACTACAAACAGGTGTTATTTTCCTCAAAAGCTCTCGTCTACCTGTGTTTTACCCATCAAAACGTATTTCATTTCTTCCATAACAACAACAAACAGGTTATTTTCTTCAAAAGCTCTCGTCTACATGCGTTTTACCCATCAAAACGTATTTCATTTCTTGCATGCTAACAACAACAAACGGGTGTTGTTTTCCTCAAAAGCTCTCGTCTACATGCGTTTTACCCATCAAAACGTATTTCATTTCTTCCATAACAACAACAAACAGGTTATTTTCCTTAAAAGTTCTCGTCTACCTGCGTTTTACCCAGCAAAACGTATTTCATTTCTTCCACAACAACAACAAACAGGTGTTATTTTCCTCTAAAGCTCTCGTCTACATGCGTTTTACCCATCAAAACGTATTTCATGTCTTGCATGCCCACAACAACAACAAACAGGTGTTATTTTCCTCAAAAGCTCTCGTCAACATGCAGTTTACCCATCAAAACATATTTTTCATTTCTTCCATGCTACCAAATTCTCGCAGGATTCAAAGAAACAGAAATTCTTCCATCGACTTCACTTGACGTTAAGTCTCACTTCGCTCCTTCACAAGTGTCTGGCGCACTTGCGCTGAAAGGTTCTAGGCAGCGTAATGTGGACAACCTGAACATGGCCAAGCCCATCCCCTCCAAGTCGCAGGATGCATGCTGGGTATGTTTGTTTCTTCTATGTCACTGGCCAAGGGGACGGGATAGCTCAGTGGTCGGAGCACTCGCTTTCCCCCAGCCAAGTTAAGCAGCGTCGAGCGTGGTTACCAGTTGGATGGGTGACCGTTTGCGCGCCTTGGCTTTAGTACAGTTCCCCCAGTTCACCCAGCTGTAAATGGGTACCTGTCCTCTTTAGGGTCAGGGAAGGTAAAGCAGCGAGGGAGAGGAGATGGGCGCCGCCCTCAATATGCTGGCCCTAGAGAAGTGAGGTCTCTGACGCCTCGCTCCCCTACGACCTTATAGGTTATGGGACACCTTTACCTTTACCTTTTTTTATGTCACTGGCAAGAAAGGGGGGGGGGGGGGGAGATTGGGTGACGTTAACGTGTGCGTAGGATGTTCTCCGTGAGTACCTCGGTTTCTATTCTCGTCTGAAGGACTTCCAGTGCCCAGTCAGTTCCACATTATCTCTAGGGGTACAATCGCGTCGAACTGACACCTTCACGGAGACTGGATGGCGCGTCATTAGTTGCCATCGTGATATTACAACTTCGACACTCTACCCACAAGGTTATCGGAATCCAACCCCTGAAGTTGTCTTTCTTTAAGGACCATAGAGACACGCTTCTTCTTATCTTTCATCCGTGCCAGTTAAAACATGGGTTTTTTCCATTTTATGTTTTCTCCATGAAATTCAAGGACACGCAGACATACCAGATGTATCCCTATCATATTTAGTATATTATTTTTTGCATGCAAGTAGTTATTTTGAGAATCAAAGACCCGTTCTTGCTATTAGCCAATCGCAACATTTTGTGTGTCTAAACATAGTTTTATTCTATAAAAAAAAAAAACCAACAACAAAGAATGTGCAAATGCAAACAAGAAGACACATGCATTCTACTCCATGCGAAAATACCTCCAGCTGGTTCCCAAGCCAAGCAAAACTAAGCATCTTCTCTTTCCGCAGGCAAGGACATTCAAGTAAACCCAACTTTTAACCTAACAAATCGACCAGGAACAGGAGGGTGGGTCTCTCTGTCAGGTTCCTCTGGCCAAACATGTTTTACTGCAGTGCTGTAATGATGCTTCAGGAAAAGAGAGAAGTTTTGTGGGGGGTTTTAAAGAGAGAGAGAGAGAGAGAGAGAGAGAGAGAGAGGAGAGAGAGAGAGAGAGAGAGAGAGAGAGAGAGAGAGAGAGAGAGAGAGAGAGAGAGAGAGAGAGAGAAACAAGAAAAAAAGATAGGGCCGTTTTATATAGGTGTCTAGTCAAAACAAGTTTACACTGGTGGGTTTTTTTTCCCTGTCTTTCACTCTGTGTATTTTTCGTTCCTCAGCTAGCTAGAGCTCCAAGCTTTACTGATGGTAATATTTTGCGGGTGTGAGCGTGTTTACTCACCTTTGAGGTAGCCGCATTCCGACGTCTGAGATTAACTGGTTTAACAACGCAACGGTTAGCAGACCGATCCGTGCATGGCAGTCCCTGCCACCGTTGCTGCAGACAAAACACCGCCACTGTAATCTGACAGACATGTATCGTCATCCGTAAGGAAATGAGCGATAAAGACGCCTGCTCCATCTTTGCAGCAGGCTAGAATTGGACTTGGTTACGAATTCTTTTTTTGAATCTAGAAAGCGACGCTCACACAAGATAAAGCCCGTGGTTATATGAAGGCACATACGACACCCAACTAACCAAGTCGGATGCACTGGGCCTGAGTTGCCAGGCGCTTAACGGCAGCATAACGCGTTTTTGCTCATATGACAGCCAACAATAGTTGCTGTCTGAGTGCTCGACGACGACGACGACGATGTCGACGACGACGAACAAGAAAAAGAAGAAGAAGAAGAAGAAAAAGAAGAAGAAGAAAGCCAAAATAAAGTAGGTTTTGTCCTGTGGAGAAACGGCGACGCCTGTAAACTCTATTAATTTTGCGATACACACTTGGCTTAAATTTTTGGCCGGAATTCGTATTGAAATTTGAAGGGACTATCAATAGCTTTTTCATGTATGTCCTAGTCTATGGTGCTTACCATATGGTCCATCTGTGTGTGTTTTACCCTGCAGTTGTCTTTCACAGTGTGAGTGTGGTACTTCTGACTTGACATGAGATGGGCCTGGCTCACAAAGACACGCCGCTTCTTTCTGTGTGCGGCAGTAAAAGACACCCTCTTTCCGTTTATACAAGAGTGAAGCGTTAATAAAGACACCGTCTTTCTGTTTATGCACGCGTGAAGTGTTAATAAAGACACCCTCTTTCTGTTTATGCAAGAATGAAGAGTTAAAACTGCGCAGATAATTCAATCACCACAAACGCCTTTTTATCATTCCAGTACAGTGCTTATTCTGAAGACACAGAGAAAACACCTGCCCTGTCCACACCGATTTTTTCCCCTCCCACTACAATCACTAACAGCAAACAATGGTGACACTTGATTATTTATACCTGTATCACACGAAAATACTTTTTTCTTTTGGGTCTGGTACATAGCAGTTATTTGGGCGTGCAGTGATAAAAATCTATGCGACTGTGTGTTGCTTTAAATGGACATTTCGTGAAGTACATAGAATGTCACACCTACGAGGGCTGATTTGTTTCAGGGGACATCAAACTGGATTCTGTGATAGTACTGAGAAAGTCTAACCTTTCCTTGTCACGCAGAAAACGTACAAGCAATATTTTGGTGTGTTTTTTTTTTTACCAAGTCCACTTTAGTTAAGGTATGAATGTGAACAACATGTCTTGATTTAACGGGTAAAGTGTTTTCATTTTGATAGATACTGGGTTATTGGGACACATTCCCCGATGAGTTCCCATTCGGTACACAAGAACCGCTACAGCTTGCGATAGAGTTTATTGTACGCACTCTCTCTCTCTCTCTCTCTCTCTCTCTCTCTCTCTCTCTCTCTCTCTCTCTCTCTCTCTCATTATGGTTTATCCCTATGGGCGGGGATTGGATGTAAAAAAAAAAAAAAGCACATGGGTGCTCATTTATTATCCTCCAAATAAAAGAATTGATTTGAATTTGATCTCTCTCTCTCTCCGGAGACTGGATGTAAAAAAAAAAAAGCACATGGGTGCTTATTCATTATTCTCGAAAGAAAATTTTGATTGGATTTGATGGATTTGATTTCATTTTGTTCTCTCTCCCCCCCTCCCCTCACTCTCTATATCCTTTGCTGTTTTGCCGCTGTCTGTATGTCCGTCTGCCTGTCTGTCTCTTTGTCTCTTTCTGTCTCTCTGTAATGTGGTTTCTGAGTCGGTGGTTGTGTGTGTGTGGTGGTGTTTTTTGTTGTTGTTTTTTTTTGGGTTTTTTTATAAATACTTGTTTGTCTGTGTTTGTTTGTTTGTTTGCTTTTCTTTCCTTCTCCATTGTCTCCCTTGTATGACATTCATCGTCATTGTATCTAGTTCTCATTTATAGTGTTTGATTTATAATAATCAATTTTGAATTTTCATTTTGGTGTCTTTAAAACTGTTGTATAATGATTGTTTGCGGGTTTGTTTGGGGATTGGGGGGGGGGGGGGGGTTGTTGTTGGGTTTTTGTTTGTTTGGGTTTATGTTTTGTTTTTTGGTGGTTTTTGATTGTTGTTGGTGGTGGTTTTGGTGTTGTTTTTTGGGGGGGGGGGGGGGGGGGGTTTGAGAGCATGGTGTAAAAAAGCCCTGAGCTTATCCATTTACTCTCAATAAAAAGTTCGAGTTCGAGTTCTCTCTCTCTCTCTCTCTCCTCTCCTCTCTCTCTCTCTCTCTCTCTCTCTCTTCCTCTCCTCTCTCTCTCTCTCTCTCTTTTATGGTACGGGGGACGGGGTAGCCTAGTGGCCAGAACTTTGCGCTCGCAATCTGACGACCCGGGTTCGATTCCCGTTCAAGGGGAATATTTTCCCCTGGAGTTAACATCAGTGCAGTCCTTCGGATGAGACTATAAACCGAGGTCCCGTGTGCGAGCGCACGCACGCAGAACATCTTGCGCACACGTTAAATCCTGTTCCGCCTTTCGTAAGAGTAGGCCATTGTGTGCCGGTGGGAACAGATGACAGAATTTACAAAACCGCATACACACGGGGAGGAGAAAAAAAGACATAAGTTTTTATTCCCTTTTTTCCCTCGAATAAAAAAAATTTAAAATTAAACAAATAATGTAAATCAGGGACACCCAAAGATGGTTTTTGTATCAAGTCCATTGGACCATTTTGTTGAGAAGTTTTTGATGAGTCGGGAATAGACTGATAAAAATCACCTGGGTATTTGCCCCCCCCTATACCAATTGTAACGAGTGGGCAAAAAAAGAAGATGAAGTATTGAAAGCATGCGGAAAAAGATTGTGTGTATACCACTTTCAGTCGGGCAGAGTTTTGCAGGATTAGGTATAAAAATAATAATCATCATAACGTATTCTATAACATTAAGGGTTTTGAGGGATGATGATGATGATGTGTTGATGATGTTAGGGAAAATTTATTAGCGTGAATCTTGCAAAGCAACGAAAATCAAAAGTTACTCTCCCCGCAAAACCCTTCTGTTGCCGAAATTTCTTTTACACGCGTCTTTTGGGTTTTTCCCTCACTGACTCCGGGTTATGTTTCACCCGAAAAGACTAGACTCGACCACCCCAAAAAGGTTGTGGGGGGGGAAAAAAGAAAGGGTTCATTTGGGGATCGAACCCAAACCTCGCTTTTTAGCCCGATACATGACCGGGACCCCCGTTCAAGTTGCGTAAAAATGTGCCCGTTTAATTTTCGAGCCCTTGCTGCTAAAAGGATCTTTAAAAGGGGGACCCTACTGATAAAATTCCTTATTTTTGGATTGTTGGGTTTTCCATGGAATTCGGTTTTGGGAATGAATCTGCAAGAAAATTTTGAAGCCTTAAGGGCGCCCCGGCGGCGCCCCCCCCCCCTTTTCTCCCCCCTTTTCCCCCCCCCCCCACACAAAAACCCCCCCCCCCCCCCCTCTTTTCCCCCTTTCTCTCTCTTCTCTTTCTCTCTTTTTCTCTCTCTCTCTCCTCTCTTCCCCCTTCTCTCTCTCTCTTCTCTCTCCCCTCTCTCTCCTCTCTCTCTCCCTTTTCTCTTCAGATGTTGTTTTCCCAAAGTCAATTCCCTTTTAGTATTTTTAATTTTGTTCTCTGAAACTATTGTGGGCGGAGCTGGCGAAAGAAAAATTGACTATAACGTGTGTAGTAGTAGTAGTAGTAGCGAGCGAGCGCAGCAGCAGCAGCAGCAGCAGCAGTGCAGTATTTGTAGTGCAGCGCAGCAGCAGTAGCAGTGTAGTAAAAGTAGTAGTGTAGTAGAAGTAGTGCAGCGCAGCAGCGCAGTAGTAGTGTGAAAGCAGCAGCAGCAGTAGAGTAGTGTAGAAGTAGTAGTGCGGAGGAGGAGGAGAAGAAGCAGCAGCCAGCGCAGCAGCGGGCAGCAGTAGTAGTAGTAGTTGTAGTAGTAGTATAGAAATAGTATTTTAGTGTAGTAGTGGGTTTAGTAGTAGTAGTTTTTTGGTAGTAGTATTTTGTTATAGAAGCAAAAAAATAGGGGGTCCTTTGCGGCAGTAGTTGGAATAGTGTTGAATAGTTTTTCATTGTCAGTGCTCTACCCTTTAGAACGTGTTCTTTTTTGGGTTTTTCCCATTTAAAGGTTTAAAAATTTAATATTTTAGATTAAACCATCATCATCTCATCTCATTATCGTGTCATCAGTAGGGTAGTAGTCTTTTTTTTTTTTTCCCCCTTCTTCAATTCTTCGTCATCAAAACACCATCATCATTTTATCTATATTATAATCTGTTTTCATCCCATCGAAATGTGTAGTAGTAGTAGTAGTAGTTAGTAGTATAGTGGTAGTGTAGTAGTAGTACAAGTTTCATTTCATTCTTTTCTCCTGTTTTTCTTCATTTTCTCCCCCCACCAAACCCTTATTTTCTTATTGATTTTTTTAGGTTTCTTTTTAAGTTGTTTTTTCCTTCCTCCTATTTGTCCTCCACATTTCCTCCCCTCACCCTTTTTTTTCCGCTTCTGCTGAGGAAGAAAAAAAATCTTTCCAACGAAATACAACATAAGAGTACACGGCGGCATGAAACCACACACCACACACACACACACAAAAACCCCACACACACCACACACACACACACACCCACCGCACCCCAAAGCACACAAACACACCCACCACACACACACAACACGTACGCACACGACACAGCCGCACGCACAAGCACACATACACCCCAGCGGCGGGCGCGCAACACACACAAACCACACAACACACACACACATTCAGCGCCCCCTTGTTGGCAGCCCCCCATCCCCCATCTTTATTATGGAAAAAAAAACAAACCCTCCAAAATTGTCCCCATTCGATTTTCCCGAGAAAAGCCTACCGATCGTCTACTAGGGGAAACTTTTTTTTTTAATATCTTTTAAAAAATACTTTTCAAAAAAGAAAAGGGGAGAAAAAAACCCATAACAAAAACCCCAAAACAAAATTTGGTCAGTGGAAAGGGAAAAAAAGAACCAAAAAACAATAACAAAAAAAAAGATCCGTCAGCGAAATAATCAGCACATGTTAAAGCAAAAAAACAAAACAAACAAAAAGTCAACGAAAATAGTCAGGTCTCTTTAAAAGTATATCTATTTAGGCATTACAGTATTTATTTCTTCAGGCATTACGATATTTATCTTTTCAGCGCATTACAGTATATCTATTTCAGCTAATTACGAATATCTTCTATTTTCAGCGCATTACAGATATATCTATCTTCAGGCATTCAGATATTCTTCTTAGGCATTACAGATATATTATCTTCAGGCTTACGATATTTATAAATTTTCAGCGTTTTGTTGTACACTGTCTCCTCCCCTCCTCCCCCCTCCCCTCCCCCCACCTACCTCCTTACGCCACACTACCCCCACCCACCCCCCCCCCTTCCCCTCCACAAAAACCCCCCCCCCTATACCCCCCCCTTTCTTCTCTCACCCTCCCCCCCCCCCCCTCCACCCACCACCCTCCAGCATAGCGGGCTTTAAAAGGGCACGGGGCCGGGCACCAAGTCAATAGTTTGGTGCGGGGGAAGTGTAATGCTTTAGGCCTCCCCTCGTTGGCGACAGTGTCGACAGTAGCCCGTTCACGCAGACAGCCATCTACACTTACTCGTCCGTCTCCTCTCAACCACACTCCTCCCAATCTGTGGGGAATGCACAAAGTGACTTGGGCTCTTTGGCACAAAACCCAGAAAGCAAGCAAGAAGCAGCAGCAGAGATGATTTTCCGGTTTTCCCCAGCTAAGCTTTGGTGTGTGTTTGGGGGGTTTGAGCTTTTATATAAGTGTTTTTCATGTTTTTTGGTGTGTGTGTGTTGTTTTTTTTTTCGCTTGGCTTGAAAAATTCAGAGTGGTGTCCTTCTCTGTAAAAAATTCTTTCCCAAGAGTTGGGGAAGATCGAGATGTTAGTTTTGGGGAGCACTACTGGAAGGAAGGTCTGTCTGCGGAGTGGGAACAAAATTTTCCCGTGTTGAGGAGTCCCGTAGAAACAGTTTTGGGTTTGGTTCTTTAAGAAATCCGCGCCTGTTTCCGTGCTTTTTTGTTTTGTTTTTTTTTTGGGTTTTTTAATCGTGGTTGAAAATTTTTTCCCCTTTTGCAGTCTTGTTTACATTTTTCGAAAAATTTTGGGACTGTTTTTTAAAAAAAAAAAATCAAAAAAACAAAAGAAAGAAAAGAAAAAAGTTAAAAACGGGACGCTTTCGAATCAATTTTCGCACTTGTGCATAAGTAAGAATACGCCCCGAGTATTGTAAAAAAACAAAATTGTTTAAGCAAACCAAAAAAAATCAGCTGGCAAAAAAAAACACCACGAAATGTATTCGCTGAAAGTGCAGCATAAGTGTGTGTTGTTACAACACTTTCTAGTTTGTTTTTATTCCCGGAAGTAAAAGAAGCAAAATTTTGTTTTTCCTTCTGTGTAAAACGCTTAACTAAGTTTTGCGTGGTTTTCTTCTTTTCGTCCCGTTCTCAAAGCCAGCCCCCGTGGGCGGTTTTTGAAAAGTGGTGGAAAAGGGGTTGGGGGGGCATTGTGTGTTGTTTGTATCGTGGGGGAGAGAGAGAGGGGGAGAGAGGCTTGTGCTTTTAAGGATGGGGGGCCCAAGAGTCGTATTCCCGTGAGTTGAGAATGGTTCTGTTGATGAGTGCCTTCTGTTGGCTTGGTTTGTTGGTATCGCGTTTCCCCGCAGAAAAATTTTTTCTTTCTTTTCTTCGCGTCTTTCCAGTGGCTGAGGTTGATGTGAAACCGTCGTTGCTTGGTTCGATTTTGTGCGGTTTAAAGTGTAAATCCAGGTTGGATTTTTTTTTGTCGTGGGTTTTTTTGGATTCTTGTGTGTGTGGGGGTGGTGTTGGGGGGTGGGGGGGGGGGAGGGGTGCGAGGGTTGTGTGTGTGGTTTGGGTGTGTTTGGGGGGGGGGGGGGGGGGGGGGTTTTATGTGCGGTTTGGTTGGTGTGAGTGTGTGTGTGTGCTTGTATGATTTCTTTCAAGCGGGGAGTGGTGTATGTGTATTATTTTGCATGTTGCTTCTCTGTGTTGTATGTGTGTGTGTGTGGTGGGGGGGGGGTGGGTTAAGGGGGGGCTATGGTATTCGATTTCGTGCGGTTTAAGGTAAATCCCGGTAAGGTTTTTTTTTGTGTGGGGGGTTTTTGGTTTTTGTGTGTGTGTGTGTTGTGTGTGTGTGTGTGTTGTGTGTGTGGGGTGTGTGTGTGGTGTGTGTGGTGTTGTTGGGTAGGGGGGGAAAGGGGGGAGGGGGGAAGGGGGTTTGGGGGTTGGGGTGTTTGGCTTGGTTTGGGGTGTGTGTGTTGTTGCGTTTGCTAAGCGTATATGGTGTTTGTGCTTATTGTGCTGATTGCTTTGTCTGTATTTTTTATTTATTGTTTATATCAGGTTTTTGGAATAAGCAATCATGTGCTTTTTTACATCCGTCCCGTGGTTATGCGGTTTGTAAAATTTTTTCATTGTTCCCCCCGGCACACAATGGCCTACTCTTTCCCAAAAAACGGAACAGGATTTTTGGGGTTTTGGGAAGAGTTCTGCATGCGTTCGCCCGGGGCCTCGGTTTTTAGTTCTGTTGTGTGGGGGGGGGGGGGGGGGGGGGGGGGGTTTTTACGCGTGGTATGCCGTCGCGACGCGGGGCGTGTTTGTTTTTCATTAAAAAAATTTTAAAAAACCCCAAACTTTCTGCTCAAAAAAACTTGACATCAACAAACAACACAATATTATACTTCGATAACAAGGAAAAAAAAGCGAAGGTAAAAAGAATATTTAGCCCGAAAAGAAAAAAACCCAAAAAACAAAAAAAACATGAACAACCTTTGGGCTTAGGATCGAGGGCAGCAAATTTTTACAAAAGTAAGCAGACAACCCACGTCCTATTCCCGCCTCGATTTATTGTACACAATTACTTTTTCTAGAAAAAAAATTACATTTTATTTTTTTTCGCCCACTACCCACCCCGAAAGCCCTTTCAGGGCTGTTGTCCCCCATTCGTTTTTGTGGCCCAGTAACTTTCATTCAAGTCAAAACCAACACCTCCTTAAAACCTTCAAAATCTAACACTTGTTTCCTTTGGGAAAAATATAGTTTATCCTGTAAAAGGGTTCCTTTTCCCCGTTATGAGAAGGTAGGTAACGCTGTTTAAGTCTGCTAATCACTTTATTTTCAGCCACCTTTTTCGGGGCAACATAAGGAAATCGATTTCAATCAGGAAAAGTTGTCTTAAATTATGAAAGACACCAAGAAAAAAAAAAGAAAAAAGAAAAAAAGGAAAAAAAAGAAAAAAACTTTTGGGTAATCGATACGTTTTTTCCGGGGAAAAAGAAAGGAAATTGAAATAAGAAAAAATTAAAGGTTTGGGGGTTAATTTTATTAGAAATTTTTTTTTTTTTGGGGGGGGGGAAAAAGGACAGAAGAAAATTTGTGAAAAAAAAGAAATTAATGATAGGGGAACGATATAAAATAATGATAACAATAAAAAAAATTTTTTTGAAAAAGGTTACTTTCCCAGACCTACAAAAACCCCCGGGCCCCCCAAAAAAAGTTTGAGGGGCAGAGGCCCCCAACCCCACACTGAAATATTAAAATGAAAAGGAAGTTTAAAAATAAAAAAAGTCCCCTTTTTGCTAGGAAAAACAAAGAGAGGTTTACTCTTTTTTTAAAAAAAAACCCAAAAGCCCCCCAAGAGGAAGGGGCTCAATATTGAAGAAGATGATGAAGGCAGGGAAACGACAACGAAGAAGTAGAAGAAATAGAAAATAGTGATTAGAAATGTTGTGGAAAGATAAAAAGAATTTGATAAAAAGAAAAATTTTTATATTAAATGATGGTGTAGTTATAAGAATATTATTTTTATTTAAAATAAGGAAAAAACCCCTTTCTTTCCCCTTTTTTTTTTTTTTTTTCCCCTTTCCCCTTTTCTTCCAATACCACCGCTTTTTCCAAAATTAAAAATTACTTCATTTTCTTTTTGTTTAAATCATGGAATTTTTTTTTTTCCCCCCCCCCAAAACCACCGCCCAAAAAGGAAATCTTCTTTGAAAAATTTTGGGTTTTTTTGAGAGAAGAGAAGGGGGAAAAAAAGGAAGGTAAAAAAAAAAAAAAAAATTTTAAAAAATTTTTTTTTTTTCGGTAAAATATATTTAAAAAAGGCCCCCCCTTTTAACCCCCCCTTTTTTTTTAACCCTCCCCTCAATTTTTTTTTCTTTAACTTTTTTATTTTTTTTTTTTGCGTTTAAGGGCCCCCTTCAATGTTTTAAAAACCACAAACCCCTCACAAACCCCTTCCCTTTTTCAAAAAAAAAAAAACAAAAAAGAAAAAACGATTTTTTTTCTAAAGAAAAAAATAAAGGAAAAAAAAATTTAATATTTTTTATTTAATACTAAATAAAATCCAACCCACCAACCCCCCCCCACCCCCAACCAAACTACCCAAAAGAAATTTTTTTTTTTCTAAAATAAAATTTTTTTTCCCATTTCAAAAAAATAAACCTCCCTTTTTTTTTTTTCCCCCCAACCAATTTAACCCCTTTTAAAAACCTTTTTCCCCAATTTTTTCACCTTCCCCCAACCCAAACCACCCTTTAAAAAAACTTTTTTTTTTTTTTGGGGGGGAAGGGGGGAATTTTAAATTTGAGGGTTTTGGAAATTTCTTTGATAAAAAAGAAAAAATGGGGTCTTTTCCCCTGTTAAACCCCAGGGTCAATTTTGTCATTTCACTTTGTTCCCTCTTATTCTCTTTCGACATTGATTACATGGCTCTAAACATCTTATAATTTCCCTTCACACCATTTTTTAGGAGAATGGCCACATAGTTCCTTACAGATCAAATGCTTTTTCAAAGTCAATAATGCTACATAGAGCTTACGTTGAGCACAACGTTTCTGTACAAACGAAGCAGATGTAAACAATGATCTATGGGAGTATCCTCTCTTAAAACCAGCTTGGTGCTCACCGATATTTTCTATCCCCATTCTTGTAGCCTATTGTTAATAATAGTACTATTATACCTTACTACTTATGTCAGTAAGGAAATTCCCCGGTAGTTATTAGGTTATCAACATCACCTTTTAATGCAATGTTAGTAATTATAGATTCAGCCCAGTTATCTGGAAAAAGCCATCATCAAAAATTTTGTTGAATAGTTTTAGAAGGAATAGCACAATATTTTCCCTCCATATTTTAGCAATTCACCAATGATTTGATCAGATACCGGTGCTTTTACTCTTTAATTTTCTAAGTGCCCCTAAATTTCAATCTTTAGATATAGGACGATCAAAATCGTCCTCAGGTTCCATCACTGTCAACATCAGTAATCTGGAGATGGTAAGAGTCTTTCTACAACAGGGTTTTTGAAATGTTGAAACCATCTGTCAACTGCTATTATATTCTTGGCTGACTTTTTCTAAATGACGCCTTCTTAACACTTTCCAGAACTGGATTTGAGAAAAGAGAAAAAGATGACATCTATCTGCAAGAAGGTCTTATTATAACTGTTTCTTTTTTCGTTCAAGCATGCATTTATATTCCTTTTTGACACAGTACACGTTTTGTCCTCATTTTTCTTAGATGAGAGATGAAGAGAGACGGAGTTTGAGAGTGGGGAGGTGAGAGAGGAGTGATGAGACGAGAGTAGAGAGAGAGAGAGAGAATTTGTTATTCTTCCATTTCGAGGATATGGAATTAAGCACTCATGTGCTTTTTTACATCCAGTCCCCGTGTGTATGCAGTTAAATACATTTTGTCATCCGTTCCCACCGGCACACAATGGCTTACTCTTCCGAAAAGCAGAACGGGTTTTTTGCTAAGAGAGAGAGAGAGAGAGGGGGGGGGGGAGGGAGGGGCTTTATTCGTAAAGGGTATTGGCCCTCAGAGTGGGTCCACACATTCAAGATGAACACTGACACTGTGTTCATAAAATAGGACCTGATCTGTTAACATAGCACTTCATATTTTCTGTCTGTCTGTCTGTCTGTCTGTCTGTCTGTCTCTCTCTCTCGCTCTCTCTCTCTCTCTCTCTCTCTCTCTCTGTCTCTCTGTCTCACTCACTCACTCACCATAAGTTACACACACACCACACACACTCTCTCTCTATGTCTCTCTTCTCTCTCTCTCTCTCTCTCTCTTCTACTCTTCTCTCTCTACTCACATAGTTACAACACACACACTCTCTCTCTCTCTTCTCTCTCTCTCTTCTCTCTCTCTCTCTCCCCTCCCTCCCTCCCTCCCTCTCTCTCACTCACATATGTTACACACACACACTCTCTCTCTTCCCCCTCTTTCTCCCCCCTCCCCCCTCTCTCTCTCTCTCTCTCTCTCTCCTCTCTCTCTCTCTTTTTCTCGTGACAAGGGGGGTAGAGGTGGAGGGGACAGACATACAGACACTAAGGAATTACATTCACATGATGATGGTAATAGGCAACTGCTATCACTATTCTTTCCCCTTGAGCCCACCATGTCATTCTTTTGATGTTATCTCCCCCCCAACCAGCCTCTCGATATATAAGCGGCCACTAATGTCATTCTAGTATGACCAGTTTGCATCATGTAAATGCATACAGTTGCTGCAGCAGCAGTAGCAGTAGCAGCAACAACAACAACATCGGCAACAGCATCAGCAAAAATTACTAAAGCATTTGGGGTTTTTTGCTGATCGTAATTGAGATTAATTCCCTTAAGCAAACGTAACAAAGGTCACAGTAACTTCTAGTCTCATTTCTAGGTTTTTGTAAGTTAGACGAGTTATTTTTTTCTTAATTTATACACATAGTGCGTGCACGGGCGCATGCGCACACACAAACACGCACTCGCGCGCACACACACACTTACACGCAAACACACACACAACACACACACGTACACAACACACACACTCATATGCACGGGCGCGTGCGCTCGCATCCTCGCATGCAAGCACGTTTTTGGTCTAAACACATGCACACGCACGTACGTATGTAAGATATACGCTCAAGCACACAACACACACACACACACACACACCACAACACACACACATACACACACACACATATACATATATATATATAGATATACACAACACACACATGCATGATACACACACATGTATGCACCCACGCACACGTAGAAAAAAAGAGAGACAAAGACAGAGAGAGAGAGAGCGGGGACGGGGATGGGGGGGGGGGGGGGGGGGGAGAGAAGATGGATAGCGCCATGAACTATTGATTATTCCATTATTATGGAATTGTGCTGACTTGAAAGCTACAGTAAAGTTGGAATTAAGAAGTTTAGAAAACTAACAATAATGAGACGATAATTCAACGAAGAAATGTAAGGGGAAAAGATCCATTGATGAAGTTTAATTGGAGAGGAGTAAAGGGAAATCTCTCGGCCCATTTCCCTTTCTGTCTCCCGCGTCCCCAGTTTAAAGACACATACAATATATGGACAAGACAGTCAGACAGATAGATACATACATACATACATACATACATACATACATACATACATAGACAGAGACATAGATACATAGAGATAGATACATAGATATAGATAGATAGATAGATAGATAGATAGATAGATAGATAGATAGATAGATAGATAGATGAATGCACAGATGAATAGATGCACCCTTCCATCCATCCACACGTATATCCATAATATGTACATAAATAAAATACATACATACATACATGCATACATACATACATACATACATACATACATACATACATACATACATACATACATACATACATACATACATACATGCATGCATGCATGCATGCATACATACATACATACATTCATGCATACATACATACATACATGCACTCGCGCACACATACACACACACACAACTCGCACACACACAACACACACACACACACACACACACACACAACACACACAACACACACATTCACACATAGCCTACAATTAAACATACATACATACAAAAAAACATAGGTAAATACTAATAAATCGATACGTAATCTATAAAAGAAAAAAACCCACACCGATAGATACATAAATAGATACGTAGGCGTGCAGATAGACAGACACACAGACAAAAATCAGAGAAGAAAGAAAACAGCACATAATACAAAAATCGGAACTGTATGGGCATTGATTTTCTGTTTTCTTTTTTCTTTCTTGTTTTTTGCGTCTTGGGGGCCACTTTTTGGGGGGTCCTAGGACTGCTTTTACCCCTTCCGATAATAATTCTGAAGGCAACGTGGATAAAAACGACAAGTTTGAGGGTGCTGTCTTCCTACCTGTTACCTTGCCGCACTGCTTCTACCTTGCCCTTCATCCCAATCTCACCACACCCCTGTTTGAACAGTCAAGTCTCCCACACTCTTCTTCTTCTTCTTCTTCTTCTTCGTCTACTTCTTCTTCTTCTTCTTCTTCTTCTTCTTCTTCTTCTTCTTCTTCTTATTATTATTATTATTATTATTATTATTATTATTATTATTATTGTTGTTGTTGTTATATAATGATAATAATAATAATAATAATAATAATAATAACAATAATGGTAGCGTCTTATGAAGTTCAGTATTATCATTTGAAATGAATGAATATAATAGTAATAATAATTTTATTAGATCACCGCGAGGCCACCGACTAAATAAGGCCCTGCCCCGCGCAAGGTCACTTTGACAGAGCCTGTTCCAACATGGGCCTGGCTTGCCGGGCGCTTAACGGCATCACAACGCATGTTTGCTCATAATAATTTTATGACAGACAAAAATGAGTTGCTGTTTGAGCGTTCTACGCAGAAGTTCCCAAAAATACACAGTACATCATTTAGCTACACATACTGAGAGACTAGGGGACGGGATAGCTCAGTGGTCAGTGCATTCGCTTCCCCCCACCAGCCGATGTTTTAAGCATCATCGAGTGTGGTTACCAGTTGGATGGGTGACTGTTTCCGAGCCTTGGCTTCACTACAGTCCCCCAGTTCACCCAGCTGTAAATGGGTACCTGCCTCATTAGGGTCAGGGAAGGTAAAGCAGCGAGGGAGAGGAAATGGGCGCCGCCCTCAATGTGCTGGCCCCTAGAGAAGTTGAGGTCTCTGATGCCTCGCTTTCCTACGACCTTATAGGCTATGGGACTCCTTTACCTTTTGACTGAGAGACTAATAGCTTCAGTGCAAAGCTGGACTGGGGAAGTTCCCTGTCATGGTCGTCGCGACCCTTCAACAACAGTTCTTGATGAATCTGCAGTGTCGGAAGACTTTGACATGAGCTCAACGCAGGCATGGAAGCATATATAGAACCGAAACTGACGTCTTTTTTGGGTGGGTAGAGAAAGTATCAACTATCATGATCGGTGAATTGATGGCTTGGTGATCGAAGAGGATTGGAATGGTAGAGTAGATACTAAGAAAGTATAGAGTTTCAGTCACATGGGGTTTGTGGTCCCATTCTTCTCATTGTCCTTGATAGCGAACTAAACTCTGTTTATGACGCGTTGGAGCTGGAAAAGTCCACAAAGTATGCCTGATTCTAGTTGAGGTCAAGCCTCCAGCTCCTCAGAGGACAGTCAGCAACGTTATCTACTATGCGAAAGTTGTAGTTGTTATTCATTTCAAATAATACTCAGTTTGTTCACGAGCCCTTCAGTAATGATACTGACTCTGTTAGTAAATCTACCAAACCGGTTCCTAACAAGAAATTGTGTACGTGGAATGATTGAATTCTCATAAAATCAGATTTGCGGTGGGGGGTTTTAAAAAATTATTCTCTTACTTCGATTATAATGGAATAAACACTTATCTGCTTTTGTTACATCCAGTCCCCGTGTGTATGCAGTTTTGTCAAATTTGGTCACGTTAAAAGCACGTAGACAGAAACAGAATCAGAATAAATAAAAACAAAAGTTGTAAAAACTTGTATGCGCGACAGACACAAGCAACATCATCATCCTACGTTATTTAATCCAACCAACCATCACACCCACAGTCTGTAATCCTGCTGCGAGCGTGCATGTGGAAATCTGATGCCAGAGGTTGGCTTAAAACCCATAGGTATATAGTTTTCTTTAGAAATCGATCAGCCATGCATATCGACTGGATTCTGTTCTGGCTTCTTTGCAACCTGCATGGACGTGTGGTAACAGACACCCTTGGTGGCTAATAACCAACCCTCGTCATCGGAAGCACGGCAGACGGCTCTGTTCTTCTGGGATCAAACCATGTCTAGTCTGCAGTTAGGCAGACCTGACGAGTGCAGGCAGATTCTGCACACACACAGCTCTGGATGAGGAACTCTACGTGCGTGTTCTGTCGTTAAGTGGTCCTCTTGTCGTTAACTGGCTCAAGGCGTTTGGGGGTTTTTTTCCCTCTGGAGATAAACATCAGTGCCGACTCCACTCTTCCCAAAAGTCCGGATAAGAGTATAAACCGAGTCCCCGTGTGTGAACGCGCGCAGAACATCTTGCGCACACGTTAAAACCCGTTCCGCTATTTGTAAGAGAAGGACATTGTGTGCCGGTGGGAACGGATGACAGAATTTACAAAACCGCATACACTCGGGGACTGGATGTAAAAAAAAAGCACATGAGTGCTTATTCCATTATCCTCGGGTATAAAATTATAAATAAATAAAGAATAGCACAAACTTGGTCCGTAAGTACCCTAAAATAATGTTTAAACTATTATTAGCACGTCGCTTTATGTTAGCTCAGCACCCAAAAAAACCCAACAACAATGGCAACAAACAGACGTTGATTAAAACAAAAACTCTACTGGAAACTGCGGACATAAAAAGAGTACTCCCGGAACTTAACAGGGGGAGAAAACCCGTTGAGTCTGACGGGATTCAAAGATATCATCATGCTGGTAATGTAATATCAGCAAAGGAGTAATGTCGGGGCCGGTGCTGTTGAGGTCGAGAGTGACGCAGTTTAAGCTTAGGGTATACATTTCTTATATCAAAATACAATACACTCAGCATTCCATACCAAGTTTCTACAACGAGTGGGGGGACAGTTCGTGTCTATGTGGAACTTGAACCACTTTACGACAACACTCTCTTAACGACACCCCAAACATCCGTGTCGCCTTTCAGTCCGGTGATGTGCGTTGATACAGAGGTGTTGTGGTGAACGGGATAAAAGGTGAGCTCTTTTACAGGATACATAGGATTGATTGCTAGGTGATTGAGATAAAAAGGTGTGCCCATAACCTATGTGGTCGTAGGGGAGCGAGGTGTCAGAGACCTCAACTTCTACAGAGGCCAGCATATTGAGGGCGGCGCCCATCTCCTCTCTCTCGCTGTTAGGTGGTTAAACCAAAAAATAAATAAAACTGTTCTTCTTTCGAGTAAACCTCACATCTTCTCTTGCAGACGTCTATACCACGTAAGAAAAATGATACCACATAGTTTAGCGTAAAGTGATAAGTACGCTTCCTTCACTTTCACCTATCCCATAGTCTCAAGGACCGTGGGGGCACCAATGAAGATTTTGCAACCAGCTTCCTCCACACCCCGCGGTCCTCTGCTTTCCGTAGCAATTCGTTCCACTCAAAGCCAGTTCACTCTCTGATGTTGTTTTCCCATCGTTTTCTCTGTCTGCCTCTTCGTCCCCCTCCTTGTACTGTTCCCTGTAGGACAAGTCTTGGCCAGTCCAGATGTTCGTATGACGTGCCCGTACCACTTTAGTTTGCGTTTTTTTCACTGACGTCAGTAGCTCTTCATGTGGTGCGATGACGTTTTCAATTCTGTTTTTCACTTCATCATTAGTGACGTGATCTCTGTATGACATACCGAGGAGTTTGCGAAGCACCTCTTCTCCATTGCCTGTATGCTTCTTTCAATGTCTGCTGGTATGGTCCATGTTTCACATGAGTACACAACTATGAAGACGTTCTTGTCGTTCCAGAGGACTTTCAGTGTGATCATTGCAGCTGCGGTCTGGGCTGTTCTGGAGAGAATTTCAGGTTTTCATCCTGCAGAACCGTAAATGCATACCTTCCTTCACCGTTACCTATCCTGCAGCCAGGTCGACCGCTGAAGATTTTGCAACCAGCTTCCTCCACTCATCGCGGTTCCCAGATTTGTGTAGTATGTCGTTGCGCTCAAGGCCGGTGAATGCATAGAAAAAGGGCTAGATAGCAGCCAGAAGTATATGAATAATACAGTGAAAATAGACAAGTAAACAACTGACAATCCTACGCTTCCAGAACACAGAGAAGTTAGAAACCGCTGACATGAATGAATACTGATTTTGATGGGGAGGTGGGGGGGGGGGGGGGGGGGGGTGGGGGGGGGAGGGTGTGGAGAGAGAGAGAGAGTGTGGTGTGTGTGTGAGAGAGGAGAGAGAGAGATGTGTGTGTGTGTGTGTGTTGTGTGTGATTTGATTTGTTAACTTCTTATTCAGATAACGCCAGGTTTCGTTTACACGTTGAAATAATAGGACCGCATAAGAAATCAGCTTGCCAGTGTGTGTGTGTTGTGCGTGTGTGTGCTGTGCGTGTGCGCGTGCGTGCATGGAAAAATTTCGCAAATGTTTTGATCGTTAAAATAAATTACTTCACACATTCTTTACATTAGAAAAAAGGCAAATACAACTTTTCGTTAGTCTGTTTGAAAACTTGCACAAAAGAGTTTTCCTGATCATGTCAAAATCCTTCATATAATATTCTTGTTGTCAGAATGCGGCTACCTTAAAGATGGGCAAAAAACTGGTTCCATTGGAGAATCTTGGAGTCTTGCCGAGGAATGAAAAAAAACATACCTTAACCAATGGATTCCCAAAGAACAGCTAGGAAGCTACTGCAAATATAGAATTTATTATTCCCTCATGAGAAATAAATCTTAACACATGCTTGAAAGTTATCGTGACCCTCGAGTGCGCGCACGCGCGCAGACAGAGAGAGAGAGAGAGAGAGAGAGGAGGAGAGAGAGAGAGAGAGGAGGGCACAGAGAGAGAGAGGGGGGGGAGGAGCGAGAGAGAGAGACGCAGACAGAGAAGAGAGAGAGATAGAGAGAGAGAGAGAGAGGGGGGGGGGGGGAAGCGAGAATTAAGGACAAATTCTAATAGCTTGTTTGCATCATCAAATGCCATTACTTTGCTCTCTGATGTCTAACATGCTGTGTAATTAGTTCAGTTCAAATGATTACGGCTTGTTTTTGAAGTTATTGTGAATCAAGACATGGAATTTACTTGTGGTCTGATAAAGTAATCAGTTTGTGATCGATTTTTTAAAATTTATTTGGTTTATGTTTTTCTGTCTTTTCTGTCGTTTGTTGTTGTATTTTTATAGAGGAATTAGCTAATCCCCGTAGAGTGACTACTACAATATACCTTAGAAGCCATGGAAATATCTGGATATGTGTGTAGCTAGGAATGCTCTTGTTGCGTTGTTTTTCTCTTAAGACAATTTCAAGTCTAACCAGGTATTACAAAAGGGGAATGTGATTTCAAGTGTACAGGAAGAATAAAAACAGTCGTCAGAATTGTTTAATACGGTGTGGCATATCCATACATAAATGCGATGTAATGTGTATACCTGCAAAGGGGACAAAATAAAAAATAACCATCATCAATCTTGGATACGATGTGGCATAGCCACGACACATAAATGTGATGTCATTGGTCTACTTCCAAAGTGACATCATTACCGAAATCCTCCGCAATCGTTAACTCCGTGTGACACGTAGCCATACAGGAGTCTGTTGTCACTGTTGCTCTTTTTCGCATTTCTGCATATTCATCGTGATTCACAGTTTACACAGACTGGATATAGGTATTTTCATCATCTTTGATGCAACCTTTCTGGGTTTGTTAAAAGACCAAACCAATGCTCAGACGGGATTTTTTTTTTTTTAAAAAAGAAGAGAGAGAGAGAGAGAGAGAGAGTGAGAGAGAGAGAGAGAGAGAAGAGAGAGGAGAGAGAGAGAGAGAGAGATGTTACTGTAATGATGTTACTGTAATGTTTTTACGAAGAAAAAGAGACAGACAGGCAGACACCAAACAGATAGAGATGGAACCAGAGAGATGCTGCACTATTATAGTTTTGGTCAGAGACTGACGCAAGCAGGCACGCATGCACACACATACACATACACGCACGCGCGACCGCACGCACGCACGCAAGCAAGAGCACACACAAACACACACACGCTCGTAAGCAAGCACACACGCACGCACGCACACACATACACACAACACACAGTCGTGGTGATCAATATCATAATGATAATCTTTATTTCCAAGGGTTACAGATAAAGATTCGTATGCATTTTTTCCATTCGGTCCAGAAAGAGACAGACAGACAGGCAAACACTCACACACACACTCACACATACACACACACTCACACACAAACACACGCACACACGCACGCACGCACGCAGGCAGATAGCCATGTAAAAAGACAAGAGACAAAAAACGAGAGATTTCAGACTGGCATTTTTGGTGAGCTGAGGTGAAGCGAAGTGTCAAGGAGGGTGTGTGTCAGGGAAAATGTGGGTTATACTTCATATTTTGAATCCATGTGTCAACAGTTTTTCTTCACCTC
>CM054140.1:56826905-56844405 GCA_028751875.1 Rapana venosa | reverse complement strand
TATATATATATATGTGTGTGTGTGTGTGTGTGTGTGTGTATTATGTGTGTTTGTGTGTGTATGTATGTACGTGTGAATGCGTGTGTGTGCGTGCGTGTAGAATGTAAGCAGATCGATGGAAGTCGGCTGGCGTGAAGTCCAGGTAGTGGTTTTCCATCGATTTCTCTCCCCTTACGTCATTCTCTCATTCGGCCTTGCTCCTATTGATTTCTTCATATGCCCGCTTCTGCCATTGCTGCTGCTGCCGCTTCTGCTGTTACTACTGCTGCTGCTGCTTCTGCCATTGCTGCTGCTGCCGCTTCTGCTGTTACTGCTTCTTCTGTTGCTGCTGGTGGTGTTGCTGCTGCTGTTTCTGGTTGTAGCGTCTGTGGTACGTGGTTGAGCCAGGGTTTTTTAAAGAGGTTTCTGTGTCTGCATGCAGCATACAGATGTGTGTGTGTGTGTGTCTTTATGACGTTCTGGTTTTCGAGGCTACTGATATAAGGGGTATGTAGTCGTACCGGTAAGAATAGTTGTGGTTTTCTTTTTATTGTTGATGCTGTGATTGATGGTGTTTTGGGGTTGTTGCTTTTTAGATTGAGGGTGTTCTGGTTTACGGCTGAAGTTGGTAGTGTGTAGAATAATGGATTGGGTTTTTTCCCTGTTGATGTGTTAGATTCAGTTTTTGTTGAATTTGACGGGTATTGTGTGTGTGAGTGTGTGTTTGTGTGTGTGAGTGAGTGTGTGTGCGTGCGTGCGTGCATGTGTGTATGTGAGTGAGTGTGTGTTTGTGTATATTAGTGAGCGAGTGTGTGTGTGCGTGCATGTGTGTGTGAGTGAGTATGTTGAGTGAGAGAGAGCGTGTGTGTATGTGCGTGTATGTGGGTGCGTGCGTACGTTTGTGTATGATGAAAGGAGCGGGGGACGAGCTTACATCCTAACACACATGCAACGTGTTTTTTTTTTAAAAGACTTAAGACAGACTACATGAAAACCGTTCTCATCAGCAACACCTTTTAACTCGCTGGAGAAAATGGCCCGTAAACCAGACGAGTACAGTACAGGAGGAACATAAGTGCTCCTTCCAGCTCCACAGAGTTGGAACAGTGCATAGTATAGTATAGTATAGAGGGCGAGTTTCGCTAGACAACGATTGACCTATGAGGAGAGAAATCAGCATGGTCAGGTATAGAAGCATGGTCTAGTACACAAAGCATGGTCCAGTATACAAGCATGGTCCAGTATACAAGCATGGTCCAGTATACAAAGCATGGTCCAGTATACAAAGCATGGTTCAGTATACAAAGCATGGTCCAGTATACAAAGCATGGTCCAGTATACAAAGCATGGTCCAGTATAGAAGTATGATCCAGTATAGAAGCATGATCCAGAATACAAAGCATGGTCCAGTATACAAAGCATGGTCCCGTATACAAAGCATGGTCCAGTGTACAAAGCATGATCCAGTATAGAAGCATGATCCAGTATACGAAGCATGGTCCAGTATACAAAGCATGGTCCAGTATACAAAGCATGGGCCAGTATAGAAGTATGGTCCAGTATACAAGTATGGTCCAGTATAGAAGCATGGTCCAGTGTACGAAGCATTAACAGCAGGACTGGCCAAGTCTGGGTGTGCCATTCCATCTGATTGAACTGTGTTGTTTTTAGCTGTTGTAGTGCAGGTCTGGGTTTTATCCCGTCGCGAGTGTTTTGGTCTTTCTTTCTTTTTTTTAGGGGAGGGGGGCTGTTTTTTTTCCTGTGTCTGTCAGTCAGTTTTGTCGACCTATCTGTGTGTGTGTATGTGTTAGTGTGTGTGTGTGTAAGTGTAAGTGTGTGTGTGTGTGTGTGTGTGTGTGTGTGTGTGTGTGTGTGTGTGTGTGTGTGTGTGTGTGTGTGTGTGCAATTCAATTTTACGTCTGTTCACTTCTAGTGATATTAGGGGTGTGTGTGTGTGTGTGTGTGTGTGTGTGTGTGTGTGTGTGTGTGTGTGTGTGTGACTCTCTATCCCTGCCGCTCTCTCTCTCTCTTTCTCTCTCTTTCTCTCTGTCTGTCTGTCTCTGTCTCTCTCTCTCTCTCTCTCTCTCTCTCTCTCGCTCTCTCTCTTAACGTTTTCCTCACTACCATTTCCTCGATAAATCTCTTAACGATTCTTTAAGATTATTAGTTGTGATTAATAACGATATTTCTTACTGAGGGCAAAGGCCGGATGAATTTTTTTTAAAGGAATATCAATACTCCTCTCTGATCCTTGGAAATAAAGACTCTCTCTCTCTCTCTCTCTCTCTCTCTCTCTCTCTCTCTCTCTCTCTCATGGGCGGGGACTGGATGTAAAAAAGCACATGAATACTTATTCATTATCCTGGAAAAAAGATTTTGTTTCTATTACTTACAATGTGTAGATGTTCTTTATATGACTTTATTGGCTTTTTCCCCCTCTTTATTATGTGAGTGTATGGGTATTGCACTTATTTTATTACCATGACATTCAATTTGCATGAGCATAATTAAAAAGTGTTTGTGTTGATCGTGTGCTATGTGAGTATTACATATTTAGTATTATCCCTGAAACACCCCACCCCACCCCACCCCCACACACACACGCTCAAACAAACACAAACACACACACACACACACACACACTCACTCACTCACTCACTCACCCACTCATATTCTCTCCCTCAACGACTGTATAGTTTTAAATTTCTTCTTGGTTTGTTTCTTGTTTTTATTGTGTGGATGTATGGGTATTAAATTTATTTCATTATCATGACATATAATTTGAAACGAGTATAATCTAAAATGAGTGTTGATGGGATGGCATACTGTTTTGGGAATTATATATTGGATATTATCTCTGAAATACACACACACACACACTCTCTGTCTCTCTGTCTCTGTCTCTCTCTCTCACCTTTTATCGTCCTGCTTATAGTCATAGTATATCCTGATGAAGGATTCATATTTTTATATTTTCAATACTTTATTGGACTTGCCTCTGTACTTAAGTTTTAATGAGTGCCCTATTTCAGTATCTTATAATTATGTGTAACAAGGATGTGTACCATTTGACAATGTGTAGATGTTTATCTTTATGACTTATTAAGTTTGGTTGTGTTATTTTTTCTTGGCTTTGTTGTTGTTGTTTGTCTGTTTTTCTCTTTTTTATCATCTTTTGTTGGTTTGGTTTTTTCTCCTCTTTTGTTTGTTTGTTTGTTGGTTTTGGTTAGGGTTTTTTTTGGGGGTAGGGGTGGGGTATTTTTAGGATTTTCTTTTAATTACTTGCTTTGGGGGGGGGGGGTGGTTGTTGGGGGGGAGCTGTTTTGAAAAGGGTTATTTCCCCTTGTTTTTATTGTGAGACTGTATAAGTATTGGGTTATTATTATTAAGATGTATCCCTAACGGGCGGGGACTGGATGTAAAAAAGCACATGTGTGCTTATTCATTATCCTCGAAATAAAAGAATTTGTCATTGTCATTGTCTCTCTCTCTCCTCTCTCTCTCTCTCTCTCTCTCCCCTCTCTCTCTCTCTCACACACACACACACACACGCATACAGTTGTCAGGTCACACTTTCCTCCTTTCCCACGCACCCACCCCCACCCCCTACCCCAAACCTATTCTCCACAATACCGGCCCATTTTATAGCATTATCTTTTACTACGTCGGTCTCTTTCATAACCGCACTACTTTCCGAATCCCTAGTTGTTTTTGTTTGTTATTGATTTCAGTAAGGATTATGCCTTTTCAACCAATCTATAATTGAAGGCTGACGTGACTGGAGAGAGAGAGAGAGAGAGAGAGAGAGAGAGAGAGAGGAGAGAGAGAGAGAGGAGAGAGAGAGAGAGAGAGAGAGACGCATCACACACACACACACACACACACACACACACACACACACACACCCCATAGCGCGTGCGCGCGACTATAAAAGGAGGTCCCGTGTATGAACACACGCAGAACATCTTGCTCACATGTTAAAAAACCTGTTCCGCATTTTGGAAGAGTGGTCCATTCATTGTGTGCCGGTGGGAACGGATGGCAACATTTACTACACCGCATACACACGGGGACTGGATTTTTAAAAAAAAAGCACATGAGAGCTTATTCTGTTATCCTCGAAAAAGGAAAGAATGAAATAAAATAAAATAAAATAAAATAAAACACATAAACACACACACACACAACACTCACACAAGCCTACCCCACACACGCACACACACGCGCACGCACACACACACACACACGCACGCACGCCACACACACACACACACACACACAAGCACACACACAAGCAAGCACACACACACACACACACACACACACACACACACACACACACACACACACACACACACTTTCCAAATATTCCTTTTGATAATCTGGTATCACTTTAAGTGGAATGACGTTAAAAATAAAGACTACTACTACTACTACTACTACTACTACTACTACACACACAACACACACACACACACACACACACACACACACACACACACACACAGAACTTTTTTCCCAAAAAATTGTTTTCAGTCTACAGAAACCGGCACTCTTAGACGATCATTTCTCTTTCTGTGTCTACAGGCGACCCAAACAAGAAGGTAGACTGGGTAGGAAGGGATGTTCTCTTTAAGCCAATGTAGTTCGGATGGTAGGCTGTACCGTATGGACATGGTTTGAGAAGAATACTGGGATGAGGGTGGGTTCGGGTGGACTACAGCTCGAAGGCTCACCAGTGATGAGATTTTTGTGTATGCGACCGTTCCTGCTCCCCCCCCCCCTCCCCCTCCAATGTAGGTATTCGCATCCCGGCACGTGCATGTGCCGGTATGCACACTCACACATGACGGATCGTGCACACACACACGCACACACACACGCACACACACGCACGCACGCACTCACGCACGCAATACTCTCTATCTATCAGATGACAGAAAAACCGCATACACACGGGGACTGGATGTGCAAAAACAAGCACATAAGTGCTTATTCCATTATCCTCGATATAAAAGAATAAGATAAAATAAAAACATCTCTTTGCTACACTGCACACCAAAAAAAGCAGTAACAACAACAACAAAACTTGCCAAACAGAAGATAACACTTGCAGAACGAGAAACGCCCATATAACTCATCCGAGGATGCAGCCCTTAAGAGAAAAAAAACAAAACACAAAACAAACATATATCCTAAACAAAACACCACACACACACACCACACACACACACACACACACACACATACACACACACACACACACACACACACACCACACACACACACACACACACACACACCACAACACAAAACAGCAAAGGATCAACTATTCAAAATAAAAAAACCCACAGTTCACGTGCGAATCTGAAACAAAGCCAGGAAACAAAGCCAAGGAAGGATGAAATGTTCACCACAATAAAGTCCAGCTCACGTGCCTTCAGCAGAGCATACATGACGTGGTGGCGACATTGGACACCGCACCAGAAGGCGCCGCCCGTGAGGCTGGTTGGGAGAAGCTGACCTCTGGAGGCCTAAAGTCTTTTGGATGAAACTAGAAACACAAGGTCCAGGGGTGTGAACGCACGCACACGTTAAAACCTGTTCCGCTTTTCGGAAGAGTAGGCCATTTGTGTGCCTGCGGGAACGGATGACAAAGTTTTACAAAACTGCATACACGCGGGGACAGGATGGTTAAAAAAAATTATTTAAGCGCTTTTTTTCCCCCATTAACCTCGAAATAAAAGAATAGATAAATAAACAAAAGACGTGTGGTTGAGGAGGATGTGGGATACGGCACAGTCAGCCTGGGGCCCGGTTTGATGAACGGCAGTCACAGTTGGACAACTGCAGTGGTCCGAGCGGACTAACCGTTGTCCATCGAAATCGTGTTGGAAGAAATATTTCGACTGGGGTTCATCCACTCCACGGTTATGTTATGCAATCGCCCTGATGCCCTTTTCCCAAGTACTGTGTTCTGCACTGACCACAGCTTTCAGTAAAGTAACGAAAGATAATGAATGGTTAAGCATAAACCAATTGTGTTATTGTTTATGTAGTAGGTTTTTGTGGATGATTTTACTTCCAACATGAAAAACTTTTAGAAGGACTGGAGAATTTCAATGGTACTGGTCTCTCCATTCCTAGAGGTGCAAAGGACAAGAAACAACAAAAAAATCCATATTACTGTCCCATTAAGATTACCTCCTCTTCGTTCTCTTAGGCTACACGCGCAAATAAAAACATCACTCTTTTCTTTCTGTTTTTCTATGTGACTCTTACATTCATACCGCACGTACTAAGACATCCACATAAATAAAACCACTTTTTGTGACAGACTAGCTTCTGACTCAAAACTCATGTGATTTTGAACAAATTTGGTAGGTTTGAAAATTTTAAAATTGTTCAGCAAACACTGTATCCCATCAGTCCTTTGTTGTCTGCTAGCTTCCTTACCGCAATATGCATGCGCCAAGTCAATACAAGCAATCCTCATTTGCTGACTATTTCCAACTTTCTCATGACTACCTGGTATTGCTCTATGTCCTCAATCCCAAAAATGAGTGCACAGTGCATTTTTTCATACTTAAAAAATCTGTGAAAATCACCAACAAAATTTCGACTCGCACTCTATACAAGATACTACATGACCCACAAATTAATACCGCTGTGTACCCTTAACGCATCCAAATCATGTTTACCATCAAAAGGAGTTCATGGGAAGTGACCTGCGACTAATGTTGACCTAAAACTCCCTGTAACACAGACCATACATTTGGCCAACTACCATGGAAGGCAAAGATTCTGTTGTTGGGCGGGTCACAACGTTCACACACACACACACACACACACACACACACTGTTGATCAGCAGCATCTGCTGAGTTACCAAACTGTTTGTGTGCTTTCGATTATTGACCTTAAGCAATTATATACGTTTGTGGTGTTCCACGATGGCGCCCAAAACAACAGAGGAGACAGCTGCTGTTTTGGAAATAGGGAAGACATTTGATTGTAGTGGAGATTCCTTGCCCACGTTATATCCGCACTCTCTTGGCCAAGTGGGCATAAGGACAGTCAGCGTTGGAGATGTTCTCTAAAGGCCAACTAGCCCCCAGGGCTGCAGCACATAGGACTGTGCAGGTCAAGCCTCCCAGTCAGAGTCATAATCGATCACTAAAGACTAAGCTGTGAAATGGAATTGAAATGAATTGGGCAGAAATTTGATTATAGTGGAGATGCCTTGCCTACATTATATCCGCACTCTCTTTGCCAAGAGGGCATATAGACAGTCAGCGTTGGAGATGTTCTTCAAAGGCTAACCAGCCTCCTGGGTTGCAACATTTAAGGACAGGGCAAGTCAAGCCTCCTAGTCAGAGAGTCATAGTTGATCACTAAAGACTAAGCTGTAAAGGGGAATTCCATGAGTGGGAAAGCCACTGGTCATACAGCCTCTCACTTTGCTGTTGCCCCCAGCGTCAGTGGTTGAATCAACAACTGGATTAAAATCCCAGGCACTGAAGGCCAGCTAAGCACTATAGGAACAAGAATGTTGTTTTTATTCGTGTCTTCAGTAATCAAATTCATTGCCTTGAAGAACACCAGATTCTTTTTCAACTGGTCGAGACAGTCGTTGTCTTCACAACATTAACAGGGGATTTTGGGGTGTTTTTTCTTTTGTTCTGTCTTCAGCAAGTCAAGTTCATTGCTTCAGAAAAGGTTTAATCCATCTGCCTTCAGAGAGTGCAGTTCATTGTCAGGGGAAAAGCCTTATTCTCCCTACTTTCAGAGAGTCAAATTCATTGCCCTAAGAAAAGCTTTATTCTCTCTATAAGAAGGAAGGTGGCACAATGGTTTAGAGGGTTCACCTGCTTAGAAAAGCAAAACCTGAGGCTCTGGTTCAGAGAGTTAATTAAGTCCATTGCCTTTAGGGCAGTGTTATTCTTGCTGCCTTCAGAGAGTCAACGTCATTGCCTTCAGGAAAGCGTAATTCTGGTTACCTTCAGAGTGTCAACTACCTTGCCTTCAGGAAAGTGTTATTTTCCCCTATCTTCAGAGAGTCAAGTTCATGACCATTTGGACACAATTTGGACCGAGTCAAGCTCATTGCCTTCAGGGAAGTATTATTTTCCCTATCTTCAGAGAGTCAAGTTCATCACCATTTGGACACAATGTGGACCTAGTCAAGCTCATTGCCGTCAGTAAAGTGTTCTTTTCCCTATCCTCAGACAATCAAGTTCCTGGCCCCCAAGAAAAAGAAAAGCACTCAGAGGTTTTCTCAGCGTGTCAAGTTCATTTAGTGCAATGTTGGGTCAACTCAGTGTGGTGTAGATTTTCCTTGTGGCAAGAAGTACTAGAAGTCATGGTGGTTCTAGTAATGCCCAAAGGGCAGTGGCTGGGTGGCTTTCCATTTGATTACCTCTGTTGTTTTTACCCGTTGTAGTCCATGTATGCCTATCACGTTCGCAGTGTTTGCTCGCTCTCTGTCCGTCTGCCTGCCTGGCTCTGTCTGTCTGCCTGTCTGTTTGTCTGTCTCTCTTTCTCACACACACACACACACACGCACACACAGAGTGTGGTACCAAAGTCACACACACACACTCATTCTCGCACATACACACACACGCGCGGGGCCGCTCGCACACACACATACACACACGCACGCACTCACACATACACACAAACACGCGTGCGCGCGCGCAAAAACAGTGTGGTAGCAAAGTCGCACACTCATACTACACACACACACACCACACATAGAACTCTGAACTTGTTGAATGTACATCGGCCTTAGGCCACAATACGTTTTGAGGGGCAAAAATGGAAGAGGCAAAGAACATGAAGTATGATTTCTGGTCAACTTTGGTAGAACTTCGGCACAATACCTTGGCGTGAGAGAGAGAGAGAGTACTGAACAAAAGCCACACATTCAGCCTCTCATTCACTTTTCTCTTCCACCTCCCTCCTCCCCTCCCCCAACCTTTCCACATGGGTCCTTTAATCTGTGCTCAATCCCTCTCTTTTCTCTCCTGACCTTTTTTCCAAATCCTGCTTTCTCTCTTAGGTCAAGTTTGAGGTAATTGACCTTTCTATTACTGAAACGTAACGTAACCGAATTTTTATTTTTCAAGTTTGTTTTTCTTTTTTTTTTTAAGTACTAGGGACGTTACACGGCAAGTTGTCTTTCCTAAGTGCTGGCTTTCTTACAAGGCCTATATTCAGTCCCTCAGAAGTCCAGTCACACGTGACGTCATCGGCATCATCCAGTTTTGTTTCAGGTCGAAAAATGCATCATTTCCACACAAAAAAAACTTAAACCTAACATACTTGATTTCTAACAGTTCTATCTAAGCAATGGTTTACTTTTTCTGTGGACAGGGGATTTTTTTTTAACCCAGCTATATCCCCCCGAAAGCAGAGTGCGGCTACGTTAATGGTGGTTAAAATCGGTCACATATGCAAAAAACCAACAACAAAACTCACCATTGCTGAACCTTGGAGCACTAGCTGAGGAATGAAAAATATGTACATATAAATAGTGCTGGTGACGTCATACGTCATCCAAAATCAGGAGGACTGAACATAAAGCTGCTTGTAAAATCGGAAACTTCCAGACTTCTGATAGGGACAGGGCGACGCAAACAAGTTAGGGACAAGAAAAAAATATTTTTATCAGGTGGTACAAGAGGGGTTGGAGTGGGTGGGGGGGGGGGGAGTGTACGAAAATGGTAAATGAGTTGTTTTGATCAACTGTAGTAGGGAGTGGTTAAACGGGGAATGTTTGTAATGCCTTATCGGTGCTCTGAGAAATGATCACACTCTGACTTACTAAACAGTGTATATTATTGCTAGATTATAGTGTGTGTAAAATGTATGTGTGTGTGTGTGTGAACGTGTACAGGCTTGCATGCGCGTACGCACCCTTGATCACAAAATGTGCATCTGTAGGTGCGTGATTACACACACTCTCTCTCTCTCTTTATATATATATATATATATATATACATATATATATATATATACATATATATATATATATATATATATATATATATATATATATATATATATAATAACACCCCCCTGAGGAAGGCGAAAGCCGAAATATTGGGGAACATCTATATATGTTGGTTGTTATGCTTTCACTCTGTGTGGTATATATATATATATATATATAGAGAGAGAGATAAGTGAGAACAGATAGAGAGTAAGACATAAAGAGATACATAGTATATATAAATATATAATATAGAGCTAATTAAGAAATATATTAAAGCTATACAAACACTAGTTAACTAGTATACATACATACCTGGCTCCAAAATACATACACAACAATTATGTATTACTAACAATAGGTATGTCATGCTATATCCTGCCATGCTACAGCTTGGCTTTACAACATGTGTTTGTCACAATGAGGAGAGGCGGTGACGTTGAAGAAGTTGCCAGGCAAGCTTGAGCAAGACTACACTTGTGATTACAATGCCCCATCCTCGCGCTAATAGCCAGCCTAACGACCAACAACATCATCGCACTCACTCTACGTCCACAGACCGAATCGGGCGTAGCTGTCATTTGCGTGGTGTGTTTTATAGTCCGTGTTGCCATGGTGTCCAGTCTCTGGCTTTATTTACAACCATTGTGTCTCTTCCAAAGGACAGCGAGGAGACTGCTTGCATTTGACGGCTAGAAGCACCGCTGCTAGAATCATCATCATCACTGCTAAAAATCCTAGATTCTCACCGGGTTGCATCTCAAAGGCAGGATAGGGTTGTTTGTCGTGGGCTGTTTTTGGAGGCCTGTAACAAAACAGTTAATGTGGTCTACTGGCAAGGGCTGTGTAGGCCTATTTCTTTATTATACCACTTTTGCGTCACGGTAGATTTTTCTGCGTGAAATACGGGATGCTCTCTCCTGGGAGAGCGCGTCGCCGCCAGAGCAGCGCCACCCATTATTTTTTTTCCTGTCTGCAACTGTATTTTGTTTCCCTATCAGAGTGGCTTTTTTCTACAGAATTTCGCCAGGGACAATTCTCTTGTTGCCCTGGGTTCTTTTACGTACGTTCTCTTACGTGTAAAACACACGGGACTTGGTTTATCGTCTCATCCGAAAGACTAGCACCTAGACCACCACTCGTGGTCTAATGGATGGGGGAAAGGTTTGGGGCCCAAACGGGGTTTGAACCACCCACACTTCCGACCCGGACTTTTCGCTTGCTAGGCAGGCGCGTTACCTCTAGACCACCGATCCACCATTTGCTGATGAGGGGTGATGAAAGAAAAAGTTGCTTCCACATGTACAGGATAAGAGCGCGTTTCTCTGAAGTGCTGTCTGATTCTCTGGTAAAAATCGATCTTTTTCCTTCTTGAAAATCATAGATGATGGGTTGTTTTTGGGTTTATAGGAATGAATAGACATTGTTGCCCAATGCATAGATATTTCCACGTTCGTTGTGGATGCTGCAGCCCGATTTTATCGGCGAGATTTAGTTCTAAAATTATCGCTTTAAAACACACACACACACACAGATTGCTCAAAACAGAATAAATGCAATCACGTACACACACACACACATACACACACCACACACACACACACACACGCACACACATGCACAAATACACACACACACACACTGATTATGTTTACCTATATTGCATAGATCCTTACAGAAACTTTTCTTTTCCTGCGTCACTTTAAAAAAAAAGGTCATATGTGTATTTTCACACACCAGTATTTTCTTGACATTTGTTTATGAGTGCAGGATGAAATTTTTTAAAAGCTATGTAAGCTAAAAGTGATACCTTAAGAACAGAACATTTCATTGACAGGAATTGATTTCACACACACACACACACACACATTCTTTACACGTTAAATCGCACACGTTAAATCCTGTTCCGCTTTTCGTAAGAGTAGGCCATTGTGTGCCGGTGCGAACAGATGACAGAATTCACAAATCCGCTTACACACGGAGACTGGATGTAAAAAAAAGCACATAAATGTTTATTCCATTATCCTCGATATAAAAGAATAAAACAAAATACCGAGGACAACATGCACACTGTACCTTTTTACAACAATACACGACTGTACAAGAATGTACCTCCTAGCAAATACAGCCAAACACGACACAAGTTCGGAAACAACGGAACCAGACAGTCATTCCCAATCTGTACCAAGAGTTATAGCAGAACATAATTATCATTACCTTATAATATGAGGTGCTATAAATCATATTTGCGAGCAGTTACGTCGTAACAACACCCTCACGTTGTGACCCAAACTGACACACTTTCACAGCAAAAAATAAAAGTAGGTTAAAAAAAAACACACAACAAAAACACAGACATCCTGGTACGTTAAAAACTAGCATGAATGCGTGCCCTTCTCGTGATGTGATAACGCAGATGCACGCTCGCTAAAAAATAAAATAAAACAAAGAAGCATAACAGAAAGTCACCACGTCCAAAGTGAATAACGTGCACCATCTCTGGCATGTAGTTTTGTCGCGTTTATTGACATGAAGTAACTAGGCCCATTTCGTCGCTACCCTTTCGTTCCAAACCACTGATGTATTTTCCTAGAAAGCAGAGAACAAACACAATAACACAGAATGGACACGAAGAGAGCTGAGGAGAATGGAGGTAGGGGAAGGGGGGGGGGGGGGGGGGTGTTGAACACTTTAGTCCAGTACTGGAACGATTTGGGTCGAGTGAAAAAGTGCCAACAGTTTGTTGTTTGTTCTGTTTTGTTTCATTCCTAACATTTGTCAGTAAAAAAAAAAAACACACACCAAAAAAACCAATTCCAAAGTTGAGTCCTGTGGAAGCAGTACGACAACAAAGTGCTTGATTGCCATTTATGATCCCTCGGGGTTTTTTAGCCTCCAAATATGGACCGACATCTCTCTCTCTCTCTCTCTCTCTCTCTCTGTGGGCGCTTGACGCGTTCGGTAGTGAATGACGTTTGTCATCACGCACGTCAAATCTGACGCACAGTCGCAAGGCCGTCTTCTTTTAATCCGCGCGTATTCCACTCCTCCACCCCCCCCCTCCCCCCCCCTTCCACCCCCTCTCCCTCAGTCCCACCCTCCTCCTTCCTCTCCCCCTCCCCCCCCCCCCCACCCCCTACTCCCTCCCACACCCCCCCCAGCGACAGTTTTCAGATAATTCGGGTAATTTGCACAGTTAATGTCATTATTCCTGGACCGTCAGATTAGAAGACTGGGATGTGGGATGTGGCTTAGAAACACGGAGGTAGACAGGCAGGCCTGCAAGTTCGTATACAGACTAGCGGCTTAGAGACGATTATATACACGCGTGTGCGTGTGGTTTTTGTTGTTGTTTGTTTGTTTTTTCTTTGTTTTGTTTGTTTGGGGTGGGGGAGGTTGTTGTTGTTTTCTAGTCATATGTGCGCAGATGCACGCACGCACAGGAATCATCCACATATACATACACACGCACGCACGTATCATCAACATCATCATCATATTTATCATCATCATCGTCTCGCTTTCTTTAGGCACGTAGTTATACTCTCTCTCTCTCTCTCTCTCTCTCTCTCTCTCTCCTCTCTCTCTCTCTCTCTCTCTCTTCTCTCTCTCCTCTCTCACACACACACACACACACACAATATGTTTGGTCTAATATCACCTTGAGTGAACAGACGTTAAATTACAGAAAGAACACACAATATGTTGGTGATGAACTAAAACAGGCACAAATCAGATATCTATCAATTGCCGAAAGGAGGCTCTTGGTGATGATAGTTATTCCCTGCTCAAAAACTGAGAGAGAGAGAGAGAGAGAGAGAGAGAGAGAGAGAGAGAGAGAGAGAGAGAGAGAGAGAGAGAGAGAGAGAGAGAATATTGTGAAAAGAGCCTGTTCCTTGACCATTCCGAGAAGGGTGATGACAACGATGATGATGTTGATGATGATGACGACAATCATTTTCATCTTTGTGATGCCAAATGCTTCTTCGATAAAACCGTGTGTGTAAGTGTGTGTCTAAGTCTTCAATTTTAACGTCTTTCCACATTAAGTGATACCAGACGATCCTAAAATAGTAGACTGAATAAGAGAGAGTGTGTGTGTTCGTGAGAGTGCGCGCGTGTGAATGTGTGCATGTAGAGTCTATACCTAACTGCAGTCTGTACGAGCGTTATCTACTCGGATGTTTATGTCTAAGCGTACTTTCCTGGAGTTTCGTCATAACCGGGACACAAATGACTTTGACAACACACGTCAGCATACGCTTTACACACGTGCTAAAACACACGAGGAAGTCTAGTATCAGATGAAGTCCTTTGGAATAAACTCTCGGCATGTACGCTTTTGCAAAATACGAAAGAAAACAAAATTATATATCAAGGCTTTGAAAACACAAAGCGTAGAGGAATCAGATGGCAGGCTCTTCAGTAAGACACCTTAATGACTACTTAAGAGACTGGGAAGGAGAAGGTGAAGGACTTAATGACTACTTAAGAGACTGGGAAGGAGAAGATGAAGGACTTAATGACTACTTAAGAGACTGGGAAGGGGAAGATGAAGGTAAAACTTGACAGCATTGACGCATCATTTTCGTTTCAGGGTTTAGAGAGTGTTGTCCATTCAAGCGGCCTTGAAGCTTTGCAAAAAATACTTTGGATGCTTATGGATGTCTGTAGCAGTACTTTGTAGCTTTAGTTTGTCGTGATGGTATTTCAGTAGTTTATTGTTTCCAGTTTGCCAGTACTTGGCTGTTGTAGTTTTATGCCCTCGGTGAACGTGGTATGACTGTGCTCCGTTTTAGTCCTGACTGCTCCAGTCTCTGCCCCAAAAGGTCTTGTGTGAGTTCAGGCAAGTTCTTATATGCCATTTGAATCGTTCTTATCTTATCGTTACAAAAGTGCAGACTGGCAGTGATCCTAATTGTTCCAAGATCTTCTCTAGCATATATAACGAATTTTCCACCCCCTACAAAAGGTTATTGAAGAAAGAGGGAGGGAGTGAACAGGTTTTTCATTTCTGGCTTCAAGAAAGGTACGGGATCACTGAATTATGTTAAGAAAAAGGATAAGTGTAATAACTTCTGCCATCCACCTGTTCTACATGTTCCCAACAAGGATGTAGTCGTACTGTTGTTGTGATTATATTTACCTCCCAGCGGGGATTACCGGCTTAGGGACAGTTATACTGTAGTCTTTACTCTTCCTTATGAAACTGCCTGCCAGAACTTATCAAACGCCTTTGCGAAATCTATGAAAACATGTCACAAATCTTACTAACCTTTGGAGGCCTTTTAGCTAAGATTTGGGAGGTTTGAGTGATGATTTCGTTCAGTGGTTGTTGGATTTTTTGGGTTTCACATCAAAAATCATTTCGTTTTAAGCCAGTTGGATCAAACTCTGTTCTGGGATGGCTTACAGGAATGGTTACCCTTCTTGCGCTTCCCTGTGCTGTCCAGTATCCAGAGTGATCATTTACTGTTAGCGGATGTCGTTGTCGTTTCTTTCTTCTCGAGTTCTCGAAGGAGAGGATGGGTTATTCTTATTGGATTACTGTCTGTCTGTGTGTCTGTCTATCTGTCTGATTCTCTCTCTCTCTCTCTCTCTCTCTCTCTCTCTCTCTGTCTCTGTCTCTCTCTCTCTCTCTCTCTCTCACACACACACACACACACACACACTCCAACCTAAAGTAATAGCCCCTCTTCCTGCTGCTACTGCTTCTGCTTCTGCTGCTGCTGCTACTACTACTTCTACTATTAATACTTTTACTACTTCTACTATTACCACTACCACTGTTACTACTACTACTACTACTTCTACTTCTACTACTACTGCTGCTGCTCCTACTACTACTACTACTACTACAACTACTACTACTACTACTACTACTACTGCTGCTGCTGCTGCTGCTGCTGCTGCTGCTGCTGCTGCTGCTACTACTACTACTACTACTACTACTACTACTACTACTGCCACCACCCCCACAACTGTTGCTGCTGCTGCTGCTGCTACTACTACTACTACTACTACTACTACTACTACTACTACTTCACTACTACTACTACTACTACTACTACTACTACTACTACTACTACTGCTGCTGCTGCTGCTGCTGCTGCTACTACTACTACTACTACTGCCACCACCCCCACAACTGTTGCTGCTGCTGCTACTACTACTACTACTACTACTACTACACTACTACTACTACTGCTGCTGCTGCTACTACTACTACTACTACTACTACTACTACTACTACTACTACTACCACCACCACCACCACCACCACCCCCACTACTACCACTACTACTACTCCACGACCACGACCTCAAGAACTATTTACACTCCCACTGGTTCTGCTGCTACTGCTGTGATCTCATACATAAATTCACGATAACAACATTCAGAAAGCAACGATAAAAAAAACCCACTTAATAATGGAAGTGATGGGAGATGCTGCAGCGGTCGGAATAATCATGTTATGTAGGCCCTACAGACAGACATGTACTCTATTCATGGACACAGATGACAAAATTTACAAAACCGCATACACACGGGGACTGGATGTAAAAAAGCACATGAGTGCTTATTCCATTATCCTCGATATAAAAGAATCAATTTTTAAAAAATAAAAAAAGTGTGGACGCTTCTGCAGTGTGTCTGTGTGTGTGTATTTATTTATCATTCTTTTATTTCGAGCATAACGGAATAAACACTCGTGTCCTTTTTTTCTTGCATGCAGTCCCCGTGTGTATGCAGTTTTGTAAATTTGGTCATCCGTTCCCACCGGCACAAAATGGCCTACTCTTCCGAAAAGCGGAACAGCGGGGTGTGCGCACGAGCGCACGAGCGTGCGTGCGTGCATGTGTGTGTATTCTGAATACGAAGCCTGACCATTATCTAACATGTGTGTCACCCACACATTCCACACAGCTTTTAAACTCTGGCAGAAATACCCTTCAAGCCTGATTTGTTTGTGTGGGGCTTTTTTTTCTTTAAATTCTCTGACAACGTCAGCAGTCTAGAAATGGAAGCCCACGAGGCAGTTAAAACGGTCGAGGAATGGTCTTCATAATTCAGCCGATTACCACGCCGGAGCCTGAAGTAAAGGCTACACACCGGTATTAATTTGGGTGTCATGTAGTATCTTTTAAAGAGTGCGAGTGGGAAAAAATGTTGGTGATTGTCACAGATGTTTTTAAAGCATGAATAAACGGACTGTGCACTTGTTTTTGGGATTGAGGACATAGAGCAATACCATGTAGTCACGAGAAAGTTGGAAATAACCATCAAATGAGGATTGCCTGTATTCCTATAGCGTTGACCCCGCGCATGCATATTGCGGTAAGGAAGCTAGCAGACAAACAAAAGGACTGAGGGGGTACAGTGTTTGCTGAAAAATTAAACAAATTCAAACCTACCAAATTTGTTCAAAATCACAAGAGTTTTGAGTCAGAGGCTAGTCTTTCACAAAAAGTGGGGCTTTTTATTTTATTTCTGTGGATGTCTTAGTATGTGCGGTATGTATATA
>CM054140.1:56796905-56816905 GCA_028751875.1 Rapana venosa | reverse complement strand
ATATGATTCCTTGTGAACATGTGTGTGTGTGCGTGTGTGTGTGTGTGTGTGTGTGTGTGTATGTGTGTGTGTGTACTCCTTAAGAGAATTTGTGTACTGCATTTGTGCATATATGATTCCTTGTAACGTGTGTATGTGTGTTTGTGTGTGTGTGTGTGTGTGTGTGCGTGTATTCCTTAAGAGAATGTGCGTACTGCATTTGTGCAGATATGATTCGTTGTGTGTGTGTGTGTTCCTTAAGAGAATGTGTGTGTGCAGATATGATTCCTTGTGAACTGTGTGTGTGTGTGTATGTGCGTGCGTGCGTGTATGTGTGTTCCTTAAGAGAATGTGTGTGTGCAGATATGATTCCTTGTGAACGTGTGTGTGTGTTGTGCGTGCGTGTGTGTGTGCGTGTGTGTATGTTCGCGTGTGTGTGTGTGTTTGTGTTTGTTCCTTAAGAGAATGTGTGTGTGCAGATATGACTCCTTGTGAACGTGTGTGTGTGTGTGTGTGTGTGTGTGTGTGTGTGTGTGTGTGTGTGTGTGTGTGTGTGTGTGTGTGTGTGTGTGTGTGTGTGTGTGTGTGTACTCCTTAAGAGAATGTGTGTACTGCATTTGTGCGGATATGATTCCTTGTAAACTCGCGCGCGCGCGCGCGTGTGTGTGTGTGTACATTATAGAAAGCATGCGCTTGAAGGCTTCCTCTCAAATATTTGTATATGTATAGGTAAGCTGTACAATTGTGTCTGTCTGTCTCTGTCTGTCTCTCTGTATGTATGCACACTCTTAGCTAACCGCAACGCACACAAAACTCACCCATCAAACACCCTTCAGTAAAGTGGGTGGACAATAAAGAACTAACCCCATACCTTTTCGTCTCCTGTCTGTATAAAAAACAACAACAACAATGATACATTCAGAGTTCCCCCCCCCAAAAAAAAAAAATAAATAAATAAATAACCACCCCAAAATAACTGCATCAGTCTTTCCCCCATCAAAGCAGAAAAACCTCTGTCCATCATTGTCCATTCATTCTTCTTATCGCAGAGGCACAGGGAATGATTTTCTCAGCGCTGTATGGATTGCCTTCATGTGCGATACTTGATAATAATAATAATAATAATAATAATGATAATAATGATAATAATAAATGGAATTTGTATAGCGCTATATCTTGCAAAGACAAATCCGAGCGCTTTTGCATTCAACATATTCTCACAGAATCATGCAGCCAATAACTATTAAAAGCTTACATAAAATTCAAATGTACGCACCTAACACACACACACACACACACACACACACACACACACACACACACACACACACACACACACACACACACAGGTTGTAGGCTTTGGCAGGGTAATGGGATTTTGGCTGTTGAAGGCAGGGGCAGTTTTGAGATGAAAGAGGAGTGGGGAAAAGTTAGGTTTGAAATAACTATGTCTTGAGGCTGGATTTAATATACTCCTTCTTTCTCCTTTCTTGGCATTCAGCGATGCTGTCTGTCTGTCTGTCTGTCTGTCTGTCTGTCTGTCTGTCTCGCTCCTGTGTCTGTTTAGTGGTCATGTGCTGATGGATTGCTGTAGTCAGTGTTTTGTCTGCTTCCTTTAGTGTTGGTCTCCGTCCTTGTGGTCTAGACAAGATAACAAAAAGGGAGGAGAAAGATGAGGAGTGTCCTGTTTTGATTATAGAATCGTGATTGTGTACATACAGAATACTCCGGCGATTGTCTTGTCTTGCCTTGTCTTGTCTTGCCTTGCCTTGTCTTGCCTTGTCTTGTCTTGTCTGTACCACTTTGTGGGTGACCGTCTTGGTTGAAGGTTTATTGTTGGCTAAGTACGATTGGGTAGTTTAAGTTTGATATTTTGAACTGAATGTCTGGCTGCTATAGGCTTTTTGATAGTTTTGTTTGTTTTTGTTATTGGTTTTTTGTTTGTTTGTGGTGTTTTTGTTTTTGTTGTTGTTGTTTGTTTGGTTGGTTGGTTGTTGTTTTTTTTGTGTTTTTTTTTTTTTTTTTTGGGGGGGGGGGGTGATCGTTCCAAGGATAGAGCTCCGAGGTTCATCTATTGTGAGAATTTTGCGTATGCAACTGGCTTTGCCCATCATGTTGGTAGCCGCATTCCAACTTCGGGTTTGATTAAGTTTTCATCAGAGCTTGAACTGCTGATACGGTGACAGCTCCGGTGTGGTTTATGGGGTTGGTGAAGCTGTAAATGATTGAATTGAATCGGATCAGATTCGATTGGATTGGATTCAGTTGTCTTGTCTTCAGGCGCTCGAGAAACGCAGCAGAGTCTCGTTTACGTTGAGCGAAATGTGAAATCAGTGAAGAGACCAACCAACCAACATCCAGTCAGAATGAGAGAGTCTGAGTATTGTTTTCTTGTCTGAAAAACTCTAGAGAGCCTACTTGTGAGTCTACAGACTAGTAGGTAGGTATTTTTTTGTATTTATTTTATCCTTTTATTTCGAGGATAATGCAATAAGCACTTGCGTGCTTTCTTACATGCATTCCCCGAGTGTATGCAGTTTTGTAAATTTTTGTCATCCGTTCCCAGGTAGGTAGGTATGCATATGTACCCTCATTCATGAGTCCCTCCAAGTAAGGAAACGAAATAATTGTTAGATATTTGAAATGGGAGAAGTGACCAAAAAAACCTCGTAGTGAAATGTTGTTGTGCGTTCCCCAGCTTAACACCTCTCGGGGGTTACCCAGAACGTGCACTCTGACTCACTCATCCCGCCTGGGAATCACCGTGAGATAGGAAGTACACCGTGTGAGAAGTTTACGTGTGTGGCTGCTTTCAAGCACCTCGCCATATAGGCAGCCATCCTCCGAATTCAGAGGATTTTTTTTTAATTCTTAATGGAGTGAAATGAGGTGACAGAAGAGACAGAAAAAACAATTCTGAAATGGTTTATTTGAAGTCATGGTTATGAATGATCATTTGGTTTATGTGTATGTATTCATAAACTAACGAGTTCGGTGTTCTTGTGTGTGTGTGTCTGTCTGTCTGTCTGTCTGTCTGTCTGTCTGTCTGAATCTGAGTGTTTGAGTGGGGAGTTTGTGTTTTTACGCATGCGTTTATGCGTGTGTGCGTGCGTGAGAGTGAAAGAGAGAGTTCCACAAAAATATATGCAAAGTAAATACATCATTCAGCCATCATACAGCAAACTAGGCAGAGCATCTAAAAAAAATCCCCCCCCCCCCCCCCACACACACACAAAACACACGCACACTCATACACACATACATTATCACACACAAAGCACACACACATTCACACATACATTCTCACACACAAAACACACACACACATACATTCTCACACACAAAACACACACACACACACATACATTCTCACACACAAAACACACACACATACATTTTCACACACAAAACACACATACACACACGCACACACACACACACACACACACGCACACACACACACACACACACACACAAAACACAACACACACACTTACACACACACATACACTCTACACACACTCACCCCCCCCCCCCCCCCCACACACACACACACACACTCACCCACCACCACCACCCCACACACACTACACACACACACACACTACTAACCCACCCAATGCGGGGCCCCCATCACATTGAAGCAAATAGCTAAAATCGTTGCACGTAAACTGCTATAGTGTCTCCCGCAAATGGTTATCTCACCAATTACAGCGCAGGCAGGCAGGGTACAGGCCTATAGGCCTTTTTTTTTCAGGGGGGGGGGGGGGGGGGGGGGGGGGGGGGGGGAATTGGGGGGGGGGGGGGGGGGTAGTTGCGCATTATGGATTGCCTGCAATGCACTTTGACTGTGCTAATGCCCCGACCTCTCCCTGCACCCCACTCTGGGAGGGGGGGGGGGGGGGGGGATCGGGATAGCCTGGTGGTTAGAGCGATGCATTCGTGACCTGCTGACCCGGGTTCGAATCTCGTTCAAGGGGATTTTTTTTTTTCCTCCTCTGGAGTTAACATCAGTGCCGACTCCACTCCCCCCACCACGAAAAGTCGTTCGGATGAGATTATAAACCGAGATCTCGTGTGCGAATGCAAGCAGAACACCTTGCGCACAGGTTAAATCCCGTTACGTTTTTTCGGAAGAGTATGCTATTCGTGTGCCGGTGGGAACGGATGACAAAATTAACAAAACTGCGCACACACATGGCGGGGACTGGTTTGGGGAAAAAAGCACATGAGTAATTATTCCATTATCCTCGAAATAAAAGATTTTTTTTTTATAATCTCGCTGTTTCGCTTATCTGGCTGTGGCCGTGGTGTGATTATCGAGACTGTGTTGCAGAGTTTATATGACAATCATTGCGTGCAGTCGAGATACACCTAGGCCGTCTTGTTGTCTGTGTTAAAACCCTGTTGTTGGGTGATGGTGTTTGTAATATTGTTGTCGTGATGGTGGTGGTGATGGTAGTGGTGGTGGTGGTGATGATGAGAAGGAGGAGCTTCGGTTTTGTTGCCAAAGTGATTTTCTTCTTATGATAATGGCGAAGATGATTAGAATGATGACGTTACTCTTGGTGATGATGATGATGATGATGATGATAAAAAGAATGATAATGTTATAATGACGATGACAGCAGAATAATCAATGATGATAATGAGACTGAAAAATCGCTTTTTGTTCAGCAAGACCTCATGATATAGACTCATCAAACATTAAAAATGCTCTCTCTCTCTCTCTCTCTCTCTCTCTCTCTCTCTCTCCTCTCTCTCTCTCTCTCTCACAAGCACACACGCGCACACGCACACACAACACACACACACACACACACACCACACACACACACACAGAGCGCTGCATGGTGTGTGCCAGTGAGAGAGAAATAGAAGGGAACCGAATGAATTTGAGTTTCTTAGATTAATAGACTAAACATTAGATGCTGTATCAGACTTGCAGAGAAAGCGAGAGAGAGAGGAGAGAGAGAGAGAGAGAGAGAGAGAGAGAGAGAGAGAGAGGAGAGGAGGAGAGAGAGAGAATGAATCTTTGAATCTTTATTTTTCAAGGGTAACAGAATAAGCATGCGCATACTTTTTTTCATCCGGCCCTTGCCCTGATTAGGGACTATCAACAAAACAAAGGAGAGAGAGAGAGAGAGAGAGAGAGAGAGAGGAGAGAGAGAGAGAGAGAGAGAGAGAGAGAGAGAGAGAGAGAGAGATTCATGGTCTGATTCCAATTTTATTCGCCAAGCAAAGTGCTTTCTTGAGCCAAAGAGAGAGAGAGAGAGAGGGGGGGGGGGGGGGGCGGAAACAATGGTCTTGTTCTAATGTTAGTCGATAAGCAAAGTGGTAATTAGTTCTTCAGTTTAACGTCCTTCCACTAAATAGTGATATCAGACGTGTGTGAGTGTGTGTGAGTGAGTGAGTGAGTGTGTATGGGGAAGGGGGTGGGGGGATGTAGGTGTGTATGTGTGTGTGTGTGTATGTATGTACGTGTGTGAGTATGCATGCATGTGTTTGTGTGTGTGTGTGTGTGTGGCGTGCGTGTATGTGAGTTTGTATGTGTGTGTGAGTGTGTGTGAGTGAGAGAGGGAGAGAGATAATGTGTGTGAAATAGTAAGCACGTAAGCATCAATGCATGCGTGTGTGAGTGTGTATATCTATGTGTATGAGTGTGTGTCTTCAATTTTACGTCTGTTCACTTAAAGTGATATTAGACGAAAATATTTTCGTATGATGTGTGTGTGTGTGTGTGTGTGTGTGTGTGTGTGTGTGTTGTGTGTGTGTGTGTGTGTGTGTGAGTGTGTGTGTGTGTGTGTGTGTGAGAGAGAGAGAGAGAGTGTGTGTGTGTGTGCGTGTGCGTGTGTGAGTGAAAGTGGTACGCTTGAGTCAAGTGACAGACAGCCAGCCAGGATGTACACAATAAACGATCATTATACTCATAGGGCCAGGCCAGGAGACAAGGCTTGGCACCTGAAGTGTCTCAGGCTACGAAAGGTCAGCATGAACGGCAATGTTCGGTCTATTTTGTCATCGTCAATAATAATCGTCTGCTTGCACACCCGTTATCCGTTTAGGTCATTGATGATAATGATGGTGATGATGATTATTATTATTCCTTTTTCAACAATCAGGAAGAAACTGCGAGTAGAGTAGTAGTCTGTCTGTGTAGTTGCTTTCCTACTGTGAAAAAATATTTGTTTTTATTTTATTTAATTCTTTTATATCGAGGATAATGGAATAAGCATTTATGTGCTTTTCTTTTACATCCAGTCCCCGTGTGTATGGTTTTGTAAATTCTGTCATCTGTTCCCATCGGCACACTATGGCCTACTCTTCCGAAAAGCGGAACAGGATTAAACGTGTGCGCAAGATGTTCTGCGTGCGTGCGTTCGCTCACGGGGCCTCGGTTTATAGTCTCATCCGAAGGACTTTTGGGGAGAGTGAAGTCGGCACTGATGTTAACTCCAGGGGAAAATATTCCCCTTGAACGGGAATCGAACCCGGGTCGTCAGATTGCGAGCGCAATGTTCTAACCACTAGGCTATCCCGTCCCCCCTATTCCAGGATGTGTGTGTGTATGTGTTTTCTTTCTTTAATTTAACGTCGCTTCACTCAGATATCACATTAGACGAAAAAGAAAACAATAATAACGAAGCAAAATTGTGCCAAATTTAGAGAATGTATGTGTGTGATTGTGTGTACGTGTCTATGCGTGTCTGTGTGTGTGGGTTTTTTTTAAATTCAACGTCTCTTGTGGTGTTTGGTGTGTGGTGTTGTGGTGTGTGTGTGTGTGTGGGGTGTGTGTGTGTGTGTGTGTGGTGTGTGTGTGTGGTGGTTATCTGAGTCTGTGGGGTTGTTTGTTTCTTTTTTCAAAAAACAATTCTCTTCACTTAAAACTGACATTGAAAAAAAAAGAAATAAAATGAAGTTTAATAAAATAAAATAAAAATTTTGTTTACATTTGGAGAATGTGGGGTGTCCCGGCCGGGAAAGTGTGTGTGAGCGTGTGCGCACGCACGTGCAGTGCACTCGTTCCTTCACCAGATGCGTGTCGTGACTGGACATGGAATTCTTTCGCAAGCCACACCCACACGCCAACAAAACAACCTTCCAGTGAGGTGGGTGGATGACAACAGCAGCAGCAACAACAAAAAATAATAATGATGATGATGATGATGATGACAATCATAATCCCACGCCAGTTTCTTCTCCTGTGTGTAAAAGAAACAACAACAAGTCTTCCAAAACTGCATCAGTCTTTTTTTCACCCGTCAGGGCAGAACACTACCCCCATCATCATTTGTCTTTATTTTTTTTACATTTCCAGAGAGAGAGGGGGAGAGAGAGAGATACACACACACAGACACAGAGAGAGAGATACACACACACAGACACAGGGGGGAGAGACAGACAGACAGACACACACACAGACAGAGAGACAGAGAGAGAGAGGACACACACACACACACACACACACACACTACACACACACACAACACACACACACACACACACACACACACGGGGGATGGAGAGAGGAGAGAGAGAGAGGAGACACACACACAACACACACACACACACACACACACACACACACACACACACACACACACACACACACACACACACACAGACGGGGGCTGGAGAGAGAGAGAGATTCACGACAGACAGACAGAGAGAGAGAGAGACACACACACACCACACACACACACACACACACACACACACACACACACAACACACACACACAACACACACAGACGGGGGATGGAGAGAGAGAGAGAGACAGAGAGAGAGACAAAGAGAGAGACACACACACAGAGACAGGGAGTGGAGAGAGAAGAGATACACACAGACACAGAGAGAGAGAGAGGACACACACACACAGACGGTGGTGGAGAGAGAGAGAGATACAGACACACACACACACACACACACACACACAACACACACACACACAACCACACACACACACACACACACACGGGGGCTGGAGAGAGAGAGAGAGGAGAGAGAGAGAGATACACACAGACAGAGAGAGAGAGACACTCACGCGCGCGCGCACACACACACACACAACAACACACACAGACGGGATGGAGAGAGAGATACACAGAGAGAGAGAGAGAGAGAGAGATGAGAGAGAGAGAAGAGAGAGAGAGATGAGAGAGAGAGAACACACACAGATACACAGACACAGAGAGAGAGACACACACACAGATACACCTGAAATTTTCGTAAATATGTTTTCTGATTCTATGAGTACTCAAAACCTTTCAGATGAATCTAAAACGTTTAGAGAAACTGAGGTACATAAAGACGAATATTTAGATCCAAAATGCGATAATACACACTATGTGAATGCCCCCATTACGTTGCAAGAAGTAAGAGATGTAATCTTCTCTCTTCCTACTAAAAAAACATCAGTAGGTAAAGATTCAATATGTAATGAACTACTAAGGCATCTCCCTAATAATTGGTTACTTCTGTTATTAGATCTCTTTCAACGCTGCTGGATTCATGGAGTCATACCTCGATTGTGGAAACATTCTGTTTTGATACCGGTATTAAAGCAAGGAAAGACCATAAGCGATAAGAATAACTATAGACCAATAGCATTAACTTCACATACAGGGAAGGTGATGGAAAAAATAATCTTAAACAGACTGACATATTTTTGTGATAAAAATAAAATTATACCCGTAAATCAGGCAGGTTTTCGTAAGGGTAGATCTACAGTTGATCATTTAGTTAAATTAACCACTCAAGTTAAATACCAGTTTGCTCGAAGGAAGAATGTACTTGCCACATTTTTTGACGTACATAAAGCATATGATCATGTGTGGCATGAGAGATTGCTTTATAAACTGAAATCTATTGGCCTTTCTGGCAATATTTACTTCTATATTAAAAGCTTTCTGTCAGAAAGAATCATTCAAGCTAAAGTTGGGAATTGTTATTCTACCTCAAGGTCACCAGACATGGGTATCCCGCAAGGTTCAGTAATATCACCTTATCTATTCAACATTTTACTATATGACCTTCCTAGATTTTTATCAAGCAATGTTGTTATTGTACAATATGCTGACGATATATGTATGTGGATGGATGTTACCATGAAAAAGAAAACACCCAAAAGACAGTTAAATTTTTACCAAAAAGTATATCAAAAAGAAATTGACAAACTTAGTGGTTATCTTTTTGAGAATGGTCTTTCACTTTCCCCTGAAAAAACCAACCTTGTACTTTTTAATAACGGTGTTGACCCACAAGTTCTACCTAATTTTCGAATAAATGGAGAAGCTCTAGAATACAAACAAGCAGTGAAATTCTTAGGAGTATTCCTTACTTCTAAGTTAACGTGGAATCAACATATTGAATATATGGCAACTAAAGCTAAGAAAGTTCTTAACTTCTTAAAAATTACTAGTAAACAGCTTGGGGACAAGATATTACTGTATTAAAGCATCTGTCCTTGTCCCTTGTGCGATCAAGACTGTCTTATGGACAAGAAGTATTTTTCAGTGCGCCAAATTATTTGCTTCAGAAAATCCAGAGTCTTGATTGTAAAGCATTTCGACTTGCTTTAGGTGTACCAGCTCACGCCTCATCTCTAGGTACATATAAGGAAGTAGGAGTTCTTCCTTTAAATGAATATCGACAGCTTGCTGTGGCAAAATATGTTTTAAGAAGTACAACAAATGACAGCAACGTTGAAAATGAAGTCCTGATAAAGTCTGACATTCACTTTCCGAAAAGAGCAAGAACTATCAGCTCGCTTACTACAATTAATACTTACACTTCTCCCCTTTTTAAACATTCAGAACTTAAACCAAATGAATTAGCAAAATCAGTACAGTCAGCTCCCTACCCACCTTGGGAACTTTTAAAGCTCATTTTGACATCAATCATTCTTCTGTAAGAAAAGCTGAAAATGTTAACATTCTTACATCGCTAGTAAAAGAACATATTCAAACTACTTATCCTGATCATCTCAAAATCTATACTGATGGGTCCGTTTAAATACTAATGAGGCTGGTGCAGCTTTCATTATTCCATCATTAAAAGTAGAACGAGCTGTCTACCTGGGAAAAAATAAATCCATATTTACAGCTGAGCTAACTGCTATAATGTTGGCACTTAACTATGTACTTGACTTCCCTAAAGACATATTCAACATACTTTTGTGTGTTTGATTCTAAATCGGTTTTACATGCTTTAAGAAATTCTACTTTTAAAGTAAGAAAAGACCTAATCATTGAAATCAGGCATCTGGTACACTTTTTGATTTTAAGAGGTAGTACTGTTACTTTCTGTTGGGTTCCCTCACACACTGGTATCTTTTTTAATGAAAAAGTTGACAGTCTTGCAAAATATGGCGCGAGAAATAAAAATAGTTCTTGTGAAATAAACGTTGCCTTATCTCTGCATGAGGGATACAGCTTGCTACAAAACGCTTGCTGGAAGCACTTCAGAAAGAAAATATATGATTCTGGCTATTGTCTTTATAATGGCTGTACAAGCAATGTGATAGATTTTCGAAATGCTTTCATTTCTAACAAAGTCTGTGGTTGGTATAATCGTAGAAATATGTTATCCCTTATGTACAGATTTAAACTAAATGCTTTCAGGACAAAAATACGTGAAAGATGTAAACTGTATTTGTGGGGAGAAGATTACCAATAGTCATGTTATTTTTGATTGTGGACATTTAAAAGCATTTTTACCTGCTATACCAGGTTTATCACTGGATCAGATTTTGTCTGAACCATCGTTACTGTTGGACATTGTGTTAGGATTGATAAGAAGTCCGATAATTCAGTTTTTGTAATATGTTAAAGTTAGTTTTTAAGTACTTTTATTTGACACTTTTTGTTATTGTTTACATTCTCTTGTTTATTTTACTTTTCCCCGTCTAAAATCACTAAATGTGAATAGACGTTAAACTGAAGATCTCACACACACAGAGGGGGAGAGAAATACACACACACACACACACACACACACACACACACACACACACACACACACACACACACACACACACACACACACACACACACACACACACACACACACGGAGAACGGCTTCCTTAACGCATAATGCTTATTACCTTTTGTTTGTGCCACTAATGAGCCCAGTCCCTCTTTCTTTACAGCTTGCTCCAGGGCTGTGTTGTGTTTTGTCTTTGCCGATGTCTGTTGGTGATTGTGATGATGATGATGAATTGTGTGTCTACGAATCTGTTCTTAGTCTAGTATCTTTTTTTTTCTCCTTTTTTCCCTCTCTGTCTCCTGACTGATAGGGGTCAGACGAAAGATAAGAATGTTTTGTCTTGTCTTGTCTTGTCCGGATCGTAATGATGATTGCGTCTAAAATACATATAGGGCAGTTTGTGTGTGTGTGTGTGTGTGTGTGTGTGTGTGTGTGTGTGGTGTGTGTGTGTGTGTGTGTGTGTGTGTGTGTGTGTGGTGTGTTGTGTGTGTGTTGTGTGTGTGAGCTAGTAATAGACAGCATCCTGGCAGACTTTTGTTTGCCTTTTTTTTTTTGGAGCGAATCAAGGTCGTTCGTTGTTATGTTTTGGGGAAGTGTATGAGATGAGAAACGGGTAGGGGGGGGGGGGGTTGATTGGGGACGTGTGGGGCGGGGTGTTATTGAAGGATGGAGGTTGGGTAGGTAGAGCAGTCTTGTTTGTAAAACACTGAGAAGGATGTGATCAGTCGTACATGGTTGCATGTTATTTGTGTGCGTGTTCATGTACTTACACCTTGTGTTGGTGTGGGTGTTTGTGTGTGTGTGGTGTGGGGAGAGAGAGAGAGAACTCGAACTCGAACTCGAACTCGAACTCGAACGATTTATTCACAAAAAGGCCATTGGCCCATACATGAAGGGGGTTGCCGAACTGCTTAGTATTTTGGTTTTAACACATACGCGCACACACACACACACACACACACACACACACACACACACACACACACACACACACACACACACACACACACACACACACATGTTACTGTATAACACAAAGTCAGCTACAAAAATATCACTTAGAATAACATGAGAGAGAGAGAGAGAAGAGAGAGAGAGAGAGAGAGAGAGAGAGAGAGAGAGAGAGAGAGAGAGAGAGAATCATATATGTTGAAAGGAAGATTAACTTCGTGTGGATGGGGATGAGAGAAAGGCTAGATTTTTTTTAATGGGTATGATGTGCGCAATCGGAAGGAATTAAGGTAAAGATTGGGTTTGTGTGTACTGTAGACTAGTAAGTGAATGTGTGTGTGTATGTGTGTGCGTGCGTGTGTGTGTGTGTGTGCGAGCGCGCGCACGTATATGCAATCCAAAGTTGATTTGTTGATTGTTTATGTATTTTGCAGTAGTGTGTCTGTTTCACAGTAGTAGTAGTAGTAAGTAGTAGTAGTAGTAGTAGTAGTAGTAGTAGTAGTAGTAGTAGTAGTAGTAGTAGTAGTAGCAGCACAGCAGCAGCAGTAGTAGTAATAGTAGTAGTAGTAGTAGTAGTAGAAGTAGTAGAAGTAGTAATATAGTAGTAGTAGTAGTAGTAGTAGTAGTAGTAGTAGTAGTAGTAGTAGTAGTAGTAGTAGTAGTAGTAGTAGTAGTAGTCAGCAGCAGCAGCAGCAGCAGAGTTAGCAGCAGCAGTAGTATTAGCAGCAGCAGCAGCAGCAGCAGCAGCAGCAGCAGTAGTAGTAGTAGTAGTAGTAGTAGTAGTGGTGGTGGTGGGGGGGGGGGGTGGGGGTGGTGGTGGGGGTGGTGGTGATAGTCGTCGTCGTCTTAGTAGTAGTAGTCATAGTAGTAGTAGTAATGTGTCTGTGTCTGTGAGCACATAATTATACACACACTCCTGAAATAGATCTGTACCATAAAGAAAACATCTATCACGCATGTCATACAGCGAAAATAGACCCCCCAAAAATGACTCCTAGACACTCACAAACAGTACACTACCATACCATGTTGTGCCCCATCAAAAAAAAGCTTTATAGCTTCAGTCTCTCCAATAATCATGATCTATCCATTTACGATGGAGGAAAGGCTCTCTGTCTCTCCTCCCTGTCTCTCTCTCTCTCTCTCTCTCTCTCTCTCTCTCTCTCTCTCTCTCTCTCTCTCTCTCTCTCTCTCTCTCTCTGTGTGTGTGTGTCTCTCTGTCTCTCCCTGCTTCTCTCTCTCTCTATCTCCCTCTCTTTCTCTCTTCAAGTGTATTGGTATGGGTTTTATTTTATTTTATTATCATATATATCCCTAAGGGCGGGGACTGGATGTAAAAAAGTACATGGGTGCTTATTCATTATCCTCGAAATAAAAGAATTTGTCATTGTCTCTCTCTCTGTCTGTTTCTCTGTCTCTGTCTCTCTCTCTCTCTCTCTCTCTCTCTCTCTCTCCTTCTCTCTCTCTCTCTCTCTCTCTCTCTCTCTCTGTGTGTCTCTGTTTTCTCTGTCTGTCTGCCTCTCTCTCTCTTTGCCTGTCTGTCTCTCTGTGTGTCTGAGTGTGTGTCTCTGTTTTTCTCTCTCTCTCTCTGTTTCTCTCTCTCTCTCTGTTTCTCTCTCTCTCTCTCTCTCTCTCTCTCTCTCTCTCTCTCTGTGCGTGTGTCTGTTTCTCTCTCTCTCTCTCTCTCTCTCTCTCTCTCTCTTCCCTCTCTCTCTCTCTCTCTCTCTCTCTCTCTCTCTCTCTCTTTGTCTGTCTGTCTCTGTGTGTGTCTGAGTGTGTGCCTGTGCGTGTGTCTCTGTTTCTCGTCTGTCTTGTCTGTCTGTCTCTCTCTCTCTCTCTCTCTCTCTCTCTCTCTCTCTCTTCTCTCTCTCTCTCTCTCTCTTGTCTGTTCTGTGTTGTGCCGTGCGTGTGTCTCTGTCTGTCTGTCTGTCTCTCTCTCTCTTCTCTCTCTTTGTCTGTCTCTGTCTTCTCTCTGTGTGTTCGAGTGTGTGCCTGTGCGTGTGTCTCTGTTTCTCTGTCTGTCTGTCTCTCTCTTCTCTCTCTCTCTTCTTCTGTCTCCTCTCTCCTCTGTCTGTCTGTCTCGTGTGTCTGAGTGTGTGCCTGTGCGTGTGTCTCTGTTTCTCTGTCTGTCTCTCTCTCTGCCTCCTGTCTGTCTGTCTCTGTGTGCCTTCTTTTCCTTCGTCTCTCTCTCTCTCTTCTCTCTCTCTCTCCTCTCTCTCTCTCTCTCTCGTTGGGGGGAGGGGTGGGGGCAGGTGGATAGTAATGCATTATGGATGGCCGTCATCGTTTCCAGCTGCTAATGATTCGGCCTCTCACTGCACCATTGTCCTATCTGTCTGAGTGAGTGAGTCTGTGAGTGGGTGCGTGTGTGTGTGAGTGCGTGCGTGTGTGGTGGGTGTGGAGTGAGTGAGTGTATGTGTGGTGGGTGTGGAGTGAGTGAGTGTGTGTGTATGTGTGGTGGGTGGGGAGTGAGTGTGTGTGTGGTGGGGGTGGTTTTATGTATATGTTTGTGCGTGCCTACGGGTGTGTGTGTGTGCCTATTTGTCTGTCTTTGTGCCGTCTAACTCTGTGTGTGTGTGTGTCTATGTGTGTCTGTGTATCGTCTATCTATCTGTGTGTGTCTGTCTGACTATCTTTCTGTCTGCCTTTCTCTCTGTCTGTCTGTCTATTTGTCTGCCTGCCTGTCTGTGTGCCTTTCTCTCTGCCTGTCTGTCTGCCTGTCTGTCTACCTGCCTGTCTTCCTGTCTGTCTGCCTTTCTCTCTGTCTGTCTCTGCTTTCTTCTGCCTTTCTCTCTGCCTGTCTGCCTTTCTCTCTGCCTGTCTGCCTTTCTCTCTGCCTGTCTGCCTTTCTCTCTGCCTGTCTGCCTTTCTCTCTGCCTGTCTGTCTGCCTCTCTGCCCGTCTGCCTGTCTTTCTCTCTGTCTGTCTCTCTTCTGTCTGGCCATAGTAGTAATCTGATCATGTCTGCAGCAGCCAGAGAGAGAGAGTCCACGGTGAGGATGGATGGTGAACAGTCTGGTCTACTGTCTGGCTGCACTCCCCCCTCCCCCACCCCCAACCCCTCCCCACCCCCCGCCCCACCCACCCCCACCCCACCCCGCCCCACCCGCCCATCTGTTGTGTCTTGTATCTCTGCTGTAACCTTGATCTTTGCCGTGATAATGATGATAATGGCGTTGATCGTGATGATGATCATGATGGTGGTGGTGGTGGTGATTTGGGGCGGGGGGGGGGGGGGGGTGGTGCAAGGTGGAGGGGGGGGTTGTGTGATGGAGGTGGTGGCCATCTTATTTTGGTGATGATGATGGTGGGGGACAAGGATTGTTGTAGTGAAGGTGAAGGTGGTGGTGGTTGCGGTGATGGTGGTGGTGGCCATTTTTGTATTGATGATGATGACAGTGGTGGTGTTTGGTCATGATGAGGATGAGGATGATAGTGGGTACAAGGATTGCTGTAATGGAGGTGGGGGTGATAGTGCTGGCACTGGTGGTGGTGGTGGCCATCTTTGTATTGATGATGATGATGATGATGATGATGATGATGATGACAGTGGTGGTGTTTTTTCATTGTGATTATGGTGGTGGGGAAAAGGATTGTTCCAATGGTGGTGGTGGCGGCCATCTCTGTATTGATGATAATGATGGCAGAGGTGATGTTTGGTCATTATGATAATGGTGGTGGTGGGGAGAGGGGTGAAGCATTGTTGCAATGGTGGTGGTGATGGTGGCCGTCTTTTCATGGTGGTGATGACTGTGATGGTTTTTGGACATTATGAAGGTGGTAGGGGAAACTGTAGTTGTAGTAGAGGTGTGTGGGGGGGGGGGGATGATAGTGGTGGCAGCGGTGGTAGTGGTGGTGGTGTCATCTTTGTATTTATGATGATGATGATGATGATGATGATGATGATGATGAGTAAGAAGCAACAATAATGTGACAGAAGAAGAAGAAGAAAAAACATCAAAGTAACTGCTGTAGCTCTTCTGCAGCTGAAAACTCACCGATGATGATGATGATGATGATGATGATGATGATGATGATGATGATGATGATGATGATGATGATAATGAGCAAGAAGAAACAATAATGTGACAGAAGAAGAAAAAAACAACAACATCCAAGTAACTGCTGTAGCTCTTCTGCAGCTGAAAACTCACCGATGATGATAGCATGTTCCTGAGGTCAGGCAAGATGTCCATTACTGGGATGCACACTTTGTGACACGAATGTAGTTATGTATAAATATGCAAACATCCTAGTAGGAATCGCACGCACGTGAACGCGCGTGCGCACACACACACACACACACACACACACACACACACACACACACACACACACATACATACATACATAATCACATAAACGCACGCATACACTCACACACGCGCGCGCGCGCACTCTCTCTCCTCTCTCTCTCTCTCTCTCTCTCTCTCTCTCTCTCTCTCTCTCTCTCTCTCTCTCTATATATATATATATATATATATATATATATATATATATATATATGTCAAGAGCCGGGTGAAAAAAAGTATGTCATTACTTATCTGTAACCCTTGGGGATAAAGATTATCAATCAATCTCTCTCTCTCTCTCTCTCTCTCTCTCTCTCTCTCTCTCTCTCTCTCTCTCTCTCTCTCTCTCTCTTCTTTCTTTTCTCTCTCTCTCTCTCTCTCTCTCTCTCTCTCTCTCTCTCTCTCTCTCTCTCTCTCTCTCTCTCTCTCTCTCTCTCTCTCTCTCCCTCCCCTCTCCTCTCTCTCTCACAACTAGGTAAGTAAGTAAGCATGCATGCACCTACTTGATCCTACATTCATATCGATATATATATATATATATTAGGATGAATTCTTCCAAGATAAAAACGGCATGGTATTTGATAAGATAAGCAATGCGTGTGTTGTACTAGCGGATAATTCTACCTATTTGTTGCATAGATGGACGTATACATACGGTAAGAATGTTATCAGCCATATCCTTCAGTGAAGCTGGAGAATGGTTACTGAAAATGATAAATTACATAATTATATCATTATCACACCTGGAGTTAACATCAGTGCCGCCTACTCCACTCCCTGAAAGTCCTTCGGATGAGACTATAAACCGAGGCACCGTGTTCGAACGCATGCAGAACATCTTGCGCACACGTTAAATCCTGTTCCGCTTTTCGGAAGAGTAGGCCATTGTGTGCCGGTGGAAACATGACAAAATTCACAAAACCGCATACACACGGGGACTGGATGTAAAAAAGCACACGAGTGCTTATTCCATTATCCTCGATATAAAAGAATAAATAAAATAAAATAAATTAAAAAAGAGTAGGCCATTGTGGGAACGGATGACAGAATTTGCAAAACTGCAACCACACGGGGACTGGATGTAAAAGAGCGCGTGAGTGAATGTTTCTTCTGTCTTATCGAAATAAAAGAATGACAATAACAACAACACCGATTCCTTTCTCGTTGAGATAAAAGAATGATAGAACAAAACCCTCTGTGCCTCTTAACAGTTAGAAAGCAGCAACAGCAGAAACAATGCAGAAACACTGTCACTGTCAGTCGCTTCCGAGATGATTGTTCATCCTTTTACGACAAGGAAACGTCCATCTGTCTGTATGTTTGTCTGTGTGTGTATATGTCTCTGTCTCTGTCTCTGTCTCTTCACACACTCTCTCACACACACACACACACACACACACACACACACAAATACACAGAAATACACACACAGTCACCCTCCTCTCTCTCTCCTCCTCTCTCTCTCTCTCTCTCTCTCTCTCCTATCCTCTCTCTCTCTCTCTCTCACACACACACACACACACTCACTCACTCACTCACTCACACACACACACGGTGGGGAACAGATGACAGAATTTACCAAAGGGCATACACACGGGGACTGAATGTTTAATAAAAAAGCACATGAGTGCTAATTCCATTATCCTCGATATAAAAGAATAAAATTTAAATAAATAAATGAAGAAATAAGTAAACAAAAGCAAAGACGCAGGCACGCGCGCACACAGACACACACACACATCACAACACACACACACACACACACACACACACACACACATCACTCACACACACACAAGCACAACACAGACACACATCACACACACAACACACACACGTACACACACACGTACACACACACACACACACACACACACACACACACACACACACACCACACACACACACACACACACACACACACACACACACACACACACACACACACACACACACACACACACACCACACACACACACACACACACACACACACACACACACACACACACACACACACATATAACGTGCGTATTTCTTTGGGGACAGTGTGTTCCTTCCTGTGGTAGTATGTACGTATGTAGTAGCCTGTACTGTATGCTAAGTTTTTTCTGCACTTAACATGATTTCTGTGTCAGCGCACTCCCTGCGTGGAGATTAAATAGTATCACATTCTATTGAGATAACACTAGACCACTCGTGTTATAGCACAGAGATAACTTCATGGTGGTGGTGGTGGTGGTGGTGGTGGTGGTTAGACCATAGAAAGAATTCCTGATCTGACTGACAGTCCTTGGGTTGAGTCTCACCTCAGGTTCATGTGTGAGTTGTGTGTGTGTGTGTGTTAGTGAGAATAAGTGTGTGTGTGTGTTAGTGAGAATAAGTGGCTGTGTGGTGTGTGTGTGTGTGTTGTTCATACATACACACACACAACACAAGAATGGTTAGACCATAGAAAGAATTCCTGATCTGAGAGTCCTTGGGGTTGAGTCACAGCTCAGGTTTATCTGGTGGATCGGTGGTCTAGAGGTAACGCGCCTGTCTAGAAAGCGAAAAGTCCGGGTCTGAAGTGTGCGGCGGTTCGTACCCCGTTTGGACCGGAAACTTTTCCCCCATCCATTAGATCATGAGTGGTGGTCTGGGCGCTAGTCTTTCGGATGAGACGATAAACCGAGGTCCCGTGTGTTACACGTAATTATTTAGCGCACGTAAAAGAACCCACGGCAACAAGAGAGTTGTCCCTGGCAAAATTCTTAGAAAAAAGCCACTCTGATAGGGGAACAAATACAGTTGCAGACAGGGGGAAAAAGAAAAGGTGGCGCTGCTCTTGTGGCGACGCGCTCTCCCCGGGGAGAGCAGCCCGAATTTCACGGAGAGAAATCTGCCGTGACTTAAAGTGGTATGAAATGAAATCTGAGCGCTTTGATTTGTTGCTTTACAAGATTCAGCGCTATATAAATTCCATACATTATTATTATTATTATTATCTCTGTGTGTGTGGTGTGTGTGTGTGTGTGTTAGTGAGAACAAGAATAGTTAGACATAGAATTCCTGATCTGACTGACAGTCCTTGGGTTGAGTCTCAGCTTAGGTCTCTCTGTGTATGTTGTGTGTGTGTTGTGTGTGGGTGTGTGTGTGTGTGTGTGTGTGTGTGTGTGTGTGTGTGTGTGTGTGTGTGTGTGTGTTAGAGAGAACAAGAGTGGTTAGACCATAGAATTCCTGATCTGAGAGTCCTTGGGTTGAGTCACAGCTCAGGTTCATCTGTGCGGTGTGTGTGTGTGTGTTAGTGAGAATAAGTATGTGTGTGTTAGTGAGAATAAGTTTGTGTGTGTTAGTGAGAATAAGTATGTGTGTGTTAGTGAGAATAAGTATGTGTGTGTTAGTGAGAATAAGTATGTGTGCGTTAGTGAGAATAAGTATGTGTGTGTTAGTGAGAATAAGTATGTGTGTGTTAGTGAGAATAAGTATGTGTGCGTTAGTGAGAATAAGTATGTGTGCGTTAGTGAGAATATAAGTATGTGTGTGTTAGTGAGAATAAGTATGTGTGTGTTAGTGAGAATAAGTATGTGTGTGTTAGTGAGAATAAGTATGTGTGTGTTAGTGAGAATAAGTATGTGTGTGTTAGTGAGAATAAGTATGTATGTGTGTGTTAGTGAGAATAAGTAAGTGTGTGTCTGTGTATGTGTGTTAAGTGAGAATAAGTAAATGTGTGTGTCTGTGTGTGTTTTAGTGAGAACAAGTGTATGTGTGTGTGTTAGTGAGAATAAGTAAGTGTGTGTGTCTCTGTGTGCGC
>CM054140.1:56669405-56791905 GCA_028751875.1 Rapana venosa | reverse complement strand
CTCTCTCTCTCTCTCTCTCTCTCCTCTCGCTCGCTCGCTCACTCCTCCCCTCTCTCACTCTCTCTCTGATGTTGATGATGATGACATAGATGATGAAAGTCCTTCTCCTCTCTCTCTCTCTCTCTCTCCTCCTCTCCCTCTCCTCACTCTCTACTCATCTCTCTCTCCTCTCTCTCTCTCTCATCTATCTCTCCTCTCTCTCCCTTCTCTCCCTCCTCTCTCTCTCTCTCTCCTCCTCTCTTCTCTCTCTCTCTCTGATGTTGATGATGATGACATAGATTATGAAAGTCTTCCCCTCTCTCTCTCTCACTCTCCGCTCTCACCCTCACTCACTCTCTCTCTCTCTCTCTCTCCTCTCTCTCTCTCTTCTCTCTCTCTCTTCTCTCTCTCTCTATCTGATGTGATGATGAGACATAGATGATGAAACTCACCCTCTCTCTCTCGCTCTCTCCTCTCTCTCTCCTCTCTCTCTCTCTCTCTCTCTCTCTCTCTCTCTCTCTCTCTCTCTTCTCCCCCTCCCTCCCTCCCCTGTGTAATAATAGTCCATGTGCCCGGTATTTTGGTCGTTAATAATGTGCAGAGCAGGATCGGGGTGAGTGGGAGGGATGGAATGGTCTGGTCAAATGTCCGAACTAAATGATTATGGACTGGTCAGTACTCAGCTAATGAACTAAAAGTGGTCGTGGTGTGGTCAGTTGTGTGTACTAAATAGGGTGGGGGGGGGGGGGGAGGTCGTATTATTGTTGTTCTGTGACTTGTGTGTGGTTGTGATGGTGATGGTGGTGGTTATTGTTTTGTGTGTGTTATTGTGGGTTACTGTGATGACGTTGGTGGTGGTTGATGGTGTGTGTGTGTGTGTGCGTGCGTGTGTGTGTGTGTGTGTTATTGTGGGTTTCTGTGATGATGATGATGAAGAAAAGTGATGGGTGGTGTGGAGTTACAGATTTTCTGGTCATTTCAAGAGTGAGTGAGTGGAGCAAGGTCAAATTTAGCTCACACGTGAGTTCAAAGGGTGTGTGTGTGTTTGCGTGCGTGCGTGTGTGTGTGTGTGTGTGTTTATTGTATTTATTCCTTATCTCTTCCTTATTTCGATGATAATGGAATAAGCACTTATGTGCTTTTTTTCTTTTACATCCAGCCCCCGTGTGTACGCAGTTTTGTAAATTTTGTCTCTGTGGGTGTGTGCACGCACACGCTTGCACATATTCCATAATTTTATATATGCATAGTTTTGTGAGAGTGTGAGTGCAAACCCCTGATTTTAATATCGTATACACCTTTAGCCATACTTTTTGTTTTCAAATCGTCAATAAAAATCGTGCTTAGTTCATACCTACAGCATTAGGGTTGCTTTTGAAGACACACACAATGATTTACCTTCACCTATCCCATAGTCTAGTGGACTGTTTGGGACACCACTGTAAATTTTGCAACCAGCTTCCTCCACTCCTCGCACAAAAAGATACAGATAAGCAAAATCACATAAAAGAGAAAAGGGGGTAAGGACTCGAGGCACAAACGACTTCATTTTGTTCAAAAAATGGCAAAAACCATATCAAATAAGTTTTTCCACTAAATCCGCAAGAAAATTATTATTCTAAGAAAAAAACGATCAATAAAAATATAGGCTAATTACCCAGGAAATGTGGAAAAAATGTCCATTATGATATTAAGAATATGCCAACTATAACACTGTTTTTTTTTAGGTCGTGCTAAATATTTTTGTTAAATAGTCGAAGCTGATGAAAGAAGAGAGGAAGCGAAAATTGGGGGGGGGGGGGGGGGGGGGGGGGCGATAGACAGAGACTGAAAGACAGGGAGCACAGCTGGGAGGCAGAACACAGACAGAAATAGACTGGAAGATAACGAGCGAAGCACGTGGAATATGTATTGGACATCGTTCCTGGAATCTTGGCCAGCTAACTGTGTCCTATAAATGGAAGTGATAATCTACGCTTACAAAGTTAATGCTACCCGTTTACCATCAGACTTATTCCGGGAATGTTGATTCATTTTCTCTGTGTGTGTGTGTGTCTCGCTCTCTCGCTTTCTCTCTCGCTTTCTCTCTCGCTTTCTCTCTCTGTTACTCTTGAAAAATAAAGAAAAGATAAAATATTCTCTCTCTCTTCTCTCTCTCTCTCTCTCTCTCTCTCTCTCTCTCTCTCTCTCTCTCTCTCTCTCTCTCTCTCTCTCTCTCTCTCTCTCTCTCTCTCTCTGAGGAGGGGTGTTTGAGATTGAACATGGCGGAGCCCATCCCTCTCCGTCCATGCTGGGTATGTTCTTGTTTTCTGCAATTTACCGAATGCTGACAGAAATGGCGGGAATCTTTCACGTACACGGTTGACCTTCTTTATGATATATACACTCTAAAAGGAATTAAGGCAATGCCTGATCTGGATGACACGGAGGATCGTAAAAATCCCCCCTACCCTTAAAATCACCACACGCCGCGACCGAGATTCGAACCCACGACTTCATGGACCTAAGGAATGGAGGTCAAACGGTCTTGACCCACTCGGCTGTAGTGTACGTTGATATCAGTATTATTTTCAACCTTTCCCGCAGACATTGATACCGGAGCTTAATGTCAAGCATACCCCAGAATAGCATTCCATTGACAGCTCCCAAACAAGGGACCCGATTTGAACAAGATCCATCGTTCCAGACGAATGGTGGTATTTCCACTGTAATGTTGTTGTTATGAATTTCTTTTCTATCCAGGTCAGATGGTAGCATGTTTTTCCCCCCCCCAATTTTTGAACACAAAAATTTTGGTTGGGTTTATTGTTGTGTGCTGAAAAAAATTCACAGACACAGTAAAATGTCAAAGTCCTTCGGATGAGACTATAAACCGAAACCCCGTGTGCGAGCGCACGCAGAACATCTTGCGCACACGTTAAAACCCTGTTCCGCTTTTCGTAAGAGTAGGTCATTGTGTGCCGGTGGGAACGGATGACAAAATGTACAAAACCGCATACATTCGGGTACTGGATGTTAAATTTTTAAAAAAGCACATAAGTGCTTATTCCATTATCCTCGATATAAAAGAATAAATAAAATAAAATAAAATAAAATAAAATAAATAAATAAATAATAAAATTTAAACAAAACAATGGGTGGTTCTGCTCTTGTAGCGACGCGTTCTCCCCGTGAAGTGCACAGGAGGGTTTCACGCCAAGTAATCGTCCGTAACTTGAAAGCGTTATACACTGCAATACAGTATAGTAGTACAGTACAGTACAGTGCAATACATACAATTCCATTCCATTTGTTTTGTATCCCTGATGTCATCAGAGAGTGGTCATATCGAAGACTTTTATAAAAAAAAAAAAACCTCACCAAAACAAAACAAACAACAACAACAACAACAAAAACACCAACCGGATTGTGTTTGTCAATGGAAATTTTTCACAAGCATCTGCTCTTTGCTGATTCAGCCGCAACAGCCGAAGCAGTAACTCGTCGTTTACATGGAAAAAGTTAACGAGTCTGTAACTTTCAAACACTTTCATTCATATGTTGTTTTTATTTCTTTAGTTGTGGGAGAGTGGGGGGGGGTGGGTGTCGTTTCACGGCTAGAGCTTTGAAGTTGACCAAAGATGACATTTTTCGGTATGCGCCCGTTTTTACCCACTACTAAAGGTAGCCGCATTCTGACTTTGGGGGGGTTATGTTTTCTTTTTAGAGATAAGACAGACAGTTCCTGTGCATCGATCGTCTTTCTAGAAGAAAAAACAACAACCAATAAGTGTTGACAAGAATTGCTCGGGACATGGTGACACAGTTTAAAGGTCACACAAACAGAAACCTCGTGACAAAGGCTGCTGCTTATGACCTCATAAAAGTATGGCGTTGAGAGAGAGAGAGAAAGAATCATGCTTACGTCTTGTCAACGTCATTGATCTTTTTTTCCCCTTTTTTTGCGTTGTGGCGTAGAGATTGGAGAGAGTTTCCATTGTCGCCATATTTTCGTTTTGGTTTTGTTTTGGTTTGGGGCTATTTTTACTCTTGTATGTGTGTTTTTCTTCTTTGCTTTTTGATTGAATAGCAAGATTGTTTGGTGGGTTGGAGTTTGGTTGGTGTTTTTTTTATATATATAATCATTTTCGTGGCAAAATTTGGAGGGAGAGGGGTGTTTTTTTATGCGCTGATACTTGCGTGTTCTGAATTGCACTTCGTCTTTGTCTTCTCTCTACTTGAAAAATGAACTTAATTCGCTGCTGTGATTCCTGGTGTGATCTGATTGTGTGTGTGTGTTGAAAGAGTGTGTGTGTGTGTATGTGTGTGTGTGTGTGTGTGTGTGTGTGTGTGTGTGTGTGTGTGTGTGCACGCGCGCGTGCGTCTGTGCCAGTGGGCATGTTTGCCAGCGTAGGCGTGCGTAGATATTCTGCGAGCTTGCGTTTATATGCCCAGCTAGCACTGGTTCCTTCCGGACCCTCTACCTTAATTAATATCATGACATTAATCCTCAGGTCAAACATTCTTCTGCGTACATATCTTTAGGGGACGGGATAGCTCAGTGGTCGGAGCACTCGCTTTCCCCCAGCCAAGGTTAAGCAGCATCGAGTGTGGTTACCAACTTGGGATGGGTGACAATTTGCGCGCCTTGGCTTCAGTACAGTTCCCCAGATCACCAAAGTGTTAATAATAGGTACCTGCTTCTCTAGGATCAGGGAAGGTAAAGCAGCGAGGGAGAGGAGATGGGCGCCGCCCTCAATATGCTGGCCACTAGAGAAGTTGAGGTCTCTGACGCCTTGCTCCCCTATGAACTTATAGGTTATGGGACATCTTTACCTTTACCTTTTACATATCTTTAAGGTAAAACTCCTTTGTCATTGTCTGTTTCTTAACATTTAAAATTCTAGTATGTTGTCCTTGAGTATTTTTTTCACTTGTTTATGTTTGTCTGTTCTTGGACTTTTAAGGTTTCTGTGTTTGTGGGGTGGGGTTTTTTTAATTCTTTTATTTCGAGGATAATGGAATAAGCACTTTTTTCCAGCCAGTCCCCGTGTATATGCAGTTTTGTAAATTTTTGCCATCCGTTCCCACCGGCACACAATGGCCCACTCTTTCGAAAAGCGGAACGGGTTTTAACTTGTGCGCAAGATGTTCTGTGTGCGTTCTCACACGGGACCCTCGGTTTATAGTTTCATCCGGAGGACTTTTGTGAAGAGTGGAGTCGGCACTGATGTCGACTCCAGAGGAAAAATCCTCTAGAACAGGATTCGAACCCGGGTCAGCAGATCACGAATACATCACTCTAACCACCAGGCTATCCGCTGTGTGTGTGTGTCTGTGTCTGTGTGTGGTGTGTCTGTGTCTGTTTCTTCGATTCGATTCTTCGATTTTACGTCTGTTCACTCTCAGTGATATTAGATGTGTCTGTGTCTGTACGTGTGTATGTGTGTGCCTGTGTCTTTACGTGTGTCTGTGTGTGTATATATGTCTGTATGTCTGTCTGTATCCTTGTCTATGTGCGATCATCATCTCCTCCGCACATGAACAAAAACAGAGCTAGCTCAACAACAACAGCATCAACAACAGCAACAACAACAAACAACAGTGATGTTACTACTAACCCATTTTGGCCCAGGCCAAAAGCTGTGTCACTTATTATTGATGTCAGCTAATTGCCAAGGCCTACATTAAAACGTTGTTATGTTGTAAAATGTTGTGTTGAGATTGCCTTCAGCCATGACAAGCTCTTAACATAACAACCCGCACTCTCCTTTGTTAAAGGAGAAAAAAAATCCTCTGAAGTCGGAGTATGGCTGCCTATATGGCGAGGTGCTTGAAAAAGAGTCATACACGCAAAACTTCTCATCCAGTGTGTACTTCCTATCTCACAGAGATTCCCAGGTGGGATGAGTGAGTCAGAGTGCATGTTCTGGGTGACCCCCAGGGTGTAAAGCTGGGGAACGCACAACAACAACAACTACTAACCCATCTATACTCACTATGTCCACAGACCCCCAAAGACCGCTCTGTCAGACTGCGCGTGATGCCCGAGCAGAGCAACGACTACCGGGTGGTGGTCTTCGGAGCCGGGGGCGTGGGCAAGAGCTCCTTGGTCCTGCGCTTCGTGCGGGGCACCTTCCGCGAGAGCTACATCCCCACCATCGAGGACACGTACCGCCAGGTGATCTCCTGCAACAAGCAGGTCTGCACCCTGCAGATCACCGACACCACGGGCAGCCACCAGTTCCCCGCCATGCAGCGCCTGTCCATCTCCAAGGGGCACGCCTTCATCCTGGTCTTCTCCATCACCTCCCGCCAGTCGCTGGAGGAGCTCAAGCCCATCTACGACGAGATCGTGGAGATCAAGGGCGACATGGAGGTCATCCCCATCATGCTGGTGGGCAACAAGTGCGACGAGGTCAACCGCGAGGTCTCGGCGCCGGAGGCCGGGGAGATCGCCAAGCGCTGGAACTGTGCCTTCCTGGAGACCTCGGCCAAGACCAACCACAACGTCAAGGAACTCTTCCAGGAGCTCTTGCAGCTGGAGAAGCGCCGGACTGTCAGCCTGCAGCTGGAGACCAAAAAGTCCAAGTCGCAGAAGCGCAAGGAGAAGTTAAAGGGGAAGTGCTTGTTAATGTGACTCCAGTTGACTCGACTCGACTTGACGTTGACCTGACCTGACGTGACTTGACTTGACGTGACTGGACTCTTCCGCTGGTTCTTTCGCAAAAAAAAATTTTGGGGGGTGGTGGTGTGTGGGTGGGTTTGGTTGTTTTTTTTTAAGGTCAAAATAAAACAAAAGAGTGTCATTCTTTCTGTGATGAAGTGCCACTATGATCAATTTCGGAAAGCGCACAGATGTTGGGGTAGTGGGGTTGGTGGAATTTTTTTTTGGGTGGCTCTCTTCAGAGCATGTGCATCGTTTTGGGGTTGTTGTTTTTTTCGTTTTGTATTTTTGACAGTGGCTGTCTTTTTTTTCTTTTTTTTTTACACCCCCGGACTGTTTCCCTTTCGTCATCTGAATTTCGGAACGGTTTCGTGAACAATAATTATGACGCGCCGCTTTTTCCCTTTTTTCCTATCCCTTGACCTTCAAGTGATTATCTGCCCTTCGGACTCGGTGTGTGGTCAGTCCCTGGACAGCATTCTACCCCTCTGCACTGTGCAACACCACGGAAGGTAGTCTCCTAGACAGAATCTCAGAAAAGATCATACTATGCTGGGTTGGGTTTTTTAAAAACAGATTTGGAATTGTTGTTGTTGCAAGAAGACAAGGACAAAGGACTGAGACTGTGCTGTTTGGAAAAGCGGTGTACTTTCAATCCTTCTGGCGTGGTTGGGTTGTTGTTGGTGTGTGTGTGTGTGTGTGTGTGTGTGTGTGTGTATGTGTGTGTGTGTGTGTGTCCGTTTGACCATTTCCTTTCAGAATTCATCCAGCGTTTTCTTCTTTTTTTTCCCTTTAATCGGAAAGGTTGGGATTTCAGACCGGAAATTACGGAATAATGGATAGCTGGGTGACTGGACATAATGGTGAAGGTTACGCTATTTTGTGTATGTGTGTGTGTGTGTGTGTGCGAGTGTGTGCGCGTGTAAAACTTGACCCTACGAGGTTGTGTAGTTTCCATCCTGCGTGTTTGTTTTGGATTGACCTTCGTTGTCAAAAAAATAACCACAAAAAACTGACCTTAGGACAGCTAGTGGCGGTTTAGCTCTCCTGTATATTACGATTTTGATTTGGGAGCTTTGCCTTTTTTGTAGTTGTATAGCCATGTTTACTATTATGCTGGTTTTTGTTTTTCTTGGATTTGTTGGTTTGGTTGGTTGTATTTTTTATCAGAGCCAGAAATTTTTCCGGGTATACATTTTGTGAGGAGTGTGTGTGTGAGAGAGAGAGAATATGGAGAACGAGAGAGAGTGTGTGTGTGTGAGAGAGAGAGGAGAGAAAGAGTGTGTGTGTGTGAGAGAGAGGAGTGGTGTGAGAGAGAGAGAGAGTGTGTGGTGTGTGTGTGTGTGTGTGTGTGTGTGTGGTGTGTGTGTGTGTGTGTGTGTGTGTGTGTGTGTGTGTGTGTGTGTTTCACAGCTACAAAGACAAGGCTGTTTGTATTTCCAATTTGTAGTTACAGAGAAGCGGGTGTGTAAAAAGCATAATGCTTGTATTATTGCCACACCTTTTCGATAATCTCACTTTCGTTTTTGTTGGGTTTTTTTTTGTCTTTTCTCTCTTTTTTAAAATCATTTTTCATAGACCTTTTTCTAATATTTCAACCTTGTAAGTCTGACAATTCATAACTAAGGCATGGTTACCGTTTTGATAGATTTTTATTGTCTGTGTGTGTGTGTGTGTTAGTGTGTGTGTGTGTGTCAAAGTGTCAGGGATTTTCTGTTTGTCTGTGGTCAAAAATATATGTTGGTGCTTTCTTTTTGGATGGCAATAATAAACAGTAAACTAAAAGGTGTTCCCTTAATGTACGCGGTCGTAGGGGAGTGAGGCATCAGAGACCCCAGCATCTCTAGGGGCCAGCATATTGAGGGCGGCACCGATAACCTCTCCCTCGCTGCTTTACCTTCCCTGACCCTATAGAGGGTAGGTACCCATTTACAGCTGGGTGAACTGGGGGTGGACAGTACTGAAGCCAAGACGCGTGGACGGTCACCCAACCAAGAGATAACCAAGCTCAGTGCTGCTTAACCGTAGTTTGGGGAGAGCGAGTGCTGTGACCACTGAGCTATCCAGTCCCCTGTAATCAGTCAACTAAGTCTTAAGGAAAAAAACTAAGAGTCAGTCAAGTTTCAGCTGTTGTCTCTAAGATCAGGAGTGATTTGGTGGAAGGGTAAAAGTGGAGGGGGGGGAGGAGTTTTGGAAGTGTGCTGGTGGGAACGGATGACAAAATTGACCCCCCCAAAAAAACCTGCATGCACACGAAGACTAGGAATGTAAAAAAGCGATCAGTGCTTATTCCATTTATCTTTGAAATTTAACAAAAAATAAAGGATGAAGGGCGCTAGAGAAAGTGTGTGGAAGAGAAGGGATAGAATTAATCAGTTTTTGTTGTTGTTGGGTTGTTGTTGGTTTGTTTTTGTTTTGTTTGGGGGTTTTTTGGGGGAGGGGGGTATAGTTCTTGTTCAGGTTTTCTTTATGCATCAATCATATATATATTATGATAAACACATGTAGTTTCCCTGTTGACAAAGCAAAAAACGAACGGTTTAAAGCATCACCTTGGCAACAGAAACTCCAGTACAGACACTACAGACAAAGAGTCTTGGTCTAGAATAATTATGATGACTGTCTCATTTGCAGCGCTTCTCTTTTGCAACAAAAAAAAAAAAAAGGGGTGTAGGCGATGATAAGGTTAAGCGAAGTCACAAAGAGATTGAGGAGCTAAGTTGAAGAGGTGGGTGTAGAATAAGGTCTGCTGCTGTCAGCGATTTAGTGCTGGTAAAGAAACACTGGATCAGGGGAGGTAAACACACTCTGTGTGTGTGTGTGTGCGCGCGCGCGCGCGTGTGTGTGCGTGTGTATGTGTTGTTGTTGTTGTTTTTTCTTTTATATCGAGGATAATGGAATAAGCACTTATGTGCTTTGTTACATCCAGTCCCCGTGTGTATGCGGATTTGTGAATTCTGTCATCTGTTCCCACCGGCACACAGTGGCCTACTCTTAAGAAAAGCGGAACAGGATTTAACGTGTGCGCAAGATGTTCTGCGTGCGTTCGCACACGGGGCCTCGGTTTAGAGTCTCATCCGAAGGACTTTTGGGGAGAGTGGATGGAGTCTGCACTGATGTTAACTCCAGGGGAAAATATCCCCTTGAACGGGAATCCAACCCGGGTCGTCAGATTGCGAGTGCGATGTTCTGACCACTAGGCTATCCCGTCCCCCCTGGTGTGTGTGTGTGTGGTGTGTGTGTGTGTGTGTGTGTGTGTGGTGTGTGTGTGTGTGTGTGTGTGCAAGTATAGCGTTTTTCAAACTGCAGGGGGGGGGGGGGGGCACTCCATAAGCCATACTGAATAATATTGAAGAAATCTCTTTTTCTTCTTTTTTTAAAATATATTTTAACCATTTTGTAAAACGAAATTTTGAAACACAATCTGAAATTGCCTTTTTTTTCCAGTCTTACGTAACGGTTTTGTGTGTGTATAAGAGTAGGCACGGTTTTGTGTATCTTGTTTGTGTGTGTGTGTGCGCGCGCGCGCGCGTGTGTGTGTTGTGTGTGGTTGAGTGTTTGCTAGTATGTCCCGAGTTCGTGCACACAGTGTATGCAATATGTATGTGTGTCGGCATGCGTGTATCTTTGCGTGCGTGAAATTGTGAACATGTGAGGTTGTTCCTTTCTACGAAGTGTGGGTATGGGATGGTCAGCTTTTATCTTGCAAAGACAAATCAAAGCGCATGCATTCAACTTAATCTTACACAGTCATACAACCAGTGACAAATAATCAATAGTTTAAACAAACAGATATTACAAACATGGTACGCTGCAGACCAAATCTAAGAAATAAAATTGCAATAGTCAAATGTTTTTTCAAAAAAGCACACACACACACACATACCACACCACACACAACACACACACACACACAGCACACAACACACACACACACACACAGAGTTATGTGGGAGTTTAATGAAGTATGAAAGCAAAAGAACGTTTATACCTAGCTAACTGTTAGAGAGAGGTAGATAAAGAAAGAGAGAGAGTGTCAGAGAGAGCGAGCGAGAGAGAGAGAGAGAGAAACTGTGTGTGTGTTGGGAGAAAGGGAGTATAAGAGAGTATGCGCGGGCATGTATGTTTTGGTGTGTGAGAGTGTGTGTGTGTTGTGTTTTGTACACAAATGTTAGTGCGTAACGGTTTGACTGCAAATAACCATTAGCTCGCAACATGTACATACTTGCTGTTTACATGAACCCGCTTCCAGTTTGGGGGATTCTATTTATGTGAGGATAACATAGATACATTTAATACTAAAATCGGGGAAGGGAGAGAGAGAGAGAGAGAGAGAGAGAGAGCGTATCATGTGGAAAGAGAGGGAGATTAGATTGTATATTAGAGAGAGAGATGGGGGAAGGGGTAGATGATGTTTAATAGGCAAGAACAAAGAATTTAGGCCAAGCATAGTCTTACAATCTGTACTCGTACATATGCGCATCAAGAGAGAGAGAGAGAGAGAGAGAATGTGTATTGTGTGGAGAAAGAGGAGAGATTCGGATTCGGATTATTTATTCATGTTTAGGTCACTGCCCTTCATGAAGGGATTGGTGAAAGAAAAGAAGTACAATAACACTCGATGAAAAACATAACAAAAAACAATGCATCAGTCACAGTTAACAACATGTTGAACAGCAATCATCTATGACGTTGCAGTATCTCGAAGCTTAAAAAATGCTTTAAGCAGAAAAAGAAGAAAAATTCCAAACATCAGTATGCCCTGTAGATGCCATTAACAAACTTAGCTTGAACATACATGGCTGTTGATATTTCACTGGGATAAACCGCTGTCTAAGTCTGTTTAAGGCAGGGCAACATAAAACAAAAAGTACTTCATTTCATCGTCTTTCTCCCATCCACATAAAGGACAAATTAACTGAGTGGGATCATATGGCTTATGATGGGTTGCCAGATTTGACATGCCCATTCTAAATCTTGTCACTATGATTTTCATATATCTCTCCATGCTAGACTTTGTTTGTGGTAGTAATCATGAAATGAAAGAGGAAAAGAGCAAGGGAGAGAGAGCAAGAGAGAGAGAGCGTGTGTGTGTGGGGGGGGGGGGGGGATAAATTGTCCTGTATTTATGCGTAATTAGGGCGTTTATGTATGCCTGCTTTCAGACTAACTAGCAATGTCATTTCTCTGCGTGTGTGGAGCGTGTGGTGTGTCTCTGTGTGACGTGCACGAATTCAACACAAAGATTAGTCCGTGTCTATGCTGTTAACGTATGTATGTACATAAGTGTGTGTGTGTTTGTGTGTGTCTCTGGAAGGGTCTGTGTGTGTCTCGGTGTGCGTGCTTGTGTGTATGTGTGTGTTTACGTGTGTGTGTGTTGAATTCTTTATAATCCTCCATACCCAAAAGGGTTGTAAGGAATTAAATCTTGAATCGTGTGTGTCTGCGGCGCGGCGCGTGTGTGTGTATGTTGTGTGTGTGTATCTGCGTGTGTGCGTGTGTGTTTGTCTGCGCGTGCATGCGTTCGCTAGCGTGTGTATCTGTGTGCGTGTGCTTGCGTTTGTTCTTACAGGCATGTGTATGCAGGCGCGTGTGTACGCGTGTAAGTATGCATGCTTGGACATACATGTCTTTCTAAGATCAAAGGAATGTTTGTAGTGGCTACGTTTCATTACATTTTGGGCTGTCAAATTGTGTGATTTCAATTCCGTTTTACCAGCCTTTTTTTTAAAATTGCCTTTAGCGATCATCTTTGTCATCATGATTTTTTTTCCCTAATAAGTAACACTCTCGATCATCAATGTTATCGCTATTGTTGTTGTTGTTACGTTTACTGTCATCGTCATTGTTATTGTCATTTTTATTGCTATCATTATTATTGTTGTTATTATTCTTAGTATCATTATCATTATTAACAAGTGATCTCCGTCATCCTCATTACTGTCATTGTTATCATCGTCATTGTTATTTTATCATCATCATTATTTTTGTTGTTTGATATTATCATCATCATTATTATTATTATTATTATTATCATCATCATTGGTGGTGGGGATGCTGTTTTTGCTGCTGCTGCTGCTGCTGTTGTTGTTGTTATTGTTGTTGGCGTCGATAGAGACCTTGAATAGTTTACGCTGTGTGGCTTAGAGGCACACGCGGGAAAAGAAAATTTGATACTAATAATTTTGATTTTTTTTTGTGTCTAAGTATCTATCATGACAGTCGGTTCTTTCGCCTGAAGGCACTATGGATTTGGGGGTTTCATAAGTTAGTAGTTAGGGAGGAGAGAAGAGAGAAGAAGAGAGAGAGGGGAAGAGAGAGAGAGAGAGAAGAGAAGGAGAGATAAGAGAGAGAGAGAGAGCTTTCTTTTCTTTTAAAGAAACATAGACTGCTCATAGGTCACAATGAAGAACGACAACTACTGGAAAAGACAGTGCTTTTAGAGTGTTATATTATGAGCGATTTCTTTTTTATCTGTGCGTCGGAATAATAATATCTGTTTGCGTACTGTGTGTTTCTGTCTCTGTCTCTTGTCTCTGTCTATGTTTGTCTATCTGTCTGTCTGTCTCGCCTCTCTGCTCGTGTCTGCCCTGTCCTGTCTCTTCTATTCTGCTTTCTTCATCTCTCTCTCTCTCTCTCTCTCTCTCTCTCTCTCTCTCTCTCTCTCTCTCTCTCTTCTTCTCTCTTCTATCTTCTCTCTCTTCTCTCTTTCTCTTCCTCTCTCTCTCCTCTCTCTCTCTCTCTCCTCTCTCTCTCTCTCTCTCTCTCTCCTCTTTCTCTCTCTCTCTCTCTCTCCCTCTCTCTCTGGGCATATCTATATGTCTGCCTTTATTCCTTCAACTCTGTCTCTCTGTCTGTCTGTCTCTCTCTCTCTTCTCTCTCTCTCTCTTCTCTCTCTCTCTCTCTCTCTCTCTCTCTCTCTCTCTCTCTCTCTCTCTCTCTCTCTCTCTCTCTCTCTCTCTCTCCTCTCTCTGTGTACTCTCCCCTCTCTTTCCCTGTAGTCTGTCTGTCTCGACTGTCTGTCTCTCTTCTGTACTCTCTCTCTCTCTTTCCCTATAGTCTGTCTGTCTGTCCGACTGTCTCTCTCTCTCTCTCTCTCTCTTCTCTCTCTCTCTCTCTCTCTCTCTCTCTCTCTCTCTCTCTCTCGATCATTGTATGTTTGTTAACTCGTTAGCTCGCGTGCATGCTTGGCTTGCTTGAAAAATGTGCGTGGAGTACTATTATTAGTATAGTCTTAACTCCAAAAAATTAAGTAGATTGTGATTCGAATTTTTGTTGTTTGTTTTCTTTGGTATTCATGTTCATGTTTTGTACAATACATGGCACAATGTGTGTATATAATAGTTCGAATTTTGGTTGTGGTTTTGATTTGGCCACAGTGCAAAGATTTTAATCTACTGGGTTTTTTTTGTTTTTTGGTCATAATGTCTTTCCATACGTAGCGTTGCGTAGCTCGATTACAGCCTTGTATTAATGATACTTGATTATTTGATTCTGGCATCAAAATTAAAAAAACACAAATAAAATCGACTTTGCGTTATGTCTGAGAGACAGATTAGAGAGAGAGAGAGAGAGAGAGAGAGTGAGTGTGTGTGTGTGTGTGTGTGTGTGTGTGTGTGTGTAAGTATATGCTTATGTGCATTTATGTATACATGTGAGTGTGGTAATGAATATGTTCATGTGTGTGTGTATGCTTATGTGCATTTATGTATACATATGAGTGTGGTAATGAATATGTTTGTTCATGTCTGTGTGTGTGCCTGAAGTTATGTGTGTGTACATGTGTGTATGTATGTATGTGTGTGTGATCGCGCGCGTGCGTTTTCATGTGCATGACTAATATTGCTAAGGTAATTGTTTTCAAATCTGTGCATATATCTGTAGGGTAGTACAATGCATGTTTTGTTTTGCTTTGTTTTCGGTCCTCACTGTCACACAAATGTATCAAATTGCTCATTGTGTTAATCATATTTCTTAACACTATGTCGCATTACTATTGCAGAATAGTGTCATTGTTCTCTTTCCGGATTGTTTCATAAAATGTGGATATCAGTTTTCTTATGAAATGATGTCATATTCGCCACACACAAAAATTATAATAATAGTTGATGATTGTGTTTGTGTGTGTATATGTGTGTGTCTTTGTTTATGTGTGTGTTGTGTGTGTGTGTGTGTGTGTGTGTGTGTGTGTGTGTGTAATCTGTCAAACTACTCATTTTGTTTCTCATATTATTTCTTACTGTTATATGCATTAACATTTCAGAATAGTACCATTGTTCTCTTTCCGAATTGTTTCACAAATGCACGTGTCAGATTTTTCATAAGATAATGTTTTATTCGTCACGAAACATTGATAATAGTTGATTATTGTTTGTGTGTGTGTGCGTGCGTGCGTGTGTGAAGTGTGTATGTGGGTCCGTGTGTGTGTGTGTTGCTTATTAGTACTGCGGTATTGTCCAATTTTGGCTTCCCTGGGTTATTTCACACAAAAACACTTTCCCATAATGCGAGTATCAGATTCCTTAATAAAGAGAGACGAGTGTAAATTAATACTCTCCCTCACACACACACACACACACACACACACACACACACACACACACACACACACTCACTCACACACAGAGAGAACCATGAATGTATCTATTCACGTTTGCATGTGTAATAATGTGCAAGCCAGTGTGTTTGCATGTGTGGGTGCTTACTTTTGTGAGTATGCACTGATTTGAGTGCGCGATGCAAGTGTTTGCGTGTGTGAGCTGTATGTATGTGTGTTAGTCCTCTGTGTGTATGTGTGAAAATGTGTGTGAAGTGCGTGCGTGCGCTCGCGTGTGTGTGTCCGTGCCTCTTTGTGTGTGTGTGAGAGAGCGCGCGTGCGCGGACGTGTGGTGTGTGTATGTGTATGTGTGTGTGTGGAGGTCGCAGTACTGCAGTGGGATTATGTTTTGAACTAGTTACTGTGGAAGAAAGGTGGGGGGGTTCGAATCCCTATCGAACCCTTTTTTTCCCCAACAACAAAATCACTCCCATTTCTGGGCCAACAATTCACATAGTGAGTGTTGTAAATTCTTCCGTGGTGCAGCATGCCAGCAATTGTTTCCAATTTTCTCTGCGAAAGTGTATTACACGTTGTTATTGCATGGTGTGTTGTTGCATGTTGGTGCTGTTGGGCCTTCCTCAGCTTGACATCCTGGAGGTCACCCAGAATAATGCATTCTTGTCTGCTGACTCATCCCACCTGGAATCACCGTGAGGCAGTTAAGTTCACAGTGTATGAGAAGTTTGCCGGTAGGTATGTATGGGGGCTGTGTCCAGATACATTGCCATGAATTGTAGGCAGCCATATTCCGACTTCAGAGAATGTTTTTCCTCTTCTTTAAAGGAGAGTGGGGATTGGGTTATGCTAAGGGTCTTAACGTGAAAGCTTAGCAACATTTTATTGTAGGCCTTGGTACTGTTTAGCAATATCTGATAAAGATTTTGGCTGGGGCCAGTTTGTGTATGTGGTATGTGAAGATTCTTGTACAACGAAGTTGACGAAATGATCAACAGTATCCTAATGAAACCATACCAACACATTATGGAAGGATGGATGGATGGAGAGAGAGAGATGTCCTAATGCTTTTCTTTTGAAATAGAGCTTTCATTACAGTCTTGTAAACTGCAAAAGGCAGCAGGAGTAGAAGATAGAAGTAGTTGGAAAATATTTTAGCACTGACTCTGTATAGATAGATAAATAGATAGATAGATAGATAGGTAGGTAGAGAGATAGGTGGGTAGGTAGATAGATAGATAGATAGATAGATAGATAGATAATGTAAAAAATGTTGGAAATTTCAGCGGATTACATCGCAGATAGAGAATCTGATGTATTCCCATGGCTTGCGGTTCCACTTTGAGACGCCATAACCGAGCGCTCACGGTTTTCTCGTGCTGGTTCCCGCACGCTTTTTTTGCGACTCCGAAATTTTCAACCCACAGTGAACACTTTTTTTTTTTTTTTTGGATTGCCAGTCTCAGTAGATCTGAACCTTGGGCTCGATGTTGATGAGTCGCCTCCTAAACCGCTGAGACTCATTGTGTATGAGTGTGGGGTTTGTTTGTGGTTTTTTAAAGCTGGCTGTAGAAAATGGGAGAAAAATATTGTGCTGTTTTTCAGTGTCAGTATGTAACGAGGACTATATCCCAGCTGCGAGGACAAGGTGGACTTTGACCAGGGTCGTCTGTTGGGGGATTGTTGTTGTGTTCAACTTGAAAGAACATACCAGGCGTTGGTTGTACTGCTGCTGTGTACGTTCTTCGTTTCTGGAGCATTCTCCAACACACGGCTGAGAACGGCAGGAAATAGTGTGTATTTCTGAAAGGTAAGGGGGGTGGAAAGAGAAGAGGAAGTGTGACTGTGTGTTGTTGTTGGTTAGTGAAATGTTTGTTCTCCTTGTGTGTGATAGCTGTCCATTTATAAAGAAATGTAGGGTGTAAGAAAACGTTAGTGTAGGGTGTGGTCTTCATTGTGGAATTTTGCGTAAATCAATCTCTTCTCTCTCTCTCCTCTCTTCTCTCCTCTCTCTCTCTCTCTCTCTCTCTCTCTCTCTCTCTCTCTCTCTCCCTCTTTTCTCTCTCTCTCTCTCTCTCTCCCCTTCTCTCACTCACTCTCTCTTTCTCTCTCTCTCTCTCCTCTCTCTCTCTACTACTCTCTCTCTCTCTCTCTCCTCTCTCTCTCCTCTCTCTCTCTCTCTCCATCCAAAACAACCATTTATTCAGGAAAACAAACTGACATCATTATGAAAACATGTACCATTTACATATTTACCGGTACATACTGGGGTTCACATTCAACATTCGGTACCACAACTCTACGCAGCCCACTACTTGATTTTAAAGGAAGTCGATTTCAAGTTGAAGTTCCGCAACAATGACGATATCTTGGTGGTGCAAACGATAGGCTTAGTAGTACATAATTATACTTACTTTACTTTACTTTGACTTTTTCCTTCCGCTTGTACTCTGTGGCGTCGCGGGGAGATATAACTGTCTGTCTGCTGCAAGGCGAGTAGCTTGGAGGAGGGACAATCCATGGACTTTTCAGTGTTTCTGCCACGGAATCACTCCAGCATCGCCTGGATCTACCTCTGGCCCTCGTGCCAGAGTACCTCAAGTTGTAAGCACGCAAGGCTGGCTGGTTTGGCGGCATCCATCCGTGTGAGGTGCCCGAACCACTTGGTTCGTTGTTGTTCAGTATGGTGTAGGACGGGTGTGGCTCCTACCATGTCTCTGATCACCTCATTTCTTATCTTGTCACTCCTGGTCTTGTTGACGGCTTTCCTCAAGCACTTCATCTCACACGATACCAGTTTCTGCTCCAGGGCTTTTTTCAGGGGCCAGTACATAATTATGCTGCTGAAAAAAAAGAGGTAAGGCTCGATCCTTCGACTTCTTGCTTTCTAGACAAGTGCAGTTCCGATGGATCGGTGGTCTGTAGGTAACACACCTGCCTAGAAAGCAAAAAGTCCAGGTTCGAATTGTGCGGTGGTTTGTTTCCCGTTTGGGCCTGAAACTGTGTCCCTCATCCACAAAGACCGTGAGTCTGGGTGCTAGTCTTTCGGATGTGACGATAAACCGAGGCCACGTGTGTACCATACATTTAGCTCACGTAAAAGAACCCGTGGCTACAAGAGTTGTCCGTGGCAATATTTTGTAGAGGAAAGCCACTATGACAAACAAATACAGTTGCAGACAGGAAAAGGGAAAAAATGGGTGGCGCTGCTCTTGTGGCGACGCGGTCTCTCCCCGAGGAGAGCAGCCCAAATTTCACACAGAGAAATCTGCCCTGACTTAAAGAGGAATACACTTCGGTATACTACACTACACCACAATACAATACCTTCAGACCACAAATCCACCTAAAAAATGAAAGGAAACGTGAATAACAAGGATTTAAAAGATATCCACCATGGAAGAGATGGCACTTAAGACTGAGGTTATGCTTCATAAGTTTTGGGAACAAAACGGGACAGTTGTGTGCGAGGAAAACTATGTGGCTTTCAGTTCAAGTTAACGGGAAAAGATTCAGAAAGCTCCAGTTCATTAGTATCAACATTTAGGCTTAAATGTAGTTTACTGTGCACTGTTACCGGGGTAAGGAAAATATGCCTGTTCCGTAGGACTGCAGAAAAGGAAAAGAGTGAGTTTCTTGATAGTGTGACAAGTGGTACTGTTGGCAAGAAGCTTCTGTTATTAGTATTATTGTTGTTCCCCTTGTTGTTGTGCGTTCCCCGGCTTAACGCTCTGGGGGTCACCCAGAATGTGCACTCTTGACTCACTCATCATCCCACCTGGGAATCACTGTGAGATTGAAACTGTACACTGTATGAGGAGTTTGCGTGTATGACTGTTTTAAAGTACTTCACCATATTGGCAGCCATACTCCGACTTCAGAGGATCTTTTTTTTTCCTTTAGAGTGCAGGTTGTTATGTTAAGAGCTTGTCACGGCTGAAGGCAATCTCAACACAACATTTTACATCAAAACAACATTTTAGTGTAGGTTTTGGCAATTAGCCGACATCAATAACTGACACAGCTTTTGGCCTGGGCTAGAGAAGCTTCTTAATACACTGATAAACTTTTACAGAACCTTGCCTTGTAAAATGGTTTTTCTAAAACATTTTTTGTTCGTTCCTTGACTAATGCTGTGAAGTTCACCAATGGTGAGATTTTGCGTATGCGACCGTTTTTAACCCACCATTAAGGTAGCCGCATTCCGACTTCCTAAATAAGGTCGACGTAAAACTAACCAAAAGGTACTGAAGCTATCTTGGACTGTTCATACCAATTTGAAATGTATTTTTCTGTGTGTCTTTCGAGATAATTATACGTATCAATGTGCGTGTCAGTATTGTAATTGCCCTTCATGGGATGATTAAAGTGTTTTTGACTTGACTTGACTTGAAGATCGCTTCTCGGCCTTCTGGCGAGGACCCATGTATAATTTAGCCAGCTATAAGAGAGTGGGGGTTGCAAGGGCATGACTGAAAAATTCTTCACAAAGTTTTACCTTCTGATGATATTACAATATGATTCAGAATAATGTGTCATCAAACGAATACATACTTTGTCCAGATAAGTTTGATTTGGAAAGTGTATTCCATAGAAAACTCAAGGTGGATGTAACATTGAATAATTTAGAGTAATCTATGTTCGAGCTTTGCTAAATATGGAGCACTCTTGGATACTTTTCTAAGATTTCCAAAGAAGCCAGGAACTCGAAATCGTAAAACGATACGACCATCTACCAATCTTCCAACTTGATTATGGCACACAAAATGTGTGCAAAAAAGATAAATTCAGAAAATAAAACAAATATTGCAATTATACTTGTGAGGAAGACTCGATTCAGAATCATAGCGTGATAATGGTTGTCATTTTTCAATGTCTGTTCTTAGTTTTTCTTTTTTTCCGGCAGTATTCACAGTCTTATAGCATTAGCAGTACTGTTTGGTACCTGTCAGAACTACTACCTCCTATTTCCGTGAATAACTTGAAAGGAGAAAGGTTGAATGATACAGGCTACACCCCTGCTTTAGCTTGTGGGTCATGTGGTATCTTCTATAGAGTTTTCTTGTGATTTTCAAAGATTTTGAAAAGTATGAAAAAAATCACTGTTTACTTGTTTGGGGGATTGATGATCAGGTAGTCAAGAGAAAGTTGGAAATGATCATCAAATGAGGATTGCTTGTGTTCCTACAGCGATGACCCCGCGCATGCATATTATTGCGGTTGGGAAGCTAGCGGACGACAATGGACTGAGATTTTTAAAAAAATGAAACCTACCAAATTTTGTGCAAAATCACATGTGTTGAGTCAGAGGCTAGTCTTTTCACATAAAAAGTGGGTTTTATTTCTGTAGATGCCTTAGTACGTGCGGTGTGATTGCAAAAGTAATTGATACAGGAAAACAGAAGAAAAAGGCAAAAATTAAAGGTGGTGTGTAGCAGATGCGACAGCAGTATTATGAATGGAAGAGTGAATGAGAAACGCTGTAACACGTACGCACTGAAAACAACCCGGGACCCAGACAAGATAATCAGTCGTCGCACATTTTATGAACCCACTGAGCAGCCCATAATCAGAGGAGCAATTAACCCCGAGAAAATGGGTCAAGTCCATATTCATTCCTACACTATAAGCAGTAATTATCCCTAGTGCAGTTAATACCCAGACACTACTACAAAAGATGTGAATGAAAGATATTTGTATGTCTGAGAAGAGTTCGGGAGGGAGGGGGAGATAGAAAAGGGGTCGGGGAAGGCAAGCCAAATTTCTTTATTTCGAGGACAATAGATAAGTTCTGAAGAAGGAAGGTAGCAGGATGGTTAAGACGTTCAACCTGCCTAACAAATAAACCGCGAGGTTCTGGGTTCGATTCCCAGCCTTTGTCCTCTCTTCCCAGTTTGACGAGAAAATCGAACTGAATAATCAAAAGTCCTTCGGATGAGACTATAAACCGAGGTCCCGTGTGAGAATGCACATAGAATATCTTGCGCACACGTTAAAAAAAAAACCGTTCCGCCTTTGGAAAGCTTAGGCCATTTCGTGCCGGTGGGAATGGATGGCATTTTTTTTTTTCGCGAACGCATGCACACTGGTGTCGTATTTCGGAATACAGCTACCTAAAAAATCTTGCTATTGGTGAACCTCTAGAGTTTTAGCTGAGGAATGAAGAAGAGGAGCAGGAGAGAGAGAGAGAGAGAGAGAGAGAGAGAGAGAGAGAGAGAGAGAGAGAGTTATTATTCTTTTATTTCGAGATTAATGGAATAAGCACTCATTTGGGGTTTGGATTTTTCACACCTAGTCCCCGTGTGTATGCAGTTTTGTAAACTTTGTCATCTGTTCCCACCACCAGCACACAATGGCCTACTCTTACGAAAAGCGGAACGGGTTTTAACGTGTGCGCACGCGGGACCTCGAGGTTTATAGTCTCATCCGAAGGAGGGAGAGAGAGAGAGAGAGAGAGAGAGAGAGAGAGAGAGAGAGAGAGAGAGAGAGAGAGAGAGAGAGAAGAGAGAGAGAAGCTGAAGAAGAGAAATGTACAAGACTGTGGACTGGGTTTTTGTGTGTGTGGGGGGGGGGGGGGGGGGGGGGGGGGGGCTGCGTGGGTGTGAGTGATTTTTGGGGGACAAAGTTTTTATGAGCGAATTTGCCTGAGTCTCACAGTGCTTGCTCCAGAAGTCGTCAGTTGGATTTTTCAACCAAAACATATTTTAGAGGACAGACAAGTAGGTCTGATTACTCTGATTTTAATAGTGAAATACCGATTAAGAAAAAGAACAAAAACCTTGGTAGAATATGTTGGTTGGAAGGGGACCAAAAAAAAGTAATGGAAGCTGTCGAATGGAGAGTGTTGGGTTTTTTTGTTGGGTTTTTTTTTTTTTTTGGTTTGGTTTCTGTAAACCAAATGATTATGATTTTTTTTTAAATGGGGGGAGGGGTGCATACTTGCCAAGGGGTTTAAGTGTGAAACTCGTGATCTGGCATTACTTGAGAGTGCATCATTTTAAACATAACCTACACACTTCATTGTGATGATGATGACGGTGGTGATGATGATGGTGGTAATGATGATGATGTTGATGACTGCAATGATGACGATGACTATGATAAGAAAACCCCTTTTCCCACCATGGAAAACTTCGGTGCAGACTTTCTCTGGCCTGAGTATCCAGAAATATTTTCTGAAGCAAGAGGAAATTAATTCTCCAGAAATGAATAATCTTGCCTTGCAGCGCCTCGCCTTGTCTTGCCTCGCCTCGCGTCACCTCGCCTCGCCTTGTCTTGCCTCGCCTCGCGTCACCTCGCCTCGCCTTGTCTTGCCTCGCCTTGTCTTGCCTCGCCTCGCGTCACCTCGCCTTGTCTTGCCTCGCCTTGTCTTGCCTCGCCTCGCGTCACCTCGCCTTGTCTTGCCTTGTCTTGCCTCGCCTCGCGTCACCTCGCCTCGCCTCGCGTCACCTCGCCTTGTCTTGCCTCGCCTTGTCTTGCCTCGCCTTGTCTTGCCTCGCCTCGCGTCACCTCGCCTCGCCTCGCGTCACCTCGCCTTGTCTTGCCTCGCCTTGTCTTGCCTCGCCTCGCGTCACCTCGCCTCGCCTTGTCTTGCCTCGCCTCGCATTGCCTCACCTTGCGTTCCCTCACCTTGCATTGCCTCACCTTGCATTGCCTCACCTTGCGTTGCCTCAGAAGTTTTTTGGGGTTTCAGCCGGCAAATGATGTCCTGAAGAGTGGTGGGCAGGGTATGGTAGCTCAACATGCTGCCTGCAAAGAAAGAAATCCCCCAGCATAGGGTCTGCAAGATCGTTCTGTCACTGACCCACAGGGAACATTTTTTTTGGTTTGTTTTCAAGTTGCATCCGGCATCATTGGGCAAACCCTCACCTGGAACCCACATGGAAATGGGGGGTAGAGTTATCCCAGAATTACCTAGTATTATGACCTAGAAGCAGCCCATAAAAAACAGGCCTCATTGGAATATTAAATTTGGCTCCAGACCAAGATGGATGGATGGCTTCAGAGGGCTTGTCAATGTGTCTTATTCAGGAGGTGCAGCAGACATGAAATAGTGATGATGATGATGATGATGATGATGATGATGATGATGATGATGATGACGACGACGACATCAATAATGGTGGTGGTGGAGCTGGTGGTGGTGGTGATTATGATGATGATGATGATGATGAGAATGAGATGATGATGGAATCCTAATGGTATGGAGGAGCTGGTGGTGGTGGTGATTATGATCATGATGATTGTACCTCCTGGGTGCAGTGGTTAGAGCAGTAGGAAGTCGGTTATGAGATTGTGGATTGTGTCCCCTTGTCAGATAAGTTATTTCCCTGTCTAAGAACCACTTTCTCTCGGTGGAAGTTTTGGGGATCTAACAGCCTCCTGCTGAGCAGTAGGAAAAGTTGGCCAGCAGTCTTGAATACCGTCCACTTTGAATACAAACTTTGGGGGCTTCCTCACAGTTGTTTGTCATCCCTGCAGGTGTCTGTAGCTCTGGGACTATATAGTGTAGCAAAGGTCAGAAGAGCGCCACCCTTTTTTTTGTTGTTTAATTATCCCGTTTGCAAGTGTAATTGTTATCCTACGCGAGAGCGGCTCTTAATTTCAACACAATTTTGCCAGTGATAACTCCCTTGTTGCCATGGGTTCTTTTACGTGCATGCACTAAATGCGTTTTCTACAAGGGATCTCGGTTTATCATCTCATCAACAGACAGCTCCCAGATCACCACTAAAGGTCTAATGGCATGGAAGGGGGGTAGCAGGGGGGGGGGGGGGGCGAGAGACAAGCTCAAGTGGTTGTACCTGGGGTTGCACGTTTTCTAGGCGGCTGTTACTGCTCTACTGATCTACGTCATGCATACATTGCTGTAGCCTGTACTGCGCCAGTGCTGCTGCTGTTACTGCTGCTGCTGTTACTCTGCTGCTGCTGTTACTGCTTGCTACTGCTGCTGCTGCTGTTACTGCTGTTGCTGATGCTGCTGCTGTTACTGCTGTTGTTACTGCTGCTGCTGTTACTGCTGCTGCTGCTGATGTTACTGCTGCTGCTGCTGTTACTGCTGCTGCTGATGCTGCTGTTACTGCTGTTGTTACTGCTGCTGCTGTTAACTGCTGCTGCTGCTGATGTTACTGCTGCTGCTGCTGTTCCTGCTGCTGCTGCTGTTGCTGTTACTGCTGTTGTTACTGCTGCTGTTGCTGCTTCTTCTGCTGCCTATGATGATGATGATGATGATGATGATGATGATGATGATGATACCACTAATGAGGATCAGGCTGGAAGGTGGAAGAGGAGGAGGAGGAAAGTAAAGACTGGTGGCTGGCAGCTGCAGTGTGGATGATGATGATGATGACGATGATAACAAAAGCATGTTGAAAGCACGACGACGACTGCACACACACACACACACACACACACACACACACACACACACAACACACACAACACACACACACACACACACACACACACACACTAAATGACACAGACAAACTGAAACACTCCACACCACACACACACACACACACACACACACACACCTCTCTTCATACGCTTGCACGCGGACATCAGAAATCCTGCAAGCACATTTCATTGTTCCACCCCCATCCCCCACCCGCATTTCCAGTGAACATTTCCAGATTGGTACCACTTGTTCATGAAGAGAAACTGTATTTTGTACTTTCTCTCCATTTACTTTTACCTGTTTAGAAACATTTGTCCTTATTCTTGTTTTTTTTTAAATGAAAATTTTTTAAGTTTTGAAATGAATTCTAGATTTACTCAATTCATTTCCTTGAATGAATGAATGATTGATTGATTGATTGATTGATTGATTGAATGAATGAATGATCAAACGCGTACACCCTACGGCCCTGGTAGGGGCCCTGATGGAAACGAATCATGAAATGGTGGGAGGTAGGATCACATTATGCAGAAGCACACAAAGAAACACACACTGCACGCAAACTCACACTTGCAATTACACACGCGCGCACGCACGCACGCACGGGGGTGGGGTGGGGGAAGGAGCCTGGTGGTTAGAGTGACGCGCATTGCACTCGTGATCTGCTGATCTGGGTTCGAATCTTGTTCAAGAGGATTTTTCTTCTGGAGTTAACATCAGTCCCGACTCCACTCTCCCCAAAAGTCCTTTGGATGAGACTATAAACCGATGTCCTCTGTGCGTACGCATGCAGAACATCTTGCGCACACGTTAAAACCCGTTCCGCACATGAGTGCTTATTCCACTAGCCTCGAAATAAATGCATTTAAAAAAAGAATCACACACATCCACACCACAAACAATCACACAACACACACACACACGCGCGCGCACACACACACACACACACACACACATTCCATGCAAATCTGCACACGTGGGAACACGAATGTGGGCACATACGCAAGCATGCATCTTTCGGATGAGACTAAAAACCGAGTCACATGTGCCAACTCACGCAGAACATCTTGCACACACACGTTAAAACCCGCTCTGCCTTTCGGAAGAGTAGGCCATTGTGTGCAGGTGGGAATGGAAGACAAAATTGATAAACCGCATGTACACGGGGACTGAGTGTGAAAGCAAGCACAGGAGTGCTTAGTCCATTAGCCTCGAAATAAAAGAATTTAAACAGATAACACATTTTACACACACACACACACACACACACACACACACACACACACACACACACACACACACAGCTCGCGCGCGCGTGGAAAAACAAAACCTGCGAACAAACTTGCCGTGGGCATGATAATCACACACGTATCCTACCTAAAGTGTCAGCGTGTGGGGTTGAGCGTGCTGTGCGTGCGTGGGTGTGTGTGGGGGGGGGGGGGGGGGGGGGGGAGGGGAGGGGGGGGGGGGTGGCAGCGAATATACTTATGCATCCTATTCATATCATGTGCAGCAATATGTATACCACTGTAAGTCACGGCAGATTTCTCTGCGTGAAAAACGGGCTGTTCTCCCCGGGGAGAGCGAGTCGCCACAGGAGCAGCGCCACCCATTAATTTTCTTTTCCTATCGGCAACTGTATTTGATTGTCTTACAGAGTTTTTCTGCAGATTTTTTTTTCCAATGACAACTCTCTTACACTAAATGAGAATTGCACGCGGGACCTCGGTTTATCGTCTCACCCGAAAGGCTAGTACCCAGACCACCATCCACGGTCTAATGAATGGTGGGGGGAAAGTCTCGGGCACAAACGGGGATCGAACCACCACACACTTGAAACCCGGACTTTTCGCTTTCTAAGCAGGTGTCTTACCTCTAGACCACCGATCCCCTGTGTTTGAAGTGCAAGACATTTTCCACCCCCCCCCCCAAACACTCCCCCCCCCCCCCCCCCCCCCCCCCCCCCAACAACAAAAATTATCATAAGAGCTTTTTATGTATACACGAATAAAAACACAAAATCTTTAAGGAAATCTTGTTGGAATTTGCAGACAGTTCCAATAGCAAAAACTATCATAGAGAAAAAAAAACACAAAGTCAGTTCTGTTGTTTTCAAATAGGTTCTTATATACCTATTATTATTATCATCATCATCATTATTGTTATTAAGAATTGCAAATCATCATGCTAAAGACTATTTAAATTTCAATATGATCAATTATCAGATTTAGCTTAAAGGCGAAACTTATTATTATTTATTGAATTTAAGAATTGCAAATCATCATGCTAAAGACTATTTAAATTTAAATATAATTATCAGATTAGCTTAAAGGCGGATACTTTAGGGTCACAGCCTTTTATACCCCCTCCCTCCCCACCCCCACCCCCCAAAAATGGAACGCCCTTTCTTCTTCAATACATAATCTTTGTTTTATAAAATCTGCTTGAATGGGTCAGAGAAAACCTTTTATTTACATTTTCATGCCCAAAAATTTTACTTTGGTCTGCTGTCTATTGACACTTTAATACGTGAATCTGTGTCACTGAGTGCATGCACCTTCAACATTTTCCTATTAATTCTTTCTTTTAGAGATTTGCCGCGCTGTCACCAAAAAACAAGTGATTTCAAGCCTAGTTCCGATTTGTGCAAGAACATTTGACATTTTTGAAAGGGTTATTGTCTTCCCTCTGTAGTAACAGAATTTCTAGATTCTGATGAGCATGTATTAAGCGGTTTTTGTAAGCCTGGATCAACTCCCTATCACTCACTTTCTGCTGTTTTGGTAATGGTTTTTGGTTGCTGTTGGTTTAGTTTTATAAGGAAGGTACGCCCTGAAGTTTATATTATTTTTCTCACAAGTTGTATGATTTAATATATATATATATATATATATATATATATATATATATATATATATATATATATATATATATATATATATATATATAATATCGCCCACTAACTGACTAGAATGACTGAATGAATCTATGATTTTTATAAACGGCATTAATATCGTCACATACTAAGGGGTGATCACCTTGCTCGGGTAGAAGAATCTTAGGAAAGTGATGGGGGTGTGGTGTAGGGGGTGGGGGGCAGGGAAAAACGACATGATGTACGAACATGTATGCAGAAGCAAAGAAGCACACACACGCACGCAGACAAGTACACACACACACACGCACGCACGCAGACAAGCACACACACACACACACACACACACACACACACACTCCATTAATGAAAGAAATTGTATTCCCATTAAGTCATAGTCCTATTATCATATTCCTATGCTGTTTGGTAATGATGTTTAGTAGTTATATGAACTGCAAAGTTTAAGTGTTTAAGCGGTTGTTGTTTTTTCAACATTATTGTTTTATGGTCTTAATTGTTGTTTCTTATAGTTGTTTAATACAGATAATTAGCTATGTGCACACCCAAATCCCACCCCCTCACACTTTCCTGTCTGATATCACTAAGTGGAAAGAAAACTGAAGAACTAGGCCTCACACACACACACACACACACTCGCTCACTCACACACACACACACCACACACTCGCACACACACACACTCGCACTCACAAACACACACACACTCACACACACACTCACACACACACACACTCGCACACGCACACTCACTCACACACCTATTCCCATCCCACCTCGCTTTGCCCTGACTGCTTTCCCTCCCCTACTTAGAATTGAATTTGCAGTAATACAATATACACCATGCATTCTGTGTATACTGTAAACGTGATAGTAAGCAAAAAATACCAACATATCACGATTTCACATACTTATAGCTTCCTTTTGGTTTAATTTTGTTAAATTCGTGAAAAATGTTCCCAACAGGGGTTAGTTGGGATATATACAGGGGAGGGCACTCTTAACCAATCTAAGAAGAGTAATAGAATCATGTTGTTGCAAGGGGTGATAGGAACACTCATGAGTTTCCTTTGTTTATCTACATGTTAAGCCACAGTTTGGGGTAAGTATTCGCCGTTTTGTGTAGCTATTATTTAAGTATTGTTTAACAGTTTGTAATGTTTTAAAGAGTGCGACGTTTCTCGAAAACTATATATCGGGACAGGTTGAAAATCGAAACTAGCTTTCCCGGATTTGAATGAGGATGTAACTTACTATAATCTAGGTAACTTATTGTTAATCTTTTGAAACGTGGGTGGGTTTTTTTGCTTTTAGTTTTCTTTTGTTGTTGTTGAGAAACCGGTACTTCTTTGTATCGGTTGTGGGAAATTTACAATACCGAAATGAAGAGATACCCAAACCGAGAGCAATTTGTGAAGCGTTGAGGTTGGAATCCAAGCGAAAATGGAAAACCAAGGTGTTCGGTGGCTTCTAAAGTTTTTTACCATTTGGATTTAGCAACAGAATGTTTGCATACAGTTACTACTAAGCGGGTTAACTGACAGTATCAGGTTTAGGTTAACTGGCAAAATCAGGTTAACTGACAGCATTAAGTTTAGGTTAACTGTCAAAATCAGGTTTTAACTGACACAGTGACAGCATTAAGTGTAACAGTGTTTGTCTTGTGCAAGTTGTGTCATGCACCACTGCAGCGCAAGCATTGTATTATAATGCTTAGGACTTACAAAAGCATTAAAATATCTGCTGCTCATTTTGTGAAATTCAGCTTTCAAAAGCATTATGATTTCACCAATAAGAACTTATTTATTTGTGGATGGAAGTGTAAAATTAAAAAATGTTATCATTTTGTGTTGGTGCTAAATTTGAAAATGTAAAATATTTAGGTTGGTGTTGGTGCAAAAGCTCCATGCATGGTGCAGGTGGGTTGTGTTATGCCCTCACTCTGCTGTGTAAACTTGACTTACAGTTTCACAGTTACAACAGTATTAGGTACAATTACAAACTAACAAAAGTTGGAAGTCTATATTACCTCAGCCTGTAAGAAAGAAATGGTCTGTATACCCCAAAACATAGTGTCCAACCTTTATTATAGTATGAGCATTTTTTTTTTAAAAGCACATCTTGTGAGCACTGTCACATCATGAGCTTGATTAAACTTTTAAAGGGAACTATTATCAGGAAAAGCATAGCCTCCCCCCCCAAAAAAAAAAAAGATTAATTCAGGAGAATCCAGCATCATAGGTAAACTCATTGATGACATGAACGAAGACAAATTGATAATTTTCATTTGAATTTTTTTGGGCGTTTTTCTCTACAGTTAGTACACCTGAGTGAGTTAAGTCACCACAAGACAAGTTAGCAGATCTATAGAAATGGACAAAACAGAGAATGCATACAGCGTTTGACAAGGCAGTATTACTTTTTGCAGCAGTGGAATCATTTGCACCTTGAAAATCTGTCAGGACTAAGAATAAGCTTGCTTCTGCTATGACATGTACATTAGTGAGGTCCCATACAACTTCATCAGAGTGGTACGCCTGCTTGCCAATGACACCGTTTGCTGCAACACCAGGTTTTCTTGCATCAGCCAAAACAGCTGCAAGCAAGGTCTAGGTTATTAATTAGCATTGCTGAGTGGAAAAAGGAAGATTGGCTCAAATTGTTGTTGTTATTCCATCCTACATATGCCAGAGTAAGGTCACCAAGAAAAAAATAAACCTGCTACTGAGCCTCTACCAGTTCCATGATCATAGCCAAAGCAAAAAATACAGCAACTCAAGTTCCTCAGAAAACTTAATATCTAAAAATAAAAGACTGCATCGGGACATATATATACAATACCATAGCTATCGAGATATGCTTCTTCAGAGCACAACACACAGAAGGAAGGTATTTAGAAATTGGAAGAAAAGTCTTTAAAGCTATTGCTCACACAACTATTGGTTATGCTTGCTACTAATGCTAGTGATGTTTGAATCATGGCTTCAAAGCTGGTAACTAACATTGGCATAAAAATGATAAATGTTTTTTTTAAAAACAAGCAGGGTCTAGGTTTTTGATTGTCCTATTTATAAAAGAATTGTATACATGTACGCAGAAGGGAATTCAGTCTGAGTTTAGTCCACACAAAGTGTGTTTTAAATCTATTTTAAGTGTAATCTGTTATAAATTCTTGGCAATGCATGTTTATCATTTGGCAAAGTCATTGTTCAACAGTGGGACTGGGAAGGTTACTATGGTCTTTCCTAGGACCCTGCATAAGCTTTGAAAAGTTGTTTCTGCTCATAAGGTTAAAACTTGTCTCTCGGTGTTGAAAGAGTGTTTAAATAAAGTACTATTTACTTTATAGGAATCTGAAAAATTGTTTGTAATTCAGTATGGATTAAGCTAAGAATTTTTAAAATTTTTATTTTTAAGTGGATATAATGGAAAAAAAAGTATATGTAGCATAAAGTCCAGCACATAACAAAAGAAAAAGAAACTCTGCTGTAACAATTTGTACACTTACAGTATATGTGACATATAGTTATATGATATCTAAATACACTTTCCTCTCTCTCTCTGTCTGCATTTTTGAAGGAACCAAAGAAAAAGGGGGAAAAGAACCGGGACACTACACAGCCTACTTCACTAAAGGACAAACACACACACACACACACGATGGAATCGGAAGAAACCCCACGGGGAGAATCACCTAGCGAAGCCAACAACAGAAAGAACAGGAGGAGGAGGAAAAACAAAACTCAAAGCGGGCCAGACACCGGACCGGACACGGCACCAAGAGAACCCAAGAAAGGCGGCCACTTAGGAGGCGCCGACCAGAACTTCAACAAACCCAGGGCATCGACCCCGATCCGGGGCAACAGCAAGGCAGCGAAAAACGCCCCCTCGTCCAAACCGGGCAGTCTTGACCACGGCCAGCAGCAAATGCGCGGGCAGGGGGACAGAGGGAACAGGAGCGTGGAGTATGTGAAGCAGAGGAGCGGCGAAAACGACAGCAACAGCAACGCGAACAACGCCAGGCAGAAGGAGAGGGGCAAGGGCAAGCCTGACCGCCGCAGCAACAACCGGCAGAACAAAGAGAAGGAACCGGGGCAGGAGGTGCCAGTCAGTCACAAAGGTGAGAGGTTTGTGTTATATATATATATATAGTTAGATTGTTCTTTGTCTTCTTGTTCCTCTTGTTCTTGTTCTTTCTTCTCCTCCTTCTTCTTCTTCTTCTTCTTATAATAATAATAATAATATATGGAATTTATATAGCGCTGAATCTTGCAAAACAAACAAATCGAAGCGCTTGCACTCAAATCATTTGCGCGCATGCAACTTTCCTCAAATATAATAAAGAACACATTTCAAATTTATGCACGTGTATGTACACACACACACACACACACACCGCGAAGACACTTAGGAGATGAAGGATGCTGTTGAAAAGTAGAGATGGATATGAGGGGAAAGTGTCAGGTAGGAAATAAGTGTGTTTTGAGTCTTCTTCTTCTTCTTTTTCTTCTTCTTTTTCTTCTTCTATAGTTAGATTCTTTTTCTTCTTCTTCTTTTTCTTTTCTTCTTCTTTTCTTCTTCTTTTCTTCTCCTTCTTCTTCTTCTTCTTCTTCTTCTTGTTCTCCTTCTTCTTCTTCATCAAACGCTCAGACAGCAACTATTGTTGTTTGTCATAGGATCGAAAATGCATTTGGCTGCTGTTAAGCGCCTGACAAGCCAGGCCCAGTGCATCGGATACCAGAGGTCAATGTTTAGTTGATATTATTAATCTGCAATAATAATAATGATAATAATAAAGCGATTCAATTTTTTCTTTAAATATACAATTAGACAATTTAGTGAAAAGTTATTAGAAATTGAAATGTGAAGAGTCCAGAAAGTGAACAAAATGAGAAACTGACAAATTTTGCATCGAAATACTTAGGTCAGGGTGAGGGGGTTGGATGTTTTTAAGATTTCTTTTTTTAAGAAAAAGGAAACAAAATCACGCCTTGATACTTCAGTACAAGAGAGAAGAAAGTGTAATTTTTATAATCAAATCAAAATTTCAAAATGACAACCTGACCCCCACCACCTTCCTAAAAAAAAAAAAAAGAAAAAGCACTTTTAGAAGAAAGTAGGTCGAAGAAAAATAGGTCGGGTACAATTTGACCCGTTTGTTGGTGGAGGTCACAAATGAATACCTGACTTAGATTTTGTTTGGACTGGTAAATAATCATAACTCTCTCTTGATCCAAAAGTGTTTGTTTTGAGCAGAAATTTGGACCAGCTGCTATGCTTTGTCGTATACATGTTCTTTTAAAACCCTCCAAGTAAAAGCTGACATTCAGTATAATAGCTTTTTCTTTGTTTTGTTTTCTTTTCTTTTTCTTTCTTTCTGTCTTCTGTCTTTCTTTTTTTTTTTTTACTTTCTTTTTTACCTTTCCTTTCAGTTTTCTTTTATTTCTTTCTTTCTTACTTTTTGTGTTTTTTTCCTTCTTTCTTTTTTTTTTTCCATCATCATCATCATCATCATCGTCATCACCATCGTCTTCTTCTTCTTCTTCCTCCTCCTCCTTAAAGCTTTATGCCTCACACCATTTTTGATACAGTGATAGTAGAAATAGATGACTGTAAATTCTCTATTCTTTTGATATGAAATGAAAGAAGGGTTTGAGGTTGGTTTTCTGTTGTTCTTGTCGTTGGTTTGGATATATATATATATTTTTAAAATGTATTTCCTGAATGTTTGTGTGTCTCTTTCTGTTCATTTGATTTGAAGTGAAAGAAGGGTTTGAGGTTGGTTTTCTGTTGTTGTCGTTTGTTTTGATCTTTTCTGTACTGTATTTCCTGAATGTTTGTGTGTGTTTCCTGCAGGAAGCTTTGTGAAGTTGGAAAGCAAAGAACTCCTGAGGAAGTTAGCGGAGCACAGGATATTCGAGTTGAAGAAGGTGAGTGTCTGCTTTACTAGTGATTAGGATGTATATGTGCTAATGGAGACCTGTGTGTTGTAGGAGAGAACACGTGTGTGTGTGTGTGTTCTTCTTTAATGTAACGTCTTTTCACATTAAGTGATATTAGACATGTGTGTGTCTGTGAGTGTTTGTGCGCTTGCATGCGTGTGTGCGTGTAACTGTATTTGAATTTTAATCTTTCATTTTGAGGATAATGAATATGCAGTCAGGTGTTTATTTTACACATCTAGACAAAACAGTTGAAAGGGGATCTAACACAACGGTGCTTCATCAGAGTAACAATGTTCACAGACAGTTCACATTACCCTTTGGTTTTTTAAAAAATGTAGGTGATCAGAATTTAGAGTCAGCCTTAAGTAGTTTAAATAGATTTTGTCTTATTTTTATTTTATTAAGTTAACTTTTTTTTTTAAAGTCTGTTCATTCATAGTGACAGTAGACTATTCTATTTCTAGTATTAGATTTTTTAAAAATCAGTAATGAATGATACAGGAATGAATAAATTTGTTGTGTTCCTCATGTAGAGCCCCAGGGTTCACAAATGCCAGATGGTGAAATAATGGTGTACTCAACTTTTTTTGCCCATTAGTTAGGTACCCGCACTCCGACTTTGGAGATTACATGAATAACAAATCAACTTGAGGTGAAACAAAATGACTGAGCAATTAAAATCAACCGTAACAAATTAACGGTAGATTGGGATGTGACTTTTGCTGTGTCAGTCATTTTAGATGTCTGTAACATACATTTCAACAGGTTTTGCTAGTTCATTGTTAATGCCAGAGTCATGATGTAATGAATTCCAAACAGGATATGGAAGAAAGAATGTGACCATGAGATATGAAATAGGAGCAAGTGCATGTTATGTGTTAAATGTGTGTGTGTGTGTTTGCATCCTTGGTTGTTGGTGTGTGCTTATGCTGCTATAGTTATGTTAAATGTACAGACATGTTTAATCATTCAATGCTTTTTTGTTTTCTTTTTTACTGGGAATAATCCAATAAAATAGTAGAACTCCCTGATAAACGGGCAAAACAAAAAACACCCTCCCTGAAAAAGCCAAAGCAAGCAAAATTGCAAACCTACTTTCTAGAGTCGGAATCGGTGTAACTTACATGGAAACTCAAGTTTTATGAAAAAGATACTTTTGAGTTTCAGAATCAGATCAACTTGCACAAATACTTAAATTTCATGATAAACAAACTTTCTCGCTTCATGATCAGTTTTAACTTATGAATACTTAAATTTGATTTTTTAAAATACTTTCTAGACAGGGTATAAGTTTGAATTTCATGAAAAGATACTTTCTAGATTCAGAATCCATTTTAAATATATCCTACATTTCTTTATGGTTTTCTTTTTTGATTACAGAAAAACCCATCATTTCCTAATGCCAAATACTTCTGCCGCCTGTGTGAATACCACCTGGACCGACCCCACGACTGTGAACGCCATGTGGATGAGAATCGACATCAGCGGAAAAAAGAGGTGAACAAATTGTGAAACAGTACCATGTTAACACTCCAACCTGCCGTAACGGTTCCATGGTAGGAGTGTGGTAAATGTAGCTGTCGGGGAAATGTATAGGGTCTGTAGTATCAACTTGAAAGCCATTAAGCTTTGTTAGTTATGGATTTTTTTTTATTTCCAAGACTACAGCTCCAGGGTTTACAATTGGTGAGATTTTTGCGTATACGACTTTTCGCCCCCACCATTAAGGTAGCCACAATCCAGTTTGGGGATAAGGATAGTTACGCATATAGGCTGAGTGCTGAGGCCTGTATTAACTCTCAGAGGACGGCTGTCCACTATAGCGGATCGGTGTAAAGCCACGGTTTCGGACGACTCGCCGCTATAGCGGATTTGCTTTTTGCAGATTTTTCACGTGGCGGCCGCATGATACTATGACTCGTGCAGCTAAACATAGCTTCGTGGGCCTGTCCAACGTCGAATGCAGTGCGTTGTCGGCTGATTCCGTGTGTTCCGAGCTCTTTGTTTGCAGTTGTAGAGAGTAGCCGACACGCCCAGCATTTTTGCATATGTGTCAGAAGCAAAATAGAAGGGATCAGATTAGGTCTCCATGACAGCGTTTTACTAAAGTGAGAGCTTCAATTTTTATATATGTACTAACCCAGTATGTTATTCATAAGTTCAGAAAATTTCATTTTCTTACTATGTGTTTTGTATTTTTTATGATTTTTTATACTAACCATTACAAATGGGCTGTCTGTGGGGAAAAGCAAGGGAGTGAATTGGCCGTCCCGAGTGAGTTAAAGTGTTATATTCTGTGATGTTACGGTGAGATTGTCTGTAGCCATGACAAGCTCTTATCACAGTAACCTGGTCCCTCCTTGAAAGGAGAAGTAAACAATCCGCTGAAGTCGGAATGTGGCTGCCTCTATGGCTAGGTACTGGAAAAGTTATATGTACGCCAATTTCTCCAATTTCTCTAGTGCTTGCTTAACAATCTGACCAAGATTTTCAGGTGGAAGAGTAAGCCGGAGTGCATGTTTTGGGTGACCCCCAAGGTGTTAAACGAAGGGAACATAACAACAACAGCAGCAGCAGCAACAACAACAAAAACAACACCATCACTAACAACAGCAGCAACAACAGCAGAAGCAGCAACAATAACAAAAACGCCATCATCACTACCAACAGCAGCATCAGCAGCATCACCACCACCACCAACAGCTACAACAACCACCACCACCACCAACAGCTACAACAACCACAACAACCACCACAACCACCACAAGGGCGAACTTTTACAAAGCAAGACCTTTTCCCCAACTACATGGCCATGACTAGAAATCTCAGTACAGGTCGTTCCAATGAATAAAAAAATAAAATAAAATTTAAAAAAGTTAAGAACCCCTGTGCAATGTACAATTAGTGCATGTCATATAAGCCTCTGCAATGATTTCTTCCTTGGCAGGATTCTGCTCATGATTGCTCAGGGAAAGAAGTTGTTACTGTTACTGTACCGTCAATTACAGCGTAATAGAAACCTCTCTCTCCTAGGCTAAACTAGTATGTGTAAGCATCAACAACAAAAAAGAGGAAGATTAAAAAAAAGGGGGGGTGGTAGCACCGAGTTATGACAGTATATTAACTCAGTAGGCCCTAATGAGTAATCTTCCTTGCTTTTTTCCCCCACATCTTTCCCAGTTGTAAGGGTTGTTTAAGAAAAACTGTGCTGACAGATACTAGTTTAAGCCTAGGACAGAGAGGTTTCTATTACACTGTAATTGACAGTAACAGTAATGACCTCTTTCCTAGCAATCGTGAACAGAATCCTGCCAAGGAAGAAATCATTGCAGTGGCTTTTTGTAAATCTGTTAATGAAATGTTCAAATCGGATTTTAAGACATTTTAGTTAGATTTTTGGGGGGGTTTGTATTGTTTTGTTGGGCAGAATTGAGGTTCACCAATGGTGAGATTTTGCGTATGCAGCTGGTTTTGTTCACCGTTAAGGTAGCCACATTCCGTCTCGAGGGATAATCTCTAAACATGACAACAGCGTGTATGCGTTTTAAAAGAAAATTTTGTTGTCCATTCCTAACTACATGCATTGACCTACCCTTTTAAATGGTGGAATGGATTTCAGCATGTGCAAGATATTTTGGATGCGTTGTATGTTTCTTTATAGTCTCACCGAAGGATTTTCAAAGGAGTGGAGTCAGTACTGTGTAAGCCCCGGGACGAAACCTCCCCTCCGCCCTCCCCCACCCCAACCCCCAACCCCCCCGAAGGGGTGTCTCAGTGGTGACTCAAACCTGAGCCATCAGATTGTGAGCTCAACACTCCAACCACCAGGGTATCCTGCCCCCTGAGCTAAATGATAATATATAAAAGAGTTTTTATATTGTAGACATAGTGATAATTTCTGTTATTTTATTTAGTTTTGTTGTATTTTTTTATGTTTCTTGGCTAGAGCTCCGAGGTTCACCATTGGTGAAGTATGCGACCGTTTTTAACCCCACCATTAAGGTAGTCGCATTCCGACTTCAGGGATGATTTCCTTATAATATTGAGAGGCAGTTAAGAGTCGGGTCATAAGCATACCTTAGTTCTAGCAAAACACACACAGAGAGACCAGCAAAATATCTTCAGATTGGTTCTTTTCTAAGCAGTAGACCACCGCAGCAGTTGGTTTTTTTTTTTATAGCATATAATGTCATTATGGTGCCATACCTAGGTGCAAAAGAAAAAAAATCTAAATCTCAGATTCCTGTGCAAGGGTGTTTGTACAAAGCGTGACGATCGTTTCTGATCCAGAGCAGTCGAACAGAGCAGTTCACTTTGATGAGAAGAACTTGAAAAACATGTCGAAATTTGTCATGATCATGAAGAGCGTTACAGTACAAGGGAGTGCAATGCATTATAATAAACATAATGCTATGGAGTGCAATGAAGTACAGCATAAGCACTACACTGTTGTCTTGCATTGCAGTGCACCACATTATACTGCACTACACTACACTGTACTTCACTGCACTGCACTACACTGCACTACCCTAAACTACACTACACTACACTGCACTGCACTACACTCACTACACTACACTACCCTACCCTATGCAAAACTTCACGTCACTACACTACACTACACTGCACTGCACTGCAGTGTACTACACTACTCTACACTGTACTTCACTGCACTGCACTGCACTAAACTACACTACTCTATGCTAAACTACACTGCACTATACTGCACTGCACTAAACTACACTACTCTATGCTAAACTACACTACACTGCACTGCATTGCATTGCACCAAATTATATACCGCACTGCAACAACAACCAACACACACACCACACCCACAACCACAACACCCCCCCTCCCTCCCTTCATATCCTCACCCACCCCTCCACAACTTCACCCCACCACCACCACCACCCCCAACCATCACACCACACCACAACAGACATTTGCACTGCCAAACAACAACAGAACAACAACAACAAAGCGCTAAAGCTTTTCGCTCTACGAAACTTGTCGTTCAGGCGCTGGACATGGAAGGTATCCTGGAGAACATCCCTCCTCCCAGCACTCAGCAGATGGCAGCCCTGGACCACATTGTCCATACCATCTGCCAGCAGCAAGGTCTGACGCCGTCGGAGCTGGAGTTACGGCGCCAGGCTTTTCACCGATTACAAGACTGCATCCAGAAGTTTAGAGGTGAGGTGTTGATTTGAGTCAACTAGGTTTTTTTTCAGTCTTCCATCAGCTAGCTCCTTTTGTGTGTGTGTGTGGTGGTTTTTTGGGGTGGTTTTAAAAAAATTTTAATTGTAGATTTTTTGGGCCATTCAAGGCCTTAAGTGGAACGATTTGCTACAGAAAGTAGAAGACTGTGGAGAGTGGAGGAAGGTGGTTGCAAAATCTTTAGTGGTACCCCATGGGGGCTGTGGGATAGACACAAAGGGGGCAGACGCAAGATGTTTTTTTGGTCTGCGTAAAGATAAAATTGTGATTTTGTTGTTGTTGAAGTTAAGTAGTTTTCTTAAGGTGAATTTTTCTTTAGTTGTGGTGGGTTTTAAATTTAAAAGACAAATTTTAAAATCTTATTTCAAAAAGTAGAAACAGTAACCAAACCCCTACAAACTCCGTTAATGTGTTATGTATTACTTTGTCTTTTATTCAGAATTTTTGTTAGAAAAAAAACTTCGACTAAAGGGTAATGAATGGTATATATGTACAGAAGAACGAAGCTGCTATCGCTGTATTTTCCACCCCAAAGTGTGTTTCCCAAGTATGGATTTTTGTTGAAAGATGTTTTGGCTTGCGTATTTGTTTTCCAAAACACACAAGATGCGTTTGAAAGTCATTCATTTAAAAAAAATCTTTTTAATGTTGTTTTCACATAAAGGCCCCCAAGGTTTTTCTTTTCCTCACGAGTTGTGAGGTTCAGCCAATGGTGACATTTTACATATGTAACTGTGTTTACTCACCATCTGACTGAGAATGATCCCTAAACATGATACCATTGTGCATGCGGGTTTTCCACACACACACAAAATTGTCATCCATTCCTACATGCCCACATTAGCCTAGTCTTCTGAAAAGCTGAACAGGTTAGTTTAACACATGCACAAGATTTGCACACAGGACCTCAGTTTAAAGCCTCATCCAAAGGACTTTCAGGGGGACTGAAGTCAGCACTGATGATAACTCCACAAAGAAAAAAAAATCCCCTCAAAGGGGGGGTGCCTCAGTGGTGACTCACATCTGGGTTGTCAGATTGCTTTAACCACTAGGATATTCCTCCTTTTTATATATATATATATATTTTTTTTTTTAAAGTATCGAAAACGAAATGCATTTGTGGAGGGGAGCGTAACCTTGAGCCGTGTTGTTGTGGTTGCGACAGACGACATAAAGCTGCAGATGTACGGGTCGTCGCTGACAGGTGTGGGGTTGAAGGACAGCGATGTCAACGTCGATGTGTCAGGGCCCGGCCCGGCTCCTGCTTTGCTGATGAACGTCTTGAAGATTCTGCAGATGCATGGAGGTAATGGGACCTTGAGGGGTGTTTTTTTTTTGCTTTTTGGTGGTGGTGGTGGGTGATGGTGGTGGTGGGTGGGAATGTCGCTTGAAAGCGTGATGCGTTTATTTTTCATCAGGTAGAGTAGCGTTGGATTTCATGCAGAGAAAAATGCCATGGGTTTTTTTTTCTTCTCCTTGTTACTTAAAGCTTTGAGGATCGTTGATGATGATATTTTAGCATGCACAACCACTCCCCCCCCCCCCTTCCTCACATAGCAGCATTTAAGGATGGTGTCTAAACACTGTACCTGTGTGCTTGCATTTTAAAAAGATTTTTGTCATCCGTACCTACCGGCACGCATTGGTCTACTCTTCCAAAAGGCAAAACAGGTTTGTAATGTCTGCACAAGATGTTCTGCATACATTTTTGGCCAAGTAGTCTCATTTGATTTTTTTTTCTCATGAAACTGGGAAGAAAGAGCAAGGCTGAGAATCGAACCCAGAACCTCATGGTTTATTTGTTAGGCAGGTGAACATCTTAACCGCCCTGCCATCTTCTTATATTCTCATCTGAAGGAGTTGTTGATAGTGAATAGAGTTAGGATTGAATTAACTCTAGGGGCGAAAAATATCTCTTCAAAAACAATTCCTTTACTTGTGTCTTAATCAGTGATGTCGGTTTCTGTTAGATCATGCGTTCAGTGATCAAGTTACTGACATTTCAGTGATCAAGTTACTGACATTTTGCTCCATATCAGTATTACTTTCTTTCTTCAAATGATAAAATAAAGTTAAGTCTTGCCCGTGGTGTTCAAACACCCCACACTTTTATTGCTTCATTATCCATGCACTTTAAAAAAAAAAAATTTAATCAGTCCATGGCTCTATACATTAATTTTTAGTTTGTAGATGTCTATAAATGGATGAATATGTGTTATTTTCTTTATTTTCTTTGTTTTAAAAAAAAAATTCGAATTGAAAATTTTAAAAAAGGAGTGGTGTTTAGTAACCTGTGCCGTCATTGGGTAGCAAGGCATTCAGAGACCTCAGCTTCTCCAGGGGCCAGCATCTTAAGAGCGGCTCCCATCTCCTCTCCCCTGCAGCTTTGCCTTCCCCTATCTCTGTAGAGGGCAGGTACCCATTTACAGCTGGGTGAACTAGGAGGACCGTACTGAAGCCATGGCACACCACAGTCAAGTCACCTGTCTATGAGGGAACCACGTTCAGTGCTGCTGAACCTTAGCTTGAGGAGGGCCAAGTGTTCTGACCACTGAACTACCCCATCCCCTGTAAATTAAAAAACACTTTACACACACACACACACACACACACACACACACACACACACTACTACACTTAACACACTTAATCTCTTACTTGCGACCTACCTTAATAGCTTACCATCCCATGTTCGCGGGAACATCTTGCGCCAACAAATCCTGTTCCTGCTTTTCGGGTGCATTGTGGCAGGACAGATCAAATTCAGCTCCAAAAGGTCTTGCATGGCATCTGTCATCTCGAATAAATTTGACTGTCTCCTAAGTGCTATTACATTATCCTCGATTAAATTTTTTCAAATGATAAACACACACACACAAACGTCTTTCCAATAATGACCCCGCACAACTGAACACAAACCCTTTTTTTGGTCACACACACACACACCTAAGTTCTCTTTTGGTTTTTGTTGTTGTCGTCTTCAGCGCCAGACTTCGTCAACCTTCAGAACAACTTCAGTGCCAAGATCCCGGTGGTGGAAGTGAGGGACAGCCAGACAGACTGCAAGATGGTGCTGACCATCAACGGTCAAGCCGCCGTGCTGACCAGCCATCTGCTGCAGCTGTACCTGTTGGCGGACCCGCGGGTCAAACCTCTGTGCATCACCATGAGGACTTGGGCAAAGGTCGGACCTGAGGGGGCCATGGGATTCTATTGTGATGTTGAGGAATGATACTTAGGGGTTGTTTGGTTTTTAGGGGGATGGGGTGTTTTTTTCATGTTTTGGGTTTTGTCCGTGTTTTGTCGTAGGTGTTTTGATTTTCAAGCGAGCGCAGGATTTTTTATGTGTCTTTGTCTCTGTCTGTCCTCTGTCTCTGTCTTCTCTCTTTTCTCTCTCTTTCTCTTTGTTCTCTGTCTGTCTCTCTCTCTTGTCACCACCTTCTTTCTCTCTGTCTCACTGTTCTCAGCCTCTCCCCTGTCCCTCTCTCTCTCCTCCTCCCTCCCTCTCTCCTCACCTCATTTTCCCATCTCTCTCTTTCCCCATCCCCCTCTCTCTCCCTCCCTCTGTCTCTCCTCCCCCTCCTCCCTCTCTCTTCTTCCCCCTCCCCTCCCTCCCCTCTACTCCCTCTCTCTCTATCTCTCTCTCCCTCCTCCCCTTTGTGAGGTATTGAGCCCTGAGCTATTTGGATATGAAATTCAAAAGGAGTTATATATCATGTGTGGCCCAGGCCAAAAGCTGTGTCAGTTATTGATGTCAGCTAATTGCCAAGGCCTACACTAAAATGTTATGCTGTAAAACGTTGTGTTGAGATTGCCTTGAGCCATGACAAGCTCTTAACATAACAAACCTGCACTTTCCTTTGTTAGGAGAAAAAAATATTAAGTCGGAGTATGGCTGCCTATGTAGCGAGGAACTTGAAAAAGGTCATACACACAAACTTCTCATCCGGTGTGTACTTCCTATCTCACACAGTGATTCCCAGGTGGGATGAGTGAGTCAGAGTGTGGCATGTTCTGGGTGACCCCCAGGGTGTAAAGCTGGGGAACGCACAACAACAACATTGTGTGTTTTATGTGCTGTGTATGTGTCCGTTATTTATGGAAAAAAATGGTTTGTCCTGTGCCCAGATCTGTCACTTGGATCGGCAAGAGGAAGGCATGCTGCCCGCATTCGCCTTCAACATCATGGTGGTGTATTTCCTGCAGCAAGTGAAACCGCCGGTGTTGTGTCTGCTCCCTTTACTGCAGGTGTGTTGTGGATGCTTGTGTGTTTCCCTGACTTTCATTTAGTCCTTTATGTTTACTTGTGTTTACCTTCAGATATTGGGTTTTCTTTCAAAAAAAAATTTTTTTATAGTTGATTGTTCTGTTTTGTTTTTTGGAATTGTTGCTTTACAAGATTCAGTACTATATAAATTCCATGCGTTATTATTTGTATTATATTTATTGTCATTAAAATTGTTTTCTATCTTTCAGTTTTGTTGTAATTTTGGGGTACTTTTCTGCAGCATAGACATATTTTTGAAAAAGATTGAATGGATGCATTATTTCTTTCCTTGAAAATGGGTTAGATTTTTTTTTTCCAAAACCTTTTTTTGGGGGGTGGGGTGGGGGATTGGAATTTCTAATCAGCATACACAAAGATGATGAATGTTGAAATCAGACTTAAAAACAGTTTTATCCAGAAACAGAACTGCACAAAGCTTATCTACAGATGCAAAACTGTTATTTCAAATTACAACACACTGTTATCATTCTCACTAAGAAGAGAATCTCTTTTATGTAAAGCAGAATACTCAACTATTCTTCTGATGTTCTGGATTCTATTTCAGCTTTCAGCCAGATGTATATAATATGGAAGCCTTTTTTTTCTTTCTGAAAGTTATTGAGTCACATTTACATGTGTTTTCAAACTTTCCGTTTGTGTGTGTGTGTGTATACACATTTGATTTTGTTTAATCTAAGCTATTATTGGTTTGCATGACTGTGTAAGAGTTTAAGTTGAATGCAAGCGCTTTGATTTGTCTTCGCAAGATGTAGCACTATATAAATTCCATTTGTTGTTGTTATTGTTGTTATTATCAATATTATCATAATCATCATGATTATTATCATTATCAATAATTTTGATTTTCTAAAGAAGATACTTGTAATATGTTTTTGTCATGTGCACAGTAATTGTTGGTGTGCTCATGTGTGGTTGTTAAATGTGTGGATGCCTTGAGAATGATAATAATAATGATCTTTGGAATTTATATAGCGCTGAATCTTGTAAAAACAGATAGAAGCGCTTGTACTCAAATCATTTACATGCATGCAACTCTCCTTAAACATAATGAACAACATATTTCAAATCCATGCACACGCATGCACGTACGCACGCACGCACGCCACACACACACACACACACACCACACACACACACACACACTCACACACACACACTCACACACTCTCGCAAACACACTAAGGAGGTGAAGGATGCTGATGAAAATTAGGGACAGATATGAGGGGAAAGTCTCAGGTAGAACATAAGAAGAACAGGCTGATATGATCACTCACCAGTTTGAATGGCCTGTATCCTCCCATCATTGTAGGTTTTTCTCTTTCTCTGTCATCTCATTTCAGTTGGGGTTTTTTCACCCCTCCCTCCCTCCCTACCGAGTGTGGAACTACCTACCCTGCTGTTCTCACACGGCTTGAGAGCAGAGGTGTGGGGAAACCTCAGGCCCAAAGAAAATTGTTATTATTTTGGGATTGGGGACGGGATAGCTCAGTGGTCAGAGCACTCGCTTTCCCCCAGCCAAGTTAAGCAGCGTCGAGCGTGGTTACCAGTTGGATGGGTAACCGTTTGCGCGCCTTGGCTTCAGTACAGTTCCCCCATTTCACCCAGCTGTAAATGGGTACCTGCCCTCTTTAGGGTCAGGGAAGGTAAAGCAGCGAGGGAGAGGAGATGGGCGCCACCCTCAATATGCTGGCCCTAGAGAAGCGAGGTCTCTGACGCCTCGCTCCCCTACGACCTTATAGGTTATGGGACTCCTTTACCTTTTACCTTTATGTCTTTGGTTACATGATTGGTTGCTTTGTTGAATTTGTGTTTGATAGAGGTAACTAAAACTCACCTGCTTAGAAAGCGAGAAATGTGGGTTCAGTCCTCATTTGTACCCCAAATTTTTCCCCCATCCACTAGACCTTGAGTGGTACTAGTCTACATGCTCATCTTTCAAACAAGACAATAAACCGAGGTACCCTGTGCAACAAGCATTCAGCTCATGTAAGATAACCCACGGCAATGAGATAAGAGTTGTCCCTGTCAAAAGTCACTGTGATAGGGAAACAAATACACATGCAGACAGGGGAAAAAAACCAAGATGTGCTGCTCTTATGGCGTATGTGTTATGGCGTGTGTGAATTCCACTTTACAGCTTAGTCTTCAGTGATCGACTATGGTTCTCTGACGAGGAGGCTTGACTCGCACAGTCCTTATGTGCTGCAGCCCTGGGGGCTGGTTGGCCTTTGGAGAACATCTCCAACGCTGACTGTCCTTATGCCCACTTGGCCGAGAGAGTGGGGATGTACTGTGGTCAAGGCATCTCTACTATAATCAAATTTCTACCCAGTTTCCAAAACAGCAGCTGCCTCCTCTGCTGTTTTGGAGGTCATTGTCAGACACGACGGACAAACATACAGTGTGCATGCATTTGATTGCAATTGGTGTTGTTCATACTGTGATTATTACTGAAATCTGTGTGCTGTACATAACTAATTGTGCATTCTACCCTTTTGGGGGGACAAGATAGTTCAGTTGTTGTCAGAGTACTCACTTTCCTCAAGGTAAGATCAAGCAGCATTGAGTGTGGTTACCAAGTGGATGGGTGACTGTTTGCGCTGCTTAGGCTTCAATACAGTCCCCCAGTTCATCCAGCTGTAAATGGGTACTTTCCCTCTTCAGTGTCAGGGAAGGTAAAGCAGCGAGGGAGAGGAGATGGGCATCGCCTTGAAAATACTGGCCTGTGGAGAAGCTGATGTCTCTGACACCTTGCTCCCCAATGATAACATATATTATGGAAACACCTTCGCCGTTACCACTTTTACCTACCCTTTGTTATTTTTGTTGCTGTCTGATTTCAGAATCCACCTGAAGGCAAAGGCCTGCCACCTTTGAAATTGGAGGAAAAGCTGGATTATGAGGCTTTGAAAGCACAGGTGAGGTTTTCTTCTCTTGCCATACATGTATTTCTTTTGACCTTGATGGTTTGTGTGTGTGTGTGTGGTGTGTGTGTGGTGTGTGAGTGAGTGTGTGTGTGTGTATGGTGTGTGTGAGTGTATGGTATGTGTGTGTATTGTGTGTGTGTGGGAGTGTGTATGTGTGAGTGTGTGTGTATGGTGTGTGTGAGTGAGTGAGTGTGTGTGTTTATGGTGTGTCTGTGGGAGTGTGTATGTATGGTGTGTGTGTGAGTGTGTGTGTGGTGTGAATGTGTGTGTGTGTGTGTGTATGATGTGTGTGTGGTGTGTGTGTGTGGTATGTGAGTGAGTGTGTGTATGGTGTGTGTGAGTGAGTGTGTGTGTGTGTGTGAGTGAGTGTGTATGTGTATGGTGTGTCTGTGGGAGTGTGTATGTATGGTGTGTGTGAGTGAGTGTGTGTGTATGGTCTGTGTGAGTGTGTGTGTATGGTGAGTGAGAGTGTGTGTGTATGGTGTGTGTGAGTGTGTGTATGGTGTGAGTGTGTGTGTATGGTGTGTGAGTGTGTATGGTATGTGTGTTTTGTTTTGTCTGTCAGTATTACCTTTGTAACGACAAAACTGTGTGTTGTTTGTGCTGTAATCTTTTCTCAGAGTGTTTGTTTTGTCTGCTCTGGGGGGGGGGGGGGGGGGGGTAAGTTTTTTGTTGTTTTTTTTCGTGTCATTTTTTTATATTTTAATGTGAACTCGGTGTAGATTGGGGAGGGAACACTTTTTAATGTTTTGGGAACTTTTTTTTTTTCATTCTTCTTCTTTGAACGCTCAGACACCAACTACATGTACTGACATATGAGCGAAAATGTGTGGTGCTGCTGTTAAGCACCTGACAAGTCAGGCCCAGCACATCTGACTTCGGTGTGACTTTTTTTTTTTCCAAAATAAAAACTTGGTTTGATTTTGGTCCTGTGATGTGATGATTGAAGTTTTGTGTGTGTCTGTGTGTGTGTGGAGGGCTGTTTTTTTCTTTTTAATCTAGGTATTTAAATTTATAAGCAGGTGGTAAATTTCAACCTTGGCTTTAATTCTTGATGAGATGACAGCCCTGACAATGACAATGACAATGACAAATTCTTTTATTTCGAGGATAATGAATAGGCACCTATGTGCTTTTTTACAATCAGTCCCCACCCTTAGGGATATATAAGAGAGAGAGAGAGAGAGTGTTGGGGTGGAATTGAACCTAAGACTGTTCGAGTTTTTTGTCCACCTGCTGGACTGAATGACCTGTGTGGCCAGTTGAGCTAAATACACATCGTGAATGAATAGGATTGGTCGTGTGGTCACTGGCAGGTCTGCATTCAGCCGGCACTGCCGTGTAGGGAATACGTAAAATTTTATAACACAAATTTTTAGGAATCTTTTTATATGTTCTTGTTTGCGTGGTTGGTATTTTTAGATGGTGGGGATAAAGAGTTGTTGGTGGGGTTGGGTTTTTTATTTATTTATTTTATTTTATTTATTTTTTTTAAATTTTTTTAGTGTTGATTCAAAGCATCTCTGTTATAATCAGATACATTGATTGTGTGTTGAATTTCTGACCTCTGTTAATGGTTGTATTTTTGTTAGGTTGCTTGGCTAGAGCTTCAAGGTTGCATATGCGACCGTTTTTGCCCACCTTTAAGGTGGCCGCATTCCAACTTCAAAAGACACCAGAGTGCATGTGGTTTCTTTTTCTCTTTTTTCATCTGTTTTTTTTTTCCCCTGGCATCTGTGGCCTACTCGCCTGAAAGGCGAAATGGGTTTTAACATGTGTGCAAGATGTTCTGAGTGCATTTTCTCAGTTCATAGTCTCGTCCGAAGATCTTTTAGGGGGATTGGAGTTGGTACTGATGTCAACTCCAAGGGAAAAATCCCCTTGAACGGGTGTCTCAGTGGTGGCTCAAACCTGGGTTGTCAAATTGTGAGGGCAGTGCTCTAATAACTTAGCTATACTGCCTCCTCTGTCTTTTTGATTGTGTGGGGGGAGGGGTTTGGGTTTTTTAAAATTTAGTTGGAAGATAGGGGTCTTTGGTTTTTTATCTTTCGTCAGCAGTCTCCTGCCTTTTTATTGACACAGTATGTCCATTCTGCAGTGTTATATGCCAATGTGGCCCTTTTTTATGTATGTTTTTGTACTTAAATGTTTTTGTGGGGGGGGGGGGGGGGGGGGTTTACATTTTTTTGTAATCTGGGGATGATAAAGTGGAATGTTGGCGTTCTCAACACAGCCTGGTTTTATATTAGGATCGAAATGATTATGGTATCGTGCCATTTAAATGTTTTTTTCAGATGGGTGGTGTTAGATACTTTGAAGGTTTTAGGAGATGTTGGTTATTGAACTTGGAAGTGAAAGTTACTGGAGCCGCTGAAACTGAATGAGATGACAAACAGCCCTGATACAGCTTTCATGATCGGTAGTAGGGCTGTAAACAATATGGAATGGATTATAATGGTGGTGGTGGTGGTGTGTTAACAGGCGGAGGCGTGGGGGTCGGAGAACGGGAGCAGTGTTGGGGAGCTGTGGCTGGCCCTGCTGAGGTTCTACTGCCTGCAGTTCGACAACACGCAGTTCGTCATCTCCCTCCTCCACCCCCTCCCCCTCACCCGCCAGGAGAAGAAGTGGAGCTCCAAGAAACTGGCTATTGAAGGTGAGTGTGGTTAGGGGGGTGATGGTGGTGTGTGTGTGTTCCAAGAAACTGGCTATTGAAGGTGAGTGTGGTTAGGGTGGTGGTGTGTGTTCCAAGAAACTGGCCATTGAAGGTGAGTGTGGTTAGGGTGGTGGTGTGTGTTCCAAGAAACTGGCCATTGAAGGTGAGTGTGGTTAGGGTGGTGGTGTGTGTTCCAAGAAACTGGCTATTGAAGGTGAGTGTGGTTAGGGTGGTGGTGTGTGTTCCAAGAAACTGGCCATTGAAGGTGAGTGTGGTTAGGGTGGTGGTGTGTGTTTCCAAGAAACTGGCCATTGAAGGTGAGTGTGGTTAGGGTGGTGGTGTGTGTTCCAAGAAACTGGCTATTGAAGGTGAGTGTGGTTAGGGGGTGGTGTGGTGTTCCAAGAAACTGGCTATTGAAGGTGAGTGTGGTTAGGGTGGTGGTGTGTGTTCCAAGAAACTGGCTATTGAAGGTGAGTGTGGTTAGGGGGGTGGTGTGTGTTCCAAGAAACTGGCTATTGAAGGTGAGTGTGGTTAGGGGGGTGGTGTGTGTTCCAAGAAACTGGCTATTGGAAGGTGAGTGTGGTTAGGGGGGTGGTGGTGTGTGTTCCAAGAAACTGGCTATTGAAGGTGAGTGTGGTTAGGGGGGTGGTGTGTGTTCAAGAAACTGGCTATTGAAGGTGAATGTGATTAGGGGGGTGGGGGATAGTGTGTGTGTGTGTGTGGGGGGGGGGGGGGGGATATTGGAGTCCAAGAAATTGGCTATTGAAGGTGAGTGTGGTTAGGGGGGTGGGAGGTAGTGTGTGTGGTGTGTGTTCCAAGAAACTGGCTAGTGAAGGTGGTTAGGGGGGTGGTGGTGGTGGTGGTGGTAGTGTGTGGTGTGTGTGGTGGGGGGGGGGGGGGGGGGGGGGGGTATATGGAGCTCCAAGAAACTGGCTATCGAAGGTGAGTGTGGTTAGGGGATGGGGTTGTGGTAGTGTGTGTGTTTATTTTGTTTTATTCTATTTTATTTTATTTTATTATTTTGAGGATAATGGAACAAGCGCTCAGGTGCTTTTTTTTCCATCCAGTTCCCTGTGTGTATGCAGGAAAAGGTGAGCATGACCTTGCCGTCTTTTGTGTGTGTGGTGGGGGGGGGGGGGGGGTGTATGTGTGTGTGTATATGGAGCTTCAAGAAACTGCCTATTGAAGATCAGTATGACAAGGGGATGGTTGTGGCGTTTATGTTGGGGGGGAGGGAAGCAGTGAGGAGGGGGTGTATGCATTTTTTAATTTCATGTCTGTATACTGAAAGAGAAGTTGAATGAGTGCGAGTCTCAGTGTGAGTTTCAGTATGTATGTGTGTTCGTTCTTGAATCTAATGTCTTTTCGCTAAGGGTGAAATTAGATGGTGTATGTATGTGCGTGTGTTTGTGTGAGAGAGGGAGAGAAATCTAAAAAGGGTGTGTAGGGTGTGTGTATGTGTCTGTATGTGTGTGTCTGTGTGTGTGATAAATGTGTGTATCTGTATAATAATGTATGGAATTTATATAGCGCTGAATCTTGTAAAGCAACACATCAAAGCGCTCAGATTTTTTTTTTATATCGAGGATAATGGAATAAGCACTCATGTGCTTTTTTACATCCAGTCCCCATATGTATGCGGTTTTGTCAATGTTGTCATCTGTTCCCACCGGCACACAATGGCCTACTCTTTCGAAAAGCGGAACAGGATTTAACGTGTGCGCAAGATGTTCTGCATGTGTTCGCACACGGGGCCTCGGTTTATAGTCTCATCCGAAGGACTTGTAGGACATCCGAAGGACTTATCTGTATGTGATAAGTGTGTGTATGTGGAGCTCCAAGAAACTGGCTATTGAAGGTCAGTATGACAGGGAGATGGGTGTGGTTGTGGTTGTGCGTGTGTGTGCATGCACGTGTGTGTATTACAAGTTTGAAAATGATTGGGGTTTTGCTAGAAAAACTGGCCTCCAGACTTCACCCCGTTTTTTCCCTAATCAGAAACGTTACCATTCTCTGTCCCCGCTTCAGACCCCTTCAACCCCAAGAAGAACATCGCCAACTCGCTGGCCAACTCGCTCATCTTCGAGTACTACCAGTCGTGCGTGCGCAAAGCCTACGAGTACTTCGGGATGCCGCGGGACCGCGAGGGCCAGGTGAGCGTGTGCCTGGAGTCGCTGCAAGCCCTGGCCGAGCAGAAGACGGAAACGCTGCTGAAGGAGAACCAGCAAGACCCCGCTGCCTCGGCCAGCTCCTCCAGCGTCGACACCACCTCGGACAAAGACAGCCCGCGCAAAGGGAAGGCGGAGGCAGACGCGGAGAAAACCGCTGAGGAGAGCGCTGCGGAAGACAACGAGGAGGAGAACGAGGAAGAGGAAGAGAAGTTGGTGGCGGAGAAAATTGAAGAGGGCGGGTGTGTGGTGATCGAGTCCAACACGTCGATCCTGCGGAAGCTGACGGAGGAAGCTGGGCAGGGAACAGGGAGCGAGAGGACGGCGGAAGATTCGGCCATGTCCTCCTTGGCCAGTTCTGCCACGTCTTCCGGCATCAAGGCGGCGACGGCAGCAGCGGCAGAATCGCTGAACGAGACGACCTGTAGCGAAGATCTGGCCGACTGTTCGGCCATTTCCGGGTCCGATCCCAGGACGGATTCTGCGGTGGCAGCGCTGTCGGCGTCTGACGGGGATCTGGGTCCTGACTGGTCGTCCGTGACGTCCGGCGGTCAGCTGACGTCTTCAGAAGTGGCCGAATCTGCCGCTGATGTGTCGGCGGCGCTTTCCGTTCAGGATGCGTCTGCCGTTTCCAGGGAGTATTTTTCGGCGGTGGATGATCGGGAAGGGGAGTCCAGCGACGATTACGAAACGTCGCCCGAGACCCCTGAAGAGGAGAGGGCGGGTGAGTGGCCAAGTGTTGGTCTGTTTTTTGGTTGTAGGGAGTGCACCGTGTGTGTGTGTGTGTGCGCGAGTATGCGTTTATTATATATCTTCAGTTTAACGTCTATTCACATTTAGTGATTTTAGACGGGAGTATGCGTTTTTAAGGTGTTAGGTGTGTTTTTGTTTCCCAAAACATTTTTTTGAGATTTGATGTTTTGTCAGATTTGTCGATGTGATTTCCCAATTAGTTAGTCATACTCCTTTCGTAGCGTTGAAAGAAATTATGAAAATGTTGTAGATGAATATGAGAGGAATGTTTGAATGAGATGTGTAATTATTCTGTAATTTTTTTTAATCAAACATTTGTGTGTGTGTGTGTGGAATGCACTTTCATGAGGTACGTACAAACAGTTGTTGTATCATGTACATAAATGGGTAGGTGTGCTATAAACAAGAAGATTAGATTGGATTGGATTTTAGTGAGTGAGACTCTGTGTGTGAGTGTGTTGGTGTGTGACTGAAAGTAAGAGTATATATATGTGAATACAAATGTTTGCATTGAAATAATTATGTCTTCCCTCTCCCTCCCTCTCTCTTTCTTTCTCTCTTTCTGTCTCTCTGTCTCTCCCTCTCTCTCCCACTCTCTCCCCTCCCTTCCTCCCACCTCTCCCCTCCTGACTCTCATACTCTGTCTCTCTCTCTCTCTGTCTCTCTCTGTCTCTCTCTCTCTCTCTCCCCCCTCCTTTGTCTGTCTGTCTCTCCCCCTTTCCCCCTCCCTACCTCTCCCTCTCCCTCTTCCCCCTCCTCTCTCTCATTCTCACTCCCTCTAACCTTTTTTTAACTTTATAGCCATAGAAATGCACACCAAAAAAACCCATCACTGTTCGTATCGCTAAATTACAATTAAAAGAATGTACGTATCGCTGAAACGGAAACGAAAACGTGTCTGCCATAACAGATGCAGAGGCGGCTCTGACCAAAGAGATGAGTCAGCTGAATCTGTCGTCTGAGAAGACCGACGCCAGCTCGCGGGAACCTGTTGCTGCTGCTGCTGACGCTTCTGTCACTGTCGCTGCTGCCGGTGTTGGGGACAGTGACGCAAAGAAAAGTGCCGCGGCCGTTGAGGATGAGAGGGAGGATAGCACAGTGGACTGGTACGCCTTCACCGAACAGGTTTTCACTGGTGGGAAGGTGAGCGGTGGATTTTTTTTATGTTTTAAGGGTGTGTGTGTGTGTGTATTGTGTGTGTGTGTGTGGTGTATATGTGTGTGTGTGTGTGTGTGTATATGTGTGTGTGTGGTTGTTTGTGTGTGTGTGTGTGTGTGTGTGTGTGGGAGAGAGAGAGGTGGGGAGGAGGTGGAACGATGTGGATGTGAGAAGTGTGTGCTTGTTCATTGGAAAAAAACATTCCAAGTCTTTACCTCTGCAGAGTTTTTTTGTTTTTGAATATTAGACAAAGTACTTATTTATTTTTAGTGCCCATACATGTGTGCTTGCTTACATATTCTCACAGCCATGTGTTGGAGAGTTTATGTGTGTGCATGGGGATGCTTATATTTGCGTCTGCTCTTGTTTATGTAAACCTCTTTTTAAAAAAATTTTTATTGTTCCTTGGCTTGAGCTCCCTGAGGTTCACCAGTGGTGAGATATTTGCTGCGTATGCGACTGCTTGTCTCCCCTCACCATTTAGGGGTAGCCGCATTCCAACTTCAGGGATGGTGTCTTGTGCACTACACCTGCGTGCATGCATTTTAACACATTTGTTCCCGTGGCATGAGTCCCTCGTGACTTGTTGTTTACAAGAGTTGATGATCTGAAGTCTGTAGCTAGTACCAATAGACTGCGCTGGTTTGGGCACGTTCAACGGGAAAGCAGACCACCACATCATAAAAAGAGCAATGAACTTCGTTAGTGGATGGAAAGAGACCAAAGGGAAGACCTAGCAAAACCTGGGCTACCTGTATAGCAGATGATCTTAGAGAAAGGGGCATAAATAAGGAGGAAGCTTGAAACAGAGAGAGATGGAGAAGGCTCGTCAATGTCAAACCTTCCCTGGGAGAAACATGACAAAAAAGGAAGAAGAGACCCTGGAATGAGGGACTCGTGTCATGAACATTACTTTCGTTTTTGGTGAAATAGTTTCAGTTAGCCTTGCTAACTTCCATTCATATGAAGTGAGATTACTCTTGGTTCTTCCTGTGCCACATGTCAACTGTGTGGTCCAACAATCCATAGAAAAAAGAAAATTTTTACGAATATTTTTCTTACCTAATCCTCTTTCAGCAGTGACGGCTTGAAATTTACTCAGTCTGGAGAATGAGATTGCTCAGTTCTATGTGGGACACAAAGGGTTAACTCATTGGAGTCGCAGTGAAATGGATCCCGCCATTTTGTGGTGACGCATGATTTGGGCTATATTTGAAAAATTCAGCAGACTTACCCAACATAATAATGACATACACATTATACATCATTGAAAAGTTTATAATGTCTTCTTTTGAGATTGTTTCACAGTTTTTTAATAGATGACTGTATTTATATTTTTACAAATTTCCAAAATATGTCGCTGAATGCTGAAAAATAAAAAGTTTTGAAAATTAGAGTTTGTATCTTAAATGGCTTGAACTATTCATCAACTAGTTCCCTTGAAGCAATGTGATGATTTTTCACCAAAGTAAAGTTCCCTGAAGCTGGCTGAATCCATGTAATGTCATTTTTTGTACAACAAATTTTTTTTTTTAAAGAATCATAACACTGGAGTGCCTGAAATCCCAAAGATATCACTTGTTGACATGTCAAACAAAATTGGCCAACAGATAAAAACTAGGCAAGCTTATGGTCAAGGAAAGCAACTGTGTTTAGAAAAATGATTGCCCTACAGGCTAGAGTACTTTCCCTTGAGTTAACCATCACTTTGTGTTTTTAAAAAATTCGTAAGTCTGCCGATTCTTAAGCTTCGGCACGTCACAGTAAAGGAAAAGAGTGCCGAAGCTTAAGCTTCGGCACAACCTCAATGAGTTAAGCAGTTTTTGTCATCCATCCATTCCTACCAGCACAAAATGGCCTGCTCTTCCAAAAGGCAGAACAGGTTTTTAATGTGTGTGTGCAAGATGTTCTGCGTGCATTCACACACAGGGTCTCGGTTTATAGGTCCCATCTGAAGGGACTTTGACGTTCAGTTTTTTAAAATTTTGTCATCAAACGTGTGGGAAGAAAGGGCAAGGCTGTGAATCGAACCCAAAACCTCACGGTTTACTTGTTAAGCTTTTCCTGACGGGTAACCCGTTATAGGGTAACCAACCATCTGCTAACCCTTCCCTCTGTATCACCCACTACCACTGCTGGGTTACAGAAGCGTACAAATGTGCACAGTGCACGTGTACTGGGAAAGAGGGGTTCTCTCCCTTAACGTAGGGACAGGATCTAGCCTAGTGGTCAGAACATCGCGCTTGCAATCTGATGACCCGGGTTCGATTCCCGTTCAAGGGGGATATTTTCCCCTGGAGTTAACATCAGTGCCGACTCCACTCTCCCCAAAAGTCCTTCGGATGAGACTATTAACCGAGGCCCCATGTGCGAACGCACGCAGAACGTTAAATCCTGTTCCGCTTTTCGTAAGAGTAGGCCATTGTGTGCTGGCGGGAACAGGATGACAAAATTTACAAAACCCGCATACAAACAAGGGACTGGATGTAAAAAAAAAGTGCTTATTCCATTATCCTCGATATAAAAAAAAATTTGAAAAAAAAACAAAAATAGTGTAAAGCAGGTGAACGTCCTTCTTCACTGCCCTGCTACCTTCCTTCCCTAACCTTTTGTGCGTGATTTCCATGGCATCCACATGTGTGTGTGTGTGTGTGTGCTGCAGGGCCCGGCAGTGATTTGCGGCTACTGTGAGCAGGAGGGCCACATCAAGAATAACTGCCCCGAGGACCGCTTGCCTCAGCTGCTGCCCTTGCCACCCATGAATCCCGAACACATGAGTATGCTGCAAAATGTCATCGGCCGAATCATTTGTGAGTACTGCTGGTAGGAGGGAGGGAGGGAGAGGGAGGGAGGGAGAGGGAGGGAGGGAGAGAGGGAGGGAGGGAGAGAGGGAGGGAGGGAGGGAGAGAGAATGTTTGCAGATTCATGGGATGTGGTTCTTTTGGCAGTTGTTGGTCATCATCATCGTCGTCGTTGTTGCAGGGTTTTTTTGGTGTGTTTTTGGTTGTTGTAACCTTGGTCTTTTTCCTTCTCCTCCTCATTTTTCTTGTTCTCTGTGTTCTCTTTGTTTTATTTTCTTGACTTTTTCTCCTTTCTTCTCTTTCTTCTTCTTGTCATTTTTCTCCTCTTCCTCCTCCTCTGCTTATCTTTCTTCTTTTCCTCTCCCTTCTTTTCCTCTCCCTTCTTCTCCTTTCCCTTCTTCTCCTCCATCTGTTCTTTCTCCTCCTTCTCTTTGTCCTCCTTCTCCTCCTCTTCCTCCTTCTTCACCTTTGTCTTTTCCTTTCCTTCCTCCTCCTCCTCCTCCTCCCCTTCCTTTTCCTCCTCCTCTTCTCCTCTTCTCTCTCTTCCCCTCCTTCTACTTTGTTTTCTCCTTCCTTTTCCTCCTCTCCTTCCCTTCCCTTCCTCCTCCTCATCTTCCACGTTTTTCTTCTCTTCCTCAACTGCTTTTCCTTCTCCTCCTTTTCTCCTCACTCTCCCCCATCTTTTCCCTCTTTACTCCTCTGTCTCGACTCCTAGGGTTTGTATTGGTTTCTAACTGTACTGAAGATTTGTTCATCATTTCTTCTATTGATACTGGTTGTGTGCCAGACCCTGAGTCTCTGAAGTTGGTGTTTCCTGTTCCTTAGGACAGGCAGTCTTCAAGAAAACTTGTGAACAGCGTTCTTATCTGTAGAAACTTATTTGTCAGGAACTGCTATCACTGGTAAATGTGGAGGAAAATTGAAGAATCTTTCTTGTATAATTTGAGGAGTAAAAAACCAAAACCCACCCACCCCAGCTGTTTATAGTACTCTTAGCAAAACAAACATATAGATAGTGAAAATCTAGATTGTAAAACTTCTTGCGAGGCTGCTCAAAACAAGAAAATCCCGAATCTTTAGTTGGCGGCTGGAACTTGCACTCTGTAACCTAAATTTCATCTGGCTGCTATCTAGGCACCGCGCGGTCAGGGGTCCAAGTCCAGCGTCTCGCGGTGCCAGCACACATATTCCTTCTTTGCTGTCTATTAGTGACTGGGCGAATTTTTATTTGAAAGGCTTTTTTATCATATACTGCTGGATTTCCTACATTTTTTACAGTATTCATACTTTAGTGAACAAAACTTTAATATCTGCTTTACCTGTTTGTGGTGACGGTTATTCCGCTTGTTTTGGTTAACTATTTTTAAACATTGCTTTTTTTTTTTACAAACACTGTCTCCCAAGAAATGAAGGGCTGAGTGTCAGTTTGCTCCTGATTTTCAGGGGCAAAGCATCTTTATCTGTGGATTTTTCTTTTAACCAGACTGTTCTCTTTTGTATGTGCCGTTTGTATTATGTGAACCTTCTACTTGATGGTGTAGTTTGTCAAAAGTTTGAGTGCTACTGTGTTTGCTTGTGCTTTGTTGAAGTTTTTTTTAAGTTCACTTACTTTGTATCAGTACTTGTCTGAGCGTCAGCAAACTGCGTATGTTTATAATATATTTGTGCGTCAGTGCATTTTCTGTGTGTGTGTGCAGGGGTGTGTGTGCGCATGGTGTGTGTGCGCGTGTGTGTTTGCACATGGTGTGTGCGTGCATGTATGTGTGCGTGCAAGCGTGCGTGTATGTGTGTGTGCGTGCGTGTATGCATATGTGCCCATATATGCATGTGTGGAGGTGTGTGTGTTGTGTGTGTGTGTGTGTGTGTGTGTGTGATGGGCCACAGCACCTACATGTACACAGGTGCTTCCTGGCTGTGTGTCAGTTTCAAATTGTTAGTTTTCTCAAGCACATGTGTGCCGTGCGCATCTTCTTGTAGTTACGTGTGTGTGTGGTGTGCACGCGCGCACGTGTGTGTGTGTGTGTGTGTGTGTGTGCGTATGTGTGAGTATAGGGTATGCTGCATGTATTGTGCCATTTTGTGTGTGTGTATGTTGCTTAGTGTGTGTAGTTTGTGCAAGGCGTCATGTGTGTGTGTTATTTATTTTGTTATCTTTTATTGTGTGATATGATGCACTCTGTGGTTGTTTTACATCCAGTTATGCATCATGTGTTTTACTGTCTCCGTGTATATGCATTTGTATTTTGTCATCCCTTTTGTGTGTGAGTGTGTGTGTGTTTCTTTCTGCTTTTGTATGTGGTTGCACGTTGATGTTCAAGTGTGGTTGTGTTACAATTTGTTCTTTTTTACAAACAGATCTGATAAGTATCATTTTGATCACAATTTTTTACATACAGTGCGTTTGTATAGTCAGAATTTGTAAAAAATTTTTGTAGTCTTTTTGTTTGTGAAGTGTGTTGAAGTTTTTTTCTGTGTGTTTTCTGGGTTGATTATGAGGTAAAAGAAAGGTAGGAGCCAGTACTATAAGGTCGTTGGGTGACGAGCAACAGAGACTCACTTGTAGGCAGCATATGGAGGCGGCGCCCATACTTCTACTCGCTGCTTTACCTTCCCTGACTATAGGCAGGTACCATTACAGCTGGTGAAATGGGGGAAACTGACTGAAGTCAGGCGTGCAAAGGTCACCTTTCAACTGGTAACCACGCTCGACGCTGCTTAACTTGGCTGGGGGAAAGCGAGTGCTCCGACAACTGAGCTATCCCGTCCGAGCTGTACTGGAATTGGTTCATGAACAAACCTTCAGCTGTAGCAAGGATACCCCTAAAACCTGATGAAACAGTAGACTGTGTACGTGCTGTAACGCCTGACCAGCAGGAGTGTTTATAGAGAAGTCAGATAGCTGACACTAATGACTACCCCAGACTCTCACCCCACGCTCTCCATCACCCTGCCTCTCAGCCGCTGGCCGCACGGGGTAGCCCCTAAGGTGTGTTTATTTATGGCCTTGTTCTGCCAACAGGTTCAATTCCGCAGCCCCCCAAAAAGGTTAGTCTGTATGCAGACATGTTCAATGTTTTCTCTATGTTCATCGTTTATATAATATAAACAGCTGCCTTTTTAGAGAGAGAGTTAGAAATGTCTGTTTTTTGTGATTGTGTTTCTGCCTGCACCTCTCCTCTTTATCTTCATGTCTGTTTGAACTGCTGTCACATCAACCAGTATGAAAGAAAGTACATGGAGTTTGGAGTCAAAAGAAAGCTTGTTTAAAGCTCATTTTAAAGAGTGCTTTGCTCGTCTTTTTTTGACAATTCACTGTGCAAGAGGATGTGTGAAAGACACAAGGGTAATTTACGGCTGAACATGGCTACAGCGCAAGCGGCTAGTGCCACCTTTCCTTTTGCCCTGTTTATTTATATCCATGCCCCCCGCCAGCTGCGGGTCATGAACTTTGACTGGGGAACTAAACGGAGGCAATGAGAAGCAGTGCTACGTACTTAACAACAGGTGGTAGTGGTGTATTTAAGAAAATGTGGGTGTTGTGTCTGAACAGGTGACTTTGCCCCACGGGAACCTGATTTGCGGAAAAGGCAGGGGGTTGTGAAGGACCTGGAAAGCTTTGTCCAGCAAATTTACCCAGGTAAGTACTCCTGAATGAAGCAAATTAACCCAGGCCCCAAATCAGCAAATTTACTCTGTAATGTACCCCTAAAATCAGCAAATTTATCCTGGTAAGTACCCCTAAAATCAGCAGATTTACCCTGGTGAGTACCCCTAAAATCTGCATTTTCCCCCTGGTACATCTCAAATCGGCCAATTTATCCAAGAAAGTACCTCTCAAAACAAATGTATTCTGGTGAATATCCCTCAAATCAGCATGTTTATCCTGGTAATTCCAGTAATTCCACCTAAAATCAGCAAATGTATTCTAATAAATATCCCCAAGATCAGCAAATGTATTCTGGTAAATATCCCCAAGATCAACAAATGTATTCTAATAAATACCCCCAAGATCAGCAAATGTATTCTGGTAAATATCCCCAAGATCAGCAAATGTATTCTAATAAATATCCCCAAGATCAGCAAATGTATTCTGGTGAATATCCCTCAAATCAGCATGTTTATCCTGGTAATTACACCTGAAATCAGCAAATGTATTCTAATAAATACCCCCAAGTTCAGCAAATGTATTCTGGTAAATACCCCCAAGATCAGCAAATGTATTCTGGTAAATATCCCAAAGATCAGCAAATGTATTCTGGTAAATATCCCCAAGATCAGCAAATGTATTCTGATAAATACCCCAAAGATCAGCAAATGTATTCTAATAAATACCCCCAAGATCAGCAAATGTATTCCGGTAAATATCCCCAAGATCAGCAAATGTATTCTGGTAAATATCCCCAAGAGCAGCAAATGTATTCTGGTAAATATCCCCAAGATCAGCAAATGTATTCTGGTAAATATCCCCAAGATCAGCAAATGTATTCTGGTAAATACCCCCAAGATCAGCAGATGCATTCTGATAAATACCCCCAAGATCAGCAAATGTATTCTGATAAATACCCCCATGATCAGCAAATGTATTGTGGTAAATATCCCCAAGATCAGCAAATGTATGTATTCTAATAAATACCCTCAAGATCAGCAAGTGTATTCTGATAAATACCCCCAAGATAAGCAAATGTATTCTGGTAAGTATTCCTAAAATCAGCAAATGTATGTGAGAAAGTACCTCCCCCCCCAGACAAATTTATTCTAAGTACCCCTTAAATCAGCATGTTTATCCAATCAGTACCCCTAAAATCAGCATGTTCATCCAGTAAGTACCCCTAAATTCAGCATTTTTACTTTGGTTTTACCCCTAAAATCATAATGTTTATCCTGCTGAGTACCCCTAAGATCAACAAATTAATTCTGGTAATACCCTCAAGTAAGCACCCCTAAAATCAGTTCTGGTAAATACCCTTTAAGTCCAAGCATATCATGATAAGCCGATTTCTTCTGGCAAACGCCGCTTAATTCTTTCATCAGTTCCTGATTTGAAATGTCGGCATATGTATTGGTCATTCTTACTGGAGCTCCTGAAAGTGGTGATGGAGTTGTGGTACATGCACACATTTTCACACATGCTCATATATGCAAGCATGTGCATGCACTCGCACACACACACACACTGTACACACACAGAGTAAATGCAGCTACACATAAATGCATTTACTCAACACATAGATGCATTAACACATAGATGCATTTACTCAACACATAGATGCATTTACTCAAAAACATCACATAGTCATAAAGATGCACACCTTACTACACCATGCACACACACTTACACATGTAAATATATGTATGTAAATATATATATAGAGAGAGAGAGAGATAGATATTTATTTATTTATTTATATAGATATATATAATATACACACATGTGACAATCTGTGTATTCTGTCACTAGACGCTGAGTTTGCCCTGTTCGGGTCGTCTTGCAACGGGTTTGGTTTCCGCCTCAGTGACCTTGACATCTGTATGACCTTCAGAGGAAAAACAGTAGAGGTAAAAAAGATGATCGGTGCTGGCAAACGTTAGCACCAGTCCACGTCAGATATTGCTTGCAGGGTTGATGATTTGTTTTTGAAGGCTGTTCACATGTGTCCCATCAGGTAAAAAAAAAATTCCATAGGATCTTTTGCCAATTAATATTGATAATAATAATAATAATGTATGGAATTTATATAGCGTTGAATCTTGTAAAGCAACAAATCAAAGCGCTCAGATGACATTTAAAAAAATTTTTTTATCGAGGATAATGGAATAAGCACTCGTGTGCTTTTTTTACATCCAGTCCCCGTGTGTATGTGGTTTTGTAAATTTTGTCATCTGTTCCCACGGGCACACAATGGCCTACTCTTTTGAAAAGCGGAACAGGATTTAACGTGTGCGCAAGATGTTCTGCATGCATTCGCACATGGGGCTTCGGTTTATAGTCTCATCCGAAGTTTTGTTAGGGGGAACAGTCATCTTGAGATGGTTGGTTTTTTGAATGAAAAATGTTTTTGAAACATGGTGCCTCTTTTGGGGGTTGGTTTTTGGTTTTTCATCATTTTGAAAACGTTTGTGAAGCTGTTATTATTTCACCCCGTCTATTGTTTGTTGCCAAGCTGATGTGAAACTAGAATCTTGTGCTTAACTGTATAGGGAAAATGTTGTACACGCTGCAACAAAAGACATTTGCCAGAAAGCCACATATAGCATAATGATGTTTCCAGCTGCATATCCCTGTGAATTTGTGCAGCGTCGGGTACACACCACAGCTTGCAAATCCAGTTGAACTACTAGCGTCATGAGTCCAGTATCAAAATTAGCGTGCCCGCTTCCTTTTACCAAGTCTTTTAAGTGTGGTCATTTGGTGTTGTTATTAGCACCAGCTGGCTCCAGCTGGGCTGAGATGGGATGGAATGGATAGCAGCTGAAAATGAAAAGTGATGCTGGGTATTTGGGGATTCCTGCAACCTGCAGAACCTTTGCAAAAGCCATGGATTGCAGAATTTTTAACATGCCATGTTTGACCTTCATTATGCTTGCACACACAAAAGGGAGCAGGGCAGTAGCAGTCCTGCATATAAAGTGATTGGGAAGTAGCTGTAAAGCCACACTTGTAATCTACCGGGGACCCTCAAAACTTTAGTCATTCAACCGCGAGCTCAATAATGTGAGAGGTCAGATGTTATATCCATGGGGGGTGGGGGAGCAGTTTTGAATTTTACGCTGAGAATTCTGCCATGATTGAAAGTGGTGTGGAGTGTTGGTGCAACACAATACTACACTACATCACACTTCACTGCACTGCTCTGTACTACACCACACCATACACATCACACCGTACCGTACCACATCATACCATACCACATCATACCATACCACATCATACCACACCATACCACACCACACCATACTACACCACACCATATACCACCCATACCACACCATACCACACCACACCATACCATACCACACCACATCATACCATACCACATCATACCATACCACATACAATTACCACACCACATCATACCATACCACATCATACCATACCTCAACCATACCACATAATACCCACCATCATACCATACCTCACCACATCATACCATACCACACCATACCATACCACACCACACCACACCACACCACACCACACCACACCACACCACACCACACCAGTAAGTGAATTGATAGTCTTAACAACAGCTAAATCCTCTTTCAAGGTTGTAGTGTTTTGTCTTGGCTTCATGTGATAACTGGTCTTATCGATTGACAAATAACTGAAAATTGTTTTCTGTAGACAACATGTCCATGGAGTTTGTTTTATTTAGCATGGGCTATGTATTTTTGACAGAAGTCTTTGTGCGTGTGTGCATGCTTCTCCCCCTAACTCTTTTCAGTAGACAACATGTCCATGGAGTTTGTTTTATTTAGCATGGGCTATGTATTTTTGACAGAAGTCTTTGTGTGTGTGTGCATGCGTGCACGCGTGCATTCTCGTCAAAAACACAAATAGCTAGGCACAGAAATGTTTCTCCCCCTTAACTAGTAGACCTTCACGGTTCAACAATTGTGAGATTTTGCGAATGCGACCATTTTCGCCCACCATTGAGGCAATTGCATTCCGACATCGGGAGCTGCACATGAGATGGGACGGGATAGCCTAGTGGTCAGAACATTGCGCTCGCAATCTGACAACCCAGGTTCAATTCCCGTTCAAGGGAAATATTTTCCCCTAGAGTTAACATCAGTGCAAACTCCACTCTCCCCAAAAAGTCCTTCGGATGAGACTATAAACCGAGGCCTTGCGCACATGTTGAAACCTGTTCCGCTTTTCGTAAAGAGCAGGCCGTTGCGTGCCGGTAGGAACAAGATCCCAAAATTGACAAAACCGCATACACACGGGGACCTCTTCTTCTTCTTCATGTGCCAGGTCTGTTGCAGACATAGGCAATCGTGGCCTTCCATTCCTCTCTGTTGTCAGTTTTCCTGATGAGTTCATTGTTGGGGGGATTCTTTCCTCGTTGCGTAGCTTTTCAGACTGTCTGTTAAAAAAAGCACATATTCTTCCATTATCCTTGATATAAAAGAATTTAAACAAATTTTTTTAATCCTGAGCATGGTTCTGTGTGTGTGTGGTTGTTTGGTCAGGACATCGACGTGGCGGACGTGATAGAGAAGGTGGCGAAGAAGCTGAACCAGAGGAGCCGGCTGTACTTCAACGTGGTGCCCATCCCCACAGCCAAGGTGCCCATCGTCAAGTTTGTGGAGGGGGACACGCGTCTGGAGGGGGACATCAGCCTCTACAACACTCTGGTCAGTTTGTGTGTGGGTTGGGTTGTTGGGGGGGGGGGGTTTTGGGGTGGGGGGTGTTGTGAGTTTTTTGGTGGTTATTCTTGTACTGTTTTTGAAATTTTTAAAAAATTTGATTCTTTTATATCGAGGTTAATGGAATAAGCTCTTATGTGCTTTTTTTACATCCAGTCCCCGTGTGTATGCGGTTTTGTAAATCCTGTCATCTGTTCCCACCGGCACACAATGGCCTACTCTTACAAACAGCCGAACTGGATTTAACGTGTGCGCAAGATGTTTTGCGTGCATTCGCACACGGGGCCTCGGTTTATAGTCTGATCTGAAGGACTGTGTGGGGGGAGGGGAGGGGGGATGTTGGTGGTGAGGGGGGGGGGGGGGGGGGGGGGGGGTTTTGAGGGGGGATGGGGGGATTGTGTGTGTGTGGTGAGAGAGAGAGTGAGTACATACGCTTTTAAGTGTATGTTTGTATGTGTCTGTGTGTTTATCTGTCTTGTTGGTATTTCTTTCTCTCACCTCGTTGCTAAAATCCTCTGTGCATGAAATTGAGACGTATCTGCATAAAAATATTTTTAAAAGCATGCTGTCCTATGTGTGTGTGTGTGCATGCATGCGTGTGTGTGTCACAGCATATTTTATTTATATTTTATTCTTTTATATCGAGGATAATGGAATAAGCTCTTATGTGCTTTTTTTACATCCAGTCCCCGTGTGTATGCGGTTTTGTAAATCCTGTCATCTGTTCCCACCGGCACACAATGGCCTACTCTTACGAACAGCCAAACAGGATTTAACATGTGCGCAAGATGTTTTGCGTGCGTTCGCACACGGGGCCTCGGTTTATAGTCTGATCTGAAGGACTGTGTTGGGGTGTGTGGGGGGAGGGAGGGGGGATGTTGGTGGTGGTGTGGGGGGGGGGGGGATGAGGGGGGATGGGAGTGATTGTGTGTGTGGTGAGAGAGAGAGAGCGAGCACATGCGCTTGTAAGTGTATGTTTGTAATGTGTGTGTGTGTGTTTTTTTATCTGTCTTGTTGGTATGTGTTTCTTTCGCCTCGTTGCTAAAATCCTCTGTGCATGAAATTGAGACATATCTGCATTAAAAAAACAAGCATGTTGTCCTATGTGTGTGTGACACAGCATGCGTTCGTGCATGCATGAATGTGTATACTTGTACATTTTTCTTTTTGGAGAGCTAGTTTTTCTGCAGAATTTAAACTGAGAATGGCTTTCTTCTGATCTTAAAGTATTTTTTATTTTTAAAAATTTTTTTTCTTTTATATCAAGGATAATGGAATAAGCACTTATGTGCTTTTTTACATCCAGTCCCCACGTGTATGCGGTTTTGTAAATTCTGTCATCTGTTCCCACCGACACACAATGGCCTACTCTAACAAAAAGCGGAACAGGATTTAACATGTGCGCAAGATGTTTTGCGTGCGTTCGCACATGGGGCCTCGGTTTATAGTCTCGTCCAAAGGACTTTTGGGGAGAGTAGAGTTGGTACTGATGTTAACTCCAGGGGAAAATATCCCCTTGAACGGGAATAGAACCCGGGTCGTCAGATTGCCAGCATAATGTTCTAACCACTAGGCTATCCCGTCCCCCCATTATGAATGTGTGTGCGTGTGACTGTGTGACTGTATTCATGCACGCACACACACACTCACACTACCATGGTATGTTTCTGTGTATCTGTGTAAACTAGATAAAAACCATACTCACACAGAAACAAAACTGTTACAGCATTTCTCACTCTTACTCACTGTCTCATAATGTTTATTTCATACACGTATTCATTTTCGTACATAAAACTTTTTCCAGATTTGCGATGGTTTTGGTAATGTTATGGTTGGCCAAGGCGTTGATACAAGGAACGACAGCAGAGTTGGTTTTAAACTCTGTTTTGTCATAGTTCCACAGTTATAATCTGAGATTTTAAAAAATTAAGCGACAGCCCTGAAATGGCCTCTAAGGTCAGCAGGGCTATAAACAAGAAGATTGGAGTAGACTGAATTGGTGTACTTAATAATAATAATAATAATAATAATGTATGGAATTTATATAGCGCTGAATCTTGTAAAGCTACAAATCAAAGCACTTTAAAAAAAAAAATTTATGCGTGTGTATGCGGTTTTGTAAATTTTGTCATCTGTTCCCACCAGCACACAATGGCCTACTCTTTCGAACAGCGGAACAGGATTTAACGAGTGCGCAAGATGATTCTACATGCGTTCGCACACGGGGCCTCGGTTTATAGTCTCATCCGAAAGACTTTGACATTCAGTTCGATTTTTTGGTCAAACTGGGAAGAAAGGGTGAGGCTGGGAATCGAACCCAGAACCTCACGGTTTACTTGTTGGCAGGCAAAACATCTTAACCATCCTGCCACTGTCCTTCCTATTTCAACTATTTAGCAATTTAGACTTGTGACAGTTTTTAAAAAAAACAACATTTTTATGACTTGGATTTTTGTAGGGCCAGTGCAACACACGGCTGCTGAGATGCTATAGTGAGATCGATGAGCGTGTCAGGATTCTGGGCTACGCTGTGAAAATCTTTGCCAAGGTGGGGTCATTGTTTCTCTGGCGTTTGTTTGTGTTGTGTTGTGTTGTTTGTTTGTCCTGATGTAGGTATGGCAGCGTGTGTATCGATTGTTGATCCCAGGCTGGGTGTGTGTTCTTGTTTTAGGAAAAGGTTGTCATTCGACGATGAGAGAACTGTGCATTGCGAGTCTAACAGTGTTGTTTTAAAGCATGTTTATTCACAAAGACATGTGTACAACGTTTGCAATGCTATGATTAGAGCAAAAAACCCAGCTCACACCATATACCGCACTTTTCCAATGAAATAACAAAAATCAGTATTGTTGAATAACTCAGTCCCACACTTCCACTGGAAGATACATATATATAACAAATCAGTATTGTTGAATAACTCAGCCCCACACTTCCAGTGGAAGATATATATATAACAAATTAGTATTGTTGAATAACTCAGCCCCACACTTCCAGTGGAAGATATATATATAACAAATTAGTATTGTTGAATAACTCAGCCCCACACTTCCAGTGGAAGATATATATGTAACAAATTAGTATTGTTGAATAACTCAGCCCCACACTTCCAGTGGAAGATATAACAAATTAGTATTGTTGAATAACTCAGCCCCACACTTCCAGTGGAAGATATATATGTATAACAAAAATCAGTATTGTTGAATAACTCAGCCCCACAGTCTTCTAGTAGAAGATATGTATAACAAGCCTGACAATATTGCTGAATAATGCAGTTGAATATTGTTGTACTGAGTTTACCCTGGCCATTTTTACCAGCTGATTACACTGTCAGGAGGGAGGGGAGATGGGCGCCCCCGCCCTCAATATGCTGGCCCTAGAGAAGTGAGGTCTCTGACGCCTCGCTCCCCTACGACCTTATAGGTTATGGGACTCCTTTTTTTACACTGTCAGAGATGGCTGTTGCTTGTAGGAAGTTTCAGGTTGACCAAAAAAAGTGTCCAAAAATGAACGTACATCCTTCCTACATATAACGTGAACGTGTACAGAGAGCGACATGCCCCTCCCCAACTCTTCTTGCCAGTCTTAATAGCTTTTTTGTTTTTGTGTTTTTTTCTTTAAATCTTTTAGGGCTCTTATGAATCAGTCGTTTATAATTATATGGAATGGACTCAGAAAGTGAACAACCCTCCCCTCCCCCCATTCTCCTCCCCCCTTCCCCTTCCAGGTTTATATCTTTCAGAAAGCTGAAATTTGAAGAAATGAAATGGAAAGAATTAGTAAATGTTCAGTATCTACTCACATAATAATAATAATATATGGAATTTATATAGCGCTGAATCTTGTATAAAATCCAAACAAATCGAAGCATACATACACAAGTATATCTCCATCACAAGACTGAAATCCAAAAGCCTTGAGAGAATGTTTTATCTGCGTCAGATAGGGAAAGACATACACATGCAAATGGAAAAGTTACCTACCAGGAAATACACATGCAAATAGAAAAGTTACCTACCAGGGGAGTAGCAGCCCGAATTTCCTGCAGAAAAATGTGCCGTGACTGAAAGTGGTATATAATACAATACAAAACAATGCAATGCAATACAATACAGTGCAGTAACAGTACAATACATTACAACACAACACAATACAATGTTGATGATACTGTTATGTGTGTATGTATGCTTGCGTGTATGCGTACATGTGTGTGTGTGTGTGTGTGTGGACAGATATGCGACATTGGAGACGCCTCGCGGGGAAGCCTGTCGTCGTACGGCTACATCTTGATGCTGCTGCACTACCTTCAACAGTGTCGACCCCCAGTCATTCCTTCCCTGCAGGAGGTCTGTCTCTGCTCCTCTCTCCTCTCTTTCATTTCATTTTATTTTAAAATTGTTGGGGTTTTCCTTATAATTATGCTCCTTGCTTAGTCTCTGCTCTTCTCTTGTCTTTCATTTCATTTTATTTCATTTTTAAAATTGTTGGGGTTTTCCTTTTATGTTCTTTGCCTTGTCTCTGCTCTTCTGTTTTTCATTTTATTTTATTTTAAAATTGTTGGGGTTTTCCTTTTATGCTCCTTGCCTTGTCTCTGCTCGTCTCTTGTCTTTTATTTCATTTTATTTTAAAGTTGTTGGGTTTTCCTTTAACGTTCCTTGGCTAGTCTCTGCTCTTCTCTCTTCTCTTGTCTTTTATTTCATTTTAACATTGTTGGTTTTTCCTTTAACGTTCCTTGGCTAGTCTCTGCTCTTCTCTCTTCTCTTGTCTTTTATTTCATTTTAAAATTGTTGGTTTTTCCTTTAACGTTCCTTGGCTAGTCTCTGCTCTTCTCTCTTCTCTTGTCTTTTATTTCATTTTAAAATGGTTGGTTTTTCCTTTAACGTTCCTTGGCTAGTCTCTGCTCTTGTCTTTTATTTCATTTTAAAATTGTTGGTTTTTCCTTTAACGTTCCTTGGCTAGTCTCTGCTCTTCTCTCTTCTCTTGTCTTTTATTTCATTTTAAAATTGTTGGTTTTTCCTTTAACGTTCCTTGGCTAGAGCCCCCAAGGTTTTACCCATGTTGAGATTTTGTGTGTGCACGACTGTTTTTACCTGCCATTAAGGTATACCACGTTCCTGCTTCAAGGAAATGTATTTTTACATTGAAATTTGCTCTAAAATGGCCAGCGACTGTAGTGCAGTGGTTACCATTCCTGGCTGGAAGGTTACAGGTTTCGATGAGCTTGTGCCCAAGCCAACTGTGCGAGTTATTGATGTAAGCTGAAGCTAGCATTGAAGTATTGTTATGCTTTAACACTACATAGGCAGCTGTCAGTCTCTGAAGACTATGGAGTTGTGCTCTAGGTGTTTAATTCTGGTACAGTAGCATCGGGTGTGGCTGGCCAGTCCGACACGGGAATGGCAGTCCCTATGGCAGAGGGCACAGAAGAAGTCTGATGCTGGCCCGTCTGCTTCAACATTATCCCTACGTTAAGGGAGAGAACCCGTTTTTTCTCCAGTACACGTGCACTGTGCACATTTGTATGCTACCATAACCCAGTAGTGGGTGATACGGAGGGAAGGGTTAGTAGATGGTTGGTTACCCTATAGCAGGTTGCCTGTAGGGAAAAGGTTAATTAACCCTCTGCTGACCTTATAGAACTTATAGTATAAAGTCTATGAAAATACCACGCCAAGGGAAGTAAAGCCGCAACACATGCGCACTCACTACAAACATACATCAATAAAAAATCAAATTCCTTCTTTCTCACTGAAAAAATTCCAAAGACATTACCGTGCTTCAAACAGTAACTGTTCTCCATATACACAGTAACTGGTACAGGAGGGGTAAAAAAAAAAAAAAAATTGAAAGTCAGCGAGCAGAAGATCATTGGTCATAACTCGTTTCATAACAAGGTCACGATTTGACTTCAGACTTGTCTCACTTCAAAATTTGTGTTTTAAATCCGTTGTTGGGAAGTTGTGGCTGGTCTTGGTGGTTGGTTTGTTGTTATAGGGATCAACATGAGTTAATCATAGTGACATATCTGCTAAAAATGGGTGAGAGATGAGCAGTACTTCAGAACCAGCTGAAATGCTATCGTGGCGTGTTTCAGTTGCATCCAGGGGGAGAGCATCAAGAGCGCTTGGTAGAAGGCTGCAACACCTGGTTCTTTGACAATCTGCGCCAAATAGTAAGTGTTAGTTGACTTCATTGTGGACATTTCGCTGTGTCCATCTTCCTGTGTTGTATGTGAAGGTCATACTTAATTATTGACATTTCGCTGTGTCAGTCTTCCTGTGTTGTATGTGAAGGTCATAATTAATTATTGACATTTCGCTGTGTAAACCTTCCTGTGTTGTATGTGAAGGTCATAATTAATCATTGACATTTCGCTGTGTAAACCTTCCTGTGTTGTATGTGAAGGTCATAATTAATTATTGACATTTCGCTGTGTCAGTCTTCCTGTGTTGTATGTGAAGGTCATAATTAATCATTGACATTTCGCTGTGTAAACCTTCCTCTGTTGTATTGTTAGGTCATAATTATTGACAAGCCGTGTAAAGCTTCCTGTGTTGTATGTTAAAGTCATAATTATTGACAAGCTGTGTGAATCGTTCTGTGTTGTATGCTAAAGTTCTAATTAATTATTGACATTTAGCAGTGTAAATCTTCCTGTGTTGTATGCTAAAGTCAAAATTAATTGTTGACATTCAGCTGTGTAAATCTTCCTGTGTTGTATGGTTATGTCATAATCAATCGTTGACATTTCGCTGTGTACATCTTCCTGTGTTGTATGTGAAGGTCATAATCAATCATTGACATTTCGCTGTGTCAATCTTCCTGTGTTGTATGTTAAGTTCATAATTAATTGTTGACATTCAGCTGTGTAAATCTTCCTGTGTTGTATGTTAAGGTCATAATTAATCAATGACATTTTGCTGTGTAAATCTTCCTGTGTGGTATGTAAAGGTCATGATTAATTATTGACATTTAGCTGTGTCAATCTTCCTGTGTTGTATGTGAAGGTCATAATTAATTGTTGACATTTCGCTGTGTCCATCTTCCTGAGTTGTATGTTTAGACCACACTTAATTGTTGGACATTTAGATGAGTACATCCTGTATATGCTGAGTTCACTAGACATTTTGCTATCTAAATCTTCCAGTGTATCCTTTGGTCAAACCTAATCATAGCCATTTAACTAAATCATCATATGTATGCTAAAGTCACACTTAATTATAGACATTTGCTGTCTGAAGCTTCCTTCGTATGCTAAGATCACTCTTCATTTTAGACAATTTGTCTAAAAATTCCCATGTGTGCTGTTGTCACATTTAATCATAATTTAGTTGTCTAAATCTTCCTATGTATGCTAAGGTCACACTTAAATCACAGACATTTAGCTGTCTAAATCTTTTATATTCTAAAGCTGCACTTAATCATAGACATTTAACTATCTAAATCTTACGTATTCTAAAGTTGCACTCTTCAGACAATTTAACTGTCTAAATCTTATATATTCTAAAGTTGCACCTAATCATAAAGTTGCACCTAATCATAGACATTTAGCTGTCTAAATTTTATATATACTAAAGTTGCACCTAATCATAGACATTTAACTGTCTGAATCTTATATATTCGAAAGTTGCACTCAATCATAGACATTGTAACTGTCTAAAGCTTGTATATTCGAAAGTTGCACTTAATCATAGACATTTAACTGTCTGAATCTTTTATGTTCTAAGGTTGTAATTACTCATAGACATTTAACTGGCTAAATCTTTTATGTTCTAAAGTTGTACTAACTCATAGACATTTAACTGGCTAAATCTTTTATGTTCTAAAGTTGTACTAACTCATAGACATTTAACTGTCGAAATCTTATATATTCTAAAGTTGCACTTAATCATAGACATTTATCTGTCTGAATCTCATACATTCTAAAGTTGCACTTAATCATAGACATTTAGCTGTCTGAATCTGATATATTCTAAAGTTGCACTTAATCATAGACATTTACTGTCTAAATCTTTTATATTCTAAAGTTGTACTTACTCATAGACATTTAACTGTCTAAATCTTTTATGTTCTAAAGTTGCACTTAATCATAGACATTTAACTTTCTAAATCTTTTATATTCTAAATGTACTTAATCATAGACATTTAACTTTCTAAATCTTTTATATTCTAAAGTTGTACTTAATCATAGACATTTAACTGTCTAAATCTTTTATGTTCTAAAGTTGTACTAACTCATAGACATTTAACTTTCTAAATTCTTTATGTTCTAAAGTTGTACTTAACCATAGACATTTAACTGGCTAAATCTTTTTGTTCTAAAGTTGTAGTAACTCATAGACATTTAACTGTCTAAATCTTTTATGTTCTAAAGTTGTAGTAACTCACAGACATTTAACTGTCTAAATCTTTTATGTTCTAAAGTTGTACTTAATCATAGACATTTAACTTTCTAAATCTTTTATATTCTAAAGTTTTACTAAAATCATAGACATTTAGCTGTCTAAATCTTAAATATTCTAAAGTTGCACTTAATCATAGACATGAAACTGTCTGAATCTTATGTATTCTAAAGTTGCACTTAATCATAGACATTTACTGTCTAAATCTTTTATATTCTAAAGTTGCACTAAAATCATAGACATTTAGCTGTCTAAATCTTAAATATTCTAAAGTTGCACTTAATCATAGACATTTAGCTGTCTGAATCTTAAATATTCTAAAGTTGCACTTAATCATAGACATTTAGCTATCTGAATCTTATATGTTCTAAAGTTGCACTTAATCATAGACATTTACTGTCTAAATCTTTTATGTTCTAAAGTTGTACTTACTCATAGACATTTAACTGTATAAATATTTTATATTCTAAAGTTGTACTTACTCATAGACATTTAACTGTCTAAATCTTTTATATTCTAAAGTTGCACTTAAAAATAGACATTTTAACTGTCTAAATCTTAATGATTCGAAAGCTGCTCTCGATCATAGACATTTTAACTGTCTAAATCTTTTATATTCTTAAGTTGCACTTAATCATAGACATTAAACTGTCTAAATCTTTTACTTACTCATAGACATTTAGCTGCCCACGATCCACAGTTCACAACCCAGATAACCGAGCGAATCATTTTCAGCGTCAGGTGTGGCGGGACTTTGACAAGAATCGGCAAGGGCCCGCGGACTTGTGGGTGGGCTTTTTCCGCTACTACCTGGAGCACTTTGACTGGAAGACCATGGTGGTGACCATCAGGCAGACCGCCCCGCTGTCCAAGTTTGAGAAGATGTGGAACGGCAACACCATCGCTGTGGAAGGTAAGATGAGAAATTGGGGAAAGGGGACTGTGTGAAAAAGGGGATTTTTTATGGGTAGTTTTGAATCTAAAAGAGAAACTCTGTGTGTGTAGGTAGTGAGATGTTTGTGTTTATGTGTGTGTGAGACACTGGGCATGTAATACTGTGTGTGTGAAACTGTGACTGTGTGTATGTCAGTGTATGTGTGTGAAATGCTTCTGTGTGTCTGATACTCTGTGTGCATGTATGCACACACACAAGCGTGAGTGTGTGTACTGGGGTGGGAATATATCGATTATACACCCAAACGTGTAGTATTGTATGTGATCAGACTTGCACCTTGGCCTTATTGTAGTTTAAGTTTCCATGGTTTGTTTGCCTTTTGTATAGAATGATGGTGAATGATAAAGAAGATGCTGCTGCTATGGAGGGTCAGGTTTGAGACATAGCAAGTATTCTTCTTCATCGAACGCTCAGACAGCAACTGTTGGTGTCTGTGATATGAGCGAAAATGCGTTGCACTGCCATTAAGCGCCTGACAAGACAGGTCCAGTACATCTAACTTTGGCATGGGAGAGAAAATCTTTTTAAGTCTTTCTGGGGAAAAAAAGGCAGGAGAATGGACCAAGAAGGCAGAAAATAGATGAGAAGGAGGTGACGAGAAGAAAAGGAAAAAAGGCAGAAACAAAGAGAGGGATAGAAAAGAGGGAAATCCTAGCACAGAATTTCCAGAAGGTGAGGATGCTTTCTATACTGACAGGTCCCCCGGCATCCCCACAGGGAAACAGCCTGTCTAAAATCTTTGTTCTCTCTGTCTGTTTCAGACCCATTTGATTTGAACCACAACTTGGGAGGAGGACTGTCAAGGAAGAGTAAGTTTGTATGTTCAGCTGCTATGTTTGCATGTCTGTGGGAGGATGTGCGTATGTGTGTATGTTCAGAATGTGTGTGATTTTTGCTTTATCGGCGACAGTGACGTTGTCTTTTTTTATATTTTTTTAATCTTTTTGATTGGCACACATATACAGTTCAAAACGAACAAAGTAACTTTTCATCCAGACAACATTGCATCATGTCCATTTTACAGGTGTACAAGACTATTAACTACACAAAGTACAAAAAGAATCAATCATCATTTTCGTTGTCAAGACAAGATTTATAGATTACAAACATAATTTTACTGATATTTTGAAATGGTACTCAACTTTCTACTAAAGTTTATGTACTGGAACCATTTTTTCTGAAAATTAGTAAACTGCATTTGTTTACGTTGTCTTTACTTCTGTGGTTTTGAGGACTTTTCTTTGAGGTTTTTTTGTTGTGGTGTATTGGGGTTGGGGATTTTTTTAGTTTTGTTGTTGTTTTTAACAAGGGAATGGAATTGCCTTAGAGCATTTTGTTTTTTTCTTGTTGTTTTTAACAAGGGAATGGAATTGCCTTAGAGCATTGGACTTACTGGGTTGTTTGGTTGGTTGTTTGTTTGTTGTTGTTGTTGTTGTTTTTTTGGTGGGGGGCATTGTTCCTCAGCTAGACCTGAGATTCACTAATGGTGTGACTTTGCATATGTGAAAGTTTTTACCTACCATTATGTTAGCCACATTCCCACTTTGGGGTTGGTGTTTAAACATGACAACTGTGTGCATGCTTTTTTAAAAAAAAATTTGTGATCTGTTCCATTCGGTACAAAATAGCCTACTCTGCCAAAAGGCTGAACAGGTTTTTAATGTGAGAGCAAGATGTTTTGCGTGCATTCTCACACGGAAGCCTCAGTTTATAGTCTCATCTGAAAGACTTTGACGTTCAGTTCAATTTTCTTGTCAAACTGAGAAGGGAAGGAAGAGGCTGGGAATCAAACCCAGAACCTCACGGTTTTCTTGTTAGGCAGGTGAACAGCTAAACCATCCTGCCACCTCTCTTCTTAAGTCTCTTCTAAACGACATGGAATTGGCTCCAGTATTGATTCCACGGGGAAACATAATAATAATAATAATAATAATGTATGGTATTTATATAGCACTGAATCTTGTAAAGCAAACAAATCGAAGCGCTTGCACTCAAATTATCTACACACGTGCAACTTTCACAAAATATTAGAATTAACATAATATCAAATTTATGCTCACAAACATACATGCACATACAAAAACATGCATGCACACACACTCTCTCATACACACTCACACACTCACACACATTCCCTTAAATGGATGGTTCACATAAGATGCTTGTAATCCCAGGACAGGATAGCCTAGTGGTTAGAATATTGCACTCGCAATCTGACGACCCGGGTTCGATTCCCATTCAAGGGGATATTTTCCCCTGGAGTTAACATCAGTGCAGACTCCACTCTCCCCAAAAGTCCTTCGGCTGAGACTATAAACCGAGGCTCCGTGTGCGAACATGGGCCGAACATCTTGCGTACACGTTAAAATCCTGTTCCGCTTTTCGTAAGAGTAGGCTATTGTGTGCCGGTGGGAACAGATAATTTACAAAACCGCATACACACTGGGACTGGATGTAAAAAAAGTACACAAGTGCTTATTCTATTATCCTCGATATAAAAGAATAAAATAATAAAAAATAAATAAATAAAAACACACACACACACACACACACACTCAGATAGATGGCCCACACAAGCTGTTTACAATCCCAGTCTTTCGTTCTGGCTGTGCAGTGAACAACTACATCTACAAGACCTTTGTGAAAGGCCGTATGCATTTTGGGACCCCGTTCCAGTTCAAGAGGGATTTGTTTCGACGCTACCGCTGTGCAGCTGTGAGTGGTCTGGAGGGTTGTGCTTAGGGTGCTGTCTGCTTCCTTTCTTGCTTTGTTGTTGTTGTCGTTGTTCTTTCTTTCTTTCATTCTCTCTGTCTTTGTCTTTCTCTGTTAGTCAATCTTGTGTGTCTGTCTCTGTGGGTGTCTCTGTCTGTGTGTGTCTCTGTCTCTCTCTATTTCTGTCTCTCTGTGTCTCTTTTTCTCTGTCTGTATGTCTGTCTCTGTCTGTCAGTGTCTCTCTCTCTCTCTCTTTCTCTCTCTCTCTGTGTCAGTCTATTCCTCTCTCTCTGTCGCTCTCTGTGTATCTCTCTCTCTCTCTCTCTCTCTCTCTTTCTGTCAGTCTGTCTCTCTCTCTCTGTATCTCTCTCGCTCTCTCTCTTTGTCTCTCTCAAGCGGCCCAACAATCGGAGATATCATGAGTTTGTATCTTACTGAAGATTTTGCATAATGTTTGTATGACCAAAAAAATCGGATGAAAAAGAATGTAACAGAAACCCTGCGTGTCATTTTAGAACCACTACGTTGATCTTCCTTTACTGACAGACAGAAAGCCACCCAACGATCAGGAATGTCATATGAGTTAGAGTATGCTGTATGTGTTGGTATCCTATTGAAAATGTTGCATAGTGTTTGAATAAGATAAAATTTGAAACCCCCCCCCCCCCCCCCCAAAAAAAATCTGTTTCTCATTTAAGACTACTACTTTGATGCCAATTTACTAATGGACAAGCAATCTCCCCAATGATCGGTGGTGATGTACAAGGTAGTATCGAATTAAAGAATGTGCGAAACATTCGTAGGACAACAATTTTGAACAAAACCCTCATATCTGCTTCTTTTCTAGGATTACTTCTTCGATGCCAATTTGCTGATAGATGGCAAGCTGCCTAATGATCGGGGATTTCTCATGAACTGGTATCTTGTTGAAGGTTTTACATAGTGTTTGCATGAACAAAATTTTGACCAAAAAGAAAAAAACCTACCATGAAAATCCTGCTTCTCTTTTAGGACAACTTCTTTCATTTCCCTCCTTTTCTGACATTTGGCAAGCCTTTCAACAGTCAAGGATGTTATATGAGTTAGTATCCCTTTTTAAAAAATATTTTCGTTCCGTGGATAGAATTCCACGGTTCACCAATAGTTATATTTTTGCGTATTCAACCGTTTGTGCCTACCATTAGTGTAGTCACATTCCAACATCTGGGATGATGTCTAAACATGACACCAAGTTGTATGTGTTGGGGGGGGGGGGGTTTCTTTGTATATTTTTTGTCATCCGTTTTTACTGGCTCAAATGGCCTACTCTTCCAAAAGGCAGAACAGGTTTGGACGTTGCGCAAGATGCTGTGCTTGCATTCGCACTCAGGAGCTCAGTTTTTAGTCTTGTGTGAAGGACTTACCATAGAGTGATGTTAACTCGGGGAAAAAATCCCTTTGGTTTAGGCTTGATCCTGGGCCATCAAATTATTGAGCATAATGCTTTAGCCACTAGGCTATCCCGCCCCTCTAGAAATTCTGTTCAATGAGCATTTAATGAGCCTGTTTAGTCGGTCAGTATCCTGTTGATGAAAGTGTTCTGTCGCTTCTCTTTCAGGACTACTTCTTTGACCCAATTTGCTGATGGACGGCAAGCCGCCCAACGATCGGGGCTGTCGTATGTGCGGCAAGATTGGTCACATGGTCAAGGACTGCCCCAACCGACCACAGAACAGAAAGCGACAACAGTGAGTGTCTGGTGTGTGTGTGGCTGGTGGGAGTGGAGTGGAGTGGAGTGGAGTGGAGTGGAGTGGAGTGGAGTGGAGTGGAGTGGAGTGGAGTGGTGTGGTGTGGTGTGGTGTGGTGTGGTGTGGTGTGGTGTGGTGTGGTGTGGTGTGTGTGTGTGAGAGCATGTGTGTAGTTGATGTGTGTGTGTATGTGTGGTTGGTGTGCGTGGTGTGTGTGGGTGGGTGAATGTGTGGGTTGTGTGTGTGTGTGGTTGGTATGTGTTTGTGTGGGTAAATGTGTGTGTGAATGTGTGTATATTTGTAGTGTGTTTTTGTGTGTATGTCTGTGTTTGTATGTGTGTTTGCATGTGTGTGTGTGCGTGTGGGCGGGCGTGTTTGTGTATGCATGTGTGTAAAAGATAGTTTTGACAGAGGAAGCATTGTGTCTGAACTTCAAGGGAATGTACAATGCAAGATTTTATGAACTGAAAGAAGTACTACTTCTTCTTCTTCCTTTTTTGTCATGTTTCTCCCAGGGGAGGTTTGACATTGATGAGCCTTCTCCATCTCTCTCTGTTTTGAGCTTCCTCCTTATTTATGCCCCTTTCTCTAAGATCGTCTGCAATACTGGTAGCCCAGGTTTTGCTAGGTCTTCCCTTTGGTCTCTTTCCATCCACTACGAAATTCATTGCTCTTTTTATGATGTGGTGGTCTGCTTTCCGTTGAACGTGCCCAAACCAGCGCAGTCTATTGGTACTAGCTACAGACTTCAGATCATCAACTTTGCACATTCTCCATAGTTCTTCATTTGTGATCCTGTCTTCTCATTTGATCTTTGTCATGTAGCGTAGCATTCAGTTTTCACAGCTCTTCAACAAACGTTCGACGGTTTTTGTGAAAACCCACGTCTCCGAACCATACAGGAGAACAGGTCTGATGCAGGCCTTACATATCCGACAGCGTCTCTCCAGTGGGATTTTCTGATTTACGAGCAGACTTGCCAATTCTGTCCATTTCTTCCAAGCACTCGCAATCCTGGTTCTGACAGCCCTGGTGTGGTCTTCATAGCCCTTGAGGCTGTAAACAACATGAAGTGAAATGGTGTTTAGGAGAGACTGTCTTGAAAACATACACAGTTTTGTATAAGAATGTAAACATGTAAAAAGGTGTGTGTGCTGCATATTTAAAACATTCTGTTCACTTCTTTTGATGGGTTTCAACTGTTTAAAAAGGCTGATTATTATTGACTTGAAACTTTGAGAAAAAAAACCCAGTTTTTCATTTCGGAATCAAGAAAAATCAGTCATTCTGTTTTTAACGGGTATGTTTCGAATGTTCTTATGGGTGTTGGCAATACCTCAGTTCTGCTGTCTACCTCTATGAGATATCTAGGTGTTGTTATCAACAATGCTGTGTATGCAAAAATTCATCACCCAGACCTTTCAGTCCTGCAACTATCAGTTATGGTGTAGGTGGCGCTGTTCATGTGGTGACACACTCTACTGACAGGCAATCGTTTTTATCTTGTTTTCATTTAAATTGTACGTGTATCAGTGTCAGATCCTGCATAGTTGTGTCTGAGGTGTCTGCAATGAATGTGACAATGTTTGGAAAAGCTGTATCCACTCTCTTCACTTGTTTTCTGATAGCGTCATTTGATCGTGTGCAAGGTGCACCGGCCAACAACAATCATGGCCAGACGTACACTGGTGAATTTCTTCTGAGCCTACGCCAGTCAGCCAGTGTGTTAGCTGAGGGTCAAGACGTGAACTTTCCTTGCGAAATTCTTCCAACTGCCACCAATACCGACAGGACTTGGAAGAACATCAAAAAAAGAAAAAGAGGAAAGGTGGCGTGAGAGAAAGACTAAAAAATTCAAATCATCGGAAAACCCCGCTACCAACAGTCATACTGACCAACGTCCAATCCCTTCGATCAAAGACAGACAAGCTACAGGCAAACGTTAATTACATGCACGAGTTCAAACCTGGCTCACAGACAGTGTACCCAGCAGTGAGCTGTTTATAAATAGCTTTGGACACCCTATTCGACTGGACAGAGACAAATGCTCCACCGGTAAAGAACAGGGCAGGGACGTCTGCTTCTACATCAATGAGAAATGGTGTAAGGACGTGACCATTCAGGCCTTTTTGTGTGTGGAGGACATAGAACTGCTGTCTATATCACTCCCACCGTACTATCTACCGCGGGAATTCCCGCAACTATTTTTTACCCTGGTCTACATTCATCCCAAAGCTAATGAGACCAGAGCATCCAAACATATTCTAAATCACCTGCATGTGTTAGATTCCATATTCCCTGATGCTCCTAAATTCATCCTGGAGTGATTTCAATAAATGTTCACTCAGTAAAATGCTGAAGAATTATGAACAGTATGTGACCTGCCCCACACGCAGAAATAAGACCCTCGACTTGTGCTATGGGACTGTAGCAGGTGCATATGAATCACTACCGTTGCCTCCCCTGGGTTCATCTGACCATAACTGTATTCTTCTAGCACCCATGTAGTGATGTACCAGTCAGTGTTTCAGCGCCTTCAGCCCATGGTCAGGACCACAAAAAAATGGACTGCCAATAGCATAGCTAGTCTGCAAGGTTGTTTTAATTGCCCTGACTGGGATACGTTTTACAATGTGTGCTCTGATTTGAATGAGTTAACTGATGTCATTTCTTCGTATATTTCATTTTGTGTCAGTAGTGTTATTCCAACAAAGGTGATAACTATTTACCCCAATCAAAAACCTTGGGTTACAAAAGACCAAAAACGTGTATTAAACAAAAAGAAAGTAGTATTTTACACAGGCACAGAAGAACAAAAGAAACAAGTGAATAAAGAAGTAAAAGCCGCTGTTGCACAAGCTAGACGTGACTATAAAAATAAGATATAAGACAAGTTTGCAGGGAACAATTTTCATGCTGCCTGGCAGGGCATAAAAAATATGTCGAAGATTAGTCTCCAGGGGTTCTGTGACAACTTACCAGACCATTTAAATGCAATTTTTACTCGCTTCGAAAAGCATGATTTTTCGGATGAAATAAATGGCCTGAAGCAATCTCTACCCTTTGAGAATAGCGTCATTGTTGATGAAACAGTTATTTGTAAACACTTCAAGGCAATAAATATCAACAAATCTCCCGGACCAGATGGCATATGCGGCAGAAGCCTTGATTCTGCGGCACTGAGCTTGCCAGCGTCTTTCACCACCTGTTCCAAGCCTCACTGGACACTAGCCAGATACCAGTTATTTGGAAGACTTCCAATGTAATACCTCTTCCAAAGAAACCAAATCCTTCTTGGCCCAACGATTTCAGACCTGTAGCCCTCACATCACTTGTGATGAAAACATTAGAAAAGATCATAAAATCTCTCATTCTTTCCGCTACAGAGAAAGACCTTGACCCACTACAGTTTGCCTACAGGACAGGACGAGGTGTCGAAGATGCCAAACTGTTCATTTTGAACAAGTTGACAACCACTTAGAAGCACCTGATTCTCATGCCAGAATATTGTTTGCTGACTTTAGTTCAGCTTTCAATACAATGCAGCCTCATGTTCTTGTTCACAAAATACTTTCAAAATTTGATGTAGACTATCAACTTGTTCGTTGGCTGATGGAATTTTTAACTAACAGACCGCAGCGTGTTTTTGCCAATAAAATATCTTCATCAGTTAGATTTACCTTTACGGGTTCTCCACAGGGATGCGTTCTCTTGCCACTTCTGTACATTCTATACACAGATGATTGCAGAAGCAGCTATGAAAATTCCTTTCTTGTAAAATTTGCCGATGACAGTGCTCTTTTGTCTCTCTTATCTGGATCTGTCCAAAACCATGGTCCAGCCCTCACTGATTTCGTCAATCGGTGTGATGAGGCATATCTGGAGCTAAATGTTTCTAAAACTAAAGATCTTCCTATCAATATCAGAAGATCGGGTCACACTCCTGAGCATGTTATCATCCATAGTCAAGAAGTTGAAAATGTTTCAGAGTACAAGTATCTGGGAACTATTTTTTATCACAAATTAAACTGGGATGCTAACACTGACGCTATTGTCAAAAAGGGACAACAACATATGTATTTTCTAAGGAAGCTTAACTCATTTTTGTTGACAAAAAGATTCTTTCTTTGTTCTACAAGTCCTACATAGAGATTGTTTCTAAGTTTTGCTTTCATCTGTTGGTACAACAACCTTAGTGTTAAAAACAAGAATAGTCTTCGGAGAATTGTTAGAATCTGCTCAAAAATAATTGGAGAAGAACAAAGAGATCTCAAGCCGTACTGCGATCAGCAGCTTGTGCGCAAAGCGACTGCCATCTTGGCTGATCCTTCCCATGCTATGTCTTCGGAATTTCAGTTGTTTCCTTCAGGATGCTGTTTTCAGTGCTCCAACAGTAAAACAAATAGAAAAAGAAATTCTTTTGTTCCAGTAGTCATTCGAATTTTAAATTCAAAACAGCACTGACCAAACAGTTAAAATACATTCTCTGATATACCCCCCTGATTGTCAAGTGCGTGTGTGTCTGTGTGGTAATGAAAATAACTCCTGTATCTTGCTTTTGGCTTTCAAGAATGATTTCTAAATTTTGTGTGTGTGTGTGTGTAAGTTTGTCTTTGCTAGACAATGGTCATTATGGTGCGCGGGTGCACATGTGTATATGTGTGTGTTTTCTAGTCAATAGTCTATAAAATTGTGTTCATACATTGGTGTGTGTATGGGTGTGCGTGCGTGTGTGAGTGTGCGTGTGCGTGCACACGTAAAAAATAAGTTTATGTCTTTTCCTATCAATGTTACAGGAATACTGATATTGTATTCCTACATTGGTGTGTGTGTGTGTACGCGGTGCATGTGTGTGCGCGCACCTGGGTTTGTGTGTGTGTGATAATTTTTTTAAGCTATCTTGGAATGTTTATAACAATCTGAAATGTATTTTTCTTGTGAGATAATTATAGGTATCAGTGTGCCTGTCAGTATTGTAATTGCCCTTCATGGGATGATTTAAGTGTTTTTGACTTGACTTGTATTCGTGCAATACGCAAGTACCTGTCCACTGATGCAATCCAAGCTTGTCACATCTCTCATTCTATCCCAATAACTACTGTAGCTCTCTTTTGACTGGTCTATCAACATCATCCATCCACTCCCTTCAACATGTACAAAACTCTGCAGCTCAATTCATCTTGAAAGTGTAAATGCCTGAACACACCACTTGTCTATTGTGATCTCTTCACTGGTTTGTCTCACAAAGAGAACAAGATCAGTACCCTCTGTTGCAAATTTCTCCACAAAGCTGCACCTTCCTATCTCTGTGACTGTCTTCACCTTTACACTCCCATCTCATTCCCTGCGTTCTGCTGCAGATATCTTAAGCTTTCAAATGCCCAGATTCAATCAATCTACTGTCGGTCGTCGTTCTTTCACTATTTCTGGTCCACCAACCTGGAATGACCTCCATCTCTCCCTTCAACGAAAACCGTCATTTCTACACTTTCAAACCAAGCCTAAAGTCACGCTTATTTCCTGCGTAATATCGTCCTCCATCATTACACCTCGCATCTGTACCTACTTTCAATCGAGTCTTCTCGGTGCGCATCACTTTGCTTTAGTGCGTTACTCTGTGTGTATGTTTGCGTCTAAATTTTAAAATCTGTTGAACTTTTTATGTGAACAGTCGCATGTGCTCTAACCACTAGGCTATCCTCCCCCTTCTTCTTCTTCCTTTTTTGTCATGTTTCTCCCAGGGGAGGTTTGACATTGATGAACCTTCTCCATCTCTCTCTGTTTTGAGCTTCCTCCTTATTTATGCCCCTTTCTCTAAGGCTATCCTCCTCCCCCCCCTGCGTGTAATATCATGTAAGTAAAGAAGACTGGTTTCTTTTTCACAGCTTCACCCCCAGCTTACGATTTTTATTCAGCGTGACACAATGTGCAGAAACCAGAACGACCAGCAAGCCAAGGAGACGGCCGACAACCAGAAGAAACCGCCCAAAGAGGGCAAAGGCCAAGCCAGCTCTCAAGGTCCAAGCAGCGCCCAGGTCAAAGGGCACACCAAGGAGGGCAAAGGTCAAGGCAGCACTCCGGCCAAGGACAAGGAGGTCAAAGAACAGGAGAACATCATCCAGGCCCAACCTCCGTCGGCAGAAAAGCAAATGGTCGCCGCCACCACGCCAGAGGGAGAGAGAGCAGCGAAAAATCAGAGCAGCGGTGGCAAACAGAACCAGAACCAGAACCAGGCAGCCACGAAGCAGGAACCGGCCCTCAAGCCTTCGGAGGAGAAGAAGAGCGCCAGAAAGAAAGAGAAGGGTCGCCAGGCAGCGTCTGAGGTCAAAGGTAAGAAACGGGAGGGTTGACCCTCTTTGTATTAACTCAAGTATGCATTCAGATTATAAAAAAAGAAAAAATCCCTCTTTGTTCAAAGATTCTGAATCAGCTCCTACAATTACGTGTGTGATAAATGTATCAGTTGTATAATTGTACTTTTTATGAAGCTCATTTGCTTCAGCGTCAATATTTACAGTGTTCTATTATCATCATAACAGCTACTGTATGGGCAGACGTGTTTTATCACATTGCTTATTATCTACAGCTGTTAAGATTTTCTGTATGTTACTGCACATGAAATCTGAATGATATCATCAGTAATATAATTATACTGTTTATTATATATAGAGTTGCTACAATCAAGCATTACAAGCTTTCAATGCTTTTTTTTTTATAGATTTGTTATGAAAACTATAACCTTAATCTGTCAATCTTAAAGTGGAATACTCTGGATTGTTCTTGTAAGTCCGATTTATAAAATAATTGTGGGTGTGAACTGTGAACTTATATCACTGGGGTATTGTGCTCTCAAAACGTGACTACTACTACTACTTCTAGTTGTCATTATCATTGTTATTATCAGTATTCCTGTAACAGCAGCATCATCATGCTATCATTATCATTGTTATTATCATTATTCCTGTAACTGCAGTTTTATCATTATTATCATTATTCCCATGGCAGTGATATCATACTATCATTATCATCATCATTATTCCTGTAACAGCAGTATTACCATACTACCATCATCATCATCATTATTGTTATCATTATTCATGAAATAGGAGTATTTCCATACTTTCATTATCATCATTATTATTATCACTGTTCCTGTAACAGCAGTTTTATTATACTGTTTATTTGGTACACCAGCTACAACCTCTGTTACATTATTATCATCATCCTTCTGTTACATTCATAGATAATATCATCATCCTTCAGTTACATTCATAGCTAATGCATCATCCTTCTGTTACTTTCATAGCTAATATCATCATCCTTCTGTTACATTCATAGCTAATATCATCATCCTTCAGTTACATTCATAGCTAATATCATGACCCTTTTTTTTTAATGTATGGTTGTGTTTCGGACTTTTAATCAATAGCATGATCATACAAATCATAAAGTTTTATTGAGAAATTAAAAATTTTACGAGTTGACAGCCCCGATACGGTTTCTGTGAGCTATAAATAAGAAAAAAAGCAGCTATATAAAGCTTGGGCCAAGACCAAGACAGAAGAGGACTACGCCAAGTACAGAATCACAAGAAGACATAGTAATCGTATTGTGAAAGCCTCCAAAGAAAAATCTGGGCGACTTATGGAGAGAAGTTAAGTGAAATTTGCAAGAACTCCCCAAGAGAATTTTTCAAAAGTGTGAAGACGATGAGAGTAAGAGATGAGCCATTCAATCCAACAACAGTAGTGAATGATGCAAATGGAGAGGCATTGCACAAAGAAGAGGAAATTCTGAAACGATGGGAAGATTACTTTAAAGATCTCTTAAACCCATCTGGAGCACAAGCTTCCAGCTCTCAGTTCTCACCACGCTATAAAGACCAGTTAGAGCCCCAAATCCTTGAAGCTGAAACAAGAAAAGCAATTAAGACCAGCCCAAAGGGCAAAGCGGCAGGTGATGACGGCATAACAACTGAAGCCATCCTTGCATGCGGGAGTTAAGTGGCTCACCATCATCTTCCAGAAAGCATGGGAAGAGAGGAAAGTACCAAGGGACTGGCAAAATGCAATAGTGGTGCCAATTTGGAAGAAGAAGGGCAGCAAGAGAGACTGCAGCACCTACAGAGGCATTTCACTTCTCAGCCATGTAGGGAAAATGTATGCAAAGATTCTGGAACAGCGCACAAGAGCCAAAGCAGAACACCTACTGAGCAATGCCCAGTTTGGCTTTCGGAAAGGAAGAGGGTGCACAGATGCCATTTTCGCACTCCGACAGCTGTGTGAAAGAGCCATCGAATACAACCAAGACCTGCATACAGTATTCATTGATCAAGAAAAAGCTTTCGACCGAGTCAACAGAGACAAGCTCTGGAAGATCCTGGAGCAGTACGACGTGAAGGGGCAGTTGCTTGATAACATCAGAGCAATCTATGCCAACAGTATGAGCGCAGTCCGAACAGCCAGTGGAACATCCGACTGGTTCCTGGTTACATCAGGGGTCAGGCAAGGCTGCGTACTCTCTCCCCTTCTCTTCGTGATCTACATGGACCAGATCACAAAGGAAGCCAACCCAGATCTTGAGGCCCTGAACGAACTATTATTTGCTGACGACCAGTCCCTGATGAATCAGAACAAAGCAGCTCTTCAAGATCACACAGACCAACTCAACACAAGCTGCGAGAGGTATGATATGAAGATCAGTATCACCAAAACAGAAGTTATGTCTGTCAGCAGAAATCCAGGAAAGCTGGACATCAACATCAACGGCACCCAGCTGAAACAGACCAAAGAATTTAAATACCTTGGCAGCTTCTTCACTGAAGATGGAAAATTGGACAGAGAGATAGAAACAAGATGCCAGAAAGCGAACGCAGTCAGTTACCAACTCGCCCCCCTTCTAAAACATTCCAGCATCCCAATGAGCACTAAGGCAAAACTCATCAACGCCATCTTCGTTCCAACACTCACATACCAGTGTCAGACTTGGGCCCTAACAAAAGCCTTAGAGAGAAAATTGGTCACATGTGAAATGCGCTGCCTGAGAAAAGCTGTCAACAAAACCAGACGCGACAAGATCAAGAATGAGATGATCAGAGACATGGTCGGACTAACACCAATTCTCCACCATATCGAACAACAAAGGATCAGGTGGTTTGGTCACCTCACTAGAATGCCGCCCAACCAGCCAGCCCTACGGGCATACACCACCAAATACAATGGCTGGAAAGCCAGAGGTAGACCAAGGAGATGATGGAGCGACTCCGTGGCTGACACCCTGGGAGCCCATGACCTGTCACTACATCAAGCCTCCCGCCTAGCTGCAGACAGACGTCTGTGTCTCCCCGCGACGCCGAAGGGCACCAGCGGAAGATGAAAGAAAGAAAGAAAGAAGATAAATAAGAAGAGTGGATTGAATCGAATGACAAATTGTGTTCACAGCTACGACGACAACCGTGATCAGGTCAAGGGTCGTGTCCTCCTCTGCCTCCACCACCACCACCACCACGGCGGTCACTTTTCCGGCCACCACGCTGACCACGAGCAGCGCCAGCAGTGCTCAGCCCCCACCCCCCTCCAGCAGGTCCACGCCTCAGAGACAGCAGCAGCCGCCGCCACGCTGCCCTGAACAGTCGGTAAGTCAGGGCAGAGGTCGTCCGTTTTGTGAGTTGAACGATTTTGGTAGTTTCGCGTGTGTGTGTGTGTTGGTGGTTTGGGGAGGGGGGAGGGGTGGGGGGGGGTGTGAGTGTAGGTGTAGTTGTGTGTGTTGTGTGTAGGTGGGGGGGGTGTAAGTGTAGGTGCGTGTTGTGTGTGGGTAGGTGTGTTGTGTTGTGTGTGTGTTTTTATTTTATTTTATTTTATTTCGAGGATAATGGAACAAGCACTCACGAGCTTTTCTTTACATCCAGTTTCCAATATGTATGGAATTTTTGTCAATTTTGTCATCCGTTCTCACTGGCACACAATGGCCTACTCTTACGAAAAGCAGAACAGGATTTAACATGTGCGCAAGATGTTCTGCGTGCGTTCGCACATGGGATCTTGGTTTATAGTCTCATCATAAGGACTTTTGGGGAGAGTGGAGTCTGCACTGATGTTAACTCCAGGGGGAAAATATCCCCTTAACAGGGAATCGAACCCGGGTTGTCTGATTGCGAGCGCAATGTTCTAACCACTAGGCTGTCCCATCCCAGTTGTGGTATGTGTGTGTGTAAGGTGTGTGTGGGGTGGGTTTAAGTGTAGGTGTGTGTCGTGGTGGGTGTAAATGTAGGAGTGTGTTGGGGTGTGTGGGTGGAGGTGGGGGTAGGTGTGTTATGTTGTGTGTGTGTTTTTATTTACTTTTATTTTATTTCGAGGATAATGGAACAAGCACTCATGAGCTTTTTTTTACATCCAGTTTTCATATGTATGCAATTTTGTCAATTTTGTCATCCGTTCCCACTGGCACATAATGGCCTACTCTTCCAAAAAGTGGAATGGGTTTTAGTGTGTGCACAGGATGCTCTGCGTGCGTTCGCACACGGGACCTCAGTTTATAGTCTCATCTGAAGGACATTTTTGGGAAAGTGGAGTCGGCACTGATGTGTGAGTGAGTGAGTGAGTGAGTGAGTGAGTGAGTGTTGTGTGTGTGTGTGTGTGAGTGTGAGTGAGTGAGTAAGTAAGTAATGTAAGAGTGGTGGTTTTTCAATTTGTTGTTAACCCTGGGATAGCTGAATGTTTGAGGTGACGCTCCTTAAATTCCTGAAGTCAAAAGTCAAAACTTTTTGTTGTTTCCAGATGCTACAATGAAAAAGCAAAACATTTGCTTTTTTCTCAACAAGGCATCTACTAAAAAAAAAATTTTAATAGAAAAAGAAATAACGATGATAATATTAATAATAACCCTCAGATTGAAAAACTAGGAAATAATGATTATGATGATGATAACACTCCGAATAAAAAACTCATCAAAAACATGAAGATTTATCGTGTTACAAAAACATCCGTAGCTGTCAGCTCCCCCCACTTTTCACCTGTTATCCATCCATTCCAACCCATCCCAGCCTAACTGGGGCCAGCTGGTGCTAATTACAGCAGGAACTGACCCCTCACTTAGACTTGGCAGATCTAGAGTGCCACACTCTTTGATAGGTATACAGGTACGCAGAAGATCTTTGTGTTGCATGCTAACGGTCCAGTAGTAGTTGTCGGTGCTTGAGGAGGATTGTGGAAATACCCATATGGATTGATACCACTTTGGGAACATAAAAACAGGTTCCCACATGTAAAAATAAAAACTGAAAGTTTCTGTTCCTGGCAAACATTTCAGGGGCTGGGTTTTTTTTTTTTTTTTATCTTCCTGAATCTTTATTACTTTTTTTCCCTCCATTCTCTGGCTAGGGTGCCGAGGTTTACCAGTGGTGAGAGTGTTTGGCATATACAAGCTTTTTTTTCCCTCTCCCACCATGAAGATAGCCACATTTTGACTTCGGGATCATGTCTATACCCAACACAAGTGTGCAGGCGTTTTTTTTAAAATTTTGTTATCTGTTTCCAGTGGCACACAATGGCATACTCTTCCGAAAGGTGGAATGGGTTTTAATGCGTATGCAAGATGTGCATTCACACACAGGACCTCAGTTTACAGTCTCATCCGAAGGACTTTCAGGGGAGTGGAGTCGGCACTGATGTTAACTCCAGGAAAAAACAAAATCCCTTTTGAACGGGCAACGCAGTGGTAGCTCAAGCATGGTATCGATCCTGGGCTGTGAGATCGTGAACCCAACAACGCTCTAACCACCAGGCTATCCTGTCCCCCACTTTACTACTCTGAATCTGAAGACTGTTGCTGAATACTGAAGTGAAGTCAACCATGGCTGTGTGTGTGTGTTTTTGTGTGTGTGTGCACATGCACGTGTTTGTGTGCGCGCGTGTGTGTGTGCGCATGGGTTTGTGTGTGTGTCTGTGTTGTGGTACAGCGTGACCCGCTGCCCTCCCCTGTGGTGGCCAGCCCTAAGGACAAAGGTCGCAGACCTCCGTCCTCCTCCTCCCTCCACCCCTGCCCACCCTGCCTCCTCCACCCAGCCCCAGCCTGGTGTTCAGATGAACCTGCAGCAGCTGTTCAACATGGCCCAGCTCTCCACAGGACAGGTCAGTGAGTAGGACGATGTGACGCTACTGCAGTACACGTCATGACAGGGATCAGTGTTGTGTTGTAGAGGGTTCCTTAACTCATTGGAGTCGCAGTGAAATGGATCCAGCCATTTTGTGGTGACGTGCGATTTTGGCTATATTTGAAAAATTCAGCAGACTTACCCAACATAATGATGACATACACATTATACATCATTGAAAAGTTTATAATGTCTTCTTTTGAGATTGTTTCACAGTTTTTTAATAGATGACTGTATTTATTTTTTACAAATTTTAAAAATATGTCACTGAATGCTGAAAAATAAAAAGTTTTGAAAATTAAGGCTGGTACCTTAAATGGCTTGAACTATTCATCAACTAGTCCCCTTGAAGCAATGTGATGATTTTTCACCAAAGTAAAGTTCCCTGAAGCTGGCTGAATCCATGTGATGTCACTTTTTGTACAACAGATTTTTTTTTTTTTAAAGAATCATAACACTGGAGTGCCTGAAATCCCAAAGATATCACTTGTTGACACATGTCAAACAAAATTGGCCAACAGACAAAAACTAGGCAAGCTTATGGTCAAGGAAAACAACTGTTTTTAGAAAAATGATTGCCCTACAGGCAGACGCTTAAGCTTCAGCACAACCTCAATGAGTTAAAAGAAAAGAGAGAAAGTGGGATCACGTCAGCTTTTGTGTACTAGTTGCACTCACCCTGCTTCTTCTTCTCCTTCTTCTTCTTCCTTTTTTGTCATGTTTCTCCCAGGGGAGGAGGTTTGACATTGATGAGCCTTCTCCATCTCTCTCTGTTTTGAGCTTCCTCCTCCTTATTTATGCCCCTTTCTCTAAGATCATCTGCAATACAGGCAGACCAGGTCTTGCTACGTCTTCCCTTCGGTCTCTTTCCATCCACTACGAAGTTCATTGCTCTTTTTATGCTGTGGTGGTCTGCTTTCCGTTGAACATGCCCAAAACCAGCGCAGTCAATTGGTACTAGCTACAGACTTCAGATCATCAACTTTGCACATTCTCCATACACACACTCACCCTGGTTGCAGATGCATACTTTACCCCCCCAAACCTCATAACAGTGGTTCTTCTTTTTCTTCATATATCATTGTATGATTATTAGTTACAGAATGAGGTTTGTGGATCCCCTGTAGCCTCCCCCCCCCCCATCCCTTTTTTATTTGTTGTGGATCTTCTTCTTTTTTGTTGTTATTGGTATGGAGGGCTGGATGTAAAAAAGGTAGGTGTCATACTTATTTGATCACCTGAAAGTAAAATTATTTCAATTCATTTCTTCTCCTCCTTGTCCTCCTTCTTCCCCTTCTTCTTCCCCTTCTCCTCCTCCTCCCTCTCCTCCTTTTCCTTCTCCTCCTCTCTCTCTCTCTCTCTCTCTCTCTCTCTCTCTCTCTCTCTCCTCCTTGCTGCAGTTTGGGAGTGAAATTCAAACTAAATCGTCAAGACTCTTTTCTCATCTCTCGCTCAGTGAACGGAAGCCGGTGTTTCCAGCCCGTGACTCTTGTGCTTGCGCAGGTCCCGAAACAGGCAGCGCCCTTGGCCCCGGGCCTCCATCCTAGTCAGCTGACCTTGACCCCCGAGCAGCAGATTGCGCTGTTGGAGACGCAGGGCGCCGGCAAGGTCAAGGTCAAGCCCTCGGCCCCAGGCCGGGTCTCAGAGCCTGCGTCCTCTGGTTATCCCTCAAGAGGCGCCCCGGACTCGCAAATGACCCCTGTGTCGGTCACCGCCCTGTTCCAAGCACAGGCTCCAGTGTCCCCCTCCTCCTCCTCCTCCTGCTCCTCCTCCTCCTCCTCCTCCCAGCAGAAAATGCCCTTGCCTCTGAAGACCTTGTTCCCTTCCTCGCCGCAGTCTGCCTCTGCCGGCCGCTCCCCTCAGTCGGGGTCAGGGCGGCCGGCCCGGCCCATGACCTCCGTGCCTGGCCAGAGCCTCGCTTCTGCCACTGGCGGCGGAGGTCCCCAGTCCTCGCCCTTTCCCGCGAAGAACTTGTTCCCCACCCCCCACCACCACCACCCCCCCCCAGCGCCCCAGACCCCTCCCTCAGGTCCTCCGGCCCAAGCCTCGTCCGCGACCAATCCGCCGGGCCCTGCGCAGATGATGACGCCCTTGCCTTTGAAGACGCTCTTCTCCTCGCAGCCCTCGCGTCAGCCCGGAGGCGCAAACCCCGTGGAAGGTCGAGGGCCCGGCGATCCGAAACAGCCCGTGTCGCTGAGGTACCTGTTCCAGGCCACGTCCTCGCAGCAGCAGCAGCAACAGCAGCAGCAGTTTATGATGCAGCAGCAGCAGCAGTTTATGATGCAGCAGCAGCTCATGCAGAGCTTCATGCAGCAGCTGGAGGAGCAGAAGCAAGGCGGGCAGGGTCCGGTCAGCGCCCCGCAATCCTGCACGGTGATGCCCGGCCCCCCGCCCCCGGGCTTTCAGCCCTTCTTCACCCACCCTCAGTCCCACCCCCAACTGGCCACCGCCGCCCCCCTCCACCACCAGCAGCCCCCACCACCACCCGCCACTGCCCGCGTGCAGCCGCAAGAGGGTCAGCCAGACCACCACCACCCCCACCACCACCACCATCACCAGAGTTCCTTGGAAGGAGGCAGAGGAGATCGTCGTCACGCTTCGGGCGGTCCTTCAGTGCAGCAGCGCTCGCAGGCAGAGGCTCCGATGGGGGCTGCCCCACACCTGCATCCCCCCCACCTGCAACAACAGCAGCAGCAGCAGCAGCATCCGCTGACGTCCGTACCGACGGCGGTGTCGGCTTTCATGCAGATGATGACGGCGGCCGCCGCTGCCCCCAGCCCTCCTCCTCCTCCCGTAGCCATCCCAGCGTCGGCTCACCGCCCTGGTCCCCACATGCCGAGCCAGGCCTCCAGCTCCAGCCCCATCCAGCTGGCCCCCAGCATGCAGCAGCAGCAAGGCACCCCCCCTCACCACCACTACCTTCACCACCACCCTCCTCACCACCACCACCACCATCCTCCTGAAGGAGGGGGCCCCCCCATCTTCATGCCGCCGGTCTACAGCCATCCCATGCTGCCGATGACCCCCGGCCAGTCTGGGGGAGATCCGGCCAATCCTCTGGGCAGTTGGTCGCAGTCGTTGCCCGTGGTCGGTCCCAGTGCCGATGCTCTGACTGCAGCGGCCCAGCAGCAGCAGATGGTGAGGTACTGGTCACAGCCTCAGGTGAGCGGGGCGGAGGTGATGCTAGGAATGCCACCTGGGCATGCAGGGCCTGCTCTGTCTGTGGCTCAGGCGGCCGTCTCTGGGATGGAGCCTCACGGCTACTTGCAGGTCGGTCGGCGTTTTTGTCCTGGTGTGGTGTGTTGTTTTGTTTGCTTGCTTGCTGGCTGTTTTTTGTGTGTGTGCGTGGTTGTGGTTGTAGTTTGTGTTGTGTTGTGTAGTGTTGTGTTGTGTTGCATCCTTCGGACGAGACTATAAACCGAGGAGGCCCCGTGTGCGAACGCATGCAGAACGTCTTGCGCACATGTTAAATCCTGTTCCACTCTTCGAAAGAGTAGGCCATTGTGTGCCGGTGGGAACAGATGACAAAATTTACAAAACCGACTGGATGTAAAAAAAAAGTACATGAGTGCTTGTTCCATTATCCTCGATAAAAAAACAAACACCTGAGCGCTTTGATTTGTTGCTTTACAAGATTCGGCGCTATGTAAATTCCATACATTATTATTGTGTTGTGTAGTATTGTGTTGTGATGTGTTGCAGTGTACTGTATTGTATTGTATTGTACCAATGTCAAAAGTCTTTCGTTGATACCAAGGAATGACGGTAGAGTTGGATTTTTATACCCTGTTTTAATCTGTTATGTAGTTGCACCGTTTTAATTTGTGAGTTAAAGTTTTATGAGGTGACAGTCCCCAATATGGCCTTTGTGGTTGGCAAGAAGATTGGATTGGAAAGTCTTTCTTCCCCAAGAAATATGCAGGTTGTTGTGTATGAATTACGATTATATGCCTGGAAAACAAAATATTCCAGAAATGTGGCACGCTCCTGTACTCATTCTGTTACAGTCCAGCATGTTCTTTTCAGGTGTGCTATTCTTAACCACTAGCCTGCCCCACCCCGGAAATTTTCCAGGGCAAAATGTGCACTCTATACGCCTACAACCCGAAAAATTTCCAGGGTGTCGAACCGAAGTAAACAAGCCAGCTTCCTTGACTACAATTAAAGGGAAAGAACTCCAAAATTAGTGGAGATCACTCTCCTGTTGCTTAGCAACATCCAGCTGCAAAAATTGTGGCAAAAACAATAGTTTTTTAGCTCATTTTTTGTGTTTTTATGCACGACTACTTGGGCAGTTCTTGTTCAAAATGGCAGACACTTCTTGTTGAAGGTATCAGTAACTTTACACAGCTGAAAAAGGGGCAAATAAAACTTTGGATTTACCTGACAGTGATGAAACCGATCGTGTATGATTCAGGAGATAGTGCATTTTTTTAAAAAAAGGAATGAGATTTGGCTTGGACTTATGTTTGATGTTATTGAGATAGGGGGTACTCAGAATGACAGTGGTGATGAAGAAAGGGGTTTTTTTGTCGATTTTTTACATTTTAAATATATTTTCGCAGTGAAATATCTTGCTAACTAATTTGAGCTTTCCTCAAAGCAATTTACGATATATACACCATCATTGGGTAGACTATCAGGATTATTCATGTAAGAATTTCTGAGTAAGAGGGACATAAACATAGCAAGTGGTACATAGGAATTTTATTCCCCGGCATATAGGGTGCACTTGCACTGGGCAGTTAAGAGGTTAAAGAACTGTACACAAAGAAGGGAACTTATACAAATTCAAAATATGGAGGACGTTAAAAAAAAAAAAGTATACAAATCTTGGCAATATATAACAACTGTTGAAGTCATACATCATTCAACAGTAGGAAGGTTACTAAAGTCTTTCCCAGGACCCTGCATACTCTGTCTCCTTTAATAATCAATAGTTGTGAGCTTCAGCTTGTCAAAATCACCCAGTAGTGAACAGACATTAAACCAAGGAGAAAATGAAAAGCTGTGTTGTATACCACTTTCAGCCAAGGCAGATTTCTCTGCGTGAAATCCAGGCTGCCCTCCTTTGAGGAGGGCATGCCACCACAGGGGTCAGGATAGCCTGGTGGTTAGAGTAAGTATGTTCTTTTTGAGCCAGAAGGCCTATAGAGCCGGAGCTTATCCCGGTTTCTGTAGCGTTAAGCGAACTGATGGTTTTTCACCACCCCTGCGACAGGACGCTAGTCTGTCGCCAGATACTTCCCCAGCAGAGCTGGTACCCATTTGTACACCTGGGTGGAGTGAGGAAAATAGGAGTAAAGTGTCTTTCCCAAGGGCACAACACCGAGCTGAGCGGGGATCGAACCCGCGACCTCTGGATCACGAGTTGACTGCCTAAACCACTTGACCACGGTGCCACCTCGGTGGTTAGAGTGATGCGCTCGTAATCTGCTGACCCGGGTTCGAATCTTGTTCAAGAGGAATTTTCCTGTGGAATTAACATCATTGCCAACTCCACTCCAAAAGTCCTTCGGATGAGACTATAAACCAAGGTCCCAGTGTGCATGTGCGCATGCATATAGGCACACACACTCTCTCTTGCTCTAAAACACCCGTACACACAAACTCTCTCTCTAACTTACACACTCACTCTGTTTCATCAACCTGACATGTGCTTTATTTACATATAAATCATTAATATTGAGCGTACATAATTTAGTTTACAAAAGTACAATTACATCAACACCAAGTTTTTTACAAGCAACAAACAAAAATGTTCCCTATTGAAGAAACGGATGAAGGTATACATGTTTGAAGTTCTCTGTTTTTGTCCCTGCAGATGGGCCATGGGGCACAAAACGTAAGAAAAGGTGAGAGGGAGGATTTATTTTTAAAAAGTTATTTGTCATTTGTTTTGTCTGTATCACGTTTTCTGGTTTACTCATATCTTTGATATCAAAAAACTGTTGTGAGTGAGAAATGTTAGTGTCTGTTATATCGAAAATATATACGACATATACATATATATATATATATATACGTCTTTTAGGTATTATTTTGTTCTTCTTTCAGTCTTAAAGTTACATGACCATATTAGAAATGTATGATATTTGCCAATGTTTTAGTTAAGTTCTATATATATTTTAAAAAATGTGGAAGAGACAAGGGAGATCACTTGGATCATTAACTGCTGTAACCCTGTGCGTAAGTAAGTGGGTACCTGAAACAGAGAGGAAAGGGGTGGTGGTATGTTCAGGGTGTTAGTTATAACTGATTTGGGGTTGATCAGGGGGTAGTAATGTGTTCAGATAAAAACTATCAGTTTTGCTTTGATTAAAAACTCACAAGTTACGTGCACATGTGTTCTATTGTACGGTAAGCATTAATTTTTAATTCAGTATGGAAACTTTTGTGTGCTGTCAATATGTATTGATTGTGTGTGTTGTGTGTGTGTGGTCCAAATATTTGAGGTCATAGGTGCTAGCATATCACAAGAATCATATCAAGCAATATCATTTTATTCTTTATCTTATCCATGATTTGTGTGGGTGCCTGTATTTGAGTATGCGAGGACATGAATACATGCCAATGTTTAGGTTAGGATGCATGCAGTGGGATGTAATGCCTTTGCCTGTGAAATGCCAAAGGATTTTATGTTAGTAAATTAGCATGATTGTTATTATCATTAACTTCGCCCATAACTCCCTGAGGAGTTGTTGGGGCACTGCACTGAATTAGGCAAGTTGAACCTGGCGGAGCCCATCCCTCTCCAGGCACAGGATGCATGCTGGGTATGTTTGTGTTCCCGTAAGCCACCACACGCTTCCAGGAGTCACGGGATCTTTATTTGGTGCGTGTTTGACCTTCTGTATGCGTAAGTGCTCATGTATGTATATGTATCATTATTATGACTGATTTTTTTTTTATTATCGATGTTGTAGCTGCTTATTTCTATTATTTATTGATGCTGTGGAATCTGTTCAGAGCGACGTGGCAGCAGTAGTAGTCAGGACACAACAGGCTGAAGCCAGTCAACCGACCAACCAGTCCATCATCGGTCCACAGGCGTTGAAGCGGACGCTGCAGCTGATTGTCGCTACACCTTCGTGCCACCACCACCACCACCACCACCGTCGCAACTTTAGCAAGATTCGTCGCCCTTCGAGTTGAATGTCACCTGAAAGGATTCCGTTTCAAGTGTGCCATCAGCCCTTCCGTTAGATTATATGTGAAATTTGGTGTGTTTCCATGATATGGTTTTATTTTGTGGTAGAATTACTCTTTTTCTGTCAGTCTTACCGTTTTATATTGAGGCATAAGGGTGTATCTGAAAAGGGGAAAAAAAAGAAGGTAGATGTATTGTTATTATGGAAAACAGTTAAACCTTTTTTTTTTTTTTAGCCTTTTCTCTGTATTGGTGCTTTATTTTTATGTGTTTGTGCTTCATCTTAGTTCAGTTTGCTGGGAGGGTAGTTCTCTCTTCTTTTGTCATGTGAAAAGCACCTACAGAAAATATAAAACTTGCTTTCATTTTTTTTGTTTTCAAATAAAAATTGTGAGGTAGACTTTTTTGGAACTAGTTTTTTAAAAAAATTTAACAGAAAAGAGACATACATTCCTATAACAGTAAGCAAAGTCAATTATCAAATTAACCCCCCCAAAAAAAAATCATTAATCAGTAAAAACAAAAACAAAATAAAATAAATTTTAAAAAACCCAAAAGCCCAGAGATCTTTAACTTCCTGCTCGATGATTTTATTTAAATGATTTACCTATATTGATAATGATGATGATGATGATCAGTTCTATGTCATACTCTGCTTGCGTTCACATGCTACCGTAACCAAATAAGAGCTGAGAGGTAATGTTTGTCACATGATCGTCAGTATTGCTTGATCGATAACAGTATTCAGTCAGAATCCTGGCTTGAACCATCTTTGGCATAGATTTTTGTGGTTTGTGACGTCGTGACTGTAGATTGATTCACTTTGGAATGTTTGGCGTGATGAAAGCCCTACATGTAGATTGTTTGCCTATGGTTATGTAAATGCATATTTCTTCCCATTTAAGATTCTTTTTAACAGATTCTTTTTAGTTCTGCATATGAAATGTTTGGTATAGTACTAAGATTTGTGAAAATTTGAGACGTGAAACATGTTTTAATTGTTCTGCTTATGAAATCTTTGCCTTGCACAATATTGATTTGTGTATGATTTTGTGAAATTGGAGGCATGAACCTTACAAAACTACGATTTGTTTAACTTGAGACATGAAACATAAGATATATAGATGTATGCATGTATGTGCAGTATACAGAACAAATGAGCGTGCTGTTCTGTAAATCTGCATATGAAGAAATGAAATCAGGAGAACTCATGATTGGAAATGATTTTAATGGTCATCTTTTAAACCGTTGTCAGTCGTTGCTGTGTTTTAGTGTTTGATAATGATGAGGATGCATATCTTGGAATTGTTTTAACGACAGTTGCGCTTCGTTAGCAGATGTTTCTTGTTTTATGCGACACGTTTCAGGTTATGTATTTTCTTCCTCGGACATAATGTGCCTCTGAAAGCTAAGGACCAGTGTGCTTGTGTTTGAGATATTTTCTTTCTGAATTGTTTGTTGTTTTTTAGACTCGAATGTAAAATGTATTGTACAGAGGTATGCAGAGCTGTAGGGTTTTTGTGTGTGTGTGACTTAACCCCTTAATTGTGCTGCTTATGATATAAGCAGAAGTCATGCTGAAACCAAAACTGGGCATCGTCACTGTAATATTGGTCATTGTTTTCAAAAAGAAAGGGGGGGCTCCAAATGTGTGAGCAAAGGGTCAGAGTATGACATGGGTGCAAGCAGGTCCGGTTGACGCTGGGATGTATGTAATCATGATAGGAAGCCTAAACGAGGCAGATTTATGAAGATTACCAAGGTTAACTGAACAAAATATGGAAAAAACAGAGCCGTGATCTTGGATGTCGCATTCTACTGTGTACCTCTTCATGTATGTAGGCACCAGAGCTGAAGTGATTTTTATAGTGAAAACTGTGGCATCAGAAATTTTCTTTTTTACAGAGTCGGGAATCTTTTTTTTTTTTTTTTAGAGTATGTGTCTCAAGTTCAGTAACAAAATTCATTTGGAGCCAAATTGTGGTAAGCACTATATACAAATGAACAAAGATCTCCAGTTTTGCAGTTGTAGGGCTAACGCACTTCAGAGTGCTTTTTCAGGATCTGGAAAGATGGCATGTGATGTTTCCAGTTGTTGTTTGTTTTTTTGGGGGGGGATTCTGTAGATCCTATTCATAGTCTCCCTCCTTTTGTTATGACCGATCTTTGCTTGCGTGTACAAGTCTGATCACATTGTTGTTGTTTTCTAAAGAAAAGGGAGATATTGAGTAATTGTCCAACAATTATGATAGGTGCAACAGAAAGGGAGATATTGAGTAATTGTCCAACAATTATGATAGGTGCTGTTGAAACCCCCCTAAAAAAACCCACCAACAACTGGAAACATCACATGCCATCTTTGTGCAAGTTTTTCCATGAAATGTGTGTAATGTTAGGTGGGTGAGGATGGGGGATTGAAATTGGAGAGGTTTTGAATTTATTCCTCCCTAGATATGCTACATGCATGTACCCCATAATTATGCTTGGTATTTTTTTTTAGAAGCTAAATTTATTGCCAGAGAGAGGTGTACTTTCTTTGATGTGGAAGCAATGTAAAGGCGGAGAATAGTAAAAGTTCCCTCCCCCCCCCAAAGCCTCTGTTTATAGTAAATCGAGCTTCCACATCAAAGAAAGTACACTTCTCTTTCTGGCAATGAATAGTCAGGACTTGTGTTATTTTATCGAAAATGTGATCGTAGTAATATGGGTTAGTTTTCCATATACTGTCAAGTATGTATGTATGTTTCAAATGTAAGGGGAGAATTCTTAACCAGATAAAGATTAGGAAGGATTGAAAAAATAAGGAACAATTACAGTGGAAACATTACTTTCATAGGATGTATTAATAACACATTGAAAACAAAACAATACATTAAAGGTTCTGTGCAATGAAAGCGTGTGCATTCCTCTCCACAGTAAACGCGGACCCCAGAAAAATTTTGAGGCGCGAATGGCCTATCTCGAAGTTCGAGATTCTTGCATTCCTCCCCACAGTAAGAGCTAGATGCGGCGGAGGCCACATATGCAGAACTAATCAGTATCCTGCTGCTTCAATATCTAAAGATGGGTTCTCCTCTACCAGCGTTTTCCTCTCTTCTATAGCGGTCTTCCTTTCCGCAGTCAAGGTTGTCCTTTACTCAGGCTTACCTTCCTTAGCACGATTCCACCACAGCCTTCAGAAAGACTCTGTTGGTGCTGACGAGTTTTCAGTCCTTACCATATAATATACCATATATCTCTAAGTATACCATGTATTCTTACTTTTTTTTGGGGGGGGAGGGGGAGGGGGGGGGGGGGGGAGATGGGGGTTGGTTTTGTCCCGAAACAAGGATCTCGGTAATCGAAATGTATTCCGTTTTAGTTTTATGAAATTTTGTCCACAAATAAAGGAGTATGGTCTAGAATGTGCAGCCTGTTTATCCCTCCACTTTAATGGTTACATTCTCAATAAAAAAAATAAATAAATCGCAATACTTATTCCACAGAGCTCGTTTGTGTTGGTTTGTTCAGTTGCATAGTTGGCACCGATGACATATGCTTGCCATTCCAACAACTTACATCCTAGTAATACGGGTTAGTTTTCCAAATACTGTCAACTGACGATGTCTTTACTTTCGCTTGGTACTCAACAGAAAGTGATTTCAGATGTGTGAATTTTGGGTGGGAATTTCATCCATGTATCTGTGCTCAATTTCTGTGGTTGAGAGTAAAACTTTTTCACAATATAGAGGACAAATTTGAGAAAACAAAAACTGTTTATGCTGCATAGTCTTCTTTAAGGAAAAAAGTTCTGTCAAAGAGAAAAAGCGGGTAAAATCTAGAACTGAATAAAGTACTATAAAATCTTTTCAATCCCCAAGTACAGTTCTGTTTATATATGTTGATATTGATCAATATTATTGTTATTGCTAGCCTGGTATTTTGGTTTGATACTGAACTACCAGTGAAAAGGGCAGTCTATGACCTAGCTTGACCTCCAGAGAGTGTATTTTTAAAGTCTTCACTGTTCTGTACAGAGTTTCTAACCTCACACACAAACTGCAATATCCCAATCACCTACTGGTGGCCTAGCATTGTCACGCTGACCTAGATAGCAAGAGCATGCATTTTGTGCATGAACCCAAGGCAGCAAGAGAGTTGTCCTAATTAAATTCTGTTGGAAAAAATTCCCCCTTATTCATTTATTCTTTTATCTCAAGGATAACAGAGTTGGCACTCGCGTGCTTTTTTTTTTACATTCAGTTCCTGCGTGCATACAGTTTTGTCAATTTTGTTATCCGTTCCCACCGGCACACATTGGCCTGCTCTTTTCGAAGGGTGGAACAAAAAACGTGAAAGCAAATATACATACAGACTGGACAAATATGGTATGATGATTATATTGTTCCTGAGAAAAGCAGCCTAATTTCATAGAGAGGTATCTGCCATTACTGTATACAATTTAGAATTCAACATAATACAAACACAATACAATACAATACAATATACTAGTGTCATAATTCATATCACTGCCCTTTTCACAAACATTGATCTGAAAAAGCTGTACCCTTTTTTTTTTTTAAGAAAGAGAGGAAAAACACAGGCTTACATGAAAACTGAATGCCCACTGCTTTATAAAATTGCCTTGGTTCAAAATACAACCTGCTTTGTCTTTGACAGAACTTTTTTTTTTTTTTTTTCAAAGATAAGAGCATCAGTGCGTTTACCAGTACCAGTCTACCCCAAGCTTTATCAATATATTCATGGAAGATTTTGTTGGAAATTGCGACAAAATTGTACCCTCAACCATAGATACATGGACCAAATATTTTAACTGTGATTTTAAAAACTCCACACATCTTCATGTCTAGGTCTTTTAGTCTGAATAGCTCAGATAAGGCAACAGGAATTTAGAAAATATGTTTTGACAATAGCTCCTCCAAACGGGTGGCTCTTTCAAACTGACAGTATTCTGTTTTGTTTTGTTTTTAAATTAGCAAGAATCAGCCCTTACAATCTGACACTGTAATTTTGATTTTAACTAAAGCTTTCATTTTTCCCTCTGCAGTTTGCACTGGTTCCAACAATCTTCACACACAACTTCTTTAGACGAGACTTTTTTTTTTTTTGCTTCTATATTCCTGGGCTAGAGCTGCGTCGTTCACCAAAGGTGAGAATTTTGCCTATGTGACGGACGAGACTCATGAACTGAGCTCCTGTGAGGGAATGCTCACATATCATTTTGGTGCCCATCTTTATAACCTTTTTCATCTTTTTCTGGGGGACCTATAGAAGGATGGGCTCTGCCAGGTTCAATTTGTCCAAGGCTTGCTGCCTGAAAGTTTTGATGGCTAAGCCCCCAAGACTCTTTAAGAAGTTACTAAGCCCCCAAGACTCTTTAAGAAGTTACTAAGCCCCCAAGACTCTTTAAGAAGTTACTAAGCCCCCAAGACTCTTTAAGTTACTAAGCCCCCAAGACTCTTTAAGAAGTTACTAAGCCCCCAAGACTCTTTAAGAAGTTACTAAGCCCCCAAGACTCTTTAAGAAGTTACTAAGCCCCCAAGACTCTTTAAGAAGTTACTAAGCCCCCAAGACTCTTTAAGAAGTTACTAAGCCCCCAAGACTCTTTAAGAAGTTACTAAGCCCCCAAGACTCTTTAAGAAGTTACTAAGCCCCCAAGACTCTTTAAGAAGTTACTAAGCCCCCAAGACTCTTTAAGAAGTTACTAAGCCCCCAAGACTCTTTAAGAAGTTACTAAGCCCCCAAGACTCTTTAAGAAGTTAAAAGAGAAGTCATCACCTACAGCCTCAACTTTTGAACTATCTGTGTTGTGAGCATATGTCATCAGTATTGCCAACACCAACCAACAAGCTTTAAATTATTTAAAATGGTTTACAAAGATAGGATTCGTTGAAGTGGAGGGAAAAGGTGGATATATCCTTTAAAAAAAATTTAATCCCATAAAAAACTTCAAACAGCTTTTCAGAAATAAGTCTTCATCAAATTTTCCTATCAAAAAGATGTCTCTTTTTTTGGAATCTCAAAAAGGTGTATCATAAGCTGTTAACATTACCGAGATCCTTGTTTTTTTCATGAAAATGACAAAACCCCCCCACAGGGACAAGACAAGCATCGTGAACACGTCAGCACCAACAGAGCAGCTGTGGCAGAAGAGAGAGGAGAACCCATCTTATAATGAAGGCCTATCTTCTCTCCATGGCACATCCACAACGTCAACCCTTTCTGTGTGGTTCCCACTTTCAGTACAATCGACAATCACAAGAAAATAGGAAGAAGTCCTCAGTTATACTATGACTTGCACAGAGTTCATCAATATTGTTGGATTTACAAGCTGACAGAACAGGTAATTGGGTTTGTTGTTTTTTTGGTAAATCTCTCTTATAGTGGTTAGAGTGTTGAATGCTGGTGATGGCAAAGGTTCGAATCTGTAGATGTGTCGGTTTGACATCTTTCTCATTCAGTTTGGTAACAACTCCATTCCCTTGAAAATCTTTCAGATTGTTACGAGTTTCCTGTGCGAGTGCACGTTCACCATCCCCTTCACACGTTAACGATATTGATCTTTTGCATAAGAATGGACCAACTTATGCCTGGTGGCAATGATGATGCAAATATTCCATCGTGCATCTTGTTTGTAACTGGAAAAAAAAAAGGCTCTCCCTGGTTCTACCACATAAGCACATGAGTGCTTATTCCATTATCCCTGATATAAAAGAATAAATAAATAAATACCACCTCAAAAATTTAGTACAGTGCCCCAACGACTCCCTAAGAAGTTAAGGGAGGAGAGGAGTGAAGTTATGTTGTCACACGACTGTCGTGTCTACATCATCAACGTGGTTTGCCATGGAAAGAAGACGACGCCTCTTTAGATAAGAGAAACAGGATACAAGCTCTCAATACTGCCGCACCTACCGTACCAGAAAGTAGCTGAATTTCTTAGTGTGAGGAACCTCGGAAGAGATCTTGCGGATGTGATTCTTGATACGAAGGAAGAACATGAGAGTCCGTAAAGCCTCCTCCTCCTCCGCCGCATTGCTGGAACAAAAAATCCCAATAAACTCATGATTAGGGAGACTATCAACCCAAACGATTATGGTAAGTTTCAGAAAACAATGCTTTCACTTAAATCATTACTCTTCCAGCAGATGTCTGTGGCTATTTTCATTTTTCTATCAGCTCCATCAGTCTTCTCAACCAAAGTAGACATAGTGAGTGCATGGTTTGGGACTAAATAATTATTTTAAGTGTAGGCCTTGGCTCTTTGCTTACATCAATAACTGACAAAGCGTCTGACCTAACCCGAGCCTTGTCTCTAAGCTCCCTCCCTCCCTCCCTCTCAGACCTAAACTGAAACTCGGTACCAGAGTGCATTAAGAACTGGATACAAGTTTATTGCTGCTTTTAAAAAAAATTCACTATGAACATACCTAGGGTGGAGATCTGAACTCATCCACCTCATAAGCCCACTGATTTATTGCGTTCTTTTTTTTGGGGGGAAAGGGTACCATTCCTAGGCTAGAACTACCAATGGTAGGATTTTGTGTTAGCGGCCATTTTAGTCCACCTTAATGGCAGCTGGCATTCAAACTTTGGGGATGGTGTCTGATACACCTGTGTGCGTGCTTTTTTTTGGGGGGGGGGGGGGGGGTTGTTTTTTGTTTTAATTTTCTCATCTGTTCCTTATTATTTTGGCGCTTAAGACTTCCATCTTCCTGTCAGTGGCTTCCTTTCAGCTTTCACCACTGTCATTCATGCGAGTATCTTCTGATGACTCTGGAAGCCCGTCACACCCAGTAGTGTTGATTTCTTGTGTTGCCGTTTCCGTAACAAACATTTTTATTACAGAACAGGGTTGTTAGCCCTGTGTCTAACCCCCTACCTGGGGGAAGGGTTCCACCTTATTCGCCTTTTTTTTACGACATGCCTGGTTGGAGGGCAGAGATCCTATTCTTGCGATGCTTGCTTTGCAAGCATATCCCGGGAGTCCCACGGGGGTCATCTGTTCCTACTGGCATGAAATGGCCTACTCTTTCAAAAGGGAAAAAACGGACTTTTAATGTGTGTGCAAGATGTTCTGCTTGCATGCGTTTGCACACACAGGTTTTAAGTGACCTCCTCCAGGGTTGGGTTGGTTGGTTTGTTTTTAAAAAGCTAGCTGTAAAGAAAATAACCACAAGGCTCTGCTGCAAAGCATCACTTCTTTTTTTTCTGATGTAGACACCTAAGCATGATCTCCACTGTCAACACAAAGACAGGTCTGGTGTAACTATCAACAGCAAAACAAAACCAAACCCATCTTACATTGTGCCTCCCCAAAATGTTCAGATGTAAACAAAATGAAAGGATGAAAAGTGTATTTTATAAGATACGTATGTGAGTTGTTTTGTTCATAAAATGAAGATTTGCTGTTGCTCTTGTTGTTGTTGTCTTTTAAAAACAGCATTCAGGAACATTTTACACATAGCATTAAAGCAGCTGTATTATTTTTTTCAGGGGGATTATAAAAATACACACCATCATGAAATATTGTGAAAGGTAGCATGATCATATTAAAGAAAACTGCAGCAAGAATAGGAACATTTTGATTATCGTTATTCATTTTTTTAATGTAAACTAGATGATTATTGTCATTCGATTTTTTGTGGGTAAACTAGATCATTATTGTTATTTGTGTATATTACGATTACATGTAATTATACTCCTGGACAACAACTTGTACTGATCATAAAAACTTGTCATGTTACTAATATATGATATCAGGCGTTTCTTTTTTTTGGATTATGTCTATGATGTGTATATCATATCCTGTTGTTGTTGGGTTGTTTTTTTCTTCTCAAAATCAACTTTGCATTAAAATATCTCAGACAACCAACTGAAGTGTGTGTGGTCACTGTGTGAATGCGATCAAAGTTTCCAAGCTTACAAAGTCTGCACGACTACCGAGAATACACGCAACTGTGACAAACGTAGCATTCAGCACACACTGTGATTAAACATCCTTGTTTGTCCTGGTAATCTCTCTGAAGTCGGAATGTGGCTATCGTCTAGGAGAGCAAAAACAGTCACATGTACAAAATCTCACCATTGGTGAACGGTTCAGCTCTAACTAAGAAACAAGGAGGAATTTGTTGTTTTTTGTTATGTTTGTGGGGAGATGTTACATCTAGATTCTACTGGTTATGCACAATTTCTGGGTTTAATCACATATATAAGTCAAATATTGCTGACAATGCGTGAAGATTTTTTTTTTTCATTCCTTGGCTAGAACTTAACGAGGATTACCAAACGGTGAAATTTTGCATGTTACTGCTTCTATCCAAAATCAAGGTAGATGCAAGGTGAAGATCTGAGAATGGTACAGGTGAAGATCTGAGAATGGTACCAGCGTGACTTGACTTGACTAACCTCTGCAGGTGTCGGTATCTCTTGTCTCGGCAGACCTGGCTGGCACTCTGGGATATCTTTGGAAAAGAAGCCTGGTCACATGGCTTGCGTCTCCTCGGCCATGAAAACAGATTCAAAACTTGTGTAACTAAATTACACTACCGTTATGATCTGACAGTTTTGTGTTTATGTAGACACACTTACGCACAGCAACCCAAAACAAGATTTTTACAAAGTCGCTGTTTTTCTACAGAATGACAATCTAGCCTGAATTTCACGCAGAAAAATCTGCCTCAACTGAAAGTGACCTACAACACAATACAATACAAGGTCACGCCATGCCATACACTACAAGTCAACTACGTCTCACACTAGGTGGCCTCTTATCCCCACCCTCCCTTCTTGTTCTCATTTTTCTACGTGTATGCAACCGCTTTCACCCTCCATTAATGTTCAGCTCTGCACTCTTACTTTGGGGATGGTGTCCAAGTTTGACACCTGTGTGTATACATCTAAAAAAGACACGACAAAAACCCATACTCTTCCGAAAGGTAGGTCGGCTTTTTAAAGTGTTCTACGTGGGTTAGCAAATGGGATCTTGGTTTATTATAGTCTCATCCGAAGGACTTTGGTGAGAGTGGAGTCGGCACTGGTATGGCTTTGTAAAATATTCAAGAACACCATCACACAAATTTGTAAACCCAACCATTTTGCCTGCCCCTCCCCCCCCCCCCCCACCATCCCCTTTAAAAAAAGTCTACTTTTTCCACCCTTCCACTTTACAGGGTTCTTACAGTATGGCCTGAAAGTCTGGGCAACTCCTGAAAAAATATATAAACATAGTGTGTGGAAAAGCCATGGACTTTTTCAAAAATTTCACCCGTCAGCTTCAAGAGTAAATAAATATAACGCAAAACAAAAACAAAACCCTGTTGTGAAAGCAGGATCAAAACTGAAAGCGAAAAAAAGATGAAATTTATGAAAGTTGACAAATGTACCAGATCAGAGTTACATCCCTTCTCTATCAAGAGTGCACTGAGAAAGATTTACTTCCCTTCGTTCAACATTGGCAACGACTTTATAAACAATCATTGTTTCAGCAGAGAGAAAGAACAACAATAGCGGTCTGCAATTTAATCATCAAAGCTGATTGCGCAGTTTCAAACTTTGACAGAACCGGTTTTCTAACCAGGTTTGATTTTGGAGCACAATGCTAGATATCTTACATGGAAGACTGTGTTCTCTGATAGGTCTGCCACTCACAAACTAAAATAAAATAAGAAAAAACTAAAAACAAACAAAACACTTGCAACTCTGGCCTACTGAAATTGACAGCCACAATTCAACAGAACTAGATCAGTCTTTACAATTGCAGACATTTCCAAAACCTTACGCACCACCAAGTATGAAACAAGCCAATGAATAATTAATTAATTTTTGTGTGTGAGAAATGGAACATAGTAACGCTTTCGGGGGTAAAAACAAATCATAAACATCAGTGACAATTGTGCATAGAAGGGTGCACAATTCCTTTTTTTTTTTAAATTTAGGAGCTTTCAGTCCCACCCCCAACTTTTCTTCTTTTTTTTCTCCTTCTTTCTCTTGGGGGGTGACACAGTTTAGGAGAATCTCATTCTGAATTAGGGTCTTAAAAAAACATTTCAGCTTTGCAAATGCTTTCTGGCAGATTTGACATTGTTTGCCAGACCACTTTCAAAAAACAAAATAAAACTAAATTCAGAAGCATCCCCCAAAGAACTATACACACCTCTCTTTTTTTCCTTTTTTTTTTTTTTTACTTTTCTGAAGCCTTTGGCAGAAACAGTATTCCTCTACTTTGTCAGCAAACTCTCGACTCTACTGACTCTGAAATGCTCCCATGAACTCTCAATAAATATTTGCTAAAATGCCTGGCATATCAGGGGGAATAACTCAATGGTTGAAGTAGAGATCTGATTCTGGTTTCTTTCCCTTGCTAATCAACCGAGACCCAAAAGCACTGTAAGTTCTGTACGTAAAAACGCACGTTTCATCTCACACTTGGTCATCTTTCATCGAAGACAACATGAGTTACGGCATCTATAACGTGCATATTTAATCATCTGCATTGTGTATATGCACGAAGGGGATTAAGGCACTGGCAGGTCTGAATTTGAAGTAGTCATGGGAGATTATACATAAATAATATATATCAAACCATGCTGTACATCTTACGTTCCACTCTTCAAAATCTGCGGAGTGGCTCCTCATGTCCGTCCTTTCCACTGGCTGCCTGTCGAGAAAAGAATAAGTTACAAACTTTCTTCTGTGTGGTTCAACGCTTATTGCTGATAGGACTCGCCTTCACCTTTTTTTTTTAAGGACCCTGCATCAATTTTTCTAGCTCTGTGTCATTTTCACTATCATCATAAAACTATTAAAGGTGAGGGGGGGGGGGGGGTAGCTGAGCGATTAGAGCGATGCGCTCGTAATCTGACGGCCCGGGTTCGAGCCACCACTGAGGCACCCGTTCAAGAGAACTTTCCCCCTGGAGCTGACAAAAGTCCTTGGGATGAGACTATAAACTTAGGTCCCGTGTGCAAATGTACACCGAACATCTTGTGAAGAAATTAAAGCCCGTTCCACCTTTCGGAAGAGTACGGCCACTGTGTACTGATTGGAACGAATGACAAAACAAAAATGCATGCACTGGTGTCGTGTCCGGACATCAACCCAGAAGTCGGAATGTGGCTACCTTAATGGTGGGCAAAAACGGTCGCATAACGCAAAAATCTCACCATTGGTAAACCTAGGAGCTCTAGCTAAAGAAAGGGGGGGAAAAAACAAGTTAGTATTCTGTTTATACTACTGCTACGACTGCGACTACTACTACTACTACTACTACTACTACTACGACTACGACTGCTGCTACTAGTACTACTACAACTACTTCTACTACGACTACTACTCCTCCTGCTACTGCAGCAGCCGCAGCTGCCACTACCACTACTGCTACTACTACTACTACTACTGCTACTACTACTACGACTACTGCTACTACTACTACTACTACTGCTACTACTGCTACTACTACTACGACTACTACTGCTACTACGACGACTACTACTACGACGACTACTACTACTACGACTACTACTACTACGACTACTACTACTTTTACTACTACTACTTCTACGACGACGACTACGACTACTACTACTTTTACTTCTACTACTGCTAATGCTACTACTACTACTATTACTACTACGACTACTACTACTACTACTTTTACTACTATTACTACTACTTCTACTACTACTATTACTACTACGACTACTTCTACTACTTCTACTACTACTACTTCTACTACTACTACTACTACTACTACTACTACTACTACTACTACTACTTCTACTACTTCTACTACTACTTCTACTACTACTACTTCTACTACTACTACTACTACTACTTCTACTACTACTACTACTACTACTACTACTACTGCTGCTGCTGCTGCTACTACTACCACTACTACTTCTACTACTACTGCTGCTGCTGCTGCTACTACTACTCTGTCCACCTCTTTAAAATATCTTGATCTTCTGTGAGACATTTCCCTGCTTTGTCTGGGATGGTAGGGGTTCTCCCTTGTTTTGAGCTTGTCGGGTCTCTCACAAGCTTGTGTAGGCTTTGTACAACGCTGACTGTCCTTATGCCCACTTGGCCGAGAGAGTGGGGATGTACTGTGGGCAAGGCATCTCCACTATAATCAAATTTCTGCCCAGTTTCCAAAACAGCAGCTGCCTCCTCGGCTGTTTTGGAGGTCATCGTCGGACACGACGGACAAACATATACATTTTCTTCCGAGGCCTTTGCACTGTTCTTCAATCTGTGTCTCCTTGTCTTTCCTCATGCCTTTTTTTAATTTGATGACTGGCTTCTCTGCATACTGTAGCACCTTCGGAATATTTCTTCTTTTGCACCTTCAGTTCTCTGGGTTTGTCGCACAGCTTGAGTATGTCTTCTGTGATCCAGGGCTTCTTTGTTGGTCAGTGTTTGCCAAGGATGTCGTTGGCTGTTTCAGTCACGGCAGTGTTACAGCTGATAATCAGGCTGGCTGTTTCAGTCACGGCAGTGTTACAGCTAATAATCAGGCTGGCTGTTTCAGTCACGGCAGTGTTACAGCTGATAATCAGGCTGGCTGTTTCAGTCACGGCAGTGTTACAGCTGATAATCAGGCTGGCTGTTTCAGTCACGGCAGTGTTACAGCTGATAATCAGGCTGGCTGTTTCAGTCACGGCAGTGTTAAAGCTGATAATCAGGCTGGCTGTTTCAGTCACGGCAGTGTTAAAACTGTTGATCAGGCTCTCTACAAAGTGTCCTGGTTGTCAACAACGAGAAGTGGGGGCAAATTTGTCCTCTCGTTGTATGTAAGGTTTTTTTTAACTATATTTTTGAGTCCTTGAGATTCTCCAGACTGAACTTGATCCTTACATCTCCCTGCTTGATTCTTAATCCTCTTGAGGCGGAGACTGGAAGTCATCATCATCACAAGTTCGTGGTCGCTTCTCCTACGTCTGCTTCTGGAAGGCTCCTGGGTCTACGCAATCTTGACACTTGATTGAAAGCGTCGTTTGACCATGATGATGTAGTCTATTTTGAGTGTGGTGATCTCATCCTGGGCTGTGTCATGTTCAGCCTCTAGATGGTTTTGTGTGGACCAAGTGTGTTCACCACCACCTTCAGGTTGTTTGTTGTAGCTGGCAGAGTCTAGGAGTCTCAAGCCTCTTTCGTTGGTTTCAGGGTTGTAGTAGTTGTAATTGGCACAAGAAGTACTTAAAAACATTTGCAAGTTTACACACACACACATACAAACGTGCGCGCGCGCGCGCGCGCGCATTAGCACACACACACTGCTCAGCGCATGCACGCGCACATAAACACACACGCTCGTGCGCAGGCACGCACACACATATATGTGCACATGCATGCACACATACACACACACGCACATTAACCTACGCTCGGGCGCAGGCACACAAACACATTATGTGCACATGCACACACACACACACATACAAACACTGGCAAGTGCACGCATACTTACACACACACACTCTCTCTCTCTCTCTCTCCTCTCTCTCTCTCTCTCTCTCTCTCTCTCTCTCTCTCTCTCTCACACACACACACACACACACACACACACACACACACACACACACACACACACACACACACACACAAGATGAGAAAAAAATGGACTAACTTCTGTTCCAGAAATCAGACAGAGGCAGCTGTGGACCCTGTTCTTTCAGACCGTAGGCATCCTCATTCGTCTTCGGGCATCAACCAGCTCCAAGCATGTGAAGTTAGATCAGTGCTGTGGGCAGAAGTAAGCGTTTTGTACGGTTTGTCTACATCCAGTCCTGCTCTGTGTGTGTGTGTGTGTGTGTGTGTGTGTGTGTGTGTGTGTGTGTGTGTGTGTGTGTGTGTGTGTGTGTGTGTGTGTGTGTGTGTGTGTGTGTGTGTGTGTGTGTGTACTCTGTGTGTGTGTGTGTGTGTGTGTGTTGTGTGTGTGTGTGTGTGTGTGTGTTGTGTGTGTTTGTGTGTGTGTGTTGTGTGTGTTGTGTGTGTTTGTGTGTGTGTGTGTGTGTTTGTGTGTGTGTGTGTGTGTGTGTGTGTGTGTGTTTTGTGTGTGTTGTGTGTGTGTGTGTGTGTGTGTGCGAGCGCGCGCGTTCGTTGAGAGAGGGAGAGAAAAAGAGAGGGAGAGAAAAGAGAGAGAGAAAGAGAGAGAGAGAGAGAGAGAGAGAGAGAGAGAGAGAGAGAGAGAGAGAGAGAGAGAGAGAGAGAGAGAGAGAGAGAGAGAGAGAGAGAAAGAGAAAGAGAAAAGAGAGAGACAGAAAAAAAGGAGAGAGAGAGGGGGGGGGGAGGAATAAAGCAGCGAGGGAGAGGAGATAGGCGCCGCCCTCAATATGCTGGCCCCTTGAGAAGCTGAGGTCTCTGACACCTCACTCCCCTACGACCACATGGGTTATGGGACACCTTTACCTTATACATCCTCTGCCTTTGTCCCCAAAAAATTATGACTCCCGCTTCACTTCTTTTAAAGAAATAAAACTCTCAAATAGCCCGTTTCTGATGAGGGTTTCGATTCTGCTGTTCTGCAAATAAAGATTCTATATAATTATTATGTGCGATTACGCTATAAAGAACTGGTCTGGTTACAACTTCAGTGCCGACTGAAGTCTGCATACTTTTTTTTTTGTTAGACAGGTCACAATGTCTGTTGTTTCTTTTTCAACACTTCTGTTTTAAGGGCTGTCTCTACATTTTCAAATGCAAAACGTTCTTCTTCAACCCTATATATGTCTTTTTCGAGCATCTTTCATTTCAGAATGAAATATGAACAAGAACTTGTAATTTTCCCACTTCAGAAAAAATAAATAAACAACAAAAAATCCTACCAACCACCACCAACAAAATCACTACCACCTTCACCACCATTAACAGCAACAACAACAATAAAATTACCGCCACCATCATCAACACCAACAACCACAGCACACATATTTAAACTATAAACAATTTGCCTCGTTACCACTCTCAATGTATTTATGTATAAAATTCATGTTTTCTGAAGAAGGATATATTTGAACCACATATTTAACCCAACGTTCTTTATCATGATGCAGGGGGGGGGGGGGGCGGGATAGCCTAGTGGTTAGAACATTGCGCTCGCAATCTGACGACTCGGGTCCGATTCTCGTTCAAGGGGGATATTTTCCCCTGGAGTTAACATCAGCGCAGACTCCACCCTCCCCAAAAATCCTTCGGATGAGACTATAAACTGAGGCCCCGTGTGCGAACGCACGCAGAACATCTTGCGCACATGTTACATCCTGTTCCACTTTTCGCAAGAGTAGGCCATTGTGTGCCGGTAGGAACATGACAGAATGTACAAAACCGCATACACACGGGGACCGGATGTAAAAAAATGCACATAAGTGCTTATTCCATTATCCTCGATATAAAAGAATAAAATAAAAAATAAATAAAATACCCATCGACTGGCGTAGCATACTGGTCACCGATTGGTTCCGGGGAACGTACGGAAACGCTACTACTAGTCTTTAAAAGCACTTTTAGAAAGCCAGAATTTTCAGCAAGCGACAGACATAGCTTTATTTTTTTTCTTATCCCACTCAGCATCAGATTAATTCATCCATATAAATAATTATACACTCAAAATAGTGTAACCTTGTCCGTTTTGTCCAAGGAAGGAGGGAGAGGATGGAAGGGAGCTGTTTAAAGACACTTGCTTTTTTCCACCCGTAGGGAAACCAAGATCCTGTCTGTATAAACAGCATCCCCACCTTCTGAAATTTCTGTGCTAGGAATTCCCTCTTTTCTATCCCTCTCTTTACTCTGCCTTGTTCTTTTTTTTTCTTCCTGTCACCTCCTTCTTGTCTATTTTCTGCCTTCTTGGTCAAGTTTCTCCTGCCTTTTGTTTTTCCAGAAAGACTTAAAAAGATAACGATTCTCTTCTACACTGTAGTCTGGAAGGGCTGGGCCATGGCTTGTCAGGCGCTTTAACCACAACGCAACGCAAGTTTTGTTCACATCACAGACGACAAGAGTTTCTGTCTGAGCGTAGAAGAAGAAGAAGAAGAAGAAGAAGAAGAAGAAGAAGAAGACGAGGAACAAGAAGATGAAGAAGAAGAAGAAGAAGAAGAAGAAGAAGAGGAGGAGGAGGAGGAGGAGGAAGAAGAGGAGGAGGAGGAGGAGGAGGAGGAGGAGGAAGAAGAAGAAGAAGAAGAAGAACAAGAACAAGAAGAACAAGAAGAAGAAAAAGTAGAACAAGAAGACGAGGAAGAAGAAGAAGAAGAAGAAGAAGAAGAAGAAGAAGAAGAAGAAGAAGAAGAAGAAAAAGAAGAAGAAGAAGAAGAAGAAGAAGAAGAAGAACAACAACAACAACAACAACAAGACGACGGCGGCGAAGAAAAAGAAGAAGACGACGAAGAAGAAGAAGAAGCAGACGACGACGACGACGACGACGACAACGACAAAGAAGAAGAAGAAGAAGAAGAAGACGAGGAGGAAGAAGAAGAAGAAGAAGACGAAGAAGAAGAAGAAGAAGAAGACACTTGCTTTGGCCTGCCTGCGTACGTGTTTGGTAGTGGACTGCCAGAAATCTAACGCTAAAGCAGTCGAGGAGGTATTATACTGCTTATAAATGAAGCAAATGTGTACATGACCCCCCACCCCACCCCCCACACCACCCACTCCCCAAACTCACTCCTATTCTATTTATTTTAAAAATATTTATTTATTTCCTCGCAGAGTCATGGCCCTTTTCATCAAAATCTTAAAATTATCAGCTGGTTTGAAGTTAGAAGTGAAATTGTACTTTTTTGTCTAGTATAGTATAGTGTGCAGTATATAGTGTGTGTATACATTTGAATTTGTAAAAAAAATAACCAACCTATTCATTGTAACTGGCTGCATGTGAATGAGTAGGATGAATGAAAGCGCTTTGATTTGTTTTCTGCAAGATATAGCGCTATATAAATTCCATGTATTATTATTATTATTATTATAGTATACTATAGTATAGTATAGTATAGCTAGTATAGTATTAGTATTAGTATAGTATAGTAGTATAATATCAGTATAGTATTAGTATGGCATGGCATGGCATTGCATTGCATTGTATTGTATTGCATTGCATTGCATTGTATTTCATTGTATTGCATCGTATTACATTGTATTGCATTGTATGCCACTGTCAGTCACGGCAAATTTCTCAAAGTCAAATTCCAGCTGCTCTCCCCAGGGAAGAGTGTGTCACCAGAAGAACAGCTCCACCCACTATTTTCCCCCTGTCACATGGTTTTTTTCCTTACAAGTGTGCATTTTCTTCCACAGAATAATCCCAGGGACAACTCTCTTACTGCCGTGGGTTCTTTTCCATGCACTAAATGTCTGTTGCACACAAGACCTCTGTTTTACCCAAAAGACTAGCCCTCAGCCTACCCACACAATCTAGTGGAGACCATAAACCCGAGGTCCCGTGCTCGAACGCACGCAGAACATCTTGCGCACACGTTAAAACCCGTTCCGCTTTTCGGAAAGAGTAAGCCATTATGTGCCGGTGGGAACGGATGACAACATTGACCCCCAAAAATGCATACACACAGGGACTTGGTAAAACAATTTTTTTTTAAAAGCACATGAGTGCTTATGCCATTATCCTCGAAATAATAGAATAAATAAATTAATTAATTAATTAATAGATAAATAAACAAATGAAATAAAATAAGTGGTCGGAGCACTCGCTTTCCCCCAGCCAAGTTAAGCAGCGTCGAGCGTGGTTACCAGTTGGATGGGTGACCGTTTGCGCGCCTTGGCTTCAGTACAGTTCCCCCAGTTCACCCAGCTGTAAATGGGTACCTGCCCTCTTTAGGGTCAGGGAAGGTAAAGCAGCGAGGGAGAGGAGATGGGCGCCGCCCTCAATATGCTGGCCCTAGAGAAGTGAGGTCTCTGACGCCTCGCTCCCCTACGACCTTATAGGTTATGGGACTCCTTTACCTTCACCTTTTTTTTAGCAGGGGGGGGGGGGGGGGGGGGCGGGGGAGGTTCAAACGGGAAATCTCCTCCCTCCTTCTTCCTCGACTAGAGCTCCGAGGTTCACCAATGGCGAGATGTTTGCGTATGTGACCGTCCACCCCCCCCCCCTCCCCCCTCCCCCCCCCCCCCCCCCCCCCCCCTCCACCCGTCCCCAACATTTAGGTAGCCGCATTCCGACTTCGGGATTGGTGTCTTGTCTTAACCCGACTCCTGTGTGGTGCATGAATTTTTTAAAACTTTTTTGTCACTCGTTCCCACCGGCGCGTAGTGGCCTTCTCTTCCGAAAGGGGGGGGGGGGGGGGGGGGGGGGGGGGGGGGGGGGGGGGGGGGGGGGGGGGGGGGGGGGGGGGGGGGTGGGGGGGGGGGGGGGGGGGGGGGTGGGGGGGGGGTGCGGGAAGGTGCCTGTGGGTGAGGACATGAAGACCGGGGGTGCCGGTTGCGATCGAGGGGGATTTGCGCACGCGTGGAATCCGTGCGCTTTCGTCGCAAAGTAGGAGGCCGAGTTGTGTCCCCGGTGGGTACAGAGACAGGAATTGACAAAACCGCAGCCGGGGCTGGATGTTTAAAAGAGGCAGGTAATGTGCTCTGGTCAGATGATCCTGATGATAAAACGAGCCTGAGTTTTAAAAGAAGATAACGCATAGAACCATTAAATAAAGAATCTTTCCTAAAAGTTAAACATAAAAGAGATCCTTCGAGTATAACATCAGAAACCCGGAGCACATAAACCGAGGTCCCATAAGCGGACGCACGCAGCACATCTTGCGCAAAATATGTTAAATCCAGTTCCGCCTTTGGGAAGAGTAGGCCATTGCGCGCCAATAATAACGGATGACAAAAATTAAAATAAAACAAAAAAACCATGCACACCGGCGTCATGTTTAGACAGCATCCCCGCAGTCGGAATGCGGTTACCTGAATGATGGACAAAAACGGTCGCATACGCAAAAATCTTAGGTTTGGGAGAGGAAAGGTTTTGGGACAGGAAAGGTTTGGGACAGGAAAGGTTTGGGACAGGAAAGGTTTGGAGGAAAGGTTTGGGACAGGAAAGGTTTGGAGGAAAGGTTTGGGACAGGAAAAGTTTGGGACAGGAAAGGTTTGGGACAGGAAAGGTTTTGGGACAGGAAAGGTTTGGGACAGGAAAGGTTTTGGGACAAGAAAGGTTTGAGACAGGAAAGGTTTGGGACAGGAAAGGTTTTGGGACAGGAAGGGTTTGAGACATGCAGGTTTGGGACAGGAAGGGTTTGAGACATGCAGGTTTGGGACAGGAAGGGTTTGGGACAAGAAAGGTTTTGGGACAGGAAAGGTTTGGGACAGGAAAGGTTTTGGGACAGGAAAGGTTTGGGACAGGAAAGGTTTTGGGACAGGCAAGGTTTGGGGACAGGAAAGGTTTGGGACAGGAAAGGTTTTGGGACAGGAAGGTTTGGGACAGGCAAGGTTTGGGACAGGAAGGTTTGGGACAGGCAAGGTTTGGGACAGGAAGGTTTGGGACAGAAAAGTTTGGGACAGGAAAGGTTTGGGACAGGAAGAAACGATAGGATGCAAGAACAGATAGGCTGAAGAAGCACGCAAAAAAAACCCAGCACACCCGTCAACACATACACACACACACACGCGCAAGCATGCAAGCAAGCACGCACACAAACGGACGCATGCGCACGGGCGTAAGCATAGACACGCACACACACTAAATGAATAGATGAATACATAAATAAACACTAGCATAGTTACTCGTATCTAGCAAGACGAGAGACAGACAGACGGACAGACAGATAGACTGACAGACATATAGACTAACAGACACATATTGAGACAGAGAACACAGAGAGAGAGAGAGAGAGAGAGAGAGAGAGAGAGAGAGAGGAGAGAGAGAGAGAGAGAGAGAGAGAGAGAGAGAGAGAGAAAACAGAGATAGACAGAGTCAAGTCCCAAGTCAAAGACAGAGACAGAGGCAGAGTAAGACACAGAGGAAATCCGTCTTCGACAGCTAAACCCCCCAAAAATCCCACCCAGTTTTCAAGCTATAATATTCAAACTAAAACCAACCATATCAAAACAAGCCATACCCAACCACCCCAATTCAGAACATTCACCCTACATTTCATACAGGCAATTTTAACCCTTAACTATCTCTAATTCATAAAACCTTTTAGCAAAGATCTAGGAAAATAGTACTCACGTTTTCTCTGCAAGTCTCCAAAAATTTTGAAGATGTACACAGTTCCAACATAATATAGAATATGCGCACCGCATATAATATATAGAAGACACACACGCGTAACACCATACCGAAGACTCCACCACATAGCGCAAAGAGAACAATATAGAAGTTGCACTCGGTATGTATCACAGATGCACACACACAGCTCAATGATGAAAAGGGTCAAACGCTGTCCGTGTGATTTGAAGATATTCCAATATTTCTCCAGTCTAGAGAAGATGCGTGCACACACACAGTTCCAACTTACAGAATATGCACACCGCATAATTATAGAAGATGCACACGCCATCACAGAAGATGTACACACCATCACAGAAGATGCAAGCGCCATATTATAGAAGCTGCACTCGGTATATAAAGTATTATTCACACAGGGCAGAAATACGAAAGAGGTAAGTCACAGTAGGATGGAGTCAGCTAGAGGGAGATATATATTCGGAAATCCCAGCTACATCCAACACACGAGTTTTCGACGTGTAACTTCAGTGACTGCACGTGCGGCCTGATCCCACGCCCTTTACTCTGCGGTAGTAGGCTAACATTCTGACCAGCCCGTGCGTGAACAAGTTTGAGAACAAAACACGAAATTGTGCGGGGTTGGTGTTTTTTTTTCTGAAAAAACACGGGAGCAAAAAAAAAAAAAAAAAGGGGGGGGGGGGGGGGGGGGTGGAGTTGTCAAAATGGCGCGTGATGCGAGTTGTTTACCTGTTGGTTTGTCCCAGGTTATAAAAAAAAAAATAATAAAACGATACTTGAGTCAAAACGTGGTGTATGTCCCGAGTGAAATGTGACGTCATTGGCGATTTTTTGCATTTTTTTGTTTATAAAAAGGAAAAATTGATATGTTTATTTACCACAAAAATGCATATGTAAAATTTACATTTTCAACTAAGCCTTGCTCCCCCCCCCCCCCCCCCACCACCACCACCACAAGGGGAAGGTAGGTAGGTGTGTGTGTGTGTGTGTGTGTGTGTGTGTGGACTGGAATAAATGTGGATGTTGCCAGTTAGACATAGTTTGTTGACTTCAGGAGAATTGAACAAACGCCGCTTATATTACATCGTTATGGAAGATAAATAATTGTTTGATTAAGTTTGGATTTGAGTGGTGGTGGGGGGGTGCCTCTTAATAAACTTCATTTTCTTCTTAGTCCTTATAGCTCCTAGCGGAGCATAGGGCCTCAACAGCGTCCCTCCACCTTCTCCTGTCTCTGGCAAGGGTCTTGGCCTCTTCCCATGTCAGGCTGGAGTCTCTCAGTTCACTATGCAGGCTTCTCCTCCAGGTCTGTTTGGGGCGCCCTCTCTTCCTTTTCCCCTGCGGGTTCAACTCGAGCGCTTGTCTGGTGATGTTGCAAGGCTCCTTCCGTAGGGTGTGGCCGACCCAACGCCACTTTCGCCGCCTTACTTGGACTTCCATAGGCTGTTGGTTCGCCCTCATCCACAGGTCGGTACTTGGCACTCTGTCGAACCATCTGAGATGAAGGATCTGCCGGAGACATTCGTTGATGAAGGTCTGGATCTTGGAGGAACTGGTGTTGATGACCCGCCAAGTTTCTGACCCGTAGAGAAGCACAGACTTCACGTTGGAGTTGAAGATCCTGAGCTTGGTGGTTGTGGAGATCGCATTTGTTCTCCATACGGGTTTCAAGATTGCAAATGCTTGGCGTGCTTTCTTTATTCTTGCCTTGATGTCTTCGTCTGTGCCTCCTGTTGGCTGATCTTACTGCCCAGGTACACAAATTCACTGACATCCTCTACTGCTTTCCCAGAGATGGTGACAGGACCCCTCTTGCTGGTTGTTGGTACGCAGTAGCTTGGTCTTCTCTTGACTGATCCTGAGGCCAAACACGTCTAGCTGTGGTATCTAGGGCAGTGACTTTGCTTTGGATGTGCTGCAGGCGGTGGGATAGCAGAGCCAGGTCATCGGCAAAATCGAGATCTTCCAGCTTTGTCATGAGGGTCCATTGGGATACCTTTCCGGAACTTGCGTAGGCCGTCCTTGTCACCCAGTCCAGCACCAAAAGGGAAAGGGGAGGAGTGGAGACAACAAGCAGCCCTGTCTGACGCCGGAAGAGATCCCGAAGCTGTCATAGAGTCTTCCACCGTGGATGACCTGGCAGGAGATTCCTTCGTAAAGTTTTTCTTATGATGTTGACAAACTCTGAGGGCCCACACCATAGTGGAAAAGGATGTTCCAGATTGCTTGTCCGTCCACGCTGTCAAAAGCCTTCTCAAAATCGATGAAGCAGGCGTAGAGAGGTGACTGCCATTCTATGGACTGTTCCACGATAATTCTGAGGGTCGCAATCTGGTCGGTACAGGAACGTTCTTTTCTGAAGCCTGCCTGTTCATCTCGAAGAGTCTTGTCGAGAGCATCTTTCATTCGGTCCAGGATGACTCTTGTGAGGACTTTGCTGGGGATGGACAACAGGGTGATACCTCGCCACTTTCCACACTGGGAGAGGTCGCCGTGCTTGGGGAGCTTCACAAGCAGGCCCTTCTTCCATTCTGCTGGCACCTTCCCAGTGACAGGTCTGTTTGGGTTGCTGCGACACCCGCTAAGAAGTCTTGTGGTGGCATACAGGATCTTGAGGTCTCCCTTGCCAGCAGCCTCTTCTGCCTCATCTGCGATGGCATTGATGCGAGCTCGTTTGTCTGCTCGTAGCTCATTCTTGGCTTCTTTGGCAAGTATGGAGTACTTGGCTGTTGCTCGCCGCTTCTGTTGGCGGGTCGTAGCTCGGTTCAGCTCTTGTTTGGCTAGCCTTCTCTCCTCGACTTTCTTCCAGGTCTCATCCTTGATCCATGGCTTCCTATTCGTCTGTGGTTGTCCCAAAATCTCATCACAGGCTCCCACAATGGCGTCTTTGAAGGTGGTCTATTTGTGTTCCACTGTTTCTGTTTCTGTCTCCTCTGACTGGAGCACTTGGAAGCAGTTGTGAAGTGAGATCTGAAATGCCTGCTTTGTGTCTTCTTGTTTCAATCTTAAAACGTTGAACTTTTTCCTTGGATTCTGCAGAGTCTTTCTCGCAGACAAGCGCATCTTGATCTTGGTGACCACAAGATGGTGAGCTGACCCTATGTCTGCTCCGCGTCTTACTCTCACGTCTTGTAGGGAGCTCCGGTAGCGTTGTCTCACCATGACGTGGTCTATCTGGTTCTCTGTCTGGTGGTCGGGGGAGACCCAGGTGGCTTTGTGGCAACGCTGGTGTGGAAAAAGCGTGCCTCCAATCACAAGGCTGTTGGCAGCACAAAAATCAGCAAGCATTTCTCCATTTTCATTTACATTTCCAAGCCCATGTCGTCCCATCTCCCGCTCTCTATCAGTGTTGTCAGTCCCGACCTTGGCGTTCATGTCCCCCATGAGGATGAGCATGTCCCGTCTCGGAATCTTGTCTACCCCGACTGGAGCTGGGTGTAGAAGTTGTCCTTGTCTTCCTCCTCCGCGGTGTTGGTAGGGGCGTAGCACATGACAAGGGACACCTTCTGGAAGCGCGACTCAAACCGAGCGGTGATGATGCGGTCCGAAACAGGCTCCCATTCCAGCAGGCTCTTGGCTGCATGCTTGGACAGCAGGAGACCTACTCCAGCTTCGTGACCGTCTTCTTCACTTTTACCGGAGTAGAGCAAAGTTTCTCCTGACTGTAATATTGTCACTCCGTGACCATTTCCACCCGGACTTCAGACATGCCCCCAGGAGTGTGAGGCGATATCTGTTTCATCTCCCTCACTGCCTGGCGCACACCGTCCGTTTCCCAGAGGGTCCTCACGTTCCATGTTCCAAGTAGGACCGGCCGACGTGACAACAACCTCGGGGACTTCATCAGGGGCGTCTCTGGTTGATGAGGGGTCGTCAGCCCTGCAGCCTCCTGACGGGTTTGGCTGCAGCGCGTCATAGGTTTCCTTGAAGGATCCCCAGATCTCCCAAAGACTGAGATGGCAAGAGTTTTTCTGTTTAAGGTTTCCGTAACATGAGTTCTTTTACAGAGCAGGGTTGTTAGCCCTGTGTCCAACCCCCTTTACCTAGGGGGAAAGGTGCCTCCTTAGTCGCCTTTTACGACATGCCTGGATGACGGGCAGGGTTCCTATTCTTGCAATGCCCGCTTTCCAAGCATACCCCGGGATACCCACGGGGGCCTTAATAAACTGGCCTAACTTATTACTTGTTAAGCAGCATCGAGCATGATTACCACTTGGATGGGTGACCGTTTGTGCGCCTTGGCTTCAGTACAGACCCCCAGTTCAACAAGCTGTAAATGGGTACCTGCTTCTTTAGGCTCAGGGAAGGTAAAGCAGCGAGGGAGAGGAGATGGGCACCCCCCTCAATGTGCTGGCTCCTAGAGAAGTTGAGGTCTCTGATGCCTCACTCCCCTGCGACCACATAGGTTATGGGGCACCTTTTTAACTTATTAATCAAGTATTGGATGTACAAAAATTTCGT